>CM028368.1:22332425-22964866 GCA_016624345.1 Platycodon grandiflorus
GAAAAATGCGCGAAAAAGACGACATATGTACATACAATGGCGGCACAAACTACATACAAGTTATAATGAACATTGATGGACTGATGGATTGATCGCTAGCTCGCTCGATGATTCTTCGACTACTCAATGTGGAAGTCGGAGTTGTTGAGAGTCGTGGCTATTTCACCGGCAACTATGAAACATATCGAAAGCCAACCGCTCAGAGCGATCCAAGCCATGTTTGTAATCCAGAGGAGTATGTTCCAGTTCATCGCCATCTCTCTCTCTCTCTCTCTTCACAAAAAATAAAATAAAAAATAAAATCGAAAAAGTCTATTCACTCTGTGTGTTGAGAATAAGCCAAATCAGGATTATTCCACAAACTCAGTAGAGTGAGGGGAACGCAAGAACAATATATATATATATATATATATATATATATATATATATAGCTGTATCATCAGGGTAGGGTCTCTTAAGAAGAAGAACAATAATCAAATGGGTTGGTTAATTATTAGAGCACTAATCCATGATATAAAGAAAAATACTCCCTCCATTCCATCCAAAGGATCGCCGTTTGAAAAGTCAAGAGATATATTAATATTATTAAAGTTGGTCATAATTACAAAAATAATTAAATACAACCAAAATAATTACAACACAAGTGGAGGGTAAAGATGAAAAATTAAGAAAATTATAAATATAATTTTTTGAAAATAAACTTTTTAAGTGAAATATCTTAAAATAGTATAATGAACTCTTTATTTGAAATGGAGGAAGTAATAGTCAAAAGAATCAATTGGGAGGTGCGTTTGGCATTCATGATTTAATTTGAGCGTTGCATATTAATTTTTTTATTTTGGTTTCATAATGATTAAAGAAATTGTAAGATTTAGATAGAGAAAAAGTTACTGAGATCAAAGAGAAAAAAAAATTCAAAAACACGAAACAAAGTCACTAAATTACCCAAAAAATGCCGAACCCTTTGTGTAGTCCCAAAAATAATCCTATTTTGACTATTGTTGGTTTTTTAATAAAAAACTTATAAGAATTTACTTGTTTTTACGTAAGGCTAAAAAAAATTGTTGATAGTTTTCTTAATATTTTTCAATGATTTGAAATTTTATAACTTAAAATACAATCAATATATGTAAAATAGGGAGTAATTTGATAGTCCCAAGTTGACTTTCCAATAAGAAAAGAAGACTAGTTTTTTGGGATGGAGGATATATATATATATATATATGAAATGGTGAAGTTTGGTAGTTATTGAATTAATAAATGACATACATTTGTTCCCTTGTGGATGATAAAGTTCAATCGCTAGAAATTACATTAAAAATACTATGCATTGGTGCATGTTTTTAGATTTTTAAAGTAATAAGTAGATTTTTAAAAGTTTTAGGTTAAAATTTGATTAATTTTTGAAAAAAAATAAAAATAAAAAATTTCTTTAGAGGGAGATTAATGTATAATAGCACCAACCAATAATTGTATATGATGAAGACATGCGGAATATTGTCAAATTAATGGGATGTGTGTCTTCTTTTTATATATATTTGATTGATAATTACTCCATAATATATTATTGGTCAACTGTAAGGGGTTCCAATAATTGATTCAATTTAAGATTTTAAATCGGTGAGATTGACTTTAGTAGTTTATTATAATATAGTGAAATGCGGGTCAAGAGTTGCAACCTTGTTGTCATATATACTATCATGCATATTATAATATTGAACCAATTGATAATTGAAGAATTTAAAACAATAAAATGCCGTTCGGTTAATTAAATCATGCCATTAGGTTAATACATGTGGACATGTGGTTGACGCACTAATTGTATACCGATATTTGTCGATGATGGTGTGAAGTGTTCTATAATCCATCAATTTAGAGGGTTTGTTTTATTTTGATTGAATGATAGTATATCACGTCGATATTATCAGTGTTCTAAAAATTGCTAGGCAGGCGCTAGGCGCCAGAGCAGGACCTAGCGCCTAGGGGCCTAATCGGTGTTTAGTCGGAGTTTAGGCGGGACCTAGAAATCGAGACATAATTACACATTAGGTCTATACCAAACCTGGTGCAACAATAGTAAATAGCTAAATATGACCAAGCAAACTAAAAGTAATGATTACATTACAAGATTAAAAGTTAAAATTAAAAATTAAAATCAAATTTTCTATCATTTTAAAGTGGAGTGAAGAAGGGAATACTTTAATAACTTGAAGGGGAAGGGAAAATACTTAGAGAAATATTTTAATAACTTGAGGGGGAGGGGAAATACTTTAATAACTTGAAGGGGAGATTGTCATTTTGAAAAGTGAATTAAAATCCTAAAACTAAAAGCTAATCGCCTGTCTCTCTCTCACAATTCACAAAGTTTTCACAGACGTCTCTCTCTCTCTCTCTCTCTTTCTCTCTCTCTCACTATGAGATAGATGACGGGATTTCGACGCCGACGACAATCTCTCGCTCTCTCTTTCTCTCTCGCTCTGTTTCTCTTTCTCTCTTACTCTCGCTCTCTCTTAATTTCTCTCACTCTCACTCTCTCTTTCACCTCTTCATCGACATATCGCCTCCTTTCCCATCGTAATCAATCCAGCCATTTTGACTATTTCTAAGCTGTGGATCTCAGTCACGTTGACTCCCCCTCCTCCGACGCCAAACTTATCTAAGCCCTAGCTATCCAGAAGATTGAGGACGTCATTCATTGCATCGTCGTGCGTTGCTCTGCCCCTGATTGACTCCCCTTCCTCCCATGTTCCTCATACGAGTCCCTCCTCGACAAAACGCGTCGACATCGCTCAAATCGGTGGGGCGTTAGGCGCGCCTAGGCCGACTAAGCGGCAATTTTTCATGGTGGTAATTTTTTGTCCTATTTGACCCTAGTCGCAGAGTTTGGGGGGCGCTTAGAGCCTAGTTGCGGCGTTTGAGGGAGCCTAGTGCCTAGGCGGGCGCCTAGAGCCTAGTCGCGGCGTTTGGGGGGGACCTAGCGCCTAGAATGATTTTTCGAACACTTGGATATTATTACACTATGTTTGCATAATGATGTGGTGTAACATTCCTGTTGAATCATTTTTCTCCATCTCCTATTACACTATGTTTACGTAATGATGTGGTGTAACATTCCCGTTGAATCATTTTTCTCGATCTCCGTAGAGAATCTATGGATGTGGATTGGATAGAGTTGAGAAGTTGGGACATTAGTTACTAACTAGAATGGAATATCATTTTGTCATTCGTTTAGTCTCTCCTTACACTATTTTATTTATGATTTTTGGTTTAGCTCTATTTACCTTGTTAGATCTTGTTCGTAACATATTGGGTCAAGTTCGTTAATCCCTCCTTAATAGGGCTATAAACGATTCGAACAAGTTGAGCTGAGCTTTAATCTATTTGTATTTTACTTATTTAGTAAATGAGCTTCAAAAAAGAAACTAGATTTTGGTTTGTTTACTAACCGAACAAGCTTGAGCCCAGCTTACGACGAGCTGAGTATCTAACGAGTTAAGCTTGTTTATTTTCAAATTATATTACATCCTATAAATTTGTGAAAAATTTAGTTTTTTCATAAAAGAAAATATCTAAATTATATAACTATATTTTTATAACTTGAATAAAAAATGCTTATATCTTGTATAGATAATATTTAATTTATAATATTATATAAACGAGTCGACCCAAACTTTAGCAAGTCAAACATACTCAAGCTCGAGCTTGGCTCGTTTATCTATCAAGCCTAAATATCAAGTTTGAGCTCGACTTGTTTGCGATACGAATAAGCCCGAACCAAACCCTTACTGAGTCGAACGGAGTTATGCTCACCAATTGCTTGATTCGGTTGCAGCTAAATAAGAGGAAAGAGAAAAAAGAAACGGCTAAATGAGAGAGCGGATAATTGAGAGAAGAAAAAGGAGGAAAAAAAAATTTTGGATTTAGACGTAGGGAATGTGAGTGAAGAGAAAATTAGAGTATTGCTATTATTTAGTTTTTCCATGACATGCTTAAACAAAAAGTCATCAGTCATCTTTTGATAGAAAGTTTTCTTTTCAAATGTGCTCCAATGCAAGATTTTTCTTAAAATATTTTTGAAAAAAATAAAGGAAATTGACGGTAAGAGCACTTTCAATGCTATCATCTAGTAAACGTGCTCCAATATAAAACTTCTTTAAGAAAATTTTTTCAGACGTGAGATTATTTTATAATTAATTATAAAAAGTAAAAAATAAAAATTACTCCTACTGTAACTGATTGACGATAAAAAATAAAAATAAAAATTGACGGTAAATGACGTAGATGAAAATACATCATCTACGTGACACTCTATGTAACGACACGAACCTATAGCTCGGTCCGCCACGCATAGTCTACGCACTGGCCCACTAAGCACCTGGGTCAACTGGCCCACCACAAGCCACCCAAAAGCCCATGGATAGATTGGTACCCAGTGGTAGTGGGTGGCCACTTATAAAGCACACACAAGTCTCACATCTACTCGATGTGGGATATCACAATCTCCCCCACTTGAATCCTTGACGTCCTCGTCTTCACATCTACCCGATGTGGGATATCACAATCTCCCCCACTTGAATCCTTGACGTCCTCGTCAAGAGCCAAAGGAGGTCCAAAGGATCGGCACCCCGGGCCCCTTGAATCCTTGACGTCCTCGTCAAGAGCCAAAGGAGGTCCAAAGGATCGGCACCCCGGGCCCACATCTACCCGATGTGGGATATCACAATCTCCCCGATGTGGGATATCACAATCTCCCCCACTTGAATCCTTGACGTCCTCGTCAAGAGCCAAAGGAGGTCCAAAGGATCGGCACCCCGGGCCCCTTGAATCCTTGACGTCCTCGTCAAGAGCCAAAGGAGGTCCAAAGGATCGGCACCCCGGGCCCACATCTACCCGATGTGGGATATCACAATCTCCCCCACTTGAATCCTTGACGTCCTCGTCAAGAGCCAAAGGAGGTCCAAAGGATCGGCACCGGGACGATGTGTTCCTACACATTTTCGGCGGGACCCTGATACCATTTGTAACGACCCGAGCCGCCCGGTCCGCGCGCATAGCCTACTCATGACCCACTAAGCATCTGGGTCAACTGTCCCACCACAAGCCACCCAAAAGTCCATGGATAGGTTGGTGCCCAGTGATAGTGGGTGGCCACTTATAAAGCACACACAAGTTCCACATCTACCCGATGTGGGATATCACAATGCTATCATCTAGTAAACGTGCTCCAATGTAAAACTTCTTTAAGAACATTTTTTTTAGACGTGATATTATTTTATAATTAATTATAAAAAGTAAAAAATAAAAATTACTCCTACTGTAACTGATTGACAATAAAAAATAAAAATAAAAATTGACAGTAAATGACGTAGATGAAAATACATCATCTACGTAACACTCTATAAGCTACGTTTCTAATATTTTTTACTAGATAGATAATTGTATTAAAAAAATTCTTAGTATATCATAGAAATTAAAAAAAAAAGTAATCAATTAAAATCAACTATTAAAAAGTAAAAACCATAGTATGTCTCCGTTCTTCTCTCTCTCGTATTTTTTCTCACCCACTCTCTCCTTTTACCAACAGTTTTTAAGAATATCGCTAAAAATTAAAATTAAAAATAAAATAAGTACAATAAAAATATAAAGATTAAGTGTACACGCAACACATTTGCCACCGACGCTTATATTATTATCAAAGGGAAAATGCCAATTCGTCGTTGGTAGTTTTAATACTCACAATTCTCTTTACAAATTTATCCAAAAAACTTAAAACATAAAAATAAAATACTCCCTTCATTCCATGCAAAGAGTCTATTTTTAATTTTTTGGTCAAATTAGTTAAAGTTTGACCAATAATTTACATTAATTTAAATATTTTTACAAAGTTATAAAAGTTATAATATATAGTATTATTAAGGTAGTTTTTAATTAATAAAATTTTATTTCTAAAACATAAGTAAAATATGTAAAATTTTGATTTAATTTGGTATTATGTTGACTTTTAAAAAAAGAAAGTGAACTTTTTGCCTAGAACTAAGAGAGTACTTCATTCATTCCTAAATTATTGTTTTGATATGACTTTTTAAATAAAACATGTGTTTTTTAAAAAAAAATTGAGGTATATATTTTTATTTTTTAATCACAAAATACATAATTTGCAATATTTAAAAATTATTACGAATTACATATTTTATAATTTTTAAAAAATATACATCTCAAATTTTTATATAAAAAATCATTTGAATCGAAAATTTGAATCAAAATAATAATTTAGGAATAGATGGAGTATCAATTTATTAATAAATTAATGCAAAAAAAATTAAATCCTCCCCCAACCCAATACACACACACACACTAATTTTCTTTCCTTTTGGTTATGTAGGGCACATCATGAATCAATAATAATTGCATAGAAGACAAAAAGGTCAAATTGTTCATGGGGGATGTTTCTTTCTTTTCATACTCAATGATACTCATAAAAAGAAAAAAATATTTAATTTGTGGCAAGTCTTAGGGTCCCAAATAACGTAAAATAATGGATGGAATTATATGATTTGACTTTTGGATGTGCATACATTAATGGATGTAATATAAAGTTAATTTTTTTAAAAAAATTGATTTTAGGACTTTATACTATATACTAGTAATGTGTACGATTAAGAGTTCCAACTTCCAACAGTTGTTATTTTACTTGGGCTTTGACCCAACTGAGCAGCCCATTTTGCCCTATTTTGTGTGACCCATGTATTTGGCCCAAAGCAAAAATACTCCCCCCTTTTCCCAGCCTAGGTCGTTAGCTAGAGAGAGAGACGATTGACTTGGTCTCTTTTGCGATCTCTCCTCTGTTCCTTCTCTGGTGATTTCGCCGCTTGCTCCATGGTTGTTGATGGCTATCGGGTAAGTTTCTCCTTATCTCTTCTTCTGTCCAGCACCTATATAAACCCCCCTCTCCTTCACTGCAGCCGCAACACACACAGCATACACACGAGTGCTTCTTCTCTAATTCACACACGGTTGTTTGGGTATCTTTTCTGGGCTTGTAGGGAGTTTGGAGAGAGTGTTTACTGTATTAGCTTGTGCTAATTGGGTGTTTCAAACAGATTGGGGTTATCTGTTAGGGTTCTCTCTCACTCAAATTAAGCGTGATTTGATTCTTTGTGTGTGACATTGTGTGAGTACAGATTGTGTGTGTGTGTTGCTAGGCGTGGCTAGAGTTGGGTGTGGGTGTTGGTTTGCTATTTTGGCCATTTGAAGTTGGTTGTTTAGGTGGAATTGGGGCATTAGCAACGTGTGGTAAAGCTGCTTGTTGCCTCTGTTTCGTGTAAAACCTTGGATCGGTGACCTTGGATTGTGGCTGAATTTCGGTTTAAACGGATACTTGGGCTTGAGCCGAAATACTCTAAAATCGACTCTCATTATTTCTCTCAGTTTTTTTCTATTTTTTATTATTCAGTCTTCTGCTTAATTTTTTTGTTTTTAATCTGTGTTATATTTTTCTTTTGCATTGTTCGCGGGTCTTCGCTACGGAGCTGCAAGTCCTCTCAACAGTGGTATCAGAGCACGGTTGATTCGCGAACAGTAAATTAGAAACCTAGTACAAGGTTTCTTGGGTAAGAAAAAATTCGCATTTTTTTATTCGGTTGAGTTTTGGTGCCTTTGATACTTGTTTCATTTTAATTATTTGTCTGTTTTTGGGCGAATTAAAAATTCATTTTTTTGTTATGGCTGCTAATATGAATGCTTATATGATGGAGCCATTCAATGGCAAAGGTGATTTTTTTATTTGGCAACAAAAAATGAAAGGCATTTTAATTAAAGAAAAAGTTTTCAAAGCTATAACTAAACAATATGCTGAATCTGATAAACAAGAATTAAGGTTTGAAATGGATGAATGTGCTTATTCTTCGATTATTTTGAACTTATCTGCCTCTGTTCTTAAAAAAGTTGGTAAACTTGATAGTGCTAAAGCTCTTTGGGATAAACTGGAAAAAATATATGTTGATACATCATTACCTAGTAAGATGTATTTGCTTGAGAAGTTTTTTCAGTTTAAATTAGACTTGAACAAAGACAAGGATGATAACATTGATCGGTTTACTAAACTTGTGCAAGATATTAAGCAAACTGGTGATAAGAACATTGATGAATATACTCCTATTGTGCTCTTGAATGCTATACCTAATTCTTATGCTGATGTTAGATCTGCTATTAAGTATGGTAGGAATGATATTGTGCTTGATACTGTGATTAATGGGCTTAAATGCAAAGAATTGGAATTAAGAGTTAATAAGGGAAAATCAACTGTTGGTGAGGTTAATATGGTGAGAGGACGATCGACTCAAAGGAATAATAATCAGAATAAGCAACATGATAGGACTGAATCTAGTAAGAATAATGAGAGGAAAAGAAGTAAGTCTAGAACTGGTAAAAGTAACAGAAAATGTTACAACTGTGGTGAGACGGGACATTTTCGTAAAGAGTGTCATAATCCTAAAAAGAAGAATCAAGACTTGCAAATTGACTATAATTTAGCTTCTGGTGAAAATGAGCCTTCTGTTTTTATGGTTACTGAAACTGTGGTGAATTATGTTCATTATGTGAAAAATGAATGGTTGTTAGATTCTGCATGCACGTTTCACATGACACCTGATAAAAACATGTTTCATACATTTAGTGATATGAAAATTGGCTCAGTTTCTTTAGCTAATAATAAAAAGTGTCAAATTGCTGGTATTGGAGACGTTTGTCTCAAGTTTGAGTCTGGTTCTTGCTTAACGTTGAACGATGTGCGACATGTGCCTGATTTAGCTAACAATCTCATATCTTGTGCATCTTTGGAAAATGGTGGATTAGAAGGGAAATGGGGTAGTGGGTGCATGAAAATCATGAAGGGATCTCTTGTGATTTTCAAAGCTGAAAAGATTAGAAACTTGTATGTTTGCACTGCTGAACCAATGTCTGATTATGCTAATGTTGTTAAAATTGATAAAACTGATTTGTGGCATAAAAGGCTTGGACACATGAGTAATAAAGGTTTGGACATTTTGAATAAAAATGGCGTTTTTGGTAAAGATAAAATTTCTGGTATACCTTTTTGTGACTCATGTGTGATGGGTAAGCAACATAGAGTATCTTTTCCCAATCCCCCTAATCCTAATCATTGTTCGACTAAAAGAATACTTGAGTACATACATGCTGATGTGTGGGGTCCTGCTAGTGAGGCCACTCAAGGTTGTAATAGATATTTTTTATCTATAATTGATGACTTTTTCAGAAAAACATGGGTGTTTTTATTGAAAAATAAATCTGATGTTTTTGATAATTTCAAAAATTGGAAAGTCATGATTGAAAATCAAACAGGTAGAAAAATTAAAGTGCTTAGGACTGATAATGGACTTGAATTTTGCAATCATGATTTTGATAACTTTTGCCTTATTAATGGGATTAAAAGGCATAAGACTGTGCCTTATACACCACAACAAAATGGTGTTGCTGAACGTATGAATAGAACTCTTTTAGAAAGAGTTAGAACCATGCTTGCTACTTCTGGTTTGTCCAAACGTTTTTGGGGTGAGGCAGTGATGACTGCCGCCTATCTTATAAATAGGTCGCCCTCTGTCCCCTTAAATGATAGGTGTCCTGAAGCTGTTTTTTCTGAAAAACCTGTTGATTATGCTAATTTGAGGATTTTTGGTTGTGCTGCGTATGCCCATAGAAAAAATGATAAACTTGAACCTCGGACTGTGAGGTGCATTTTCTTGGGATACCCGGAGGGTGTCAAGGGGTATAGATTATGGGTAAGGGAGGAACCGGGTTTCAAAGTGATCATTAGTCGTGATGTTGTGTTTAATGAAACGGAATTTCCTTGCTTGAATACTGTGCCTCCCCCTCCCCCTCCCCCTGCTCCAAATGCGGTGGAGCACTCTTATGTGCCTATTCTTGCTATTGTGAATGAGCCTGTTGCACAAACTGAAAATGAGACTCCTCCTGTTGATGATCTTATTGATGTGAATGAGCAAAATGTTGATATTGAAAATGAAGATGTTGAAAATGATCATAATGAGTTGCCTGCTTTGAACGACTATCAACTTAGTCGTGATAGACCTAGACACATATCTAGGCAACCCGCCCATTTTCATGATTTTGATATGACTTCATTTGTGTTTAGTGTGTTTGAATCTATTGATAGTAGTGAGCCTAAAACCTATAATGAAGCTTTAAATTCTGCTAATAAGAATGAGTGGATTGGTGCTATGAATGATGAGATGAATTCGTTGCATGTTAATGATACTTGGACTTTAGTGCCTAGACCGAAAGGTTGTTCAATTGTTTCTTGTAAATGGCTCTATAAAGTCAAGAAAGAATCCGACTCTGTTAGATTTAAAGCTAGACTTGTAGCAAAAGGGTTTACTCAGAAAGAGGGTATAGATTACACTGAAATATTTGCTCCTATTGTTAAATTCACAACTGTTAGGATTATGCTTGCTTTGGTAGCTCAGTTTAATTGGGAAATGAAACAAATAGATGTTAAAACTGCTTTTTTGCACGGAGATCTTGATGAAAAGATATATATGAAGCAGCCTGAGGGTTATATTGATAATACTTGTCCTGATTATGTGTGTTTGCTTAAAAAGTCTTTATATGGGTTAAAACAGTCTCCTCGTATGTGGAACTTGAAATTTGATAAATGCATGCTAGATTTAAAATTCCAGCTCAGTGCTTATGATCATTGTTTGTATTTCAAGAATGATACGAGTGTACCTGTTTTCTTACTTATATATGTTGATGACATGCTTCTTATTTGCCCTTGTTCTAAATCCGTAGATAATGTTAAAAATTGCTTGAGTGCTAAATTTGACATGAAATACCTCGGTGATGCTAAGATACTTGGCATGAATATAATCAGAGACCGTGATTTATCCGTTATTTACTTGAATCAAATTCCATATGTTGAAAAGATTTTAAGTAAATTCTCTATGAAAGATGCTAAATCTGTTAATACCCCTCTTGCTTCACATTTTGTGCTTAGTAAAGAGCAGTGTCCCCAAAATGATTTGGAGCTAGACCAAATGAAAAATATACCTTACTCGAATGCTATTGGTTCTGTTATGTACTTAATAGTTAGTACCCGCCCTGATATTGCTTATGCTATTTCGTGTTTAAGCCGTTACATGTCTAATCCAGGTTTGCCCCATTGGCAAGCTCTCAAATGGTTGTTGAGGTACTTAAAGCATTCGGTAAGTTATAGTTTGAAGTTCACTAAGTGTGATGAAGGTATAAAATTGGTTGGTTATGTTGATTCTAATTATGCTAATGATAGGGACAACAGAAAATCTACCACTTCTTATGTGTTTACCTTATGTGGCTCTTATATTAGTTGGAAATCTCAGTTACAGCCAATTGTGGCTCTGTCTGCGACAAAATCTGAATATGTGGCTATAACCGAGGCTATAAAAGAGGCCATATGGCTAAAAGGGTTAATTTCTGAAATTGGTTTTCTAAATGACAAAGTGGTAGTATTTTCTGATAGTCAATTTGGCATTCAGTTGGGTAAAAATCCTATTTTTCATGATAGAACTAAACATATAGATGTTAGATATCATTTCATTCGTGATGTGGTTGCTAAAAATGTTGTTTATCTTGAAAAAATTGACACCAATTTTAATCCGTCTGATATGGGAACTAAATGTTTACCTGTTTCAAAAATTTTAAACTGTTTGAAAGTTTTGAATTTTGATACTTCGTGTTGATGCTTGTGTTATTGTTATCCCAAAAATCCTCTTCTTCACTTTGTGTGAGTTGGGGTGTCTAGTTGTGTTTCCTTTCTTCGTGATAGAAATAAACTAGATTTTTTTGCCTTCCGCACTTTGTTCTAACTATGTGTTGGATCAAGTGCCGAAGGCTAAGGCTATGATGACTATGCCTTGTAAGTGTATCCTATGAGTGCATCATGAATTGCACTGGTGTGTCACGAACCGGCACTTGATCCAAGGTGGAGAATGTTGTTATTTTACTTGGGCTTTGACCCAACTGAGCAGCCCATTTTGCCCTATTTTCTGTGACCCATGTATTTGGCCCAAAGCAAAAATACTCCCCCCTTTTCCCAGCCTAGGTCGTTAGCTAGAGAGAGAGACGATTGACTTGGTCTCTTTTGCGATCTCTCCTCTGTTCCTTCTCCGGCGATTTCGCCACTTGCTCCATGGTTGTTGATGGCTATCGGGTAAGCTTCTCCTTATCTCTTCTTCTGTCCAGCGCCTATATAAACCCCCCTCCCCTTCACTGCAGCCGCAACACACACAGCATACACACGAGTGCTTCTTCTCTAATTCACACACGGTTGTTTGGGTATCTTTTCTGGGCTTGTAGGGAGTTTGGAGAGAGTGTTTACTGTATTAGCTTGTGCTAATTGGGTGTTTCAAACAGATTGGGGTTATCTGTTAGGGTTCTCTCTCACTCAAATTAAGTGTGATTTGATTCTTTGTGTGTGACATTGTGTGAGTACAGATTGTGTGTGTGTGTTGCTAGGCGTGGCTAGAGTTGGGTGTGGGTGTTGGTTTGCTATTTTGGCCATTTGAAGTTGGTTGTTTAGGCTGGAATTGGGGGGCATTAGCAACTGTGTGGTAAAGCTGCTTGTTGCCTCTGTTTCGTGTAAAACCTTGGATCGGTGACCTTGGATTGTGGCTGGATTTCGGTTTAAACGGATACTTGGGCTTGAGCCGAAATACTCTAAAATCGACTCTCATTATTTCTCTCAGTTTTTTTCTATTTTTTATTATTCAGTCTTCTCCTTAATTTTTTTGTTTTTAATCTGTGTTATATTTTTCTTTTCCATTGTTTGCGGGTCTTGGCTACGGAGCGGCAAGTCCTCTCAACACCAACCATATTGCAAGATCGAGAGAACACTAGAAACTAAAAGAATTTTTTTAAAAAATAATTGGGATTATAATAGACATGTTTTTACTTGAACTCATAAGGCAAAAAGTATATTCGGGCCACTGAATTTTTCGCAAAATTATAGTTCAGCCATCAAAATTTTAAAACTACACTTTGGGCCACTGTACATAAGTTCTGATGCATCTATGCCCATTTTTTGGACGGACGTTAGTTTAGCTGTTAAATTAACGTAAAATACCAATTTTACCTTGTCACACTCTGTATCTCACTTAATCGTAAACTTACACGTGTTCTTATTATTTTAAATGGTCTTCTTTTTACAATTGTTACAAGAAAACGTGTAGGGTTGAGATTTAATGAAACAAATAGTGTGACAGAGAGTGAGATAGAAGATTTGAAGTCCAGTTGAAGTAACAATCAGATCAATCACATGCTGGACATATACTGTATATTACTTTATGAGTGTCTATTTTTAGTTTTTACTAAAATCAAGAAAATATGTATGCATTTAATATTTACTTACAACATTAGAAAAACATGATAAGTGGCAATAGTGAAATTAGTAAATCTATACAACAATTGACACTCATTTAGCAAAATTATTTATTAAAAATAGATACTAATTTAATTTAACGACGAAGGGAGTACTACTTTTTTTAAAAATATTTTACCAAAAAATTTTTTTTTTTTAAGAAATTGTCTCTTCAATCAAAATAAACTAAAAAGGAGAGTGTACATTTATAATTGAGACAATGGAGTAAGAGTTAAAACAGAGAAAACTTAGAAATGTGATTTAAATTAGTGTTTTACAAATTGTTAAGCGGGCGTCAGCCGTCAGACATCAGACTAGTGCCTAGGGGGTCTAGGCCGGGACTAGAAAAGCATAATTACCCCGATTTTTGAATTCTTTTCTTAAAATAATCTAATTAACAAACATTAAACCTTCAAATATACTAATAGTAAATATCACCAAATAGACAAATAATCTAAATATCATTACAAAGTTCAAAAGAACACAACAATAATCAATAACTCAATACACCATAGGTTCATAACACATGTTGCATCAATATAAATATGACCAAATAATCTAAATTAATTTTTTATATATTAAAAAGGCCTAAAAGTAAGTCATTTCGGGTCAATTTTTAAAAAATAAATAATAAAAAAATTAGTGGGTTGAGCGCCTAGGCGCTCGGTTTCTAGGCACCTAGACCTTTTTTAGAATACTAGTAAAAAATTAATGAGTTGAGCACCTAGGCCGAATTTCTTTTCTATAAGATTATTAAATTTACTTTTAATATCTTCCTTGTCCCAATATACACCCAAGGGATTTATGTATATATACAATTAGAATGACATAATAATCAAGTTCTATATTTTTTGTAAAAAATTAAAAAGGGACCCTCATTATAATCATAATGAGGGTCCCTTTTTAATGATGCGAAGGAGGAAGTATTTAAACTTGAAAATTTCTATTCGGCCAGCTCTACTTTTTTTTTTTTTTTTTTGGTTGTTGTTAAGCTAGTCAATTATAAGCAGTATAATTAATCCCGGTATTATTAGCGGTTTTGCTATGAATCCTCACTTATATATATCGGGAGTAGCTTTGGGATTAAAAATGTTCGTCCTGCATCTATCTATCTATCTATCTATATATATATATATATATTTATTTATTTATTATTTTTAAAATTTTTTTTGTGAAGACGATAATACACCACCCTCTCCCTTGGTATATTTAGAGAGGGGATAAATACTTTATCCGAATAGCTCGGATTATTAGTACAGACCACATGTTGCGTACCAAGTATCCGAAAATTTTGTTTATAAATTCTATTGTTAGAAAGTTTTATGGTTTTCTCAAAAATAAAAACATATAGAACATAAAAGGAGATGAAACAAAATTAAAATCAAGTTACAAACTAAGTCGAGGCTTGTGTTGGACACAATCTCCGCAAGACGAAATTGCCTCGTACTAATGTGTTTACGATTCTCGACAATGTCCCTAAGATACGACGACTTTTCAATCTACATTAGCAGCACTTCAAAACATATATTACAATGAACTACTTGGTGTTTTAGAACTTCCAAAACACATATTACAACGAACTACTTGGTGTTTTAGAACTTTCAAGACTTTGGGAACAAAATTAGGACAATATGCAGCAATATGACTATATTTTCTCTAACTGATGTTTGTGAATTCTTTGAACTGTAACAAATTGGCAATCCAGAGGGTCTACTTATACTTTTTGAAGAGTTGTTATTACACCCTAATTCAAGCTCCTACACAGAGCCTAAATTCGGGCATGAACCAGCTATACATAATCAAAATAATCACTTGTTTAAGAATATACAACTGCGGAAATAAAAACATGGCGACAAGCCATTCAACCTCATAAATTGAAAAATATACAACTGATTTTACACAACTCATCCAAATGACATACAAACCAAAAGAGAAGTCCATCCTTTATATACAATACAACAGAAATCAGTTTGAAACCTAAACAGTATAACAAGACTACTGTCTAACATATACACAAAATAAAAACTACCCCAAAAGAGAATCAACCACCTTCTATCTCACGACGAGCTGCACAGCCTCACGCACGTGGCCCCTTCGCCTCGCTTCGATCTAAAGAAAACATTAGTTAAAAGGTGAGTCACTTAAGAGCCAGTAAGATTCCACTATACTTATGCATGTTATGCATGTATGCAACAGTGATAGGATGCTAACATATAGCAACACATAATCATCATAACTGATAACCAACCAAGTCTCATTACCAGCATAAAAAGGCTCACGACTGCCAACTGTCCCACGCCAGTTGGAAGTAATGACTAACTTACAAAGCAATGAGTTAAACAACATCTCATATCACGTATTTAAACAAGTAGTAACATCACGGGATCACATAAAATAGGATATCAAAGTCGAGGTACACCTCCGACTAATCAGCTCCCCTTATAACCCACCTTGATTTTGAAGTTCATATCATATCATTTCAAGTCATATATATTCCGCAGAATAAGTTAACATGTCCCAAGTCTCTGCAACCTTGGCAACCATGAGACAATACCACTCTTATCGAATAATCTACGTGGTATACTCCCCATTTTGGCCGAAATAGGGACGCAGGCCGGATTAAGATCGCCACAACCCGACTATCACTACTCTCTGCCCCATGGAAGTCGGTGGTCGATCAAAACCCCTTGAAATTATAATCATTTGTGCACTTTTTGTTAACCAAGTTCATGTACACACATTATCCCGTATTCGTTTATGATTTCGGTATTTCGTTTATCCTTCAAGGATCAATTCGAGTTCTAATTTCACGAATCAACATAATGAACAAGTTAACCATCTCAAACAACTCGATACCAAGTTACAACCTCTTAATCGCAGCCATGTTATACACTTTAATTAGGCTAATTTCTCACCGATTTCACCAATTCAAGTATACAATCGATTTACAATATTTCCAAGGTTCATATAAATATCAATACACTTTATCAACATATACCCATAATCAAATCAGCCTATTAAACATCATGATAACATGGATGGAATTCAAAGTTTCACCATAATAATAACTCAATGATCGCATATAACCAAAATTAACCGATTAAACTACGAATGTAGATAAGATAAAGGTCCCTTACCCAAATAGAGAGCTAGACCACCAATTATCTTCTGAATTCCAGTGCTTAAGCCAGTCAAGAACTCACTTAAACCAACCCTTTGTTGCTGCCTTGAAAGAAGAACAAGTTATCATGCAAGAAACCCTTAAAACCTTAGGTTGATTTGGTGAATTATGGAGAGAATTTGAAAGAGAATTGTGTGTTTTGGTGTGTTCTAAGGCCTGGAAATGTTCTCTCAAGGTTCACCCATAAACTAGCCAGACAAGGAAGCCCAAACCAGGAGATGCTAGCCAAAAATTAGTCAAACAGTGAGCTGGAAAGTTTCTGTCTCAAGGCTGGCACAGTCACGCCAAGAAAGTAGGCGCTAGCGCACCTACTATTCACAGTTCGTGTGATTTTTGTTGTTTTGCTCTGATTCCTTGGTTCGATCACTCGGGAACTCCTAGGTTTGATTGTATAACATTTATAACACATCAAAGGTTATCCCCAAAGGCTCCATATCTTCCTAGGATCAAATCAAAGTCACAACAAAGTTTACGAACCCGAAACAACGTCGAAACTACTTCATTTTGCAACTTCGAAATAACACAACATCTTTCTCTTTTTCAAGGCTCGGTTTAACATTATGAACCCTATATAACATCAAGTATCATGGCTCATCTCTTCCATTTCGATTCAATTTACGCTACGGAATAATGCAAGAAAGTAACATACCGAAACTTGCAAACATGAGTTTACAATTCATCTATTCGAAATCATGAGCCAAGATAATCAAATTAACAATGCATGCACATAATCATAAGATTAATATGCTAATGAAATGCTCGGGTGTTACAGTTGTGGTGTGCCCACCAACTGCTCCGTAACCGCCCCGCTCGTGATGGTTCGAGACAGTTGCGTTCGTCTTGCAATCTAGAGGGTCTACTTATACTTTTTGAAGAGTTGTGGGGTGTGTTAGGTCCATGTTTATATGCTAGAATACAGGCTAGAGGGCGGTGAATAGTCTATGTTACCTTCATTTAAAAATCTCATCCAATTTTAAAATATATTTAGGAACAGGGATGAAATAATTACCAGGCCAAATCAATTTTCTTTAAAAGCAACATAGCTGATACAAAGAATGACTGATGTGCTTCAGCAGACGTTATCTACTTTGTCACAGTAGACTTGAGGTCTACTAGAAAATTGAAGTTATAATGTTAATTTGCTGATGAGAAATGAGTTAAGTAGCGGAATGAATAATAGCAAACATAGAAGATTAAAGATAGCTGTGCGTAAATTTATACAAGTATATCATATCAGCAGTCTTGAATCTTCATTAGATACATATATCGCTTTCCATGAATAGATTGTTTAAATAAATAGTACATTTAAATAGAAAGGATAAGTAAAGGCTGAATGTAAAGAAATATATTTTATATTAAAATTCAGCAGAGGTTTACTCTAATGTAAACATGCTTAGAACATCAACCTTGACTCTCTAACCCTAGCAATCCTGGGATTTCATGGAAAGGAGTGGGATTCCGGGAAGACTCATAACCAACCGTCATCCTTTAACTCTCACTAAGTACCTTAGGGAAAGTAAATTGCAGGGCAAAGGTGAGGTGAAAGTGAGAAAATGATATAATGGGTTGTTCAAATAGTAAGTATTTGAACAACTGAGTGCAAAGCACTCGACCAACTATGATGATACTTAATTGTACAACAGACAGCCCTTGTAATGGAGTACAAGTCTGCCGGTATGAATGCAATGTGGATTATTAAGCTTTGAGTCTTCATCGGACATCTTCAAGCAGGTTCTGTCTTTAACTGTAGGCTGGATGCTTAGTCTCTTGCTATAAATAAGAATTATAGCTGTTGAAGAAACTGAGTCTTTCGAAGGAAGAAAAAACTTAAATTAAGAAAGAAGTTCTTAATTAAGCGAAGCTTCTTTTTGCCTTAAGAATCTCAGTTCACTCTCCCACAAAATGTTTGTTCTTACACTTGTGTTTTTCCTACTCTTTGTGTTCTCACACACTTTCGCACACGTTGAAGGAGGATGAGAGGTTTCTTTTATAGGCAGAGAGAATGAAGGATCTATTGTGACTGAGTTAATTTTTTACCCATTTGAAATGTTGGTTCTTCAATGTATCAGAGTACATCATATGAACTGTTAGGTAAAAATCTTTATAAAGATTGTGTCAAAAAGTTTTTCCGTGAATCAGGCTGAGAACGGATGGGACAGGACGTGCAGGCCTGAGTGGAAGCGCACTATGACTGGTCTTTTGGATGGATATGTCTTGAGGACTGGGACCAAATATGGAAGAGAAAATATCTAATGGATAAGAGTGAAGGCTCAGACATCGATGCGTATCTTTAAGCTGTCAGGGAGATTAGCAGAGTGTCCTTTGCAAATCTTTGTAAACTTTATAGCTTGGAGAACGACCGATGTTCCTCTTTGAACTCTGCAGTACTCTTGCAGTAGTCTTTTAGAGAGCATGGCTGATACTGGAGTAACTGCCGATGTAGAACTGCTGGAGTGAAGCCTGCTGGAGAGACATCTACTTGGGAGATGTCTGCTGGTGAGACAACTACTGGTGATACATTTGCTGGTGAGACATCTGCTGGAGAAATGTCTGTTTGTGAGACATCTGCTGGCGCTTATAGAGCTAATCCATTGGTAAGGTCATCATAAGTAGGTAGGACAAAGACTCGGACATGTACAAAGACTTCCTAGTCTAATGACCTATGCAATATTTTAGTAAGTTGCCACGCTAATCAGTATGCAACCCTTTTAGCCACTTGTGAAACATGCGTTGTAATGGGAACAAGTAAATTACTGTGTAGAAATATGCAAATATATACATCAGTTGTTTTACAAACATATTCCTAACAATCTCCTCCTATTTGCTTGGGGTCATTACTACAATTGACATGTACATAAAGCTCTTATAGCAGATGTTCAATCTTTAGTAATATCATGTCTTCTAATGAATAATCATTTTTTCTCAAGGCATGCCCTAAGTTGAACTTACAAGCGATAACATATGTATAGTCACCTATTGCTAAGTATTTATAGACTCGATAAATGAAAGTACAAATACAGGGCAATAGTAAAAACATTTTTAGGAAATTATAAGATATAACTAACTGAATCCACACTTGACAATTCTTCAAAAGGCTTGAAGTTGTAAATAAACCTTGAGAATGATTCATCAGGAGTTTCGGTCAAACATGTAGTACCAACAAAAATGATTTTAAATTTTACAGACGTAGTCTTGAATCTCATCCTACTCTCAGCCATAATAAAGTTTTTTTATGGCGTACAGTTTGGTCTCTTTTAAAAGGGATTTGTATTTTTCAATTTGATTTTGCTTAATCGTCGCATGTAT
This sequence comes from Platycodon grandiflorus, assembly GCA_016624345.1. NCBI lineage: Eukaryota > Viridiplantae > Streptophyta > Magnoliopsida > Asterales > Campanulaceae > Platycodon > Platycodon grandiflorus. Next base: position 22,352,339 of record CM028368.1, read on the forward strand.
CCTCGATTCCTAAAAGCAAAAAATTGGCTTATCACATAAACAAAGAATGATTTGCTCAAACAACTATCTTTAAAAATTTTATTAGACAGTTAAGCATTACACCTCTTTGTTGTGAAAAATACACTCCAAACTGAAAGGGGTTGTATTATCTGCATATGATGGAATAGTGTAAACACGAGCTAATCGTAGTTTTAGTGCCCATTGCAGCTTCGATGGATTGATATCACGCACTAAGCTGAGGAGAGGAGGCATTTTAGAGCAGTAACTCAAGTTATAATTGTAACTAATCTCATGATGTTTGTAAATTGTAATTTTGATGCTGATTGTAGTACTCTTTTTATACTTAAAAGAGTTTATGTTGTTTTCAAATAGCTCTATTCAAATTAAGAGACCTATTTGTTTTTAAATCTGAGATGAGATATCCTATTGTTTGTAATCCCAATCTTATAGATAAATTTGTTTCTAAATCCTATATAATTTGGTGACCGATTCAGTTAGATATTAGTTTCTGTAATGTTAATCTGCTTGTAGTTCATCACACGAGTGAATAGTAACAAATTTTAAGTTGTTTGTAAATCTGCTTGTAGTGCTCTTTTAATTGTAAAAGAGTTCCTCTTGTTTTCAAATAGCTCTGTTCAGATTAGAGAGAGATTTCAAGATATTTATTTGTTTCTAAATCATTTGAGATAAGATATCCTATATTTGTAATGTTAATCTGGTTTTAGCAGGTGTACAGGAACAAATTTTAAGTCGTTAAGTTGAATCAACTTCCAGATTGTTTAGTTGTATTTTTTTTAGAAAATTAATTATAATATAAAAAGATGTCTTTCTTGATTTGGAAAAAATATTTTGATGGAATTTTACTAAATATAAAGACTATCTGTTATATATATATATATATATATATATATATATATGAGATAATGACACTACAAGTCCCTTAACTATGACACTTTCTACCAGTAGTTCCTTAAGAAAACTTTGTAAATAGTCACGCAATTAGTCCTTTTGATGAATGTCATTAAAAATATTTCGTTAAGTCAATTATGTGCGTAGAAGGTGCCATTTTTATATGAAAAGTGTACTGAACCCAAAATAAAAACCCAAAAATAAAGTGTACAGAACCAAAACCCAAGAAATCTCTACCTTCTTTTCATTGTAACCCACCACCAAGGTTCCTCCGAAGCAATTCAATTAAACCAATTAATTGGAATCATGACAAACCAACCAAATTTAATTGAATGCTTTTATATATCATTCATTATTACGTAAGTTTGGGTAAAAACAATTGGTATTATACCAATCAAGAAGTCCAATCCACCCAAACTAATTAATTTTTTTTGGATTGGAGCATATCGGCTAACAGTAGTGGTGCTTGTAGATGGCGATGCGAGCTCCGGCGTGGTCTACGTTTCGGCAAGTTCTTCTATATTCCTCTAAATGGATTCACTGTTGGACTTCTTTGGCGTCGAAGGGATTGACACATCTCTTTCTTTCTTGTCCTAACATTCATCTTAATTCTCTACCCAGAAGATCCAGATCTGGGAGATCTACCGGAAAGATCCAGATCTGATATCTCCCATCACCGAAGTCCCTTCATCGTCGCAGATAAAGTTGTCCCTTCTTCCTCCATATTTCCCCTTCTTCGGAGGAACTTCCTTTTACCGTCGCATTCCCCAACGAGATCTCTGATTGTTTGAGATGGTCAACCAATTTAGAATCGTCGTAGAGAAACAAGAGATCATTGTGGATGAGGGATTAGCAGCACTACCGTGTTTGTGCCAAAACCCGCCGGCACCGATGGACCTTAGAACGGAGACTGGGCTGGGTTCTTGTTGATGGGTGGGTGGAGAGGGAGAGGGGGTTTATAAAATGTGGTATATATCAAGTACAACCTTTTGACCCGATAAAACAATTTATATGGCCTTTGACTAAAAATTAACACAAACTTCCTATAATACCCCAAAGCCCTTAAAACCTAACTCAGTCTCACTCTCTCTCTCAAATCTCGACTTCCTCTCTCAAACCATAGCCGTCTTCCTCCTCTCGTCGTCTTCTCCTCCTCCCATCTCCAACCACATCGTCGCCGTCTTCCTCCGTCTCCGACCACATCGTCTCCCTCTTCTGCCACGGATCTTATAAGTTTTCCTCCGTCTTCCTCCCATCTATTACCATGAAGCCCTATCTTTGTCTTCCTCCGTCTTCTTCTCATCGTCTCCCTTTGAATCGGTTAAACGATCCCGTGAATCGTTTAAACAAATCCATGAATCATTTAAACGAATCCGTGAATCGTTTAAACGATTCGGTTAAACGACTCCGTCAATCGTTTAAACTATATTTGAGTCATTAAAAAAAAGAGGGTATTTTGGGGTTTTCAAATAAAAAGAGGCCATATAAGTTGTTTTGGAATAAGTTAGGCCAAATAAGATGTTGGAGAGTTTGACTAGGCCATTTGTGAAGAAACCCCAAATAAAATAGTCAACTCCATTTCTAATGATTGACTAAAACATCTAAAAAAAATCTTTTAGTTTATTTTCTCTCTTTTTTTTTTTTGTTTGTTTGTTTGTTTTTTTTCATATATGCTAAATGTCGCACCCCAAACAACTAAATACTGCACCTCACTTAAAATACGATGATCATTTTGCCCTTACTAACTTAAATATTAACACTAAATTGCCATTGATTAATTAATTATTACTAAATAATTTACTTTCATTATCTATCTTACTTTATACTGCACCTCACTTTTTAAGACTCAATCTATCTCGATACTTCTCAATGGATGCAAACAACGATGATAGTGGAATTTGAGATAAGTATTTTACGGTAATATCAATAACTTTAGATATATATTTATTTTTTGTTGATTGTATGTATTTTAAATGTATTTATTTTAAATTAAAAGTTAATTTTGGTTTAAAAAATAATGGCCAGCCATACGACACCGCTTAACACAATAATGGATCAAGGTGCTCATATAGCCCGCCTAAGTCAGCAATTCCTTGACCAAGCTGGAAGAACCTGACAGAACTTTCTAATGTTTTGGCAAGTAGTGAATGCTAATTCTTTATCTCAGAATTTCTTCCCTCCTCCTAACAAACATTATTTCCAGGATGATTCATATGTGCCAAACAATGTATCAGTGCCATTAGAACCATATATCTCAGTATGCAAATCATCTTGCATTTCAACAAAGTATGGACCTAACTACTAACTACCACCGCGCCAAGCTCTAGGTCAGCTAGAATGGGAGGTTGCCTACACACTATTAGCAAGGCCACATACCATGGTTGGAGGTTTATGAGAGGGCCGCCTAGGACAGCCACAAAATTACTAAACAACTGCCTAGGGTTTGTGTAGATTTTGAAGAGTTCCGCCTCGCGTTGCTGGCCCTCTTCAAGCACAAATTTCTTTTAATTTTTTTTTTCAAATTTTGACTTTAAGCAATAAATCATACATACAATTGCTAATAAAATGGAAGTACAAAAATTTGAATATTAAACATAAATTTTTCATTAGCTGAAATGGAGAAAAATGAGAGATTTATCAATGGAGAAGAATAAGAAGCAGCACTTCCCACCTACTTCATCTGCTTCTTTCTTAGTAGAACCGACTCCTCTCTTTCTTTCTTTCCCTTTTTTGTTTTACTATATTAAATAGAATGGAAGGGCAATGGAGTCATTTTTTTTTAAAAAGGGTGCGGTATTTAGTATAACTCTTCATATACACATGGTCGCACAAACTCCGATGTAGAGTTTGACCATCCAACTGCTAGTACGAAACTGGACGTCTATTCTTTTTCGACGACACTCGCTTACTTCTAAGCAAACGTAGTCGAGGGGCTCTGTAGACACCCAAAATTCGTACACTTATATTATACGAATTGTCCAATAAATAACTGTTTATTTACAAATGAACTAACACATGTTTCTATGATTATTTCAAGAAACAACATACACAACGGACTAACAAACGTCCAACACACAAACAAACCTTCCGTTAGATCAACATCAAGGGTCTAAACTGAAGATACATAGCTTAGAAGGGCCAAAGTGCAAATTACAAAGCCTGGAAAAGCCAAAAACAGGGTTTGGTGCGCTGAAGACATTTCTGGTACGCCAATACACCCAAATAGGGTTTGGTGCGCGGGCACCATGCCAGGGGCGCCGCGCACCAAACCAGCATTCCTCAAACAGTTTAGCAGCCGGCTGTTGAAGACGAAGCTTCCTCCAAAACTTACCTCCATGGGTTTCCTAAGCCTAGGCCTCCTATAAATAAAGATGATCAGCTCTCTTTATTCACATGTTAAATTCTCTCCCCAAACACACACACACACAATCTTTCTCTCTATCAAGCCTCTTTTTTAGGAAGAAAAGAGAGAAAGAAAAAGAGAAAAGAGTATTGACTCTATCTCAACACACACAAAGCGTAAGTCTTCCTTTCCTCGATTGGTAGCAGTGGGAGCACAACGATCAGGCTACGAGCTAGCTTGATCCAATATAAGCAACGGCCTAGAACTTGGCCCAATTTTCTGTAAAATGACAGAAGGTAACCCCTTCCGTTCGTTAGTTTAAATATGTAAATGGATGTAATAAATGTATGTAATTATTTCAAATACATTGTAAATACATTTTGTAAATACATGCAATTTATATTCTGTAAATAAACAAACTTGCAATAATTAAATACGAGCATGCAAATATGTAGAGACCGAAAGGGCGAATTGGGTGCGTAAAACCTTCCCGATTCGTAACTTGGCCCCCGAACCCATAATCTAAAGTTTTCTCCCGTTAACTTATAAACGAGAGTGGCGACTCTGTTTTTCAAGATAAACATGATTTTCATGTTTATCAAACTATAAAATAAAATAGAGGGGAACCACAAGACACGAACGAAAAAGGCCCCCCGAGAAGGAAACGGATCCTGCGGGATCGGGGCGCTCACAGTTACCTTCTGTCGTTTAACAGAATTCGGGCCAAGTTCTAGGCCGTTGTGTTATATTGGATCAAGCTAGCTCGTAGCCTGACCGTTGTACTTCCACTGCTACCAATACGAGGAAAGGAAGACTTACGTTTTGATATTGGGTGTGTTCAAAAAACACTGTGTGTTTATGTGTGTGTGTGTGATTTGACCAGGGAGAGAACGGTTTATTTTCTCGGGCTGAGGGAGAGCAAGAGAGAGAGCATATAGCTTTTCTTTCTTTTTTTTTCTTTCTACCGTGAGAGAGGGAGAGAGGAAGAGGGAGCTGATGGTGTGTTGTTCTTTGAGGGAGAAGGAGTGTATTTATAGGTACTGGGGGAGAGATATCTTGATGATACTCTTGGGGCCAAGCAAAGCCTTTGGCCTTCAAAGTCTTCAGCAGCCGATGGCTAAGCTTTGAGGACAAAATGCAGGTTTGGTGCGCGGCGCACCAAAAAAGGAGACGGCGCACCAAAGCTTTACAGCTTTTGGTGTGTGGCGCACAAGGTGAGGAAGTGGCGCACCAAAACTTTGATTTGAATGGTACACTTAGAATCTTCATCTTTCATTCTTTATGTTTTAGGTCCCCCGTCAATTTTATTTAATCATTGTGCCTTGAAGTTGTTCCTTGGCTTTTCAACCTTCAAATCATCTTCTTTTATGTTTTGCACCTATAAGCTTTGTATCTTCAGATTTGACCCTTGATGTTGATCTAACTGAAGTTGTTAATGTTTGTTAGACATCGTTAGTCCTGTTGGATATTTTGTTTCCTGAAATAATCATAGAAACAAGTGTTAGACCATTTATAAATAAACAATTATTTATAGGACAATTCGTATAATTTGGGGGTAAGAATTCTGGGTGTCTACAATTACATCTCATTTTCGTCGTGTATTATACATGCCACGACTCTCTACAAGTCACATCGTTCGTATTCGAACGATAACCAAAGTGCGTCATTAACCACCTAGAATATAATCAACTTATCATCCGACGATTGAGACTATTCGTCTCATGCGAACTGTCGTGCACTAAGAGGCATGACTATTCGATAAAGCTTATGGACAGACTAATATAGATAATTAACCCTTGCTAAGGCATAAGGTTTAAGTCAACGAATCAGCGTACTTCATAATCAACTAGTATTTGACTAAGTCAACCCAAGTCAAGTTCTATTGGGTCACGATCTCCATAATTCGTCATCCCACACTGTAGGAGACTAAAATACAACCTACATTAGTTTACGCTACTCGTTACCGAATTACACGACGTATAATCTTTACGTCCTTTACTACACCGCTAGAGTTGGTCATCTACAAAATAAACCTCGGAACGAACCGTAGTATCGTCCTTAACTAACCGTGTCAATCACAATACCCAACGTTCCGGGTATATACTACCAATGTAAATCTCACGAGTCATCGCAAGAATATTAACGATTATAATCTTAATGAGCTACACATGCTCGATAGAACTAAAACAAGTCATCGGTGACTTTACTGCCGGAACCCAACTATAAAACAAACCCACGAGTCTACAACTCGGGAAACCACAACAATATTCACAACACAATCTAAAGGAGTCTCTAATACTCGGAGACAACAATCATCATAATAATAACAACAACGTGTACAACAACGAATTCCACAAGTCTCTAATATTCGGAGACCACAAAACTAATAACAATTAATCAATACCCATTAATTAGCATGCTAGTAGATTATTTTGAACAAGTATAACATATAGGGAGTTCATATACAACATGCATAACATGTAATCATCACGATATTACACTGCGATGCTCAAAATCTAAGAAAGAGATTAGTAACTTGCTACACAACGCAAATCCTCCGCAAAATCAAAGGGGCTTTAGGTGGAAATGTACTCCTCTGCAACCTCTACGCCGCTACAGAGTCCACACGTCAATCCCAAGCTCGATCCAAGTCCGAATCAAGCTTCCTCTCTCTCAAAACTTCACTTTCTCTTTCTAAAATATGGAAGAAGAGGTGGGGTGGTGATTCCTCAATAGATCGGACAATCCTAATGGTTAGAAACGTGCTCCTCGTCGCCCTTTATGCTACTGCAAAGATGGATCGTCGATCCGACTCCGGATGCTCGAGATATCGTGAATTCTTTATCTTCTCTCTCTCCTCTCTCTCTTTTTGCTCTCTCTCTAAAACCTAGGTTTGGAGGAAGAAAGAATGAGGGGAAATGGGTTGGGTTATGTTGTTAATACCATGGGTAAGTGTTTGGTCCAATCCCGGGCTTGTTTGAGCATTTTAAGCCACTTAAAAACACGAAAAATCGAGAAAGAACGAAAATTGGACGAGCAGAGTCGGGGCAGAGCGATGGCTTTGTCCTAACCAGAGTGATCGCTTTGTCATCTGGACACAGAGCGATCGCTTTGATCTCCCCAAGGTGATCACTTTGTGTCCAGATTCTCTAAACTCTTCGAAAATGCTCCGAAACGCTCCCAAAATAATTCTAAATGATTCCAAAGTGATTCTAAGTCTATGGGAAGGTCAAAACACTCGAGAAAGGTTCCCGAAAGTCTAAAACAACGTTGGAAGTCCAACAGAATGCTCACGTAATAAATCATGTAAAGATTCAAGTGCAAATTGGGGCATACGAAACACTTAAAATGACTCGGTGTGCGGGTTAACGACAAGATCAATATGATCACCAATCGTGAAGGAGTCTAAACCAAGATTAGGTCAATGGGATGGGGAAATGAACATCGTATACGGATGTTGATCAAGGTCGAGAATAGCCTCGAACGAATACGGAAACAACATACGACACAACGTAGATTAACTACGTGTCAAATACGGTTCTCAACTCAACACATCACACTTAACAAGCATGACACCTCACTCTTCGAGGGTTCCAAGGTCAATATGAAGTGATTATGAGTTAACTAGGAATGAAGTAAGGTCAGGGTGTTACATATAGTAATGACTTACCTGGAATTTTAGAAGTGTGAGTTAGTCAGGTCATTATGTCCTTCAGCAGAGTAGAGAGTCTGCTGAAGTTTTCTTTCATACCTGGACCTGTTCTTCCGATGTTTGAAGGGAATGAGACATAGTATATGACAACAGGGGTTATATCAGCTACTCACTCCTGAGGAAAGATTATGTTTTGAAAGTAGCAGTTTTCCTAAGAATCCAAAAATATCTGACTATCTAATGAGAAAGGTCAAGCTCCTTAAAGTTTACCAGCTTTCTTTCATCAATTCTTCACATGATAAAGTATAACAAGGTGATTTGAATTCAGTTTGTCTACTAATTAGTTGTTAATCAAGATGATACCAAATGTTGTGTGTGTATGTGTGTGTGTGTGTGTGTGTGTGTATATATATATATATATATATATATATATCAATTGTTGATATCGTGAGCTATCTTTGGAGCCAGACAACTAAGAGTTTTCAGTATCATTATGAAATTAGCTAACATTGCCTTTTGTTACCATAATCTCAATAGTTAAACAAGACTTGATAGTTGTCCAGACTAAAAACATGAGCTGTTGTTGTGTTATTTAAAGAAAGGTGAAAGCCTTGAATTGTTGATTTAAAGCACTGGGATTTTGAATGTGAAACACATAAGTATTTCCTTATACTTGAATAAAAGTAACCCCTTTTTGAAGTACAAAACTTTCAGCAGTCTTGACTTTATACATCAGACAACCTTTGTTCAAAGTGAATATACTAGAGATCTTGTGGTTGACTTTGAAGATTAAAGATTGAGTAATAAGTTTGCAGCTTCTTTTATTTAAAGGTGATGTACAGACATAAGTAGTCATCCTTTAAGTTACTGCTGTTTGCTTATTTTAACTCTTGAAGAAATTAGCAGACTTTGATTTTGATCAATGTGAGTTGATCAAATTCAGAAAGGCAATTATTCAAATTGTTGAAGGGAAGTAGTATTCTTTAAGGATGGACAAATACTCCATATAGTAGAGATTTGGGGATAGTTTAACTATTGGGGTCACAACTGAGTTTGTATAGAGATTGTATGATTATCACTTACAAACACACTTCAACAATCATTTAAGGTTAAGTAAAATAGCAAGATGAAGATCAAGTATCAGATCGACACAATCAAAGCACAGTGATTCATGCTATTAGAAGAGTTCAGAGAAGTAGATAGGCATAAATGAAAGTTGCTGAGCTTGTATTTAATAATCCAAACAGTTGAAACATATTTTTACAGAGATCAGCTAAATACAAGAGCAATACAACTGGAAATGACTATTTTGCTGATTACAAGACAAAGTTAAGCAGTGATTCATTTTTTAAAGAGAAAATTTGTTACAGAGTATTATCTAAGATATCCTAATCCAGTGGACATGGTGAGTAGACATCAATCATGGAGTTTGGAAATGATCAAGTTGGCTAATACTTTTTAATCTCCTCCAACTCTGGGGGAGAGAAATAGTCTGTACCTAGAGGTTATTCACGAAGAACCTTAGGGTGATAGCCAACGGAGATTCACCGTTAGAACCACGAATCCCCTTTGATAAGCACAAGGATGGACGACAGTTGTTTGCAGATCATCATCTTCGTCAACACCCTTTTAGCTACCTTTTCCAGCTAAGGCGAATTATCTGTATCAGCCATCTTTGAGGTTATGGCTGATATACTTACATATAACTAGACGAGTTGTTTGGAACAACAATTCACCAGATGCTTGCTGGACATTTAGGAAATTTTATCCGAGTTTTTCACTGTAATGCTTATGTATACACGCAGAGTCACAATGGTCAGATCAGTGTATGCTAAGTGATTTCCATAGTGATTCATCTGAAATCAATTTTAGTATATCAATAAGATTGATAACCAAAAGTTAGAAAGGGATTGAAATCACTAGGAACATTAATTGATAATCTTCTATTTTGCCTTTTAATCAAAATGATTATAAAGACATTCTTTAGTGTTCTGAAGATCAAAAGTTTATGGCAGATTCAATATCATCAAAAGATATTCGGCCAGAACTTTTGGAATATCAGAACAAAAAAAAATTCTTTTATCAAATAATTTTAAGGAGCAAAATTGAAATCTAACAGTTAATGATTTCTGAAACAGATATGTTGATAAATTTCTCCAGATCTTAAAACTGTGCTTTTTTGAAATGATCTGAAAAATCTTTCACAGTTATGAATAAAGATTTTGATTTTGAGAACACATCTTGAGAAATTTAAATCAACTCATTGTATGTAACAAAAATAAACCGAAATAACTTTGAGGAAATTTGAAAGAATCATACCCAGTTGTTGAGATGATGAATTGATCAAAATCTTAGATTTGTACTTAGTAACATTTCTAGAAAATGTTTGAATCAATGTTTAGCATTTATATGAATCTACAAGCAGTTTGTGAGTTTTTTGATAGTAGAGTTTGAATGAAGGGAAGGCTCTACTTGTACTCATGGAGGCTAGACCAAATGATAGACTAATAAGTGAGAAATACTGTTGATCTGTCTTTTCACATGCCTTTGCCAGGCTGTATACCCAATGGCATGTCATTCTTGAGATTTGGGAAAAAGCTTTTTGAAAAAGAAAGTTTTTGCTTAGTCAAACACGTTTGTTTATTTTCCCGAGATCTTTTGAGAATAGTCTTTACTTTAAACGAAGTAGTCAGTCTTCGTAAAGTATGCCTTTATTTTTAATAGACTAGTGGACAAGACAAGTCATTAAAAGTTTTACTCCTATAAGTCAGCACATATAACTGAACTTATGAAGTGCATGTTGGCTAATATGGAACTTCAGCCAACTTGGTCTTAAAGAACGTTTTAAAAACACTTTAGGTTAGTTAATATGTGAATGTACTGATCAGTTTTTAAAAAAACATTAAAATAAAGCAAATCATACAAGCATACAGGTATAACATGAAGAGCATAGTATGATAAGACTTTATTAATGCATCATGTCTATATCAGATTGAAGACAAGGTTCAACAAACATGAATGCATGTATATAACAAAGCAGTTAGTGACCTGTTTTGTGCATATGTAGGTGAAATGGTCATGCTCAAAATCTTGGACTCGTCAGTAGATTTCTACAAGACAGATTCCATAGTCCAACAGAGATTGATTAGTCATAGTGAGATAGAGAGGGGTGAAGGACCGAGGGAATTCATCTATGAGTCTTCAGCAGTCCTTCATAAATCAACAGCCAAGTTGACATCTGTTGATAGAGAGATAGGTTGCATCTTTGGTCTTTTGTCATGTGAGTTCCTGCCTTAAATACTCATCAAAAAATCATTAGCAACATTTATAAGCTAGATATAGCTCCAGAAATTCAATAATACGCAAGTGAGAGTTCATAAGTACATTCAGTTCACATAATCACTAAATATGACTTATAAGTGTAATCTATGGTAAATGGGAACCTAGATTACCCTCACTTTTCCATTTGATCTTGTATACTCATTATCATTGACGAACATGAACTTGGATTTGAGCATAGATCTCTTGGGTGTATCTTGTAGACAGAAGCTTTCCGTTGAATAATAACAATTTCATCATAAATGTCCTTAGACCAAGAGCTAACATTCATAGTGCTTGAGAGATGACTTAAATTTGATTTCCTTTAAAGTACTTAGAGATCTTCTAGTTATTCTTGCTTTAAACTTTCAATGATTAGTTACATACCTTCTCTAAATGGATGATTAGCAAAGTCTTCAAAAACTAAGTATCATAGAATGTAGGGATCAGCAGATTCCATAATAGAGAGTTTTTGACACTTAGACATGTCCATAAAGATACTACTAAGAACTTCAATTTCTTATGATACAATATCGTAAGTTTTTGAACTGAGAAGTTTTTCTCGAAAAGGTGTTAGATTAAAACAATCGTTAACCTTATATCAAGATAGCAATCTTCCAGAGATACATCGTTGTAATTCATCCATCAAATATGAAGTTTAAGATTTTGCTGGAGGATATATCATGGATTTGAAAGTAAAGAGATATTTTTGGAGAAAATGTTTTAAGAACAGATATTATCCTTAGCAAGTCAAACTCTATTTAACTATAGTACTCTTCTTCATAATGTCTATTGAAGAATTTACTTCTGTCATTAGAAAGAATTTCCTATACCAATCCAACAGTCATCATAGTAATTCTCTCTCACATAGTTTTTTAAAACCAAAATAATTTTAGTTTATAAAAGTATTTTCAAAATAACTTCTAGAACTCCTAGTCAAAAGATTTTTAGAGTTGAAAATTTTGAAAGCAAATATTTTGACTATGCATCTAATCTGAGCAACAGGATCAAAACTCTTAGGTTGTTAGACCTGGAATGAAGTTCACAGAGTACTTGCTATGATACCAATTGTTAGGTCCATTTTGATATGCTCAGAATATAGGCTACAGGGGAGGGGGTGAATAGCCTATATGACCTTTATTAAAACTTCATCCATTAATTTGAAATACATTAAAGAAAAGATATGAAGAGTGTAAAAGGTCAAGTCAATTTTCCTTAAATGCAACTCTGCTTAAATGAAAAACAGCAGTCATGCTTCAGCAGTTTTTCATCAGCAGACCTTATCAACTTTGTCATTGAAGACTTGAATGTTTGCTAGAGAATTGAAGTTATAACATTTGCTGAAGTGAATGAGTAGCGTAGCGGAATAAATAGCATCAAATATATAACATAGAAGATTAAATTGGCTGTGCATAAATTAGTACGAGTACATTACAACAACTGGTTTAATTCTTCATTAGATGCAACAATTACTTTCCAATGGTATATTACAAAATATATAAAAAATATATATTACAGGAAAGATAAGTAGAGGCTGAATGTAAAGAAATATATTTTATATTAAAATTCAGCAGAGGTTTACTCAAAGGTAAATATGCTTAGTACATCAACATAGACTCTCTAACCTAGCAATCTTCCCGAGGAAAAAAGGAAAGTAAATTGGGATGCCAGGAAGACTTTTAACCAACCCTTATCGTTTAACTCTTTCCAAGTACCTTAGGGAAAGTAAATGGCAGGTCAAAAGTGAGGCTGAAGTGAGAAGAGAATATTATGGGTTGTTCAAATAACTAGTATTTGAACAACTGAGTGCAAAGCACTCGACTAACTGTGATGACAATTCATTGCACAATCGATAACCCTTATAATGTAGTAAAAGTCTGTCGATATGAATGCAATATGGATTATTAGGCTCTAGTTCTTCATCAGACAACTTCAAGTTGGGTCAGTCTTCAACGGTAGGCTGGATGCTTAGTCTCTATGAATTTGAAATATAGCTACTGAAGAGACTGAGTCTTTCGAAGGAAGAAAGATCTCAAATTGAGAAAAGGGTTCTTGATTAAGCTGAGCTTCTTTGCCTTAGGAATTCAGATTGCTCTCTCACAAAGTGTTTGTTCTTACACTTGTGTTTTTCACACTCTTTGTGTTGTACACTCTTCTTCATTCTTGGATAAGAGATGAGAGGTTTCTTTTATAGGTAGAGAAGCAAAGGGACCGATTGAAGCTTTGAATAGATTTTTACCTGTTGGAGAGTTAGATCATTAATGTATTAGAGTGCATCTTAAGAATTGTTGGATAAAGACCTTCATGTAAGCTTTGTCTTGAAGTCTGTTCGTGATTTAGGCTAATTGATGGATACATGACATGCAGGCCCGTTTGTACAGAAGTGTGCTGTGACTGATCTTTTGATGAATAGCGCTTTGAAGACTGGGATCATACACAGAAGAGCAAAAATCCAGAGGTTTAGCGTAGGAGCTCAATTATCGATGCGTATCTTTAAGCTGTCAGGAAGATCTGTAACAGATATTTTTTAAATTTTTGTAGACACTGTAGCTTGGAGAACGACCGATGTTCCTCTTTATATTTATTAGCACTCTTGTAGTGAACTTGAAGAGAACATGGCTAATACTGGGATCTACTGCAGTATAACTACTAAAGTAGAGACTGCTGATAACACACTGCTGGTAAGACATCTGCTGATGAGACGTCTGCTGGTGCTAGTAGAGCTAATCAATATGAGTGAAAGGTCATCATCACTTAGTAGGACAAATACTCGGACATGTACAAAAACTTCCTAGTCTAATGAGCTATGCATTATTTCAGCAAGTTGCCACACTAACTGGTACGCAGCCCTTTTAGCCACTTGTGAAACATGCGTTGTAATGGGAACAAGCAAATCACTGTGTTAGAATATGCAAATCTATATATCAGGTGTTTCACAGACATATTCCTAAAAATATCTCAACAAACTCCGAACCTAAAATTGAGAAAAATGGGACCCCAACTTCACCAGCAATCGTCTTGGCCAGTAGGGTTTTACCAATTCTTAGAGGGCCAACGAGAAGAACTCCTTTTGGAATACGAGCCCCGATAGTAGTGAACCTTTCTAGTTTCTTTAAGAACTTCATAACCTCCATGAAATCCTGCTTTGCTTTATCTACTCCAGCAACATCATCGAATGTTACACTAGTATTTGGTTCCATTTGGAACTTTGCTTTAGATTGACCAAAGGAAAGATTGAAATTCGGCCCACCAGGACCACCCATACCTCCTGAGTAGGGGTGGCAAATTGGGTATAATGGATAGCTTTGGGTTAGTCTATTATTCATCGGGTATAAATGGATAATAGACTAACACAAAACTATCTATTATACTCAATTTGTCACCCCTACTGAGGAACGCCTTGAGAGAAGAAACAAACCCCCAATCAAGATTAGTGAAAAGGCTAGATTCCCTATTAAATTGAACAAAAGAGAACCAGAGTCTTCTTGAGCATTATGTACAGCAAAGTCAATATTCTTTTCCCTATTTAATTAGGGGGAGTAAATCGTGTCCTGTGATAAGAGATAGGTGAGAGAGAGAGAGAGAGAGAGAGGGAGAGAGAGAGATAGATAGATAGATAGATAAATAGATAGATAGATATAGAGAGATAGAGATAGAAAGAAAGATAGATATAGATATAGAGAGATAGAGAGATAGAGATAGATATAAAGAGATAGAAATAGAGTGAGAGAGAGAGAAAAAAAAAAAGATAAATAGATAGACAGATAGATAGAGATAGATAGATATAGAAAGATAAAGAGAAAGATATATATAGAGAGAGATAGATAGATAGATAGATAGATAGATAGAGAGAGAGAGAGAGAGAGAGAGAGAGAGAGAGAGAGAGAGAGAGAGAGAGAGAGAGAGGTGAATTCTCCGGCAATATATATATATATATATATATATATAAAGTGAGAGATAGAGAGATAGAGAGGGAGAGAGGTGAATTCTCCGGCAAGAGAGAGAGAGAGTGTATGTGGGTGGGGTGGTGAGATTTGGAAGGAAAGGACAAAAATACCTTTCATAATTAGCTCCATTTACCACGTTAGCAGCCCCGTTAGAAAATTAGATGAAAAGTTAACGGGAGGGACCACATTTGATTCAATTAGCTTTTACATTGGTTAGATTTGGTATATTGAGAGTTCGTTGGTCAAATCGGTTACCAAACGATAGTACGTTGGTCATTTGACTAATTTTCCCTTTTTTGAGTAATGTACACTTTTTCTTATAAGAAATTCTCATAATACCCTTCAAAAATGGCATGTGCTATGCATATGATTGACTTAATGGAATTTTTCTAACGGCAGACATCCATCAAAAAGACTAATTGCGTGATAATTTTAAACTCTTGGAACTATTACGATGCAAATTTTTTTTAAAGGACTACTGATAAAAAGTGTCATAATCAAAGGACTTATAGTGTCATTATCCCTATATATATATTTTTTGAAACATGGACTTTACGAGTAGAAGGACTTTACGAGTAGAGAGGGAGTACAAAGGTTGGCGGCAGGTCATGACCAAACCAATGGGGTAAACTCTGAGATATGACAAAAGCATAGGGGCTGACGTCGAAATTTACCCAAACTCTTCAAAATCTGTACTTGATTCGGGTCCGGTCATAGCAACTGTAATAACGTGCTGTAATAACCAATCGCAACTTAGAGTCGATCCAAATCCAACCAACCCTGTTTTATTGCCCACTTCCCCACGCAAATCGTCGTCATCGTTGTCGTCATCTTCTTCTTCGCCGCCCTTCCATGTCTCCGGTTCCAAATCCCCAAAATACTAAACCCTAATTCGAAATTGCAATTCTCCAATGGCAACTGATCCCATTCCAGACCACAAGCTCTGCGGTTTCCTAAGCGCCGTCCTCACAGTTACCCCTCCGCACGACGCCGACATCTCCAACACCGTACCCCTCAACACTCCCTGTCACATCTTCGGTGAAGGAACCGACGTCGGTTTCAAGTCCCCAGACGGCGTCGTATTCTCCTTAATTAACACAAACGCAACCGCATTGGTCGCCGTAGGCGGTGGCCAATGTGCTCCAGGTGAAGGAATTGGCGCCAATGGCAAACCCACAACCTCAACCTCAACCTCAACCGCAACCGCGACGCCGTTGCCGTCGAGGAAGAGATTGAGTAGAATAGGGTTAGTGCATGGTAGTTTGAGCGTGTTTCATCAGCTTCACGCCCTGGTGATGCACAAGTGTTTGAGGATAGCTGCTAGAGTGGTTCGTGTTGTTGTTGGTGATGACTGTGGAGAAGTGAGGGTTGTGGTGCTGGTTGATGTGTACTTGCCGATTGCATTGTGGTCCGGGTGGCAGTTTCCGAGATCACAGTCAATTGCTGCTGCTCTGTTTCGGCATTTGAGGTGCGATTTTTCGACATGAGTTTTGTTTTAATGTTCATTTTGATTGGTTGAGTTTACACTCTTCAGATGAGAATTAGTTGCAGTAAGTAATGGTTTATTTTGGAGTGCCAATTCTCCATATAAGAGTAAAACTAGGGCCAGATAGACTACATGAATCCTTATCGGACCAATGCGAGATCGTTGGTCCTGCCACTCTCAGTGATCATACAGTATAAGAACTGGATCATTTCATAGTCTCAAGTTTTTGCTTTTATTAGAAGCTTATCTCGACTTGATGCTGGTGAGTGAATGGATCTCGGTAACAACCTATCATAGACAAGTAGAAATGCAAAAAGCAAGGAAAGATGATTCTAGTTTTTTTATGGGAGTGCAGTAGATATGTGTTGTTTGATATTTTGGGATAGCAGTGGGAATGTCCTTCTGTAATGGGCTTCTTCTTATTTCAAATTTTTAATAGGCAAAACACATAATTGGGCCACTGTATTTTGGGGAAGGTTGCAATTCGGCCACTGGTTGTTTAAAAATGTTATTTGGGCCACTATACTTCAGTTATCTTGCAAGCGAGTCCTCCAACACGTTAATTTTAAATGAAATCTCTATTTTACCCTTGTCTTCATTAAGGGAGATGTGGACGAAGATAGGGATAAAATAGGAATTTGTTTAAAATTAACGTGCTAGTGGGCTCGTTTGCAAGATAACTGTGCTAGTGGGCTCGTTTGCAAGATAACTGATCAGTGGCCGAATTGCAACCTTCCCCAAAGTAGAGTGGCCCCGATGGTGTGTTTTGCCTTTTTAATAAATATAGTATTTGGTGGTGGCAAAGATGGCAAAAGTTTGTTGCAGTAATTTATTTGGGATTCTTTGGTGCTTATGGATGGAGATAGAGAGAGGAATGCCAAGGTTCCGAGGGATAATGCACTCCCTTTCTTTCTTTTTATATGATGTTTTTCCTCTTCCCTCACTGGACCTCTTCCCCTTGTAGCATTTAGAGGATTTTGGATTATTGATTTGAGTAGGCCCTGCTTGATTTGTTTCTGCCTTCCCGCTTTTCCTATTCTTTTTACTTTTACTTTTGTTTGTTCTTTCTTAGTGGGCATCTTGTTCACTTGATTGTGCATTCTTCCAGCCTTTCTAATGCAATTTCTTCTTTAATCCAGAAAATTAATGTCCACAAGTGTATCAAATTATTCAAACTTCTATACCCATAAAAACTACCAGTTTAGAGGCCTAAAGCTACTAAGCGTCAACACTTCCTCAAAAGCCGCGAGTCGTAATTTTGGAAGAAATTGACACATGACGTTCCTCAACATGCACAGAGACATCCATGGGCATGCCAGATTTTTATCCTTTTGATTATTTAAAGACTCCCTTGGACATAGTACAAATTTTCGATCCGAAGTCTCCTTGCTTCTTAGGACAACCAAATGTCTGCTATCCTTTAACAGATGCAAAGACAAACATTGATCCTTTTGAATTATGGATTTCTGCTCCCCTCGAATATGCCATAAAAAGGAAAGTATACCATGCATCCATATCATCCTTTCCTTTGCATAAATCACACTAATTAGCTAGAAGTAAATCCACGAGTTAGAGTTCTGGAGTGAGACCAATGGATTATTGTCATGTTTGTGGCTCCTGTATATCACTAATATTTGCATCAGCTGTTTGTGGGGGTGGCGGGGTGGGGGAGACTGTTCAGTTTGATTTTTTATTCTCTAGATTCTCCTAATTCACAAAAGCAATGTGCTAATTCAAGGGAATGTTGATTTTTTGAAATGATGTCCATCATTGTTACATCAATGTTCTAAACAATAATGAAGGATATGCTTACTTTATAGATAATACCAAAATCAAGACTCCAAATTGAATTTGGAGAATTATGAGAACGATTTGTAGGGCTAAACATACATGCCCTAGGATGGCAAATTGTACATAGCACTATCTTGAGAATCAATGATTGAGGATAATGGTACACTTCTCCGTAAGACGCTCTTTGGGGACACTAAACCCATCGGAAGTGTACCCCCAAGTAGGGGACATGTGAACTTGATGAAGACGCACCAAAGCCAAGTAATGAGTTAATGAACTTCCTGTAGTATTTGAATAGGAATAGAATAGGAATACACTGTCAATGCACTTTAGCTCTAAATAGTTACCCTAGACAAAGAAGGGTCCCTTAAGTGCAACGGGTCACACACGAATTACAAATACTTACACTAACATGGGTTCCACCCATAGTTATTAAAGGCGAAAGGCGTGAGGCAGGCGAGAGGTACATTTTTAAGGCGAGAGGCGAGGCGAGAGGCGGGCGAGCAAAAGGCGAACAAGATGACAATTAAAGAAAATAAAGCAAAATATATCTCTTATAACAATTTTTAAAAGCATGTTATCAATGGAAGTTATACATAACATTAATTTCATAATATTCTTATTACTTTGAACCAAAAACTTAAACCAATAAGTATAAACTTGCTTTAATTCACTTCAATAAAATAAAATATTTTGTTATTAGCCCCAAATTAACCTTTATCTTTTTCAAAAATCACATATTACTTGGACAAGAAAGTGAAAACCCTAAGACAAACACCAAAATCAGCTTGAAACTCCCCAAATCTAAAAACCAAGCAAGGGGCAAAGATGTATAGAGGCCGGCGACCAAGTCTACAGAGGTCCGGCCAAATTTTCCGGCGCGGGCACCGGCGCGTGGGGCGCGTGAGGACTATTCCGGCGACTTCCGGCAATGA
This sequence comes from Platycodon grandiflorus, assembly GCA_016624345.1. Classification (NCBI taxonomy): domain Eukaryota; kingdom Viridiplantae; phylum Streptophyta; class Magnoliopsida; order Asterales; family Campanulaceae; genus Platycodon; species Platycodon grandiflorus. The sequence goes on from CM028368.1 coordinate 22,371,720, forward strand.
CGAAGTCACAGACAAGGTCGCCATGTCAAGGCGATCGCATCTGTAGCCTTAGATTGGGTAAACATGGAAGATTTAGAGGTAGATCTGGCTTGAAATCGATTAGATCTAGGCCGGCAAACTACAGATCTGAGTTCAAGACCTTCGGATCTGGTAGATCTGGGCTGAAATCGATGGTATGTAGGACGGAAACCTTCAAATCTATGTCGAAAACCTTCGGATCTGGGCCAAAAAGGTTAGTTGCTCGCCTTTTCAAGCCTTTCGCCTCTTGCCTAGGCGATAGAGGCGATCGCCTTGGCTCGCTTCTTCAACATCGCCTCGCCTGACCTTCAAGAGGCGACGTACCCTCGCCTCGCCTCAGGCGAGCCAGGCGCTCGCCTTTAATAACTATGGTTCCACCCATAGTTATTAAAGGCGAAAAGTGAAAAGCGGGCGAGAGGTGCCTTTTTCGGGCGAGAGGCGGGCGAGCAAAAGGCGAACAAGTCGATAATTAAGAAAAAATAATTTTAAAGTGTTATATCTTGTAATTTTTTTCATAAAATAGTTATAAATAAAAGTAATTCATGTAACTCAGTCCACAAATGGTAATAATAACACTATTTTCTAGTGTTCGAAAAATCGTTCTAGGTGCCCGCCTAGGCGCTAGGCCCCCCCCCCCAAACGCCGCGACTAGGCTCTAGGCGCCCGCCTAGGCACTAGGCCCCCCCCAAACGCCACGGCTAGACTCTAGGCGCCCCCAAACGCCGCGACTAGGGCTAAATCGGACAAAAAATTGCCACCATGAAAAATTGCCGCTTAGTCAGCCTAGGCGCCGGCTAACGCCCAGCTGATTTGAGCGATGTCGTACGCGTTTTGTCAAGTAGGGACCCAGTATGAGGAACCTGGGAGGAAAGGGAGTCAATCAGGGGCAGAGAGACGCATGACGATGGGATGAATGACGTCCTCAATCTTCTGGATAACTAGGGCTTAGATAAGTTCGGCGTCGGAGGAGGGGGAGTTAACGTGACTGAGATCCACAGCTTGGAAGTAGTTGAAATGACTGGATTGATTACGGTGGGAAAGGAGGCGATATGCCGATGAAGAGGTGAAAGAGGGAGTGAGAGTGAGAGAAATTAAGAGAGAGCGAGAGAGAAAGAGAGCGAGAGCGAGAGATTGTTGTCGGTGTCGAAATTTCGTCATCTATCTCATAGTGAGAGAGAGAGAGAGTCGTTTGTGAAAACTTTGTGAATTGTGAGAGAGAGACAGACGGTCAGCTTTTAGTTTTAAGGTTTTAATTCACTTTTCAAAATGACAACCTCCCCCCTCAAGTTATTAAAGTATTTCCCCTCTCCCCCTAAGTTATTAAAATATTTCTCTAAGTATTTTCCCTCCCCCTCAAGTTATTAAAGTATTTCCTTCTTCCCTCCACTTTGAAATGATTGAGAATTTGATTTTAATTTTTAATTTTAACTTTTAATCTTGTTATGTAATCATTATTTTTAGTTTATTTGGTCATATTTAGCTATTTACTATTGTTGCAACAGGTTTGGTATGGACCTAATGTGTAATTATGTTTCAATTTCTAGGCCCTGCCTAGACTCCGACTAGACTCTGACTAGGCCCCTAGGCGCTAGGCCCTGCTCTGGCGCCGGCGCCCCGCCTAGCGATTTTTAGAACACTTTTCAACTTTAAGGTTTTGTATTTATACGCAAAACTACATTTTTTTCTTGAAAATCAAAAGGTAATAGGTGGATTCTAAAAAATATAGACAATAATCTTCTAGATCCACTTCAAACTAGCCAAACACTTTGGATCTAACCTCTGCAGGTGCCGGCGAACTTTTCTGAACATCTCCGGTGAACATTCCGACGAACATGTGGATTCTAAAAAATATAGACAATAATCTTCTAGATCCACTTCAAACTAGCCATACACTTTGGATCTAACCTCTGCAGGTGCCGGCGACCACCCTTTCTGAACATCTTCGGTGAACATTCCGGCACCGGTCAGATTTTCCGGTGAGATCCGGCGGTGAAAAGTGTATAGCAGTGAGCGTCTCTTCAAGGCGAAGACATCTGTGGCCTTGGATTGGACAAATATTAGGTTGATTTGTCTAGATCTAAGAAAATATGTCGAGATCTAAGAAAATATTTCGAGATCTAAAAAAGAAAAATTCAAATCTGGTCAAATTTTGGTTTGGGTTCGCCTTAGGTCGCCTTTCTTCGCCTCTCGCCTCTCGATTAGGCGAGAAAGGCTTACGCCTGGGGTCGCCTTTGTCACATCGTCTCGCCTGGGTACTTCTGGGCGACATACCCTCGCCTCGCCTCTCGCCTCAGGCGAGCCAGGCGGTCACCTTTAATAACAATGGTTCCACCAGGGTTTGATTAGTCATTTGAGAAGAGCATGTTACCGTTGACTACTGATTAGACATGTAGGCTTTTGCTTTGGTTAGATGAGAGCTCTAAAGCTTGTGTCATTAGCTCAATGTTAGCCAATGCTTGACATTGGAAAAGACTCATCCATGTGCTCATCACAAAGATGGGGCATCTCGAGACACTATAAGTAGCGAGTTACCTCGATCATGAAAAGATAACTGATTGACAAACAAGACTTTGCTTTGAGTACTTAGAGGTCTGATATGTTATTCATCTGGATAACCAAATAGTTGATCTCCCTCTCTCTCTCTCTCTCTCTCTCAGCATTCTTGTGATCTTCCCCTTTTCATCTGTCCTCAAGTGGTATGCATAAGTAATAGTGTCACAGCTTTTCACCCAAAGCCACCCAATTGAGCCTTCAAGAGTTCCCCGGCAACTGAAGCTATGGATCTTGGAACCCCCTAGGGGAGACTTACATCTTGAATTACAAACTATGCCCACAGGTATGCATACTAGGTTATGGCACGAGAAGAAAAGATAGGAAAACATTCAAGGTTTCAAAACCCTACTCAAGTAATGAGGAACAGATGAAAGTCAAACGAACTCTGGCTCTCAACAGAGCATTCAATCTCATCAACCAAATGGTTGGTTCCACTATAGCCGTCACTTACAATTTACACAACTCAAACCCAAGCAGTCATACTTAAATACTGTTATATCACTTATATGAGGCCTCACGCTCAACAAATTTTAAAAAATGAACTTATCTCTTCATCTCTTGAATAGACTTTTCTTGTTTCTCTTATTTTTTTTCCCTCTCCTATTTTTCAGTTTTTTACCATCATGGCTGTGGCTTACTCCATTCTTGATTGTCTCTTCCATACTTTTTCATGCCCAACATTCTCTCATTGTCTCTTCCCCTTTTAACTATCTCCACATGTAAACCATATTGCATTGGAAGAAAGAGAATTGTAGGAGTTGTGTCTTCATGTAGCCAGTGCTCTCTTACTCGTAGTAGTACATAATAGTCATGATAATTGTGGGAACAATTAATTATTCATTCTCGTAGTACATGAAGAGAAGAGGTAAAGCACCTGTAGTGCCTCCTTAATATATGCAATAACCTTAAATAATGTGAAAATCATGCATACCAAGCCTTGTGTAATGCTGTAAGCCTACAGCATGATGGTAGTCTAAATTGGTTTTGATGTTTCATCATCGTATGCAGGCTTTTCATTGTGTGGACAAATGAATGGCTCACTTCTCCTAACTGAACAATTTCAACTTTTAGTTTAAGTTTCATCTTTGTGCATGTCATCCATGATAACTTTTTTGAGAAATTCTCTATGCAGTTGTGACTGGGAGGCTAGAAGTTCCATGTTAGAGTGTGGCAAGCCTGATCATGTGCAGAATGATAACATTTGGAATATCTCAGATTGCCATGTTCTTGGATGCCACCAGCATCGCAGTTCTCCTGATGCCTCTAAAAAGAAGCTGTTTGAACTCCATGAAATCTTTAAGAGCTTACCAAGTGTGTCAAAGAAGGAAGACTATGATTCTTCTAGAGTAAATCCAGCAGATGTAGCCACATCTGGTATATGGGTGTTGTCAGATGATGTTTTGATCAATATCTTAACTGCACTTGGTCCTCTTGACCTTCTGAGAATGTCCTCAACTTGTCGCCATCTAAGATTCTTGGCAGCAACAATTATGCCATGTATGAAACTTAAACTTTTCCCTCACCAGCAGGCAGCAGTTGAGTGGATGTTACAGCGAGAGCGGGATTCTGAAGTCATGCCAAACCCGTTATACATGCCCTTTATAACGGAAGATGGGTTTGCTTTCTATATAAATACTGTTTCCGGTGAAGTTGTCACTGGTACAGTCCCTACAATTAAAGACTTCCGTGGGGGAATGTTTTGTGATGAACCTGGCCTGGGTAAGACTATAACAACTCTGTCCCTTATTCTAAAGACACAGGGGACCTGGGCAGATCCACCTGACTGCGTGGAAATAATATGGTGTAATCATAATGGTGATCAGAAATGTGGCTATTATGAACTAAATGGGGATGCTATTAACCGTGGTTGTGTGTCGTCAAGCAAAAAGGTTGTGGGCCGTGCTGGTCGTAGAGGATTATTATCTTTGGACAAAATCGAACCAAAGGAGGACTTAAGATGCACCTCTTTCAAAAGTGCTAATACACCTACAGTTGCAAACTCTACGCCCGCAACAGGTGTTGTTTCCTGTGCCCGGAGCTGGACCAGGGTTAAGAGAAATCTGCTTTATGAATATGAAGGAACATCTTGCTATTCTAGAGAGAAAAGGGTTAGGGATAGCTCAAGAAAAAGAAATCATTCTTCAGTTGATGCAGGACGGAACTCTCTTGGAAAGCAAGATGGTCTAGTATATCTATCATCACCAAGTAAGAGATCTAAGAAAGCCACTGTGAATCATTTCGAATATAATGAAACTTGGGTCCAGTGTGACGCTTGTCGCAAGTGGAGGAGGCTTATGGATGCAACCATAACAGATACTTCCGCAGCTTGGTTTTGTAGTATGAACAGTGACCCCTTGCATCGGAACTGTAGTGTTTCAGAAGAATCTTTGGACTATCGTCAGCAAATAACATACTTACCTGGATTTTACACCAAAGGTACTTCAGGGGGACAAGAGGAGAATGTATCATTTTTCATTAGTGTTCTTAAGGACCACTATTCATTGATGAATTCTGAAACAAAGAAGGCTTTAACTTGGTTGGCTAAACTCTCACCAGATAAACTTTCTGTAATGGAGACGAGTGGATTGTTGCCTTGTCTCACAGCAGCTCGTCTGCGATCTACTGGAATAGCTTATGATTTCCACAAAATATTTCAAGCATTTGGTTTCATAAACAAGGTAGAGCAGGGTACAACAAGGTGGTACTATCCTAAGAATCTAGTCAATTTGGCCTTTGATTTGTCTGCCCTCAGGATTGCTCTTTGTGAGCCGCTGGATTCATTCAGGTTATATTTGTCTAGGGCAACTCTTGTTGTTGTCCCATCAAATCTAGTTGATCATTGGAAGACTCAAATCCAAAAGCATGTTAGATCTGGTCAGCTGCGGGTTTATGTATGGACTGATCATAAAAAGCCTTCTGCACACAATCTCGCCTGGGACTATGATGTTGTCATCACTACCTTTAGTCGTCTAAGTGCTGAGTGGGGCCCCCGTAAGAGAAGTGTATTGATGCAGGTTCATTGGCTCCGACTCATACTTGATGAAGGGCACACCCTTGGCTCGAGTGTTAGCTTAACTAACAAATTGCAAATATCTGTTTCATTGACAGCTTCATGCCGTTGGTTGTTAACAGGAACACCTACTCCCAATACTCCTAATAGTCAACTTTCTCATCTTCATCCCATGCTTAAGTTCCTTCGTGAGGAAGCTTATGGACTAAATCAGAATTCATGGGATGCTGGCATTTTTAGGCCATTCGAGGCAGAGATGGAAGAGGGTCGGTCACGCCTGTTACAGTTACTCCGTAGGTGCATGATAAGTGCAAGAAAATCTGACTTGCAGATGATTCCTCCTTGCATTAAAAAGGTGACATTTCTGCATTTTAGTGAAGAGCATGCAAGGAGTTACAACGAATTGGTAGTTACAGTGCGGCGTAATCTATTAATGGCTGACTGGAATGATCCTTCTCATGTTGAGAGTCTACTGAATCCAAAGCAATGGAAGTTTCGTAGTACTACTATTAGAAACGTGAGATTATCTTGCTGCGTGGCTGGACAAATTAAGGTAACAGATGCTGGACAAGATATTCAAGAAACAATGGATCTCTTAGTTGAAGGTGGTCTGGATCCAATTTCGGTTGAGTATGCTTTTATAAAATACAACCTTCAGTATGGTGGCAACTGTATGAGGTAAGGTTTGACTTTTAAGGTCAAGAGTGTTAAGATGCCATTATACTGGGCTCCATCAGATTCTATTTTGGTAAGTGACTTTTCGTAATCTTTTAGGTGCAAAGAGTGGTGCCGCTTACCTGCCATTACACCATGTCGGCATCTTTTATGCCTGGATTGTGTTGCTTTGGACAGTGAAAGGTGTACATTTCCTGGCTGCGGCAACTTATATGAGATGCAGAGTCCTGAAACATTAGCTCGGCCAGAAAATCCCAATCCAAAGTGGCCTGTCCCCAAAGATCTTATTGAGTTACAACCGTCGTACAAACAGGCAGGCTAGGCTTTATTATTATTTTTTTATTTGTTACATTTTCCTATTTTAGTTCTGTTACTAGCTATGTCTGATGTATCATCTTCCTTGGTTTTTGTAGGATGACTGGCATCCCGATTGGCAATCTACGTCTAGCAGTAAAGTCTCGTATCTTGTGCTTAGGTTGAAAGAATTGCAGAGAGCTAATAGAACGATCAGCTACTCCCTAGACGAGGGCGATGATGCTATGAATGTTGATGATCTTCTTCTGCCTGTTCAGAAAAGTGAGGCTTGTGATAGACCTAGAAATGAGTCTTCTAATATACTTCTTGAGAAAGTTCTAATCTTTTCTCAGTTTCTTGAGCATATACATGTCATTGAGCAGCAGGTAACACATAATCTACTGCAGAGTGAGAATGCGTTGATGCCATTTTCCTTGTTGAAGTCTGGAGTTGTGAAGTTTACTTTTTTCCTTTTGTCAGTTAACAGTGGCTGGTATCAAATTTGCTGGAATGTACAGTCCAATGCATTCAAGCAATAAGGTAACAATCTGATTTGTCACTTCTTTACTCTGAGCATGCAGTTACTTATTGTTGTTTCCTTGTATATACATTTGAGTCTGTAGCTCTTTGTGCCCATATTGAAGTCAGGTTACTTTGACTTAATTTAGATCAAATCACTGGCGGCCTTCCAGCATGATGCAGAATGTTTGGCTCTTTTGATGGATGGAAGTGCAGCATTAGGTCTTGATCTGAGCTTTGTGACACATGTTTTCTTAATGGAACCAATCTGGGACAAAAGGTAATACATTTGCTTTATTGATCCACACTACGTACGGTGTACCTCTTCACTCGAATATTTTATCTTGAGCACTCCAAATATACCCTCACATATATGCTGTTGAAACTTTTTCTCTTGCGGTTTGTTTCAAAGGAAAAGAGTGGAGGCATTTTTAAGAAGTTGAGAGGTCATATTTGGTAGTCAAACATGAGTTGGTTGGTTAGAGAGTTGTTTATAGTATGTGTGTTCCTGTGAATGTCAATATATTCCTAAATATTTTTTTTTCAGAGATCTGGGAGGGATATTGTATGCAGTGTTTTTGAGGTTTTTGTTTATGCACACTTGTGATGTTGATTGGTTGTGCCCCTTTGGCTTCCTTTTTATAAATATGGTTTTACCTACAGAATATGAATATATGTAAATGTAAATTAACACTCCGTCCCAAAGAAAAAAAAGAAGAAAAAAAAAGACATTTGAAAAATTGAACTTCTTAAAATTATTCTTTCACTTTTATATATTGCACTAAAATTATATATTGTCTGCATGGCATGCCAGAGAAATATCATACTCCCTCATGCAGAGAAATTATATATTGCACTGTTTTTCAAATGAAAATTTGATGTTTATTTTTTTAATTTTTCTAAACATAAAACACATAATTCGTAATACTTTTTTTGGGTACTACAAATTCCATGTTTTATGATTTTGAAAAAAATTAAAAAAATAAAAGTTAAATTTTCATTTAAAAAACAATCAATTTGACTAAAAAAAAGTCAAACTGTACAGTACTTGCATAAAGAAAGATAAAAATTGAAAACATAGCGAAAATTTAGAGCCGAATTTGGAAATGTGACTCTTTGACTGAGACATACTCAAAAGGAAAGTAGGACTCTTCTTTTGGGACAGAGGGCATGTATGATATACTTTTTTGATTTTCTCCAAGAATATGTACTCCCTCCGTCCTGGATAAATGTTCCTAGTTGATAAAGCACAGGAATTAAGAAATATAATTAATGATGTGCTATAAAATGTGTTCTGACGATAATACCCATGAACATTAATTGAGTTTAACTATTCTAAATAATTGAGTTTCTCTAGGATGAGTTATATTAAATGAAGCTTTAAGGGTATATTGGGAAGAATGTTAGAGAATAGATAAATCAAAAGTCTTTGGGAACATTAGTTGGGTCATTCCAAAATAGAAAGTAAGAACATTTAAACGGGATGGAGGGAGTATATAACATATAGACTTGAAACATGTTTTGAAGACAATGTACTCGCTCCTTGTGAGCATTTCACATATTCTTCTCCCTATTCTAATAAACTTTCTTCTTTTATGAAGAGAAAAAGAAATTCCTTTCGTATGGATGGAATGAACCAAATTGTAGGATTAGGGGTGGCAAGTTTTATACTCAAGTAACTCAACCCACTAACCCACTCATATTACCCACCTAGAATGACTTATTGGGTTTAACCATTTGTAAACCATTTATTATATGGGTTATATATGGTATTCCCACACAAGCCCATTTGTCGAATGTATTTGGTCGGGTTTTATTCATTATACCCATTAGGTCACCTAGAAAATAACAGCATGACAAAATACGAATATATTAAACTAGAAAATATTCATATAACTCAATTTCTCACAAATATAATACTATTGCGCTCTACCTCCACTCAACGCTCTTGGTATGCAACCACCACAACTTCTATTGCCCCACCGCTCCTTCTGTCACTGTTACCGTCTGCCACCACTGCCGGCTCCACTGTCGTCATGCCGCTGCTGCTGATGCCGCCTTCATCGCCGCGTCACTACTGCTGCCGCCTTCATCGCCGCGTCACTACTGCTGCCGGAGCCATTGTGAGGAGCTTATGGGTACTCTTTTTTTTTTTTTTCCTTTTTTGGGGAGGTAGGATTTACGTCTTACTAATGCTGTTGCTGCTATCCTCCTATAGGACCCATAATCTTTTTCAAGGTTCTCTTTCTCCTCTCACACCAGAAACACATATTTCACTCCGATAATTTATCTGTTTATAAACTGTCTTTACCTTTTTGGGATTTAATATAAATGTATCTCGTGGTGCTTCCTCCACTTAAATTATATTCATTTATCCACGATTGACGCTTACCAAAATTGTAAATACTATTTGGGAATGTATTTTTAACATTCCTATTTTCTTACTTAATCAAGTGAAGCACTCGAATTAAGCATCCATTCCAAGAACTTTTTGAGCGATTTATCCTTTTTTTGGCGCGCGGGTGGGGTGGTGGTTGGGGGGGGGGTTAAAAGATGGACAATATGGTATAAGTTGGGTACACTATTACCCATTGGATAATGGGTAATTTTTTAGTAATACCCATAAGATACCATTTAAGTGGGTAAGTTTGGGTGATCAATGATTCTAATTGAACCCAATCCAACCCATCAATCGCTACCCCATTTTGGGTGATCAATGGGTCTACTTGAAATCTCAAGTCAAGCTTTCACCGTAGTTGCTTGCTACCATTTGTTTTATTTTACCTTATTCACTGCATGGGACCACTGCGACTATTGATCGTCCCATTCGGTTTTGGAGACTTGGGTCAAGGGAAGACATCTTTTACTTATTCTCAATTTTTCTGCTTATCTTTGTTACATGGGGCTCCTATTGCTAGTTCCATTCACTCTTTTGAAGACAATGGATGTGTTTGACTTTGTGATGCAATGGCTTGGTTTTGGGTTTTTTTTCTTTGTAATGATCGAAGAAAAGTAAGAAGAGAGAGATGAAGATAAAGCTGTTGGGACGAGAGAGAGAGGGAGAGAGAGAGAGAGAGAGAGAGAGAGAGAGAGAGAGAGAGAGAGAGCGTCCGACGGTCCGAGAGTCAGAGTCCAAGTCCAATGCCCCAAACCAAGCCACCAAATTGCCAAGGAGAATCGACCCAATCTCTGTTAAGATTCCATTTCGTCAGAAATCATAACAAGATGGAATTTGATGAACTCTATCTCTTACTCCTCTCCTAGAAAATGTTCCCTCTTGGGATTATGTTAATAGGCATATTTGGAACCCCAATCTACAGTTAAGCTCGCCCCTTTTGAAGATCAAATAGGCTTGACTAATTTTGGGTTTGAGTGGTGGTTGAAGATGATTTTAGGCTTTAGACATGAACAGCAGAACAAGCCCAGGTCGTCAGCTCAAATTAGCTCTGCAATCACAAATATACACATATTTTATTTTTCTGTATCGTTTATACTATATATTTGAATGAGGCACGAGTAAAGCTAGACCTCGGTTTGTTTATAGCTCGTCCCATGAAGTAACTTAGTTAAGCTTAAACTTAGGTTCGTTGGCTCAAGTAATGCTCGAATTCAGCTCGAGCTCGATTAGAAATAAAAGAGTTGAGCAGAATTACCCCTAAAAGAGTTGAGTAGAATTGCCCCTAAAAGAGTTGAGCAGCTCGAATTCAGCTTGAGCTCAATTAGAAATAAAAGAGTTGAGCAGCTCGAGCTCGTCAAAGCTTGGCTTCTTATTTACAATATTCGGTCGGTATGTGGTTCTTGTGTCACCGTATTCCCTTGTCCTTCCATCTGTCTTGTCATGTTTCATATGGAAGCTCAATACTAATGACTCCAGGCAAAGAAGGCTGTATAATTTATTACTGTTATTAAGCGTGAGGGCTAGAAATGAAGTTGTGTCTCTTTTTCAAATTGTCAAAATTGCCCCCAAATAAAAACTACTACACTTGCTACTAAGTTATTACAATTCTAAAAAACAACCCACTATCTACTCTACTTTGACATTTAATGACCTTACTACAAAATTTTTAAATTTCAAAACTTTCATAATAAATCATGAAATGAGAAAGTGTTAATGGGGGAAAAAAAAAGAAAGAGAACATGCATGTTATTTCGTGTGCGTTATTTACTAGTAAAGTATTAATGGATGTCTGTTTTCAAGGCATGGAGGTTAGAGAGACACATTGCAGACCTCCTTCCCCACTGTAATACAGTTGGGCATTTGGGGAATGTCTTTTTGCAGTTTACATCAGGTTTTGGGTCAACCCTGGAAGGATTTTTTGTTCAGAACTGGGAGGGTATTGGTAACAAAAGGAAGGGAGAGCTCCATGGTGTTGTGCTACATTTGCTGTCTTTTGGTGTATGCCGCCTGGGAGACTCTAGAACCTCGGACAGCAAGGGTCTCACCTTTGATTTATTTTGTGATTGTGTGGTCATTTGGCCTCTCTTTGGGCTAAAGCTTTGGGGATGTTCAGGGGCCTTGCTTTGACTAAGTTGGCCAGAGCCTGCAGTCTTCAGTTTTGATCGTTTTGTTAGCTTGTTGTGTTGTTTATCCACGTCTTTGTAAGGTGGATCTCTTATCCACTTTTGTATATCCTTTGTATTAATGGTAATTTTCTTTTTCTATCAAAAAGAAAAAGAGGAAAATATAGTACTTTAGACTTACTAGATTTATCTCTTCTTTTTGAATTATTTAATTACATTCGACCTTCTCTATTGGTCGCTTTAGCAATGTGCAATTAAGGCACGAGGAAGCTTGAAATTTAACTCAAACTTTCAACATACCACTCCACAATTCTTTCCCCTTCCTCATATTGCATCTCTGTTTATTTTATATGTCATCTTTTAGATATTTCAAGAACTAAACATCCTTAAGGTGATTTTCTGCTAGTGACCCCCCAATTCAAGGTGCATTTCACCTCTGCTCAAAGCTTCAAACTAGTTGAGAAATTGTAATTGGATAAGACTTGAATGATACTATTGTGGGTGAAAACTTGTTATATCTTATCTTGACTGATCACGGAAGCCCATCTTTTCCATGTCAAACTTTGTGTGGGAAGAGTAACAAGTTAAATGCATTATTTTTTGGAGAAGTACATTTAACTGATTATTAGTTGTTGGAATTTGTTAGCATGGAGGAACAGGTGATTAGTCGAGCTCACAGGATGGGTGCCACACGCCCTATTCACGTAGAAACTTTGGCTATGCATGGTACAATTGAAGAACAAATGCTGAAATTCTTGCAGGTATGGTACTCTCTAACTTGATTTTACTGTAAATCTTACATAATTTTACTTTGAAATTGTAATGTAGTTGAAGATGTCAGATCCGATGACATTCTGATCAGTTCTCTCTTCCAAGTCTGAGCATTCATGCTCGCATACATGAGACACGACATAAGGGGAAACCCTTCCCCTTGGCCCATAACCCCTTATCGATCTAGTCTTGGTCTTAATATTTGTCAGAATCGAGAAAAGTGAAACCAACCTGAATGATGGACATATATGGATGTATATGCATTTACTTGCACAGAATAGAGGATGAAGAAGGTTTTTTTATTTGTGATAATGCTGTAGCTCTATAAACACGATGTGCTCTATCAGTATACAAGGATGAGTCGCAATCGAGTCCGATTGTTTGCTCCCCGATTTCAGTTGTCCGGACAAACGAATTTTTTGATGAAGATCCTTTATTGATTTCAGAAGTTGATGAGGATGTCAGTTTGGGTGAAGTGAAGGGCCAAAAGCTTCGAAAAATTTCTAGGGTTGTCCTGTTTCGGTTTTGAAGACAAATTAATGGATTTGTTGTTAGAGATTGAGAAAAAATGGAGATCTTCGGGGATTAGCAGCAACAAGAAATATAGTAAGAGGTGGGTAAGGAGAATGACAAGGTTTAGGGCCGACCGTAAGGTGTTGTGGGAGGAGCAGTATCAGTTAAGCATATATGGAATGTTCCATGGTGTATAGGAGAAGATTTTAATGTCACTCGCTTTCCACAAGAGTGATCGGGTTCCCGGGGCTACTCTTGTGCCATGTCGGAGTTTAACGATTTTATTAATGATATGGAGTTGGTGGATCTACCTTTAGCAGGAAGCAGTTTTACGTGGTTTATAACTAGCAATTGTCAGCAATGCCCGAGGATCGACAGGTTTCTTGTTTCATTAGATTGGGATGATTGGTTTAGAGGTTTGTTTCAGTCTTGTTTGCCTAGAGTCTTCTCTAATCTTGTGCCTTTACTACTGGATTGCGACAAGATTACCAAAGGTAAGTCCCCGTTTAGGTTCGAGAATATGTGACTTTAAGGAATCAAGCTTTTGGGAGTGGGTGAGATGTAAATGGTCTTCTTATGAGATTGTTGGTGACCCGTGTTTCAAAATGGTGAGGAAGTTGAAATTGTTAAAGGATGATTTGAAGGTGTGGAATGGGGAGGTGGTTGGCAGGACAGAGGTTAGAATTAAAAATTTGATGGAAGAGGTAGATGACAAGGAAGGTTCTGGTACTTTAAACAGGGAGGAGGACTTACGGAGAACATAACTTAAAAAAGGAGTTGGGGAAACTCTTGATTAATGAGGAGATCAGTTGGAACCAAAAATCACGGGTTCGGCTCAAGGAAGGAGACAGTAATACAAAAAAAATTCACAGAATGGCGAACCTTCACATGAAGGCAAATCAGATCTGGAATGTCACTATTAATGGAGTTATGATAGAGGACAAGTAAGCAATCAAACAGGGTATTGTGGAATTTTATCAAAGTATTTATTCTGACAATGATGAGTGGCGTCCTAAACTTGATGAGGTGCTTTTCAACTCTTTGGAGCAGTAGGACAGATATTTTAGAGCAACATATCTCTGAAGAGGGAGCGGTAGCAGCACTTCGTTCTATGAGTGGAGATAAAGCTCCGGGCCCGGATGGTTTCTCAATGACATTTTTTTAGCACTTTTCGGAGGTGGTAAGAGTGATATTTTGGAGGCTTTCCACTATTTCCATGCTAACATGTGTTTTGAGAGAAGTTTTAATGCTTCTTTCATCACTCTTATTCCTAAGAAGAGGTGTTAGTGATATTAAAGATTACAAACCCAGTAGTTTGATTGGGAGTATGTATAAGTTGATTGCTAAAGTGCTATCTCTCCGGTTGAGAAAGGTGATTGGCAAGATTATTTTTGAGTCTTAGCATGCTTTCGTATGGGAGTGGCAAATTTTGGATGCGTCATTCATCACCAATGAAGTAGTAGATGCTAGACTGAGAAGTGGAGTTCCAGGTTTGTTGTGTGTGTTAGATATCGAAAAGGCGTATGATCATGTAAGTTGGGATTTCGTATTGTATTTGATGGATAGAATGGTCTTCAGGTCCAAATGGAGGAGATGGATTCAGTTTTGCATTTCAACTGTTCGTTTTTCAGTCATGGTTAATGGAGATAAAGCAGTTTGGAGGTTTTATTCGGGGTTCAAAATAGGAAGGGGGTAAAGATTTTGAGTTAGCGGTTTCACATCTTCTTTTTGTAGATGACTATTGTTTTTTGCGAGGCTCAAACTTCTCAATTGGGATATCTTCGGTTAGTTTGGCTATTTTTCTGGGAGTGTCTAGGCTCAGTATTAATATTTCAAAGAGTGAAATTCTTTCGGTTGGTAATGTGGAAAATATTGAACTTCTGGCTTCTTTTTGGTGTAAGGTCGCTCATCTCCACGCTTCCTACCTTGGTCTGTCCATTGGTGCTTCATTCAAAAGTAAAGCGATGTGAATCCGTTGATTGAGAGATTTGATTGTCGCTTGGCACGGTGGAAGAAACAATTGCTATCCAACGGGGGTAGACTTATTCTTGTGAATAATACTCTAGCAAGCTTACCTACCTATTTATATCGCTCTTTGTTTTTCCGGTCTCAGTGCAAAAAAGATTGGAAAAGTTGGAAAGAGATTTTTTGTGGGAAGGTAACACAAGGATTAGGAAATTTCATTTGGTCAGTGGGACAAAGTTTATGCTAATGTGAGAGATGGGGTCTTGGCATTAAAAATCTTAAGATCTTTAATGACGCTTAGGGAAGTGGTTATGGAGATTCGTGGTTAATAGAGATTCTTTTTGGTGAAAAGTGGTGGTGAGTAAATACCACGAAGGGGATCTTTTTTGGCTTCCTAAGTCAATTTCTATCTCACATGGGGTGGGGTAGGGGTGGGCATCGGGTTGGGTTTTTGGTTTTTTTGGGTTTTCGGGTCAGGTACCCGAAATCTCGGGTGCCAAATTTAACTAACCGAAACCTATTTGAGTATGCAAAGCCTGACATATCAGATACCCAAAAATTTTGGGCATTTGACTGACGGGTGTGGGTTACCTGATATTAAAAAAAAAAAAAATGAAATGATTACTTTAACTTTTTTTTAAGTCAACCACTACCAAATAAAAGAGGGCAACTTGCGTAAATTAAGAAAGAAGAATTTGGAAAGGTAGACACTACCCCTTTTACCTCCAAAACACAAACCCACTTACACATACTCTAAATCCTAATCCATGGTAATAGTCAACTAAATACCACCATCAATCCTATTCTCTTTCCCTTTTCTGTTCACTCAAAATATTGTATATTATGCAAGAAAATCTTCTCTAATTATTTCAGTCAAAAAATTAAAAGCACCGGCTACATCTTTCATAAGAATGGAGAGTCAAGCACTTTGCCCGTAAAAATTAGACTTTCTCAGCTAGGTCAGCTTGAAACCTTTATTATTGCGAGGAGAAATGTCACGAGAGCGAAAGCTTCGGATTAGAAGAAGATAAATGCCTTGACTCTTAGTCTCGATCTCATCCACAGGCCGTCGCCGAAGTCAGAGAAGTTGCGGGCAGAGCTGTGGTGGGGGTGTACTGGTAGCGTGTGGTGGCTTGTGGCCGACGCCGGTAGAGATCATGAGGCGTGGCAGTCACTTGGAAAACCCTAGATTTGTTGAGTGTTGAGGGAGAGAAGCGGCAGATCTGGGGTCTTGGTTAGGGTTACGTCGCCTACTTAAGAACAGTGCAAGTAATACTCCTAAAAGATTGCGTAAGCCGTAAATGAGAAATTGAGCAAGTGTACAGGCCTAAAACATCGGGTATTTGAGCAGGTATCGGGTAGACATCAAACTAACCGAAAACCGACCCGGGAATTAAAAGTCGGGTTCGGGTTTCACCCCCAAACCAAATTATTTGACAATTACCCGAACTGATCGGGTAATATTCAAACGGTTAGGGTCGGGACCCGAATACCCGGAACCGATTGCCCACCCCTAGGGTGGGGGTTTGGAAAGGCATTAGTAAAGGATGGGGGTTATTTCAGAGGCATATTCAGTTTGAGATTGGAATGGTTTCCTTGTTAGATTTTGGAAAGACAAATAGTGTGGGGACGTGGAGTTGAGGACTTTTTCTTTATTTGACATAGCTATTGACCAGGACGCTTTGGTGAGCTCTATTTTACATTTGACAGAGGGCAGCACAACGGGGAATTCAAATTTCGTAGAAATTTTCAAGACTCGGAGATGGAGTTAAATTTCCTTATTGTACTAAGACTGTCAAAACCTAACTTCTCTAATTAGCCTAGCATAGTCCAATAGAAGAAGGCTGATTTACAGAATGGCATGAGAAAGTTTTCCAAAATAAGCTGAATTAAGTAAGTGCCAAGCCCTATTTCTTCTTTGCTAAGTAGGATTGCCACCTTCTCACAAATATTTGTCCAACGTTCATTCGGGAAGGTACTCCTAATGGGTTGAAGACCATATCAACAGGTCTTCCATCTTGTAAATAAGGCATATCTTGTCTAGGTAAAATTTTAGAAATGATACCCTTATTTCCATGTCTCTTAGTCTCAACTCTAGGGATAATTTTTTTCGCTAGCAGGTTGAAAACTGTATAAACTGGGAGGAGCCTCCAAAGCAGCTGGTAGTTCAGCGATCGGACAGGAATGCCAAAAAAGAAAAAAATATAGTGAAAATTTGTCGTTCAATTTCTCGACAAGTGGTACTCCCAACACGTAGGGGAAACAGGGTATATAAGTCTTGTGGGAAGGGACGAAAGGTGAAAAATTCTCCGTAAGGTCTTATTTAATATCTTGGTAAACAGGAACAGGAACAGGAACTCTTTTCCTTGGAGTATTATTTGGAAACCTAAAGCTCATGGTAGTTTTATTTTTATTTTTTTTTTGCGTGGGAGGTTGCGAATGAAGCTATTCTTACAGGAGACAATTTGCGAAAGCGTCATATGATTTATGTTAGATGGTGCTTTTTGTGTAAGGGGAATGGTGAAAGCATCAATCATTTGTTCCTGCATTGTCCGGTGGCTATGGAGTTATGAAACTTTGTGCTAAATCTTTTTAATCTTGCTTGGGTGATCCGAGTTAAATTAAAGATCTGTGTCTTTGCTGGTCCCTTTACGAACGCAAAAGGAGAAATAGAGCGTGGGAGGTAGCCTCCTTGGGAGTGTGTCGGATTATTTGGAAGGAGAGGAATCACAAGCTTTTGAGAATGAGGAAAGATCTATCCCTTTTTTGAAGAACTCATTGCTGCAGTTGTATTTTTGGTGCAATTAGACAGTGGAACATTCCTTTTCTTCTCTTAACTTTTGTGCAGAATTTGTGAATAGCTTAGCTATCAAATAGTTTTTCTTTTTTGTAGAAGTATACTCTTAGTGTACAAAGGATGCGTCACCTTTTGATGCTTTTTTTATATATATTCTTAAATGCAGATTGACGAAAAGCCTTGTCTTAAAAATCGGGCATTACCATTTCGTAACAATAACGCTAGTCCCTGCTTCCGTTGCACCTCATTACAGCTTTGTGTCATGGACATCACATCATAACGTTTTTGTCATTTTCATAATGTAGATGTCCGAACTGATCTAACGACTGCGTTAACTCTCTAACGGTTTTAATTCAACTTTATTATACGCTCAAAACTTAATAATAGGGCACTCAGACTCGAACTCTGGTTAGATAGTTAACTTAAAAGCAAATTGCCATTAGGCTACCATCCAACTTGTTATTTAATGTATGTTTAAAATTTCTTAAACCATCAATGCCTCAATATTTTTCAATTACCTCTTCCATAGCATTTTGCAACTCTTTAATAGGAAAGTTTATTGAAAATTAAACTAATACTCTCTAATAATTGTCCTCCTTTCCTTTTTTGTTCGTTCAAAAAAAAAATTGTCTTGTTTATAAACTTTCTTTTTTAAGAAAAAACTATTACAATTTTACCCTGAGTTTTTCTTCCTACTTTAATGATGGTCCCACATGCAGATGGGTTTTAAAGAAAATTACATATTATACCAATATTTATAATAGAGTCAATTAGTGTTTCTTAATCTGTGCCTAGTCAAACAAGACAATTATTTAGGAACAAAGTAGTATTTCTTATTAGATCTAAAATTATTGTTTATTTCTTTGAAATTTGCTTTATAAAAAGAAGAATTAGACCAAATTCATGTGATTCTTTTAGCTAAGAGAAAAATGATTTTGATTGAATGAAGCACATTAATAATCATAGAAATCATATTTGCATGATTTTTACTAGAGATTGATAATACATATGATTTGGCGAAGGTATGAATCACAAAAGAATAAGTCATGCTCTAGACAACCGCTTTGGTTACATAATGGCCGCTGCACCTCGCAACCATGACAGTGATACCGTGAACGCGATGGTGGTCGGAACCGTTATTTAAATCCTTGACAAAAAGCAAAAGAATTAACAGTCTGACAAATATCGAACTACAAATTGTTAAACCAATTTCTGAAACCAGGAAAAGTGAACCAAATTACTTGGCAAATCTTCTATCAGTACCCACTTGAACTCCTTCGACTTCCATGGCTTCTCAATTAATGAACTCGAATGGGAATCAAAGAGAGAGCAAGACTTCTTTCTAGCTGAGTCCTATATGCTGGTGATGGTCCGTAGGACCGTAGCTTTGTAATCCATGATTTTTAATGAAATAATTTGAACCATTGGTCTTCTTTGCAGCCACTATTCTCTATTTCAATTTTTGAAAAGGTGTTGGGTGAAGGTGGGATTAGGTGGTGACCTTTGGCGTGCAGGGGATGTGGTCAATAGGATACAGTGGTTGGCTATGATTGATAAAGGAGAGCGTTGAGGGAGTAGAAAGAGATGGTGGTGGTGGCTCTGAGGAGTGTTATAAAAACATGATAAAATGAGTAACAGAAGTGGGTATCCAAGTTCAATGAAACTGTGTGGGTATTTTGATCCTGCTTGTTCAGTTAGGCCAAAGGACAGCAGATTACAGAAAATGGGAACGTTAAGACATACTCCCTCCGTCGCCTAAATTATTGTCTTGTTTTCCTTTTATGTCCGTCCCAAAATAATTGTCTTGTTTGAAACTTTCTTTTTTAGGACATCACTTTTACTATTTTACCCTTACTTTTTCTCCCTACTTTAATTAAGGGCCACATACATATGGGCATTAAAGGATTCTACATACTATACCAATATTAATAATCAAGTCAATTGTTTTTTCTTGATCCGTGTGCCGCGTCAAACAAGACAATTATTTAGGGACGGAGGGAGTATTTAAAAGAAAATTTAACATTGTAGATACCATTGTGCATCACTCTATAGTTCGTCCTGTACCGTTTTTCCGGATGAAGATAGTTGTTAACTAACGCTCTCATATCTCTTGCAGAATGCTGATGAGTGTAGAAGGTTCTTGAAGGAAGAATCTGGTAAATATGACCGCGAGAGCACAAGACTGCACCGTACATTGCACGACTTTGCAGAGAGCAATTATCTTGCTCAGCTAAGCTTTGCACGGACTATCTCGAGAAAGGAAGGTATATTTTATAATCTTCTGCTCCTTATTTTCTTACATGTTAGATATGTTTTGCCTAGTGTATTATTGGTGCTTTATTAGCTTATATAGTTGTTTTATGAGTTTTAATCCATTGCCAATGTATTCAATCTTTGAAGCTAGATCTTTTCCTTTGTGAAGCTGCTCTTAGTTCAATGAGTGGTAGTTTGCTCTTTATCAGTGAGTGAACTGGTTAAGTTATGTTGCCCAACTCTTTTTCCATCACCAAGTCATAGGATTTCAGAGAGCGATTACTGAAAGAGGAAAACGCACATTGCAGTTCTTCTCAAAAATAAATAATAAATACATAAATTACTTCTAGGCTTCAAATATATTTGTTGCTTTAAGGCACTATGTACATAACTACCTCCATCTATATATATATATATATATATATATATATATATATATATATTAATCCACTTTCCATTGATGGATGTCCCAAAAATAGTCCACTTTGAACACTTACTAAAACAAGTATCGCCCACTTTGAAGAGTTGGGCATTGATAATGGACTTCTCCCCAATATAATCAAATTATTAAAATGTTGTCATATCTCACATTATAACTATAAAGGGCAAAAATGAAACCAAATGTGGTAGTTACTTATCTTAATGATTTCAAAGGCGTCTGCTTGTTGGTGCACCTGTTGAAATGCCTCTGTGGATAGAGGGAATAAAAATGTGTTGGCCCATATTGAAATGTTTTGTGTCGTTTTCTTAGCTTGACATTCTTAAACACAAAGAACCTTCTTCGCCTTTGGTAGCCTGTACCCAGTTACGCGATTGTCTCCTAGTTTCTGACTTCAAGCAATTGGTGGCATGATCGTACTCGTCTTTATTCTCTTAAATCTTTTATTTATTATGGGTAGGTCAGATTGATCAGGCGGTTTTGATTCGATGAAGTGTCCTTTCACTCTGATTTAGTTAATGCGAAGGCTGTTGAATTTCAAATAAAATCTAAACCTTGGTTGAAGCTGTGTGCGTGTGGTTTGGGAGGGGGGAGGTGTTGGGGGTTGGGGGGAGGTTTCTTGAGATTTCCCTTTTTCAGATTCCAGTATACGGGAGTACGAAGAGCTTGAAACTGCTGATACTTTTAGTTCCTTATCCTTTGTCACAATTTTCTTTTATGACTCTGGGCAATTTTGACGTTTTCGATATTATTTTCCCAAAATGCCACTGCAGTTACTTCAAGCACCATTGACTACTACAATGCACTCATCATTTATAATTTCTCTCTAGAACAAACCCAAATCAGAAATTATTTGCCAGAAGTTATATGTTTTGGGAAAAGTTCACTTCTCTACTTTTCTTTTGGAAGAAAAAAGTGTTATTGATACGCAAAATGAAAGTAGCAGTAGACAAGATGTCCTTATCGAATCCACCATACGGAGGAAAGAAGACACAAATTCTTTGCTCTAAAGGGAAGTAGAATATACCACACTATCCCAGATATTCAACAATAACCTTCTTAGTAAAAAAAATTAATCTTCTCTTCCATCCAGATGCACCAAGAAATTGCATACTTCCACTTCTCTCCTTCCATTTTTAGATTCATTTTCTAATTGTTCAAAGAAGCGGACTAATTCTGAGAAGTAATTGTAAGTCCATGTTTTCTTTTTTGTGTATTGGGTGGGGGGAGTTGGGGTGGTAATATGTTTCTATGTTGTAAATTTGACAATTACTTGAGGACACCAAAAATGGAAACTTTTTAAGGAGGGAGTATTGGGATAATTGGTCTTAACAACTATTCTACTGGCACTGGAAATATGAAAGGTGGTTATTAAGATAAAACGTACCATTAGTGGGTTCTTAAGATATGACCTTATGTTTCATGTTACCCTTGATATGAAGTAATTTGTAAAATCTATATATGGGTTTCGGATTGCGTGTACACGTTGGCAATATATTCTAGTATCCTGTTTTGGGGCATTTAGCTGCCTTGGTCTCCATCATTCTCCCAATGCTTCTGTAGTTGATCACATGCAAGTAAGTGTCTTCTACTTTTATTTTTATAAAGATATACCTATGCTTAGATTTACCAACAAAGAAGCTAATCTGTCAAAGAATCAAGGGGCATTTGTTTTTGAAGTATCTGCATTAATGGACCCATGTATTGTAGGGTGTGCACAAACTAATTGGTGGGGATTTCAAAATGATATAAAGGCTTCTTACTGTAGGTCAAGGTGGCAACCAAAATAGGCTTTTGGGGGTGAATAGCCTATAAAATTTTTGTTAAAAATTTCTTTTTAACAAAGTAACTTGCTGAATATAAAAAATTTAAAAGAACTTTCAAGTGGCAGCGGAATAAAAGGTTCTGCAAATTGAGCAAGACGAGATAAACACAAGATTTGAAGTGGTTCCCATAACTGCTGCGTACACTACCAAGTTGGTCTGGACTTTGAAGTGCACTAATTATATTAATGATACTAGAGTAATCACTAACGGATCAGTGTGTTGTGAGTGAGTGTGTTTTCTTTAAAGGACTGATTACACGTGTGTTTTCAACAATGAATGATCTCTCAATAACTAACAGTTGGGAGAGATAATGTGGAAGAGATAACTGAATCATGATTGTGTGTAAAGAAAGTGTGAGTGAGTGAATACTCTAATGAAAGGACTCAAACTTTCAATACAGAGAAATTCCTTCTGTTTCTGTTTTAAATGCGACTTGAATGCTTTGAGTGAGTTGTGTATTCTTGAGAGTTCGTGGAGAGTTGTTTCTTTTGAAGACTTCAAAGGCTTTATATGGTATGACTTTGAATTGTAGCCGTTGGATGAAATCTTTTTGAATCCAGCTTGAGCAAGGATGCATTAAATGCATGTAGTGAGTGGAAGCCACGTGTTGATTTGTCATTGAGTAGCCTCTCTATCACTTCATTGCTTTATTGGCCTTACTGGTAACCTGAGCATTCATTAAATGAAGCATCCAAAAACAGATAGCAATTGTTAGACTCCATACAGTATAAATTATATTTGCATTTATTAAGGAAGGAAGAATAGAGTTAAAAAAAAAAATATCTTTCTCGAAAACTGTGAGAAGATTTGAATATAAGTGATAAGTCTTGCTTATCACTATTCGACGGATAGCTCCTGCTGTCATCAGCAAATGGTTTGCTTATAAATTTAAGCAAACAGACTTTCAGCACACGCTCATAGATTTAGTATAATCATGCAGGTTGCCTAGGCAAGTGCCACCTGCTGATTTATGAGATCATAAGACTTAAAGCAGGTTTCTTTAGTCAAGTGGATTTAATTAAATCATGATGCAAATCAACACTTACAACAGACTGTTGGATGGAGATCTCCGTGGGTGTTGAGTGTTCTAATATGGAAGCTATGAGAGCTATTTTCAACCTTTATCAAGCCATGTCTTAGATTGGAGCGGATGTCTATGTCTCTTCAGTGACTTGTTCATGTTCTCATTGAATTTTGATTTACTTCTAATTCAAAAAGCTTTTCATAGTTGCAACTCTATCCAGCTCTGATTTCTCATGTTTATTCCTTCTAAAACTTAAAGAGACTTTCTAGAACCACACTTGACACCCCCCCCTCTCTTCTCTTAGAGTCAATCTGGGGGTAGTGGGGTGTTCCCGACTCATTTCAAAATTTCTTTTTTTGTCCCATTTTTTATGATGCTGTCTTTTTGTGCGTTCCTTGTTCTCATTGGTTTCAGTTATAACAAGAAGCTTCTCATTCTACATCTTTTGACCTCCCTCTCATTTGCTCAACTTTTATGTTTTCTGAAATGTAGCAGCCTTTCTAGAACCATATTTAAAAGTGTCTGCACGCGTTCTCAAGCCAATTTGGTATGATATTACGGAATATTATTTTGGTTATACAGAAGAGTATTTAAGTGGCTGTCGTTATAATGTGTGTAGGAGCAGTATCTTATACGGTATCTTGTCATCGGTAGAGTTCTCTTTGAGGAATATACAAGGTCATCTATCATCTACTTCCTCTCTGTTTGGGGCCATATCATGTAAGGGGGGTCCCCTTCTTATATAAACGATAATGATGCAATCCCTTAGGACTGATGCGTTGTCCTTCCTGCATTATTCATTATTTTGCAATACTCTTTGATCTAACTGGTTTAGATGATTACTTCTTGTCGTGCCATTCAATCTTTTGATCATTAAGCGGGTTTAGATGATTGTTATTGAGGATAGATATTTGCAAAGGACTGCTTATCTGATATCTCTTTTCTCCTAGCATAGAGATATGTTAACAACCGAAACATGTTTTCTTGTATTAATCAATTGATTGTGGTTGTTGAGCTTTTCCAGTATTTATATTTGTACTTTCTTCTCCTTTGTTGGTCTCAGATCTCCATGTTTTTCCTCGTATCATTAATTCGTCTCTTGTTTTTATCTTTTGACAGGAGTGGTGTGATAGACGGTTATCCATTTTGTTTAGTCGGCATATGAATGTGTCAGCTTAACTGGTGGTTTTTCTTGGTCAAGTTGGCTGTTTGACTTCATACGGGTACATATCTGTAGTCTAAGGTGCTTCATTTTTTGGACTAGATTGAGGGGTTGTTTGGTAGTTATTAATACTAGTGATTAATAATACCACCCACCCTTTAGTATTAATAGCGAAGGGATAAAGCTCTTTATCCGGGTAGTGAGGATTAATAATACTGAGCGCAAAAGCTTATCAAACATCCTTCTTTGGTATTATTAATCATATCCGGTCATTTATCGTGACTACCAAATGCTCCTGAGGCCTCTAATTATGAACCTGAGAAGACAAGTACTACTTGACCTTGTACATCTTTCAAGTAATTCTGCACCCCGAGCTTGAGCTTTTGCTCTGTATCTTTTGGTGTTATGGTGAAAATTTCACCTAAAGCTCATCCCGGATTTCGATGCGTTACTCGAAAATGACAACTGTACATAATTTTTCACTGGTAATTGAGGCTGCAACTCAATCGAAATCATGCCTGTGCCAACTGAGTTCATATTTCATTTGAAGAGTTTTACTTTGAAGAGTCAATAGATTGAAGAGAATATTATTGCCGCTGGAATTTTGTCTATTGACAAAATTGTTGGCCGTTTGTTTTTTATTTGGGTGTTGCTAAATACCATCCCCTCCTCCCCCCTCCCTCTTATTTTTATTTTTACTAAATACCTGAAATACTATACTACCCATCATCTATTTTTAATAAAACTCCCCTCTACTCTCTTTATAATACAATCTCTCTATTCTCTCTCTCTCTCTCAAAAATCTACAGATCTAGCTCTCTCTATTCTTACCATAACCATGGATGCTAATCACCAATTTCATGATGATGGGATTCAAGGAGATGATTATTTTACGGTAATTGTTAATCTTTCTCTTTTAATTGTTGGAAATGTTTTTCTTAATTGTTGGTTTTTAAAAGAAAATTGAAAGAAAAGGTGTTGGCTAGACCGGGCGTCCCTCAACTAGATGTGATGGTTGTATAAATAAATTTTAAAAAATGTACTCCTTCCGTTCCTAAATTATTGTCTTGTTTGATCTGGCAAACAGATTAAGAAAAAATAATTTATTTGATTATTAATATTTGTATATTGTGTTGTTTTCATTAATGTTCATGTGTATGTGGTTCATAATTAAAGTAGGAAGAAAATATAAAGGTGAAATTGTAAAAGTAATGTTTTAAAAAAGAAAGTTTTAAACAAGACAATTATTTAGGGATGGACGAAAAGAAAAGGAAGACAATAATTGAAAAAAAGGAAGCAATAATTTAGGGACGGAGGGAGTATTTTTTTTTTATTCACTTAGGACTCAAAATTGGTTGTTGGCAAGAAATTTGTTTTCTATTTTGCATCAAATTTTTTTTTAACTTTGTTATTGATTGTTTGATTATTTCTTTAAAATTAGGTTTTTTTTTTTTTGTATATGTTTAGAATAGGAAAAGAAAGACTAGGAAAATACTTACAAAATTAGAGTTGAGTTATGAAATTTACTTTTTGTTGTTAAACGTATTTTTTAATTTATGCTGTTAAATGTAATATATTTTCAAATTATTGTTTTGTACATTTTTAATGTATTTTACTTGCAAAAGATATACATGTGCCCATAATTGAATGTGGAAAAATTATAAATTTAATTTATGTTATTAAATGCATTTATTTGAGAATTATTGTTATGTGGGTATTTGAGAATCCCGTTTTGAACCTTTGTCGATGAAAGCAACGAGTTTCTAGCTTAAGCGCGTTGAATACGTTCGGATTTCAAAATGGACTTTTAATAAATAAAGCAAGAGTTGACATTTATGTTTACGAAGGAACGGAAGAAAACATAAATTCTAAGTTCTAAGGGCTAACTTACAAGTTGGAAATGTGTTAGACACGCAATTTGCTATTTCGATCTCGAGGTTGTTACCATGTTTGAGTTGTTAATGGGTGGTTAAAAAGTGGCTTACTCGGTCATATGGTGGTAACAAAATAATAACATCCATGTCAAGAGAAACAAAAAAAAAAAAAAAACAAAACAAGACATAATTACCAAACTAAACATGAGTCAAAGTTGGTCAACTCTAGTCAAAGAGGGTCAACTAGAGTCACCAAAAAGTCTATAACATAGGATAACACACTAATATGTTAAGAATATTTAGTTAAACATTTTTAGTTAAAATGCAATTTAACCAGACATTAGAATAAAAACATCTAATAAAACATGTTAAGCATAAATTGAAAATGACAAAGCAATGAACAAAAATATTATAAACTGAATGGTAAAACTTTATAGAACGTGACTTAGCTTAAAAATCACGAACAACACCGTATTTAGAGAGAAAAGAAAACTAAAACAACCTTCCAATAAAGATAGAAAATTAGTACCATTTAAATAATCCAACTCAAGACGGAATACAAATATGTGACGCCCGACCCGGATCTCTATACGAAATTCCAAGGTCGGGTCGCTAAAACAACGTAACGACACAACCAAATAAGAAAAGCATGTAGCGTAACCACCCGTACTTACGATAAAACACAACTTTTAAAACCTGATTTAAATAAACAAGTCTTTGGCGACACTACAGCCAGAACCTAACAACTAAAACCACGAGTCTAAGACTTTGGATATAAAACAATAATGACAATGATAACAACATTGGCCACAACATGCCGGAATAAACTGAAACCACGAGCTACAACATGCTCGGAAGAGAAACTGAACTTACTACGAAGTTAAATATACAAGCACGACATACATACGTCGGCTACCAAAAGAATATATGGTTTACAACACAACAAGTACTACCCAAGTAAAGTTTACATAACTTTACATAACCGTCGTCCTTACCAAAAGAAATACTATCTAGGATTAGGATTCTTGAGCTCCCAAACACAGCGATTCGCAAGCTAGCACGAACCCTATTCGACCTCACCGTGAACTTCCGGGTTGACTCGGATCTAAGGAAAAACAATAAACAATAAATGGGGTGAGTCGAAACTCAATAAGTTACTAAATGCAACTACATGACATGGCATAATGCTCAAGATATAAATCATCACATGGTATTAACAATCATGTACCATAACAAGACATGGATCATCTTTATTAATATACAAATTATTCAACTCACATAGCACCTTGTTTAACACATAAGTGCTTGTAAATAAATCACGTTACAAAGGATATTATATCTCTTTCTGCTTCAACGTTTACTCCTGCAATACGTGAAAACAACAAAACGTGGACCGATACTCTTGTGGAATGTATCAGTATTCCATCGACTACACCAGTCGAAACTAGCAAGCCAAAGTCGGGCGTATTGCTACAACAATGGGGCTACATCTCAATTGTGGCCAACAGAAGAGGGTGTGTGATAACCGGTACGGCAACATAGAGCGATTACAAACATTGATTTGTAAAGACTATATGTCGTCCCACCATAACGTTAGTACGACGACGCCAGCTGGACTTACACAACACATAAGCGCATTCTTACTCTACTCATGAAAATAACCGTCAAGTTCAAAAGTAGTGAACTTAACAAATAACATGTAGTTCGTATTATTCTACAACATGTGATCATCACCCATAAATTCCAAGGACTTTAAAACACAACATTAGAGCTAATTCACAAGTCTCTAACATACCAGTATCAAATACTCGGAGGACCAAATTCTACACCAATCAAACTCTAATTTTCGTAGTAATTTAATTAGTGATTTGGAGAATTATAATCTTCCCAAAAATCCACTTTTGGTGTCATTTCATTAAGTTCATAAAATTTGGGTATAATTGCTATATGCAATTTTCACCATTTAAAGCCTCTAACATGTTCTTTAGTTCACTACTTTGGTGATTATCAATCTCTACACAATTTAAACCAACTAAACCATGTCTTTCACATAATAACATGTAATTCTCATCAACATGAATTCAACAACAATTCAAGTCATGCATGTTTACAAACATGTAACAAATTCTAACATACATAGGGAGTTTAGTAACTTACTTCCAAAGTAGAAAATCAAACCAACAAATTAACAATCCAAGCTTGGTAATGGAGTCTCCTAGTCTTTAGAAATACTTTGGTGGTCTTGCATGGATAATCCAATGGGTGGATGATAAGGAGTAGAACACACACACTAGTCTCACACTCAATCTCCCACACTTAAGCTCTCTAGGTTTTCAAGGAAGAAACATGTAAGAATGAAGTGTATTGTGTCTAGAGTGACTTAAATATGGTCAAAAGGTCAAACCAAGGTACAATACTTTTAGCCAAGGGTCAAAAACCAAGATTTACAAAGTCAGTAATGTACTGTCCGTACACTTCGCATGGCCGTGCCATAAAAAGGCGCACGGTCGTGCCAACTTGTACGGCCAAAACCCAAGTTTTTGTCCACTCTCGCACGGCCGTGCCATATAAGGCACACGGTCGTGCCAAGCTCAACAGTTCAAAACCCAACTTTCTGTTGGCTCTCGCACGGCCGTGCCATGAATAGGCGCACGGTCGTGCCAAGCTTTTAATAGTCCAGTCACCTTTATTTCATTATATTTCCTAGGTTTGATCACTTGGTCATTCCTAGGTTGATTACACAACACCTATAACACATCTAACAAACACCATAACTCACAATGATCATCTTAACAATGCATTATAAGGTGTGTGATGCATAAACCAACAAATGAAACAAGAATTAAAACATGTTTAATCTAACATGATATTCAAGCAAACTTTAAACACCCATATTAACATGTTAACATGCAACAAAATAAGCACATAGGTCATAAATAAGCCTAGGGTATTACATCCTCTCCCCCTTAAAAGAATTTAGCCCCTAAATTCCTTACCAAAATTGTCGAATAGATGTGGGTACTTCCCCGCATCTCAACCTCAGTCTCCCACGTAGCTTCTTCAATCTCGTGATTCTTCTATAACACTTTTACGAGTGGAATCCGCTTGGTTCGCAATACTTGCTCTTTCTTATCAAGGATCCTCACTGGTTGTTCTACATATGATAAGTCCGGTTCAAACGTGATTTCTTCATATCCCAACACATGTGAATCATCCCTTATATACTTTCGAAGCGTCGATACATGGAATACGTTATGGATCTCTGACAAGGATGGTGGTAATGCAAGTCGATAAGCTAATGTGCCAACCCTCTCAAGTATTTCAAAAGGCCCTATATAACGAGGTGACGGTTTACCTTTCTTCCCAAACCTCTTAGTACCCCTACGTGGCGATACCTTAAGGAATATGTGGTCACCTGCTTGGAATTCAAGATCTCTCCTTCGATGATCGGTATAACTTTTCTGTCGGCTTTGAGCTGTAAGCAGTCTATCACGAATTACCTTCACACTATCAACCGACTGCTTTACCAAATCTGAACCCCAAATTTTTGCCTCACCGACTTCATCCCAACAAATCGGCGACCTACACTTTCGCCCATAAAGTGCTTCATATGGTGCCATCTGGATACTCGCTTGAAAGCTGTTGTTGTACGCAAATTCTGCCAAAGGTAAGTGCGAATCCCAACTCCCCTTGAAATCCAACGCGCAAGCACGTAACATATCTTCAAGTACTTGAATCAACCTTTCCGATTGTCCGTCCGACTGAGGATGAAAAGCTGTACTAAAGTTTAACTTCGTCCCCATAGCCTCTTGTAATGCACCCCAAAATCTCGATGTAAACCTTGGGTCTCTATCCGACACAATACTAACCGGTACTCCATGTAATCTAATTATCTCTTGAATGTACAATGCCGCCAATTGATTCAAAGAGTAGGTCATCGCAATAGGTATGAAATGAACGAAACCCCGACGAGTACGTGGTAATCCGGTGATAAAATCCATCGTTATGTGTTTCCATTTCCATTCCAGAATCTCAAGTGGTTGTAACAACCCTGCGGGTCTTTGATGTTCAGCTTTCACTTGTTGACATGTTAAGCATCTGGACACATACTCTGCTATTTCTCGCTTCATACCATTCCACCAAAACTATTTCTTCAAATCTCTATACATTTTCGTGCCTCCTGGATGCATGGTATACTTGGCCTTGTGAGCTTCATCAAGTACTTGCCGTTTTACAATCTCATTTGATGCCACGCAAACTCTCCCTCGAAAAGTCAAGATGCCATCTTTATTCATCGCAAAGTCGAGTGTCTTACCTTCATTCAACTGACCAATTAACTTCTCAAACTTCGGATCACTAACCTGAGCCTCTTTGATCCGTTGTAACAAGACTGGAGTAGCTCGAACATTAGCAAAGATCACACCACGCTCCGTCCTGCTAGGACTCCAATCCCTCAAGTCCTCCAACGTCTTCTACTCATGAACCATCATACATGACATATACACTTTCCTACTCAATGCGTCCGCAACTACGTTTGCTTTCCCGGGTGATAAAGAATCGTACAATTGTGATCCTTCAATTTTTCCATCCATCTTGTCTCATGTTTAACTCCTTTTGGGAGAAAAGATACTTCAAACTTTTGTGATCCGTGAAGACTTCAAATTTTGCCCCGTAGAGATAATGCTTCCATTTGTGTAACGCAAACATAATCGCAGCCAATTCTAGATCATGGGTAGGATAATTCCGTTCCGCATCCTTTAACTTTCTCGAGGCATATGCAATAACCTTCCCATTTTGCATAAGTACACAGCCCAAACCTTCCTTTGATGCGTCGCTATAAATCATGAAGTTATCACTACCACTAGGTAACGACAATACAGGAGTTGTTGTCAACCGTCGCTTCAACTATTGGAAATTGTTCTCACATTTATCATCCCATACGAACGGTGTTGTCTTCTTTGTCAAGTTCGTCATAGGAGTAGCAATCTTTGAAAACCCTTCAATAAACCTCCGATAGTAGCCCGCTAATCCCAAGAAACTTCGGATCTCTGTCACAGTAGTCGGTCTCTTCCAATTTGTTACTGCTTCTACCTTGGATGGATCTACCGCTATCCCATCCTTTGAAATAACATGCCCTAGAAAAGATACCTCTTCGAGCCAAAAAACACATTTACTAAACTTGGCAAATAATTTCTTCTCCCGAAGGACTAATAACACCAATCTTAAATGTTGCGCATGTTCTTCTCGCGATTTAGAGTATACGAGAATGTCGTCGATGAATACTACTACAAAGCAATCTAAATATTCGTGAAATACCCGGTTCATCAAATCCATGAATACTGCCGGTGCATTCATTAACCCGAATGGCATAACAACAAACTCGAAATGACCATACCTCGTGCGAAAAGCTGTTTTAGGAACATCTTCAGCTCGCACTTTCAACTGGTGGTAACCACTCCTCAAGTCTAATTTGGAATACACCACGGAACCCTGCAACTGATCGAACAAATCATCAATATGGGGTAGGGGATACTTGTTCTTGATTGTTACCTGATTCAATTGTTTGTAATCGATAACAACCTCAAAGTACCATCCTTCTTCTTTACAAACAAAACTGGTGCACCCCACGGCGACACACTTGGTTTAATAAACTCCCTATCAAGCAATTCTTGTAACTGCTCTTTCAACTCTTTCAACTCGTGGGTGCCATTCTATACGGAGCTTTAGAAATTGGAGTAGTTCCCGGTAATAATTCAATACAGAACTTAACTTCTCTATCAGGAGGCAAAGCATAATCATTGGAGAACACATTCAGAAACTCACAGACTACCGGAACCTCCTCTAACACCGGGGTAACAATGCTCCTATCAACCACACATGCTAAATAACCCGCACAACCATGTGACAATAATTTCCTAGCTTTCAAAGCAGAAATAATATGTAAACCACTTTTAACATCATCACCCACAAACACAAATTCAGGTACACCCGGCATAGAAAAAGTTACTTTCTTCCTATGACAATCTACTAAAGTATGATATGCACATAACCAATCCATGCCAAGTATCATATCAAAATCACGTATGGGCAACACTACTACATCTGCATGCAAGGTGTGATCACCTACAAGTATATTACAAGCCCGGTACACATCCGAAGCCAACAAATGCTCCCCCAACGGGTAGACACCTCAAGCACAAACGACAAAGACTGGGGCAACACACACAAGTTTTTCACAAAATGGGATGCAACATATGAATGCGAGGAGCCAGGATCTATAAGAACTCGGGCTCTAGTACCGAAGATAGAAAGACTACCTCCTATAACTGACGTTGACTCCAGCACTCCTCGCTGATCAAGTGCAAACACGCGACCCTGGACCTTAGGCCTACCGTCGCTATCACGTTTCGTGCCACTCGACTGTTGGTTAACACTCCCCGACTGACTACCTCTCGGCTTAGGGCAATTTTTCTTTAAATGCCCCGATTCACCGCAATTGTAACATATTTTCGACGGGTTTTCCGGCTTGCTCCAGCACTTGTCCTCCGTATGCCCTGGTCTCGAACAATAACAGCATGTCAACTGACTATTTTGCTGTCCTTGAGAGTAAGTGTTACTGTTATTTCGTCCACCAGATTGTTGTCTTGGTTGCCCATCCGTCTGTCCTCTGTTCTGATTCCCCTCCTATTGTTATTGTTACTCCCCTGCCTGTTACTAGAACCTTGTCCTCGCCCATGTTACTGCGATGATTGCTGAAAACTGTTCGCATTTCCTCTCCCTCTATGTTCCTCAATGTCACCCTCAATGGCGTAGGCGCGATCCACCGCATTCCGGTAATCTATTAACTGTAGGGAAAGTAGTTATTTTCGGTATTCGGTCCTCAACCCTTTAATAAATTTCTGTGTTCTCCATGCCTCATTCGGAACCAAGTAACTGCAATATCGGGCTAGTTCCGTGAACCTCGCCGAATACTGTGCCACGGCCATGCTGCCCTGTTCAAGGTCGTAGAATTCCCGTTCTCTCTTTTCTCGAACCACGGTTGGGACATACTGGGCCTTAAACTCTTTCAAAAAGTTAGACCAACTGGCTGCACCCTTGTAGTTCCCGCTTCTTGCAACACTTGCCACCAATGCTCTCGCGCCTCAAGTTTGAACACGGCTAAGGTAACCTTATCCTCATCATTGCATCCCAGAGCTGCAAATATTTTGATAATGTGCTCGATCCACAACTCAGCCTTGGTAGCATCAGGCTCCCCCAGAAAAGCACGTGGCTTCATCTTCAAAAACCTCTCGATAGTCGTGGTATTGTTCCTGTTTCTAACTTCTGGTTGTGGCACTACTTCGGGTTCTGAAGCCTCCACTTCAGGCTAGGGTATTTCTATATTAGGAGGTGGCATCATCCCAGTATTCAATCTCTGAGTCATTTCATTCATAAGCCCCATCATTCTTTCATACATAGCTGCCATATTTTTAATTGGATTCCCTTGGTTCGGTTCAGAGGGAGTCATTTGCGGTGATTAACATCCTCTTCTTGACCGTCATTCCTTCCGGCACTCGCGACTTTACTAGTGCTCGCTCCGTGTCTAGTCAGCACCATTTTTAACCTACACACAACACTGGACGTTAAAAATCTTAATAATAAAACCATACCCACCTAGGCCATGGAACCTATCCTGGCGAATAGCTAACATTAGGATTCTTGAGCTCCTAAACACAGCGATTCGCAAGCTAGCACGAACCCTATTCGACCTCACCGTGAACTTCCGGGTTGACTCGGATCTAAGGAAAAACAATAAACAATAAACGGGGTGAGTCAAAACTCAATAAGTTACTAAATGCAACTACATGACATGGCATAATGCTCAAGATATAAATCATCACATGGTATTAACAATCATGTACCATAACAAGACATAGATCATCTTCATTAATATACAAATTATTCAACTCACATAGCACCTTGTTTAACACATAAGTGCTTGTAAATAAATCACGTTACAAAGGATATTATATCTCTTTCTGCATCAACGTTTACTACTACAATACGTGAAAACAACAAAACGTGGACCGATACTCTTGTGGGATGTATCAGTATTCCATCGACTACACCAGTCGAAAACTAGCAAGCCAAAGTCGGGCGTATTGCTACAACAAGGGGCTACATCTCAATGGCCAATGAAGAGGGTGTGTGATAACCTGCCGACATAGAGCGATTACAAACATTGATTTATAAAGACTATATGTCTTCCCACCATAACGTTAGTACGACGACGCCAACTGGACTTACACAACACATAAGCAGGCATTCTTACTCTACTCATGAAAATGACCGTCAAGTTAAAAAGTAGTGAACTTAACAAATAACATGTAGTTCGTATTATTCTACAACATGTGATCATCACCCATAAATTCCAAGGACTTTAAAACACAACATTAGAGCTAATTCACAAGTCTCTAACATACCAGTATCAAATACTCGGAGGACCAAATTCTACACCAATCGAACTCTAATTTTCGTAGTAATTTAATTAGTGATTCGGAGAATTATAATCTTCCCAAAAATCCACTTTTGGTGTCATTTCATTAAGTTCATAAAATTTGGGTATAATTGCTATATGCAATTTTCACCATTTAAAGCCTCTAACATATTCTTTAGTTCACTACTTTGGTGATTATCAATCTCTACACAATTTAAACCAACTAAACCATGTCTTTCACATAATAACATGTAATTCTCATCAACATAACCTTTCAACATGAATTCAACAACAATTCAAGTCATGCATGTTTACAAACATCCATACATGTAACAAATTCTAACATACATAGGGTGTTTAGTAACTTACCTCCAAAGTAGAAAATCAAACCAACAAATTAACAATCCAAGCTTGGTAATGGAGTCTCCTAGTCTTTAGAAATACTTTGGTGGTCTTGCATGGATGATCCAATGGGTGGATGATAAGGAGTAGAACACACACACTAGTCTCACACTCAATCTCCCACACTTAAGCTCTCTAGGTTTTCAAGGAAGAAACGTGTAAGAATGAAGTGTATTGTGTCTAGAGTGACTTAAATATGGTCAAAAGGTCAAACCAAGGTACAATACTTTTAGCCAAGGGTCCAAGGGTCAAAAGCCAAGATTTATAAAGTCCGTAATGTGCTGTCCGTACACTTCGCATGGCCGTGCCATAAAAAGGCACACGGTCGGTCCAACTTGTACGGCCAAAACCCAAGTTTCTGTCCACTCTCGCACGGCCGTGCCATATAAGGCGCACGGTCGTGCCAAGCTCAACAGTTCAAAACCCAACTTTCTCTTGGCTCTCGCACGGGCGTGCCATGAATAGGCGCACGGTCGTGCCAAGCTTTTAACAGTCCAGTCACCTCTATTTCACTATATTTCCTAGGTTTGATCACTTGGTCATTCCTAGGTTGATTACACAACACCTATAACACATCTAACAAACACCATAACTCACAATGATCATCTTAACAATGCATTATAAGGTGTGTGATGCATAAACCAACAAATGCAACAAGAATTAAAACATGTTTAATCTAACATGATATTCAAGAAAACTTTAAACACCCATACTAACATGTTAACATGCAACAAAATAAGCACATAGGTCATAAATAAGCCTAAGGTATTACAAAATATATGTAAATTACACTAAACATACAAGAACTATATTTTTAATATTTAATACTCTATCCATTCTAGGTAAAGAGTTCACTATACTATTTAGGGATGTTTCATTTAAATTGTTAATTTTTAAAAAATTATTCTTAAGTATCTTTCACATTTACCCTCTACTTGTGTGGTAATCATCTTGGTTGTGCTTAAGTATTTTTGTAATTAGGGTAAATTACAAATAACCTCCTTCAACTATGGGTTGAATTTGAATTGCCCCCAACTACCAATTGAAGCAACATGCCTCCCTCAACTATGACATTTTTTTTTTAATCGTAGCTTCTGTTTAGGCACTGTCATTTGAGTTGATGTAAAATGCCCACGTAAAACTCATGTGACCATATTTAGGCAATCTTTTTAAACATAGTGTCTTTTTGGTGTTTTAATTGACTATATTACCCTTATTATTTTAAGACCCTCTTTGTACATAAAAATGGTCATTAAAATAATTTCTTATCTTTATTTTGAATATTATAGTAAAAATCATATGTACAGATGGTGATGTGAGTCTTTGCTAGACAAATTTCGTGAATTCAAACTGCGGTGTCTAAATAGAAGGTGCAATTTAAGAAAATGTTATTGTTGAGGGGGGCACACTGCTTTAATTGGTAGTTGAGGGGGCAAATCAAACTCGACACATAGTTGAGGGGGGTTATGTGTAATTTACCCTTGTAATTATGACAAAATTCAATGACACTAACATTTCCTTAATAATTAGACTTTTCAAATGTGAACTCTTTAGGTGGAACGGAAGGAGTAGATAACATTTGAACAGTTAAATATCTACATTTTGAAAACTAAAATGAGCATAAAATATAAAGATCTAAAAAAATTACTACACATTTAGCATGCAATTTGATTACATTTTTATACGTAAACAAACCCGAAAAACTACATTACTTAACAAATACAGTACTTGTAGAGATTTTAAGAGTTAAACTTCAAGAGTTGGAAAATTTATCTACTCCAAGAAATATGTAGAGAGAGTAAATTTGTTACTTACAGAGAATGATGAAAAATTGAGATAGAGAGAGTAAAGTTGTTGTTTTAGAGCCCGTTTGGTCGTGCGTTTTGGCCAAAACGCAATTTATTTGCAAAAATTGTGTTTAAATGTTGCGGCAGAAAAAACTGGGCTTTAAAATGTTAAAATTCTAAGCTTTTTCCCAAAATCCCTATTTTAAAACGCTGATAGGGAAAAAAACTACGTTTTGAAGAGATATCTCAAATGCATTTATAAGAAAAAAAATTGCATTTTAAAAACGCTGTGATTTTAAAATGTTGCACCAAACAAACTTGTAGTGGGACAATGAAGAGGAAGAGATATTACTACAAAAAAAAAAAAAAAGAAAGAGGGTTCGAGATTGGGGTGTCTGAGCCCCTCGACGACGGAGCTTACAGGTAAGTGAACTTTGTCCACTTAGACAACTGATAAGACTAGAGAGGGGGTGAATAGCCTTATAAAATTCTTTTGAAAAGTTTAAAAATCTTTGTAAAACTTGGGCATCGGAAAATAGATTTTTGATAAAATAACCAATTGAATGTAAGTGATCAGTTAGTGATGATAAAGAATTAACTGATAAATAAGAGACTTGATTGATGATTTGCTTCTTGACTAATTAAGGCTTTAAATAATTTGGCAATCCTTAAAGCTTTGATCAGTTGGTCAAAATAACGCAAGCAAGATGAACATGAGATGTAGAGTGGTTCACAGTATGAAGACTGCTACGTCCACTACCAAGTTGGTCAAATTAGATTTTGAAGTCCACTAATATTAATAATCCTAGATGATCACTAACGGATTAGTGTACAACAAGACCAGTGAATATGGAGATTGAATGTTCAACAGGAACAAATCAATCTTGTATGTTGCAATCAAAGATTCCTCAAAAACTAAGTAGTTGGGAGGGATTCAATACAATGATTGAACTTAAAGACATATAGATAAGAGAATAAACAATAAATGTTCTAAGTATTTTGCTCTTTAATGCGGAAGCTCTAGAATTCTTGAAGTGTTATGAATGCTTTGAATGCTTGAGAGCTTTAAATTGTGTGTTGGAGAGTTCTTCATTGCTTCTGTGAGTTTCTATAGGCATAAATAAGCTTGTGGCCATTAGAAGCTTTTGACTTTGCATTAAATGATTTGTAGACGTTGGAGTCAAAATAATCAAACAACTTTCTTCGAGCTTTGAGCTATCTCAGAAGAAGTAGGTATGACTTGTCTTTTCATTTTGAAATATAAAGTAAAGCTCAGAACGGAAAGTGTGTCAGAAAATATTAAACATAAAAAATGTTTGTAGTTAAAGAACGCAATGTACTGACACAAATTCAAAATATAGCTACGGAAGCTTATCAAGAAAGCTTCCGTTTGAAGATCAGTAGACTTACAAAAGAGATAAGTCAATGACATTATCAACTTATGCCAATTATCAGTAACTGACTTGAAAATATTTGAGTCATTATCTGTCACTGATTCAAGGCAGAATTAGTCGACTGACTTAAGGGAATAAGTTAGTCATTAGCTGACTTAAGTTTTAAGTTGGCTGATCATTTGTGATTCTAAATAAGTTAGAATGGTTTTAAGTAAATCATTGAAGGCCCAACATATTTAGCAACACCCTTTTATTTTCCTAATATTTATTGTCAAAATAGATTAACTAAAATTTTAAATAAAGGAATCTAAATATCTAATTCAATGTAAAAAGGCACTTCTTTGCATTAGGATATATTTCTTTTGTTCCACGCAAAAAATTAATGTTTGAAAAGTCTAATATATAGTAGAAACTATTAGCACTTAGATTCTTAGAGTTTTGATGTTGCAAAACTAAATTAGTATAATTCTCATAAAACAGGATATTAGGCTTAATGTATAAGAGTTATTGTCCAAGAAATATAAACAACCAAGAAGAATCTTATATGTAGAACACAAGCAGCTAAGATGTGTTTTGCAGCTTAACTGTTTTGATAAACAGTCAAGATATCATAGCAAGGATTGTCTCAGTGATATGACACATACTAAATTCTTACTGGAAGAAAACCTACTGAGACAAACCCTAAAAGGATATTCTAAACCCTAAAGGAATATTCGTTGCAAGTTTGCAACAAGTTGCATGTCACATAGATTGCATATGAGTTGTAAGTAGCTCATCTAGCCGTTGTATAACGACTAGAATGCAACAGAAACTTTCCAATCATTGCCTTTATAAAGGAAAATTCACCACAACACAATGTGTGTCACTGAGAGAGTGATTAGGATGATATAGCTTACACAAAGATATATTAGAGAAAGGATATAGAGATTAGAGTTTGTTAAATTCTACAGCAGCTAAACAGTTAAGTACTAGTCTGTGAAGGATTGTGACGCCCCGCCCCAGATCCCAATACGGAATCCCAAGATCGGCGCCCCAAAACAACAAATACAAATAACAATAACAAATAATAAAAACACGTGACGCAACAACCCGTGCTTACATCAAACCATAATAACAAGAACTTGAATAAAATGAAATCAATCATCGGCGACGTTACAGCCGGAACCCAACTAATAAAACACAAGTATAAGATTTTTGAATAAACCATTTATACCAACAATTACCTCGGCCACAACATGCCGAAACAACTGTACATAAACCACAAGCTACAACATGCTTGGAAAAATAACTGAGTTAAAGATATCATAGAGTGCACAAGCTCGACATACACGTGTTGACTACCAAAAGAATAATAAGTATAACAAAGTATCAACACTACCCAGAGTAAAGTCTACTTGACTTTACATCACCATTCGTCCTCACCAAAAGAATATCTATCACTAAACAAAAGAACTCCAAGGGTTACTAAGCAAAAGACCACCTGCGAGCTAAACGTGAATATCATCCGACCTCACCGCGAACTCCCTGCCTGGCTCGGATCTAAAGAAAAACATATAAACAACAAACGGGGTGAGTCGAAACTCAATAAGTTACTAAATGCAACTATATGTCATGACATAATGCTCAACTGGTAATTATAACATGGTAATACATTTGTATATATCATAACCGAACATGTAACATCATTAATGATACACAATTCACATAAATCATACGTAGCATTTTGATGTCCACATAAGTACTCGTAATAAATCACATTGTAAAGGATATCATATCTCTTTGTCCATCTTTGCGTTGCTCTTGCAATACACAAAATAACCAAATGTGCCTCGATACCCGTGTATATAGTATCGACGTCCTCGATTAATACCATCGAGTTCAGTCTAGCAAACCAAAGTCATGCGTATTGCTACAACAGTGGGGCTACTTCTCAACTGTGGCCAACAGAAGAGGGTGTATGAAACTCCGTACGGCGACTTATAGCGATCACAAACATTGCTTTGTGAAGACTATAGGTCGTCCCACCTTACTTGACCAACGACGCCAGCTGGACTTACACAATGCACAAGTAGATGTTCTTACTCATCTAATGCAAATAACCATCAAGTTCAAAAGTAGTGAACTTGACAAATAACAAGTAGATTATTCTATTCTACCACAAATTATCATTCAACACATATTTGAAAGAATTCTCATCAACACATTAGAGCCATATAGATTTCTACTTTAACAGTACCAAAAAGACGGAGGACTAAAATCTCGATCAATCGAACTCTAAACCTCGTAGTAATTTAACATGTTGTTCGGGGAATCATAATCTTCCCTAAAATCGACTTCTTAGAGTCATTTCTAAAGTTCACAAAATTAGGGTTTAAATGCTATATGCAAGATTACCCAATTTCAAGTCTCAAGTTCTCTATTTATTCAAATCCTAAGGTTAATGTTCAAACCCTAGCTCATTCAACATCATTTAACCCAAGAACACATCACAAGCATAATGTACTCATCTCAACACTGGATTTATACATGAGAACAATATTCATAGCAAGTCATACTTGATTATTGATGAACTAGCATACATTAAAGCTTAAAGC
This sequence comes from Platycodon grandiflorus, assembly GCA_016624345.1. NCBI lineage: Eukaryota > Viridiplantae > Streptophyta > Magnoliopsida > Asterales > Campanulaceae > Platycodon > Platycodon grandiflorus. Next base: position 22,412,587 of record CM028368.1, read on the forward strand.
ATACAAAAGGGGGTTTAGTAACTTACTTAGAACCGAATATCACGCCAACAAAGTCACGATCGAAGGCTCTATAGTTGCTCCCTCACTCGACACCAACATAATGACAGTCTCGGATCGTCAATCGGACTGTTAGATCTTCGGGAACTCAAACACACACACTAATCTCACCAAAGCTCCCACACACACACTTTAGGCTTCAATGGAGGGAAAAATGGAGAGAATGAGTTCTCTCCACTTGTTTTAAGTGGCCAAAATTCAGATTTGGGGAAGGTGGTGACGTGGCTCAAGGAGGGCCACCTAAATGGTTAAAATTGTCCAAAAAGAGAAAGTCAAGATAAGCTGCCGGTCTTCTATGCGGACGCATAGGGCGGTCGCATAGCTTCTATGCGGGCGCATAGAGCGGCCGCATAGATTCCAGAGAATTGAGGGGTTATGTGCGCTAGCACTATGCGGCCGCATAACTCCCCGGTTTAGGCTAAAATGTTTCTAGGCTGTCCAAAGGTGATTCCAAACACTCCCAGGCCATCCTAAGATAATACTAACCTCAAACTAAGTCCGAAACAAACCCGAAACAATGTAGCAAACATAGTAATTCTCGTAGACATGAAATGAAATAACGAATTAGGGCATAAATCAACTAACATGCTACTCAAACAAGTATAATAAGTATGTTTAACATGTCAATCATACAATAATATAAACAAATCCTACGTAGGAGGAATCAGGGTGTTACAAGGTTAGCCTGAGATATTTAATATCCAATCTATACAAACATCAACCTACCTATTGCAATCAACAAATCACTCTACAAACTAACTTACCTATTGCAATCAACAAATCGCTCAACAAACTACGTGATCAAGCAACGCAACAGCACATCTGTTCTTAATAACAGTTACACAACAAGCAGTTGTCACACAGTGACATTTGAGCCACAACAGAAGCTTCATTAGACTATTTAGAGTCATTGTATTAGGTAGCAATCCCCCCCCCCCATGTATTATGTAGAGAACCTAGTTAGAGAACCAACTAGTTGAGAAGGAATTGAGATCTTTCCTTTGACTCCCAATAATCTGTGTAATTAAGAGAGTTAAAGTAGATTATTGTCTCGTAAAGACAGAGGCCTGTGAGAAGTGAATGTAGGATAAGAGATCCGAACCACTGTAAATTACTGTGTCAATTTCTCTAACCCTTAACTCTTTACATTCCTGCAATTTATTTCCAACTTTATGTATGAACTAAACTACTTATATTCATCTGCTCAATTAATCATCAAATTGTGCTTATTTTGTTTATAATCATCAAGACATTAACACACACATAAGATAAGATCTTATCTTGTCTTAAGATCATTGCCTCAAATCAATTCCGCTGCATAACTTTGTTTTACAATGTTAGCTATTTGACTCAATCTCGACTGTTTTCACATGTCATTAGACAACTGCTCTTATTTTCAGAGTTAATCTATTTGAGTGATCTGTATAAAGTGTGTACTAACATTTTGCACCAAGGGTTTGATCATTACAATGAAAAATTGCCTTCTTTCAATATTGCATGACATTATCAAACTCGTTAAGCCATTCAACCCTCATTATTTTTTATCAATCTATAGAGCTTACAACAGTTTATAAGTGATCTCTCAATTGGTATTAGAGTTGAGTAACAGCCAAGAGATACCTACGAGATAAGAGTGATCATTGATATCTCAATTGGTATCAGAAGTTTAGCTGTTTGTTAAGTAATCTTGATACTGACCAATTACAACTATATAAAAATCTGTATTTATTCAGAAGTGAACTTTCAGGAACAATGATAAGTTGATAACATTAGAGCTGTTCATAATTATATATATGGTTGAGCACACACAAGATGTTTATAATACATGAGGGTAAAGTTGAAAGGTTTTAAAGATTATAAACATAAATTTTGAAAGTAGAGTTTTTAGGTGAAATATTTTAAAATAAAATAGTAAATTTTTTGTATGGAACGAAAGGAGTATATGATAATTAAAAAAAATTATCGACAGATTTTCAAAATTATCGACAGACAATCCCTTGGTAATAATAATATTTATCCTTATCCTTGTCTGTCTATCAAGCAGTCCCTAAAATTATTGAATATTTTCTTCGAATAAAACCTATTTCAAAGGACTCTTAGTAAAATACTCCCTACGTTCCTAAATTATTGTCTTGTTTGATTTTTATTTTTTTGGTTAAACATGATATCATTCAAATACAATTTTGACGTATATATTTTTTATTTTTTTCAAAATCATAAAATACGTAATTCGTAGCACTTTTAAAATACTAGAATTATGTGTATTGTAATTTCAGAAAAAAATAAAGAAATATACGTCCAATTTGTATTTAAAAATATTTTATTTAATAAAAAAATAAAAAAAAACAATAATTTAGGAACGAATAAAGTACTTTCAAATGACTAATAGCGAAAAATGTAATTTTTTTTCTTTTTATTTTGGGTGCAAATAGAGGGGAAAAAAAAAAGAGAAGGTGACAATCCCATGTGCCGAGCACATACTTATTACTTATTAGTGCAGAAAGCTAACAGCTCTCTTTCCAGATCCGACCCACCGTTAAGAACAACCCATTTGACAACCAGTTCCTTCCATCGCTCTCTCTTTCCTTGGATCTCATCTCGCATCCAAATTAATTCACAGCTGATTGATAAAATACCCACAATTTTTCTTGCAAACTCGAATCAAATCAAGGTCCGCCATTTTTTCTTTTCTGTAATTTTATATTCAGTTCCAATTTGATTATCTCTACAGTTTATTTGATGTTGATTATCTTACATCCTATGAAAAATGTTCTTTTGTATTGTTGTATTGTTCGACATAATCATGTACTACGTACACTTGTTCCGTTTTAGGTGATAAAATTTCAGTCACTAAAAACTTTAAAAAAAATACTGTGAGTCTATGAATTCCAACTTTTATAGTACTTTGTAATGATAAGTGAATTCATCCACTGTTCGTCCCAATAGAAGAGGTAAGCGTTCTTTTTTAGTTTGTTTCAGTTGAAGAGGTACAATGTTGTCTTTGAGAAACTATTAGTTAACGTTATGTCTTTACTACCTTTTGAATTTGTGGTTGAGAATAATCATGTCATATCAATCTTGAAATTGTGCCCACACGATGGTAGGTTAGTTTAGGAATTTTAGTGGTTGATCGATTTTTTCTTAATTTGCAATAAGTCAAATTGGGCCTCTTCAATTTGGTATGGAGGGAGTATATATTTTGGTGAAGCTTAATCAAGTTTTTAAGAAAAGTCAAAAGCGACTCTTTGCATGGAAAGATGGAGTATTAGTCAAATCGGTTTTTCAAGATATTTATAAACCTATTTCCGGTTGTAGTTACTCACTATTGTTTTCTGATTGCTAATTCTTGAGAATAGTACTACCTTGGTCAATTTTCGAGTTTTGATTATGTGGGGTGTCACTTTAACCTATATTTATTCATCCTACTTGTTGTTAAACTCAACCCAACTCAGCTTGGGTCAGCCTTTCTTCCATTTACTTCGTTGCTGATATTTTACGTGGTTAGATCCATGAGAAGTAGAAAAGTGATGCTCAGTAAAAAGTACTCTGAATTATAATCTGTTTTGAGTTTTTAAGTTGTTTTCCAAGGTTGATGGTTCTTTTTCACCTAACTTGAATTAATTTACTAAGAAACTTGTAACCATTGTACAACTCTATATTATGAAAGCCAAAGCTTGCCCATCTTGACTGGAGATGCATGATTACCTTAAGATAAAACCTACTAGAGTTATTTGACACAGAAAAATAGAGATCATTGGGCTGTCATAAGAGTCCATAACTCTAGTAAATATAGTTTCTTTGGTTTTTGAATTATAAAGCTTTCCATGTTTACTTTGTGGTTTACAAAATAGTATATCTGGTATGGGAGATGCTCAAGTTTTCTTCTGACCAGGAGACAAGTTTGCCGGCATATTTCAACAGATTAGAAATTAGATATGCTAGTTTAAATTGAGGAGATAAATTGTGGCTCAGATCATTAGGTGGTTCTCAAAGAGAGGAACTTATGTGGAGGAGGATGCAGCAAGAACCAGAGGTCCTGATTGGCAAAAGCAGTGAAGGGTTATGAGGGAAATCTTCTTGTTCTTAGTGAGCCAGGGTAGTAGAACAAAAAGATATCTAGTCATGGTCCTCATGGAGGTGATGGCTAAAGGCAAGAGAAAAGAAATGTGTGTGGCGGAAGTGATTGGGGAAGTTATAGATCTGTGGCCTTTGGATATAAGATTCAAAAAGGGAAACCAAGCTGTATCGAGAAGCAGAGCACATTAGTCATGGTTGGATTTTCCTATGGAAATGCTGACCTGTGGAAGTCATGCTCAAGCTGGACATTGAGGTTTCATAGTGATATTGTGGAGACTGGAGGCTTAAATTAGTCAGAGGTGTTTGGTTGGTTATGTTGGACTTGGCTATTCAATTTCTATGAGATTTGAAGTTCAAGGGCTTTGGTAAAGCCAAAGAGGAGAGAATCTTTGATAGCAAAAACTATATAAAAAATTGGTGGATCAGCAATGGAAAATGGGGGTGAGGGTGTTATTAGAGTAGTCAATATGAAGGGGGTGTAATTTTTATCTAGTTTTGCATCAAGGAGACAGAAATGACTTTAAATGAGAAAAAGGGACTTCCAACCAGGATCAGGCCAATCGAAACAGGTGGGATGCTGTCATAGAGACAGGAATCAACCTGGATTTGAGTGCTTGGTCTTCCACTTCACTCGTGGGGAAAAGGATAGGATGATGTCCTTATGCAGGTCGTTGAGTGAGGTGGGCTGTCTGGCTGTGGAAATTGTTTGGACCTGGAACTTATTAGGCCTTCACAGGTTGATTGTGGGGCAAAGAAGAATGGATTGGACTTGCTCATAGTTGATTTAGTTGATGAAGCCGCTAATATGCCCAAGAGGACACATTAAGAGGAGTTTGAATGCCACCTATATTGATTAAAACTCATAAGAAATCAGGGACAATTAGCATTATAGACTTAAAGGCCAGTCAGCTTGCTGGGGCAGTATATACAAGCTCTATTCTCTGCTTCAACACAGATTTGTCTCGTCTGGATTTCACTCTCATATTTCAAGCAATGATTAATCTCTTCTCTTATGGACGTTCTTGGGCCTGAATTCCTTCTTTACTCTTTTCTACTTTCACGGCACTGGCGCTGCTCAGCACCCATCTAGATTTTTGCTATCCTAAGAACAATACACTGCCGAATTACTTGAACTGGAATGCCCACCACCCAACCACATATCCCTGTCACCACCATGACCATCATTATTTTTCCTGGTGAGGAGGCGAACCTTTGCCTTGGTCCACTATATTATTTTGACAAGTTGTTGGGTCATGGGTGCTACAATAATTGAACTTATTCACCCCCATCTCTCCTATCCTCGACAAAGACTGGCAGTTGTGAATGCTCCCACAGGAATGCAGCCCAACGGGTTCTTCTTTATCTCAAATAGTATCTCCCCATGGCATTCCCATCAGTAGCCCTTCTCAAAGTCTGATTGGTTGGCTGTATTGGTAATTACAAGTCTTCCAGCAGCATTGCGATCTACCTTGGGAATAATCTTGTTTCTTGAACTTCGTGGACATGGCTGCGGAGCTCACTTGTCCCCAATACTTATCATAAATAGAAACAATACAGTCAATAGAGTGGATAGAGATCATCGCCACTCCCTTCACTTATCTAGTAGGGGTACAAGCCACATCATCACCTCCCAAGTAGCGAAGTACAACACAATGAGTAAGTGTTATCTACGATAAATTTCCAAGGAATCTCCTATAGATCTCCGTGAATCTCCATTTGTTAGGGAGGATGCCAATCCTGCGTATGCTTGGGGACCACCTGACGTACATGTTGTGTGGTCAGTTCCTTGGGATTCAATCCCACCTATTAGTTGGGGAGCCAAGTTCCTGGGATTTACTCCTGCCTATGTTTGGGAGCAGTCCTCCTGTAGAGATCTGTTTCCGTATATTGACTCTCTGCATACTCTGACTTTGGTACCAGTTCTATGCAATCTTCCAATGCTTCCACTCCAACGATCACCGTCCATAAGTTTTCCATTTGAAATTCTACATCTTAGCTGGTCTTCACCGCAGTATTTCCAATACAGAAATCTCAAAAGGAAATTACTTGATGATGATCCAAGTCTCCATATGGTATCATGATAAGAAAGCTCTGATCCTCCACAATGGAATTTTTCATTTCCACATTAAGTAATTCGAAGTCTCCATTATGATCCTGCAATAGTAAGTCTCCATTATGTACTTCCATTTGGCATGGCCTTGGGAAGCATTCGCTAAGGTACCAGCCTTAAGCCGGATTCAGTTTGGGAACACTGAGGGTTTTGGTTGCAGTTGCTCTAACAAAAGGTGCTGCCGCAAAGGGCACGTGGACGAGATCACGTAAGAGATAGAGCTGTTCTTTGTTCCTTGCCCCTATCTAGGCACAGTGTAACCTACCGAAGTTCTTTCCATAGAAATTATGCTACGTGTCCTCGACAATATTATTCCATACCACCTACATGGTCATGGTCATGGTCACGTGTTCAGTGACTTGTCATCTCGCCCACCTTGAGTATAAATACTCATCACATCATTTGGACAGTAAAAGTCATAGGAGTCTACCCACTTTGGTGAAAGTGCTCTAACAAGATTCCATGTGACGGCTCCTCTCTCTCTCTCTCTCTCTCTCTCTCTCTCTCTCTCTCTCTCTCTCATTTATTCCTCAAGTGACAATTATAAGGAACTGATCAGTAATTTATATGATTAGAAGTCTAGTTGATCTGTTACTGAAAAAGTGGCTCAATTCAGTATTGTATTTTCAGTGCATCCCTTAACTTATTTTTCGTCACACGAAAAAAAACAAAATTTCTCTTTTTCTAACCAGTTTTTAATTCTTACTACCCTAACGGCAAGACTCAAATTCTCTTTCATGTTAAGAGTATGGTGTCTACTAGACCAAGGTAGGGGAGAATCTACAGTTATCATATTTTGGGCCTGAGAAGGATAAAGAAAATGCTGTAATGTCTTTAATAATCTGAATTTAAATTGCTAAAGTACACGTGGGGTCTGATCAATTAGCTATATATTACCCAGTTACATGCACATCTTGTCTCTTAACATACCGACATACCTGTCTAAAAATAAAGATTGTTATTCTGACATTATTGAGTTGGAGTTTAACCCCCCTCTCTCTCTCTCTTAATTATACATAATGTTGGGGTTGTTAGAGTTTCCTGTACTGTTTTTTCCAGTTATTCAGTTCCTTAAGGGTACGTGCGTGTTACTGTTTTTGAGATGAGCAGAAAAATGTACTTTGTTTTCAATTTTAAGTTACGGAAACCAAAAATATAAAAAGACAATAATATTTGAGAGACAGTTTGTAATGAGCAGAAAAAGGTACTATGGTGTATTGTTTTGGTTTTAGGTCTATATAGCTAGCTGTTTATATCTCCTTTTTACATTTGTTGTTTTCAGTTAGCTCTACTATGCTATCATCTACCACCTGTATTCCACTGCATTCAAAGCTCACAATTCCTCCCTGGTTCTTATCTCTGTGGCGTGGTTTCCACTAAAGCAGTTGACAAGATGCGATTGAGACTACAAGTCTTTTTGTCTTTTTTTCCTTTTATGGTTACTGATCTCGTCATACTTCATGCTTGAGTCTGAAGCGCTGAAAGAAAAAGAACCCCATCCATAAGTATCCATGAATAGAGTAACTATATAGTATGCCACACACTGTTGATCCTATAACAAGTGGATTTTAGTAAACCTATTAGACACATTATCGAGTTCTACAGAGGCTCTTGCCCAGTCTCGGTTATGTTTCTAAGCTTTCTTGCATTTAATAAAGCAGATGAAAGTTTATCCTATTGAAGATAAAATATTGCAGCCCTGATCAGGATATCTTTGTTCAAGAAGAATGTCCTCAAGACCCAAAGAAGAGTACTTGAGAAACCATAGAGTGACAACCTTGTAGAGTCATCTTATTCATCTATTATACTAATAACGATGCTGAAGGAAGTTCTTCTTGTGTTACACAGTGTACATTATTTGATCTGTGGTTCTAGAGATTCTCCTTCTTTGCGTTTAGTACCATATTGTCTGTTGTGCCCGTCCAACATATGCAATTATGAAATTTGTATGTTTTTCTTTTTATTTTTATTTAATGTTTCTACTAATGGAGTGTGACTAGTAAACCGTGTAATTCTTCCTTATTTTGTATCTAGAGCTTGTCTGTGCATAGTGTCGGTACTACTACTTACTGGTTGTAACTTTGTGAAGGATGATTGTCTTACATCAGTATATTCTGTATGCAGAAAATGGGATTTTGGACGTTACTTGAAGGCTGTTTGCTTTTAGCCAATGCGTTGGCAATTCTAAATGAGGATAGGTTTCTTGCTCCAAGAGGGTGGAGCTTCTCAGATTTCTCCGGAGGAAAGACCAAGTCATTTAAGGGGCAGCTAATAGGTTTAATATATGCGACCCAATACCTGAGAGTTCCTCTCATACTCCTCAATACCTTAAGTATCATTTTAAAGGTGGTGTCTGGATGATAGCAGGTAATAGGCTAGCCTTACATATTTGTGTCTCATCCCTTCCACTATTTCTTATTGGTGAGTGGTTTTTGTTTTCACATTGGTTTGAGTCTCTCTCTCTCTCTCTCTCTCTCTCAGGTTTTAGTTATAGTTTTTACAATTATGTAATCATAGTTGGTTTTGGAATGTCAGACATTTTTCAGCACTGGTTTTACTTTCAGTTATCAAGCTTCATGATAGAGCCGGAGCCCGAGCAGATTGGCTGCTTAAGCTAAAATATGAACCGACTACAGTTGTTGTTGTTGTGTGTGCATGAGTGAGGCAAGTAGAATGCGTGTTTTTGGTTGGCGCCATGAATCCAGTGCTTGAATGGATGGCTATTTCTTCAACTTGTAGCATATGCATTGCAGAAGGCAAATTGATGGCTATTCTTTTGCACATGTAATTTTTACAACAAATGCATATTTTGGTGCCCCCAAGTATACAAATTTTTTGGTTAAACATTATTCAAAGGAAAATGCTATGTATACAAAATTTATTCACATAATGGATTTACGTCATGCTTTAAAGTATTGTACATTGGTTGGAATGTACAATACTTCTCAAGTATAATGTAAATGAAATTTATGGATAACTGGTGTTTTGAGGATTAGTTGTTGAGTCATCTTGGCACTGGTGCTTGGATAGCTTGATCTGTCTTAAAATCCATGTCATATATATAAAAGGCAAAGCCCATAATTGGACCATTGTATTTTAGAAGGTTGTAACATTGTTTGAAAATGTTATTTGTCACGTAGTTATTTATCGCGAGCCTATCAAGATATTAATTTTAAATAAAATTTCTATTTACTCATGTCTTCATTAAGGAAGATGAGGATGGAGACAGGTAAAATAGGAATTTTATTTAAAATTAATGTTCTTGCTTGCAAGATAATCAATGATGACCCAAATAATATTTTCAAACAATCGATGAATGCAACCTTCCCCAAAGTATAGTGGTCCGATCGTGTGTTTTACCTTTATAAAATGAGTATGAAAATTATTTTGGGACCGAGGGCGTATCTTTCTCGAACAATTGGGTCTTGTTTTGCGTAGGGACGAAGGTGGTTTGGTTTGAGCCAAAATCGCAAACCGAAACCACCTCCTAACGGTTCTACATATTTTAAACCGATCGAACCGCCACAAACATCGAACCGAACCGATCGGTTTGGTTTGGTTTGGTTTTGCGGTTTAATTATTTAAATATTCTAAAAATAACTTTTAAATATCAAAAAATACTTTTAACACAAATTAAATAATTAAAAGTAAAAAAATTATAATAATTCAATCAAAATGTAAGCAAATAATAATAATTTTCCTATTAAATTTAATTACTAATTACTAAATAATATATATATAAATAAATAAATAAAAATTAAATTGTGGTGGTTCGGTTCGATTTAGCACCAAAATTGCAAATCGAACCAAATCGCTCGGTTTATAAAAATTCAAACCTAAAGCGAACCAAATTGACTAATTTGATTTGATTCGACAGTTTGGGTTTACACCCATAGTTTCGCGGATGTTTTGTCCTCGTATTTTGCTTTCTTTTTCCTGAGTTTTATCGTTTGTTCTCTTTTATCTTTCTTTTTGTAAAAAGTTAAGATGCAAAAACACAAAAACACAAAAAATAACACATTGCTAAGGTTTGAACTGTTATAAAATTATTGTTATAGAACCACCAATTTATAACTATTTAATACAAGGACGAAGAGAATTAAAGAGAGAGATGTATTGATCGAAGGAGGAATGTCTAGTGAATGAAGTTCAGCCCTATTTATAAGAAATTTCACATAAGAGTACTATTTATAAATAGTGATAATACTATTTATAAATAGTAATACTATTTATCTTATTTGTTTAAGAACAGTATTGTTACAGTGACTGTGTACTACCATTGTGCTACATTGTATTGTTACATTGTGCTACAGTCCACACATTAATTATTCATAACACTTCCCCTTGGATATAGCACTGTAAGTTGGGTAAGTTTGCCTCGTTAAAAACTTTAAGCCAAAAAATTAAGTAGGGAAAAATCGGACAAAAGGGGAAAAGAGTGCATAACTTAAATTCAAAACATGAGTGTAGGATGCCTCGTTAAAAACCTTACTAGGAAAACCATGTGGGAAAAAATCATGATAAGGGAAAAGAGTACACCATACGAGCTCCCCTCGAGTTGACAAGGATAATCATTTTTGTAAATCTCGTAGGTTCCGCATCCCAATATTACGAACATGCATTCTGAAGGTTGTAGTAGGGAGTGCCTTCGTAAATAAATCTGCTGCATTGTCACTTGATCGAACATACTGAATATTAATTTCCTTGTTCTTTTCAAGTTCTTGAGTGTACGAGAAGAACTTTGGGGGAATATGTTTGGTCCTGTCGCTCTTAATGTATCCTTCTTTGGTCTGAGCTATCCATGCGGCATTATCTTCAAATATCAATGTCGGGTCTTTATTGACTGGTAGTCCACTGGCTTCTTGAATGTGTTGAGTCATGGATCTAAGCCATACACATTCTCTACTCGCTTCATGAAGTGCAATCATCTCAGCATGATTTGAAGATGTAGCAACTAGTGTTTGCTTTTGAGAACGCCAAGATATTGCTATTCCACCCATCGTGAACACATAGCCAGTCTGTGATCTAGCCTTATGAGGATCCGATAAATAATCTGCGTCTGCAAACCCAATTATTTCATGCTTTGAATTGCTAGGATAAAATAATCCCAATTTGATTGTTCCTTGGAGATAACGAAATACATGTTTAATCTCATTCCAATGTCTTCGCGTAGGAGATGAGCTGTATCTTGCCAATAGATTAGTAGCAAATGCTATATCTGGCCGGGTACAGTTAGCAAGATACATAAGAGCTCTAATCGCACTCAAGTATAGTACTTCAGGACCAAGTATTTCTTCGTTATCATTACAATGACGGAACCGATCCTTTTCATCATTCAGTGATCTGTTAACAATGGGGCTGGTAAGGGATTTACCTTGTCCATATTAAAACGTTTCAAGACCCTTTTTGTATAATTGATCGATATACAAATATTCCACTATGCAAGTGTTCTATTTGTAAACCAAGACAATATTTGGTCTGCCCAAGATCCTTCATTTCAAATTCTCGCTTCAGGTGTTTAACAGCTTCTTAAATCTCCTTTGGAGTTCCAATAATGTTCAGATCATCAACATAGACAGCGATAATTACAAATCCAACTGTCGTTTTCTTAATAAACACGGACATAATTGATTATTCACATATTTGTTTTTCAATAAATGCTCACTTAAGCAATTATACCACATGCGTCCAGATTGCTTTAGCCCATACAATGATCGTTGCAATTTGATTGCGCATAATTCTTTGGGCTTTGAGCTCATTGCTTCAGGAAACTTGATTCCTTTAGGGATTCTCATGTAAATATCGGCATTCAATGACCCGTATAAATATGCCGTTACTACATCCATGAGACGCATCTCTAGATTTTTCAAAACTGTTAGACTGATCAGGTATCTAAACGTAATGACATCCATAACAGGAGAATATATTTCTTCATAATCAATTCCAGGTCTTTGGGAGAAACCTTGTGCAACAAGGCGAGCTTTGTACCTTACAATCTCATTATTCTCATTTCACTTTCGAACAAAAACCCATTTGTATCCAATAGGTTTCACGGCCAGTGTGACAACGATAGGTCCAAATACCTTTCGTTTATTAAGCGAATTCAATTCAGTATGTATGACATATTTTTCATTTGATCTAGTCGTGCCTCTTTTGACATTCAGATACTGATTTCGGTTCTGGATCCTCATTCTCGTTATTAATATCTTGTGATACTGAATAAGAGAATATGTCATTGATCTCCCTATTTCATCTCGATTCCATATTTTTCCATTATTCATGTAATTAATGGAAATCTCATGGTTATCATTAGGGATTTCTTGGCTCTCTTGTTCATGTGATTCTTCTCGAATACACTCATTTGGTTTGGGTTTTTCAATCCCCTTCCTCTTTCGAGGATTTTTATCATTGGAACCAATTGGTCGTCCACGCTTTAGGCGAATTTTGGACTCATTTGACATTTCGTTATTGGGTAGTGCTTTTGGAATTTCGATTCGAGCAGGAGCATTTACAACAGCTATATGTGACTTCGTCACTCTTTTTGTATCTATAAATGCATCAGGTAATTGATTTGCTATATTCTGTAAATGTATGATCTTTTAAACTTCCAGTTCACATTGCTTTATGGGAGGATCAAGGTGTAATAGTGATGATGTACACCATTTGATATTTTTACCATTTGTTTCCCTTCTTCCCCAAATGTAGGAATATACCTTTGTTGACAATCGAAAAACGACCCGTAAAAATGTCACCTGTTTTTGGTTCAAGATACTTGATTATTGAAAGTGATTCATACCCAACATATATTCTCAGCTCCTTTGTGGTCCTATTTTTGTACGTTGTGGTGGAGCAATGGGTACATATACCGCAGACCCAAAAACTCTAAGATGGGACAGATCTGGTTCTCGCCCGAATGCTAGTCAGAATGGGAGTACTTATGATATGCACTTAGCCTAAGGAGAATCGGCAGAAGATGCAAAATTGCATGTCCCCATACGTAAATAGGAAGCTTTGTTCTCATTGTTAATGGTCTCGCGATAAGTTGGAGATGTTTAATTAATGTTTCACCAAACCATTCGTGTATGAACATGAACTACTGGATGTTCAACATCAATGCCTATTGCCATACAATTATCATTAAATGCTTGAGAAGTAAATTCACCAAAGATTATCAAGTCTAACTTTCTTGATCATGTAATCGGGAATTGTGCTCTTAATTTGATTATTTGTGCAAGAAATTTGACAAATGCCACATTGCGAGTTGATAATAGACATACGTGCGACCATCCGCTAGAAGCATCAATTAATACCATAAAGTATTGAAATGGTCCACATAGTGGATGAATAGGTCCAAATATATCACCATGAATTTGTTCCAAAAATGTTGGTGATTCAAGACCAATTTTGGTTGGTGATGGTCTTATTATCAATTTTCCTTGAGAATAAGCATCACAAGAGAGTTCATGAGATTGAAAAATCTTCGGTTTTTCAATGGATGACCACTAGAATTCTCAATGATTCTTCGCATTATTATTGAGCCAGATGCCCCAACCGATCATGCCAAACTTTAAATGTTTCTAAACTTCGGGTCTACAAGAACATATGATTCAAATATTTTTATATTTGTACAAGATAATCCAGATGATAGAGCGGTAATTTTTCTAACACATACTTGCTTCGGAAGTGATTGAGATAATGCAAAGATATTCATTATCTTTTTCATTCATAGTTTCAATATGATATCCATTCAGACGAATGTCTTTGAAACTTAACAAGTTTCTTTGGGATTTAGGAGAGAACAATGCATTACTTATTGTGAATCTTGTGCCTCTAAGCATTAGGAAAATTGCTTTTTCAGATCCCTCTAATATCTTTGCACTACCTAATATAGTATTGACATTTGCTTCGTCAATCTTCAGATGAGAAAAATATTTCTTATCTTTAAGTATGGTATGAGTTGTAGCACTGTCCGCAAGACATAAATCACCTTCTCGGATTTTGGATTGAAACATATCTATGGTCTTTTGGAAATGCTCAGGAAAGCTTTAGAGTGCTCGTGCTGATAACGTGTTATAAAATTATTGTTATAGAACCACAAATTTATAACTATTTAATACAAGAACGAAAAGAATTGAAGAGAGAGATGTATTGATCGAAGGAGGGATGTCTGCTGAATGAAGTTTAGCCCATATTTATAGGAAATTTCACATAAGAACACTATTCATAAATAGTGATAGTACTATTCATGAATAATAACACTATTCATTTTACTATTTAAGAACAGTATTGTTACAGTAACCGTGTACTACCATTGTGTTATATTGTATTGTTACATTGTGCTACAGTCCACACATTAATTATTCATAACATGAACCAATTTTTAAGCTTAAGTTAGAAACATGTCTTTACTCCTCAATGTTATGAATCCATTCTCACAATAACTTCAACACATTGCCTTCAACATTCTTTTCACTTGGGTACTATAATAACTTCTTCGAACCTTTTAAGTATTACTCCCTTCGTTCCACTCAAAAAGTCCACGTTTAAAAAATTTACTTATTAAGGGATATATTAATGTCATTGTAATTGGTCATAATTACAAAAATATTTAAACACAACCAAAATTATTACAACACAAGTGGATGGTAAATTTACTTATTAAGGGATATATTAATGTTATTATAGTTGGTCATAATTATAAAAATACTTAAACACAACCAAAATAATTACTCCCTCCGTCCCGGATAAATGTTCATACTTTTAATTTTGAGATGTCCCAACTAATGTTCCTAAAGACTTTTGATTTACCAATTCTCTATCACCCTTCCTAATATACCCTTAAAGTTTCATTTAATATAACATATCCCAAAAAAACTCAATTATTTAGAATAGTTAAACTCATTTAATGTTTATGGGTATTATTGTCAAAATACATTTTACAACACATCATTAATTATGTTTCTTAATTTTTGTGTTTTATCCACTAGAAATATTTATCTGGGACGGAGGGAGTACAACACAAGTAGAGGGTAAAGTCCACCTTTGAACATGACATAACAGTCAAGCATCAGATAACCAAAGATCTTTCCTTACTTCGCCTACCGAAATGCAATGTATTTCACGCCGCACTTGAAGAGCTCAACACAGCGTGGAATCGAGGTGAAATTGAGTATGATAAAGAGGGTTTGATTTTAGAAGAAGATACTTGTGGTTGTGTGCTTCGACTTTCAAGTGGTCTACCATGTGTTCATGAGATGCGTCAAGTGGATCAAAGTGATGGTGTCATCAATCTGCCGATATTCATCCTTTTTGAAGGACTTTACAAATTGAGGGAGAATATACGCCGTCTACGACAAGACAAACTCCGTCAGATCATCTGAATATTATTTTTGATGAGGCAGATCAGATGGATGACGTGAGTAAGTCGGTGTATGCCAGCAGGTTTTATCAATTGATGCATTGACGGACTTATCAAAAAGAGAGCCCACAGGCTGTGCCACATAAAGGCTGACCGAGGGGGAACTCGACCAATAGGGAATTATTTGACTGGGAGCACACATCGAAGAAATACTCAAGAACTCCAGATACCGATCCAATGTCTACGTCGAAACCAGATTCCGGTCGAGGTCGAGGTCGAAGTCAAAGTCGAGGTTGGCAATCGATAAGTACCACTTCACCCTCATTTCCATATGCATCTGAGGTGCCAGGATTCATTTTCGATTGCATAGAAGATTATTTGGACATGGTGGCTGATGAAAACTACGGATTTTGGGTTATTGCGGCCTTTATATATGGCAGCCAATGACATTGGCAATGTGTGAGGTATGATTTGATCAAGGAGCTGACTGATCACGAGGAGTTATATGATATAGCTTTAAGATCATTTGTACGCGAGGAAGCCTTGCAAATCTATACACATTTCGATGGTCCGTGCGGTCAGGATCATTGGTTAAGTTTGAATTACCTTGGATACATTATTGCAACAAAGTATCAGAAGATTGTACAGTGTTTCTCAATATATAAGGTACTTTTGCAACACGTTCTTGCCAATACAGTCTGGTATCGAAGGGCAGCAACCCCCATCTGAGTATATTAACTTTACGTTTGTACTTAACGGTACTCACTTTATTAAGCTTCAGCTACCTGACGATTGTTCGATGCCTAGGGTGTATATGGGTTGGGAGTTAGTTTGTGATCCCAACATTCGATATTGGAAAAAATTTTGGATGGACCGTTAAAATAATTTTGTTATAAAGTGGGCAGATATGATTAGGAAACAACCCCGTCCTATGTAAAAATTATATTTGTCGTTTGAATATTAAATTATCTTCGTGTATTTGAAATTTTTTCTTTATGTCAAAATTATTTATAAACATATGCTTTGTTACTAAAATAAAAAAACTAATATTAAAATTAGTTCATCAAGTCGATAAAAACTAAAAATAGTACATAAACTAAAACAAACGAAAATAAACCATTCTAAATACCCGTGCAGTCAATGAAAGGCATACTCTTGATGAATTAAACATATCGGGCCTCACGACGTGCATTTGCCATTGGTCCCAAATACTCCTCATCTTTTCATGTTCACATATATACTTGAGGGCTTTGGACCTCCGTGCACTCTCTTAGGGCGAGGCGGACTTACTTGAGGTAACCAAACCGACGCAAATACCGCATGCATATATGGCTCAGTAATGGTCCTACAATGAATGATGTCATTGAACATACTAATCGGGACCTGTGCAGTCGGTTTATTCCCAAATGGAGTCCATTGCACCTGTTATAATTTAAACAACATAAAAGTCAATTGAAATATGAACTTTAAAAAATAATATAAATTACAAAAACAATATATAGTATTTTAAATAATATTTAACTTACCTCTTGCTCAGTGTGCCTATCAAGCCGTCGCATGTATTGCTCAACATCGTAGGGTCCAATCTGCGCTGGCCTTGTTGACCTAACGACATGCATAAGGCTGCTGTTCACTACTCCAACTAGCTTTTCTACTCGATCGAAAAGTTGGAAAGTACTCATTTATCCAAGCCTAACAATTGCACACAATATAAAATATTTAATTATAAATTACAAGATAGAATAAAAATAAAAATCTTATAATCTTAAAAAAAAATCAACGTACCTGCAGCAATATGAGACATCTAGCAATCTGAGCAGTGTTAGCCCTTGATGCTACACTCATCTGCCGGTATAGAAAGACAAGTGTCGTTGTACCTCACGATTTAAGAACTCCAAAAAATGAACACTAAGCCGCGATTTGTGTTTTTCCATAAACAAAGTGGCACCCAACAACCACATCGTAACCAATCGCTTTCACACGGGAGTTGTCTCAGCGCACTTGTACAACTCAAAAGTGTGCTGCACTTTTACTCATCCATCACCTCTGCAGAGTCATACCCAATAACCACCCTAACTGGGTCTTGACCTGTGGAATTGTGCCTCTGGTAATGACTGGTTTCCCTTGTACATGTACCCTAATAGATACCAGACATCGTGAAGAGTGATCATCAATTCCCTAAAAGGCATATGGAAATGATTTGTTTCCGGTGCCATCTCTAAAAAAGTCGAAATTAATGGCATGTTCAGATCGAATACATACAACCTCGCAAGTGCACGAAACCCGATGATTTGGCGTAGTCCCGTGCCTATTCATCAACAATATCTCACGTAATCACCCGTTCGGCACCGATTATTCCTTTTAAGGGTTTTCGTCCTAATGAAAAAAAAAAATAGAATGCATATTAGCATAAACAATTAAAATAATTTTTATTAAGAATAAAAATAAATAAATAATTATTACCTTGCCATTCCATATCGCATGTGCGACGTGACCACAAAAACCCACTAGTAAATCAACGATAGTGGGCTCACCAGGAAGTGTATATGTTAACCTCCAGTCATCATCACGATGACCCTATAACCCCGTCCTCTACCTCGACCACCCACTCGCCGGTATCGGATCTCCTCTCGTCATGTAACTCCTCTCGTGGTACGCTCCTTATCATCCTCATCTTCTTCAGCCGCTCGGACCCTATTTTCCTTGAAACGACCTAAAATTGGGGTCGATCATCGCCTACCCTTTTCCTTTCCTGAATTATGACTCGACTATTGACAAAGGACGAGTCGAGTTGACTCAAAGTGATGCGCCATGTCGCCCTAATCCTAGCCTCGACCTTAAGAACCTCATCAACATTTGTAAAACGAGGGAAGAATAGGAACAGAATAGGTGCGGAACATGATCCCAAGGTGGTGCATAGCCGAGTGGAGACCCGGGAGTGGAAAAATCATGATTAACCCCAAGATCATCATCCTCTTATTGCGCATATGCTTCGCTCATACTGCGCTACATCATATTCCGTTGTTGATATCTAACAATGATTTGTGGACTCTCATTGTGCGGACTCGATACATAGGTCTTTAAGCCTACCCGAATAGTGTGAGTAGTCATCGCACTGCACGCCTCTTCCCTAAATTTCTATCACCACCGCCTCCTTCCCACTGCACCTAACATCTACATATCACCGTAAAATATGACATTAACGTAATTGATATTAACGTAGTACAAATGAAATTATAAATTAAAGTAATACAAATAATTATAACATTCAAATAATATAACACAAATGAATTTAACTTGTGCAACCAATATTTAATAATAAAAATAAATTTAATTTTGCGATAATATTTAATAATCTTAGTACTAATTTAATCAACAAAAATAATAATATAAATAAACATAAAATGTCATAAAAATAACTAAAGAATAACATTGCAATGATAATATAACATAATTTAAATAAAATTAACATAATAAATTTGATTATAATTAACATAGTTTAACTTATCAGTCATAAATTAAATAAAATGAAATTAAGTCTTTAACAACAAATAAATTCAAAACCTAGGGAGAGTATAAACAAACTAAAAATATGATCTCACTAAATGAAAATTTACAAAACTAAGTGGAAAGAAAATTAAAGTGTAAAATTTTTAACATTAAAAAACATAACACAAATGAATTTAATTTGTGTGTAATTAATATATAATAATTCAATTAATATATGATGTCATAAATTTAATTTGTGCAATTAATATTGAATAATCTTAATACTAATTTAATCAACAAAAATAATTAGGTAAAACATAACATTAAATTAAATTAATTTATATGAAATTATAAACTAAAATTAAAAAATATTTATAACATTTATTAAGGTAATTTTAATTGTTTATGCTAATATTATTTAAAATTGTGTAATTAATATATAATAATTTTATTAAAATATGACAAATATATTTAATTTGTGCAAATACTATTTATTAATCTTAATACTAATTTAATCAACAAAAATAATAATTTCTAACCTAAAATTAAATTATATATTAATTACATGATTTTAAATTATAAACTAAAACTAAATTATATGAAACTATATATTAATAATTTATAAACTAAAATTAAATTATATAAAATTATATATTAAAAATTTATAAACTAAAATAATAATTTAAATTAATTTATATGATTATAAACAAAAAAAAAAAAAAAACTAAATCTGCCTGTCGGTGGAGCTCCGACATAAATCCGCTGGTGGCAGCGGATCTGAAGTTAAATCCGCCTGGGGTGGGCGGTTCTTCTAGGGTTTCGTTAAAAATTTAACGGATCCGTTAAGTTTTTAACAGAATTTTGAAATTAAGGGGTGAAATTGACAAAAAAAATTTAACGAAATGTTTACTAAATCCGCTTAGTCTGGGTGGAGTTTTGGATAAGGCCGCCTGGCCTGGGCGGTGCTCTAAATTTCGAGATTTTTTTTTTTCATTTATAACAGAATAATATCATAATATAATGCTAATTAATTTAATAACAAGCGCAAAAAGAAGATATATGGACAGAAAAGATGTTGAAAACATACCGTATTTGAAAAAAATTCCCGAAACTCGATATCTCAGGAGAATTTAGAGAGAGAATTGTGAAATGAAAGTGATGGAAAAAAAGGGAGGATTTTATTTATAAAAGACATAAGGGGTAGTTTATGATAAATAATAAAATATAAGGGTTATAATTGTAAATATAAAATTTTCAAGAAAATAAGGACATAATAGTAATTGCACGAGGGGTGTTGTATTTAGCATAAACCGGGTGTTGCATTTAGACGTCTCATTTTGAAAAGAACTCCATCAAAACGACCTTAAAAGGATCCATTTTAAGGAAAGAGAAAAGATTTCAACTTTCGGTGATAGTTACACAAAAGTGTACACAGAATATTCTCTATATCATTCTGAAAACGAGGTGAAAATTAACACATGTATTTTATACGATGAAGAAAAACCCGCCTCTATTAGAGATGTGCTTTCGTCTCGTGTTATTGATAATAGATGACTGCTATAGAGATGAGATGAGTTCGATGACCCAGAATAAGGCCTAAGAGTAAGTTATACCCTTCTGCATCGGTGTATAGCCACTAGAAATAAATGTTACTCCTCCGTCCTTAAATTATTATCTTTATTTTTTTTTTTTTTTCTTCCTAAGTAATTGTCTTGTTTGAAACTTTCGTTTTAGGATATTACTTTTATCATTTTACCCTTACTTTTTCACCCTACTTTAATTATGCCACATACACAGGCGTTAAAAGAAACTACACATTATATCAATAAATTAATAATTAAGTCAATTATTTTTTTAATCGTACGGATCAAAAAAATAATAATTTAAGAACGGAGGGAGTATTATCCTTCTCTACCTCGTAGAGATTAACGTGGAAGTTAACACGTATTACTTGAGGATCTTTATCCTCATTTCATATAGACTAACGCTATAGGTACTTAAAAAGTATCAAATTTTTTGTATCAAATAATATGTTAGTTCATGTGGTAGTTGATGTGGTAAAAAAAACAAAATTAAAAATTATAATTAATGCATCACATTAGCTGCCACATCAACTTACACATCATTTGGTACAAAAAATTTGGTACTTTTTAGGTACCCATAGCATTACTCTTTCATATATGAACGAAAACTAGTCACAATACAACAAATTAGTTATAATGACTTTTTGTCTTCGATTGGTACTCGGAAATGAAATCAAATCTTTGGAATCAATTACTAGTAATGAGATTTTACAGAAATAGATAGGAAGATGATTCCTAAAAAGTGATTGGTAACATAAATAATGTGATTAATAATGTAGTACAAATTTTTAGTATATTATTTGGTAAGAAACAATACAACTTGAAATGCAACGATAAAATTAAAGTAATTGACAATATTACCACCCATTGTAGACATGTACTTGTTAATTGCTTTCGTGATAAAAATTAGACATTAACGTTATTACTACTCCACAAAATAACAAATTCTTTCTTTTTTAATTTTGGTAAAAAATTTAAATTATCCAATATTAATAAAGCAAGAAAAAATTATTAAATAAAAAAAACTAATGTTATTATTAAATTAGTTCAAACAAAAATAGTTTAACATTTAAAACAAAAGAACAAATACTTGACTAAAAGAGTAAGACGACGAGGAAAAGTAAAAAGGAACGGTCGTAAATTAGTTGAAATCAAATAAAATTATAAATATAAAATAAATATTTGACCTAATAGAAGAATATTATTATTATCTTTTTACATAAATTTTAACTATTAGGAATTTAAATACTACCTTTTTCATCATGATTGCAATTTTTAAATTTTAATGATCAATTCAAAGATTTTAGTAATTCATTTCTATTTCAAATATAACTTTTACACTACTAAACATTATTAATCGATACCATGAAATCGAAGCCTTAGTGATAGTGATTTTTATATAGTTGAGTTGAGTGAAATCAAAGACATATATGTAAAAGCGTCATCAATTAAACACGAAATATATGTACAAACAACAGAATATATGATATACATGAATACTAACATGTATTGGAAAATGGAAACACTATTTGAGGGATTCTGAGTAGTATATATATATATGAAAGGAATATTTTCTCAACGTGCAATTTCCATGCCCTCCATCTCCATGATCCCTCATGATCTTGATCTGATTTTCTCCTAAAGAAAAGAGGAAAAAGAGATTATTTAAATTAATACTCCTTTCGTCCCTTAATTATTATCTTATTTGATTCGATAAATAAATAAAAAATTAATTTAATTATTAATATTTATATAATATATAGTTTTTAATATTTATATGTCATAATAAAAATATAATAATAATAAAATATTATAAATTTTTTTTAAATAAGATAATTATTTTGTTAACGAATAAAAATAATAATAATTTAGGGACGGAATATTTGTTTTTATGGTTTTGATAAGTAGGCCAAAATACTATTTACCCCCAAAGTATCCACCAAATCTCAGTTTGCCACCCATATTCCGTTTTGTCCCATTACGGTACTCAATGTTGCCATTTGTCCCATTTTCACCCTTTGGACGGACGTTAGGAAAGTCTCGTTAAGTCGCACGTGGTTTTCCACGTGCGGGCAATTTGGTCTTTTCCATTTCGATTTCTATTTTTCAACCTCTTCCTTTCTTCGTGCCTTAGTCCTCACACACACACACACACAAAAGCGAAACAAAACCACCAAACTTCCTCCCTCCATTGTATATAAAAAGAGTATATATGTGTACATACATATGTATACGTACACACAACAAGCCATCCATAACCATCACTAGCTCATTCATGACCTCCCCTTTAATTCTCACAATTTTCCCACTCCAATTCATCAACACCCACCAGGGTTTCACACCCCAATTTCTAAAAAAACTCATTTTATTAAATTTCATTTTCGGAAACACAATTTCAAGAAACCCAGTTCACAATTTCAAGAAAATGGCGTGCGATAGAATAAGTAATCATGCCCATCACCACCTAGGGGTTGCAATTGATGCTCGTAGAGCAGGATCTTGGTGTTGACTAGAATGGGAAGCCTCACTAGTCAGAGGAGTTTGCCGTGGTTGAGAGTGGGTGGTTTGGAATAGAAGAACACTCGCCGAATTGGGAGATGATGGCGCCGGAGATGACGGTCGTGTTCGCTACTATGGCGTAAGAATGTTAACGATCGGAGCGAGGTCGCCGCGGGAAGAGAGCGATGGAGATGAACAAACTTGCTGGGATGGAGGAGGTCACGGAGGTTGCTGGCTAAAGAGCGATGGAGATGAACAAACATGTGGCCTTACTGGGAATTGAGATAGAAAGAGAGACATTGGAAAAGACCAAATTGCCCCGCACGTGGAAGACCACGTACGACTTAACGAGACTTTCTAACGTCCGTCCAACTCAGGGTAAAAATGGGACAAATGACAATATTGGGTATGTAATAGGACAAAATGGAATATGGGTGACAAACTGAGATTTGGTGAATATTTTGGGGGTAAATAATATTTTGGCCTAAGAAGTATGGCGCCATTTCAGGGAGATGAGATCACGTGTTTTATACTCCAAATAACAAAGCCCTCTTGACTTGAATTGGTCCCAAAGGTCAAGGTGGGCCCACGTCTTTTGAGTCAATCTTGGCTGGCACGTGACTCGGGATACTTCTTTGTTAGCCTTTGGTCTAATCAACGAGACAACCAATGTAAAAAATTCTCTAGAAAGGCTCAAATTCAAAATGGTAAATTACCTTTTGCTCCTAGGGAGAGGAGATATTTGAAGAGTAGTGCCAATTGCCAAACACATCCATTCCATTGTACCATAAATGCAGTACCCGGGTGAAAATACTATTTTGCACCTGAATCTTCAAACCACCTGAAGAAACGACCAATACTTTTAGCTATTATTGTCGAAGGCAATGCGATAATATATTTTCTAAAAAATGAAAAAAAAAAAAAGTACTATGCATGTTCTTACTTCGACTGCATTATTTCTTTCGAATGCATCTGCTGCAGCAATATAACTATGACCAAATAGACAAATAATTTAAATAGATCCTAAAGTTCAAAATAACACAACAATAATCAATAACTTAATATACCATAGGTCCATAATACATCTTTGCAGAATATAACTATCACCAAATAATCTAAATTAATTTTTATATATTAAAAAGGCTTAAAACAATATCATTTTGGGTCAAAACTTTTTAAAATAAAAAATAAAAAAATTAGTAGGTTGAGCATCTAGGCACTCAATTTCTAGGCATTTGGGTGGCGCCTAGCACTAAGCGGGGCCTAGGTGGACGCCTAAACCTTCTTTTAGAACACTAAAATTTAACGTGTATTTTCTTTTCTTTCCTTCTGTTTTATGGTAGATTTACTTAACTAATGGTCAAGTTTTTACTTGGTCTTATCGTTTATGACCGACTCCCTTCATCCCCAAAACAATAAAAAATAAAAAAAGTCACAATTTAAAAGTCAAAAATTTTAAAGTTGTACGTTTATTTTTGCATCTTTCTTTAAATTGCACAAACACTATGTGTTTCCCTTTATATGATATGTAAGAGAATTATTGTAATTTCTAAAAGAAAGGAAAATTAAAAAAATAATTTATAGGTTTTTTATTTCTAGAATTGATACGCTTTTTTTAAACAAAATAAATACAAATTATAACTATTTTTTAGGATTGAAGGAGTAACTCGTAGAAGTAGCAACTTCTAATTAGGCTTTAGTAGTAACCAGGTCTTTGTGCCCGTGCATATGACACGACGTCAGTATGAGACTGAATCAAACACCTTGTTATTTCCACTTCTTAAAATCAGAGGAAAAAAAATCGTGAAGGTTTACCCCTTTCGGCCCCAATATAGGTAGCCACTGATGTAATACATTCTTTTCAGAAAGCAATACAGTGTGAGTCTCAAATTAAATTTAAGACTATACTTTACAATAACAGATATGATAGGAACTCACAGCAATCTTTCGAAAGCAGGTCCATATTATGGGAAAGAAGTATTTGATATATATTTGCCCAACTGCAAGAACAACTCCCAACTTCTTTAAATTTTCACTTGAATCAGAGATTTCGACACTCATAATGCGTGCATCTTCTACAATCAGGTCATCTACGCTTGCCCCAAACCTAATCGTAACCTGAGCATACCAATGTGAGAAACATCATAAACCAAATAGTAAAACATGTACAAAACCAACCCTAATCCAAATGCACACTGAAGGGACTTTACCAAATCCATCCTACCACGTAAGGTAACCACGGCACGTGGCAAGCTAAGCAGGCCAGGTAGGAAAATCGAGGAGAGCTCGTTGCCCGACCTGTATCAGGAGCGGATCATTTCTGAAAACCACCGAGGAATTCTCGACAATTTGAGAGCTTGTCAACATCAACAAGTTGAGAGCTTGTCGACATCAACAAGTGTGACCTAAACACCCTATCATATCAGGTCGTCATCTCAGCTCTCCTGGACCACTACGTCGTCGCCCCACGAGCTCTCAACGGGTGACATTGACATACAAGCGACCAGGCAACCTAGTTCGACTAAGTCGTCTTCTTAGCTCTCCTGGACCATGAGGTCGTCGCCCCCACAAGCTCTCAACGGGCGACCTCAGCATATAAGCGACCAAGCAACCTAGCTCGACCTTGGTCCACACTCAGACAAGCTCACTTGAAACTGTTCCTCACACATGGAATACTCCTATTGGATACTCAGGAGCGTAGTCCCAACATGTCAGAAGTTTGCTCAACTCTCCCACTTGCGACGAAAAGTACGAGGACCACCGTACGACTAGGCGACCACGATCTCCCGAACCTACCACCGCCGCCTAGCTAAGCAAGAAGACAAGGAAGTCCTACGGTGGTCTCCCGCCGGTCCCTTCAAGATGGCCATCTCATCCATCCTACAACCTATAAATGAGGTATCACCCTCCATCTTCTCTCTATGCTATCTAAATGCGAGAACACGCACATTACACATTGTTCTCTCTCTTTGCTCATAGCTTGTTAGAGTGATCTAGCTTCTTCCACAGACCAAGTTTTGTGGATAAAGTCTCTGTTATAACCTTCTAGTTCTCACATTAGAGGGTTATAGTCGGACACTCCGGCTCCCCTAACGGTGTTTACTTGGTTGATCACGGACCATTCCATCACGAGCTCAAAACACGGCAAGAATAGTCCTAGCAACACGGTCGGCATCCTACTAGACTACACACTTGGCACCTACGTGGAGCAGATGTGGTCACCACACTTCTTTGGCGTGATCACACACATTTCTATACTTTCGGACAAAGCGTATAATGTAACTCACTCTGGCACTCCCAATTCTGTAGATGTTGTTGATAATTGTGAATTAGTGCAATCAATCTTTCGGTTCCCAAATGATAGTTTCCATCAACCAAGATATCATTGGGAGCTACAAAAGCGAACTAAAATTTTCATTTCATGGGATATAAGTTTCAACAAATTAAGTTAGGTAACTCATTACAATTACGAAATTATTGACCCAATAATCAAAGGATTAATTTTTAACTATAAAAATTTGCGAGGATGGAAAAATAATATTGCTTACTGGCCAAACACTACCAATATTCCTTCCAATTCTTGTTACCAACTTTCCATCACTCCTAGTACCTGTACTACCCTGTCATCGATAAGTCCTTAATATATAAATATAAAGTAGGGAAGAAATATCTATATCATGAATAATAAAGCAGCATGCAAAATTGATAACAAAGCAATAAACTAAGAAGTTAAGTGTGTTTTAATCAAATTCTTAGTGATTTGCATGCATATTGACTGCTGCTAGACAATCTTGTAAATTTACAGAAAGCTTTATGAAATTTCTCCTATTACAATGTGGCTGAGAGAGAAATAATGAAACACATTGGTCTATGTCACTAATGACGAATTAAGAAATATTTTAAATCTTTTAACATCAATTAACAACTCCCACTATTCCAAAATAAACATAATCAATGTTGCTCTCGGGGTTTAGGTTAATTAGTAATGATAAGAGTAAACTAGTAATTTTGATATTAAAATTACTGAAAATTATAAAATATTTCCACTATTCCAAAATGAGTGGTACATATACATGGATGTACGGATGTAACGACCCGGCACGCCGGTCCGTCACGCATGCCCCTCGGCCCACTAGCACCTTAGGTCAAGCCCACCACAAGCCACCCGTCCATGGATAGGTTGGTGCCAAGTGGTAGTGGATGACCACTTATAAAGCACACACAAGTCTCACATCTACTCGATGTGGGATATCATATCTCCCTTGAATCCTTGACGTCCTCGTCAAAGCCAAAAGAGGTCGAAGGATCGGCACCGGCGATGTGTTCCTACACATTTCGGCGGGACCCGCTCTGATACCATTTGTAACGACCCGAGCCGAAACCCGATCCGCCACGCATAGCCACGCCCCACTAAGTACCTTGGGTCAGCTGGCCCACCAGCCACCCAAAGTCCATGGATAGGTTGGTGCCGGTGGTAGTGGGTGGCAACTTATAAAGCACACGAAGTCCACATCTACTCGATGTGGGATATCACACGGAATGTTTACACTGTAGTATCGCAAATGCAAATTAAAACATAATAGATAACAACGGTGAATTTAGTAAATTTTATATATATATATATATATAAAATAAGGTGGACACTCACGTTGGAATAAAATTTTTTCTTTAAAAAAAAAAAAACACAACTTTGGGACGAAGGAAGTAGGGGTGTGAGTCTGAGCCACTAAACTGAGCCCAACTGAGTGGTATGGTTCTATTTCGTGGCTTCTATGTTTTAGTTCAATTTGAGTGTTTTTAAAAATCGAGCTATTTGGTTCGGTTCGCGGTTTGACCTGTCGAGTCAAGCCGAACCATTGAGCCGTATTTAGATCTGACCGTTGATCATTAGTGAAATTATATCTTCTGTTAGATTAAAGTATATGAAGACTAATGTATTCACTTTACAGTCTTTACCATGAGATTAAACCAAGAAATTGAGCCGAATCATCGTGGTTTGCTTCAGTTTGATTTGGAACTTTGAACGATTCAATATTTTACGAACCGACGACCTCTGATTCAGCTCATATTTTATCTCAAATCAAACCATTTACACCCCTAGAAGGTAGTACTATCAATGGGTGCTTAACATGTGTTTTCATGTTAGTCAAACCCTTAAATGCAAAAGTTATAGTTAAAAGGCCATATTGTTGCAATAAATACATGAAAAAACAATCTAATTTTTGGATATAGTGAAAAGGGGCAAAGTAGTAATTTAACCAATATAAAATAAAAATCAAAACCGCATTAATTTGAATTGAATTAAAGAAAAAAGAAACCTCCTAGCTTGTTCTCAAATTCAACCCAAAAAATCAACCAAACAAGATCTCCAAGATTCTGAATCATATCTGGTCGGATCTTCCTTTTCCAAACTGTCAATTTCCTTTCACTCCAAGAATATATATCTTCAAATCAAACCCTTTTAATGGATCCCCATCTTAATAATATCATCCCCATTTCTTGTATTTCATCTTCTTCACTTCAATTTCAATCTCAAACCCTTTAACATTTTCCTCTGTTCTTCAACTCATAAACAATAATTTTCCCAGATGGGTTCCGTTGCCACAGATGCTCAATTCCATGTTCTTGCTGTTGATGACAGCAATCTCGATCGAAAATTGATCGAGAGACTTCTTAAAACCTCTTCTTATCAAGGTATTTTTTCAAACAAATTAAGAAAATAAAGAACATTCAATTTGGTTTGTTTATTTTTGGAATTATATTTAAATTGATTTTCTGTTTTTAATTGTTTTTTTAATTTATATATGTTATTTATTACAGTTACAGCTGTTGATTCTGGAAGAAAGGCTCTAGAGTTTCTTGGTTTGCAAGATGATGAACAGAGAGATGCAGACTTTGAAGGTCCCTCTGTTTCTACAAACCACTATCATCAGGTATTATTTTTTCATTGATGTTATTATTTTCAAGAGATATAATATTAAAATCTCGAGCTCGTAGTAATTATATCAAATTTACTCAAATCTCTCTACCGTTAGATTAAATTTGTTTTTTTTGTATTCCAGGAAGTGGAAGTGAATTTGATAATTACAGATTATTGTATGCCTGGAATGACTGGTTATGATCTCTTAAGAAAGATCAAGGTTTGTTCATCTCTATTTCATGCAATTGACTCTTTTTTTTATTTTATTTATTTAAATAAAATTATTTCATTTCAAGACCTGATTTTTCAACTGTTAAATTTTCCAGGAATCTACATTACTGAAAGACATACCAGTTGTGATCATGTCCTCTGAGAATGTTCCTTCAAGGATTAATAGGTGAGATTATTTTAGATAAGAAAAATCATATTTTGAATAATTGTGATAAATAACATTCCCTCAGTTTCTTAAGAAACAATCATTTTTAACTCAGCACACACAACAACAGAAAATTTAATTGATTCTGTTATAAATATTTGAGAGGTGTTAAATGACACATCCCTTTATGCTAAATAACACCCTCTCTGGAAAGCGACTCTTTTGGCCCTCACTTTCAACTTAAAAACGCAAAAGCCCCTATACTTTAAAAACAAAAAAAAAAATTGAAGAACTGCCGACAAGATGGTCTTATACTAACGGATCCGTTAAATTTTTTTTAATTTAACCTCTTAAATTCAAAATTTCGTTAAAAACTTAACGGATTCGTTAAATTTTAACGGCATAATAGGAGGACCGCCCTCCCTAGGGTTTTAATGCAATAACACCACCCTGGGGTTTAAACATTTTAACCCAGGAACATTTAAACCACCCACCCAGGGGTTTAAAATGTTTAAACTAATCCTTAATTGTTTGAATTTTTTAAGTTTATATAATTTTATATAATTATTAATATATACATAATTTTATATAATTATTAATATATAATTTTAGTTTATATATATATATAATTTTCTATAATTATTATTAATATATATAATTTTATATAATTATTAATATATAATTTTTGTTTATAATTTTAGTTTAATATATAATTTTATAAAATTTAATTTAAGTTTATAAATTATTAATATATAATTTTATTTTATAATTTTAATTTTGAAATTAATATTATTGTTGATTTAATTAGTAATATATTTATAAACTAAAATTTGCACAAATTAATATATAATTTTAGTTTAATATATAATTTTACATAATTTAATTTTAGTTTATAAATTATTAATATATAATTTCATATTATTTAATTTAAGTTTTTAATTTAATATATTTGTTTATTTAATAGTAATAAATTATAATTTTATTTATAAAATACATATGGGGTGATTTATAATAATTAATGAAACATAAAGGTTAAAACTATAAATATAAACTTTTCTAATCATTAAGGGCATAATAGTAATTTTACCAAAAGGGTTGTGATTTAGCATAAAAGGGGAGGTATGATTTAGCACCTATGTAAATATTTTTATGTTGTGTGTTCTTGTTTAATGTCTATGTAGGATTGGGACACATTAATTAAAGTAGGGACCAAATAAAGGGTAAGTTTAGAAAGTGGAAACTTTTTACTTAAAAAGGAAAATTAGACATTTTCTTAGGAAGGGGTGAGTAGTAACTAGTAATACTCTCTCTATTTCTGAAAAATAGTCTTATTTTGATTTTTTTAGTCAATATGATTAAATTTTAACCAAAGATTCATAAAATTTACTTGAACTTATAAAATTCTAAAAATATTATTGATAGCATTTTTAATACGAAAATGATAAAGCTACCAACAAAATACAAAATCAACATACCATCGGCCATCAACCCTCGATTGTGCATCAAAGGGTTGTACAGTCCAACCATTTGATACCTTTGATCACGGACGTGTTATATAGTGGGTCAACTTGACTTTAAAAAATTTAGTAGTAGTAATATTATGGAGTAATATTATGAAACGGGTAAGGGACAATTATGATTTCGCTTTGTATTGTAAGACAATATTATTAAATTTGTGCTACTTAAAAATTTAATGCACAATCGGTTGATTTTGTCGGTAGATGTATCATCACTCTTTTAATATGCACGAATGATCATAGTTTCATTATCTAAAACATAACAAATGTACGTTAAATAGTAATTTAATATTATCGTAGGTTGATTTACCTATAAAGAAATGAGATTATCTTTTTAGGACCTTGGGAAAATATAACATTATAAAATTAGATTTTTAGATTACTAATACGTGGATTTCATTGATTGGCCATTGATTAGATGCTTGGAAGAAGGAGCAGAAGAGTTTTTCTTGAAACCGGTGCGATTATCAGATGTTAATAAGCTTAAACCCCATTTACTGAGGAGGAAAACTGAGGAGGAAACGTCGTCGTCTTGGAAGAACAAGAGGAAGGCTGATGATGAAGAATGTGTATCACTTTCACCTGAAAAACAAGAACAAAGCATAGTGATTTTCAAGTGTTCGTGTCCTAGCAATGAAGGAAGGAATAATCTTTTCTTTTTTTTTTTGAAATTTTCAAATTCAGTTGTTGAGCTTTTATTGTCATCGGCATTAGAGCTCGTTTGGTGTAGTTTTAAAAATGCGGTGTTTTAAAACGCAAATTATTAAAACGCAGCTTTTTTTTATAAATGCGTTTGAAATATTATGTCAAAGCGAAGCATTTTATTCCCTACTGCGTTTTAGGAAAAGTTAGGAATTCTAGCGTTTTAAAACGCAGTTGTGTTTTGAAAATACGGCTTTTTCTACCGTAGCATTGAAACACTAAATTAAGGAATAAGTTGCGTTTTAACCCCGTTTTGGTCAAAACTCACGAACAAATGGGCTCTTAGTAGTAGTTCGTTTTGGGCTCTTAGTAGTAGTTCGTTTATATTTTCGGTGAGTTTTTATTCACTCCCAATGATTTTTGAGTACATCACATTAGTTAGTACACTTTATCCAAATATTTTTTACCATTCAAAAAGTCAAGTACACCACTCCTTAATTTCATATTATACCTTTACAATATTTTTTAAAAATTAACTCATTCTACTAAATATACTCCACCCTCCTTCTTTCTCCCCCCTTGCCCCAACCCCCCCCGTCCCCGGGCCACCTACCACCGATGAAGCCCGCCTTCCCCTCCCTCCTTCTTCCTCCTCCTTTCCCTCGCCCCCACCCACACCGGTCAAGCCTACCCTTTTCTCCCTCCTTCCCCCCCAGTGCGGCTGCCTCCGCTACCCTCCTTCCTCCTCCTCCTCCTTCCCCCATCGACACCAAGCCCACCCCCTTGCTCCCTTCTTTCCCATCTCCCTCTCCTTCCTTTTCCTTAGGGGTGATCTTGGTCGGTTTGATCCATTTTTTGCAAAAAAAAAAAAATTGAGAACCTGGACCGAACCAATATTTCGGTTCTTAAAAATTTAGAACCGAAACCAAATCAAGATTAATAAGAACCAATACTTCATTTCTAATTGGTTTGGTTTTGCACATTTTTCGGTTCTAATGGAATAAACCCTTTTAATTTTTATGGTGATAAACAAATAATAAAATTTAATATTTCATACGACTAATTAAAAAGTATAAAGTAATGATAAAACATTGAAAATACAAACAAGTTCACAAAAGAAAAAGAATGATAATACATCGACCATTCAACAATTAAAAATGTTATATATTACAATCAATCCAGTAGAGAATGAAGTGAATATAAAGAGTGGGTAAGTAGATAATGAAGTGAATATAAAGAGTGGGCAAGTAGAGAATGAAGTGAAGAGCAGTGAGTGGTCAACAACAGGCAAAGAGAGTAATTCAAACAAGCTTGCCAACAACCCTTTTAGAGATCAAAAAACTCTACATCTTTTCATCAACCCCTATCCGGTATTGCGTCTCCTGTACTAACTCAAGTTACCATTTACAGAATGTTTAGTGAACAGCTCAAAACAAATCATTAAGTAAAAAATTAACATAAAGAAGACATTGATAATCAATACTAGGAGAGAAGCTCGACACATCAAAAATAAACAAAACTAACAAGAGATTGATTGCTAATGTTAAGAAAGATTCACAACGAGACAAATAGGAATATCATATAGTATAAGATAACATACATTTTAATGATTTGTGTAAGTATTTATACATAGGGTTTGGGTTAGGGTTAAAAATAGAAATTATATTTTTAAAATATTAATTTATATATATATATATATATATTATGTAATATAAATTGGTATGGTCCGGTTCGAAACAATCTAAAATTTTCAAAATGGGGATCGAACCAAATAAACGGCTCTACTAAAAATTAGAACCAGAACCAAACCAAAAGTATTGGTTCGGTCCATTTTTTGTTCGGTCGGTTCAATGGCGGTCCGATTTTCAAAATTCTACTCACCCCTCGCCCCCACACCACCACCAATTGCCTCCCCTCCCTCCTTCCTCTTCCCCCCCCACCCACACCACTCAAGCCCGCCTATCACCGAGTATCTCTGTTGAACAAAAACTCGAAAACAAAACAAATTAAATTACGATAAAAGTTAATCAACTCAACTTACATAGATCCTTTTTTGTAATTGGGTTCGATCAACTGAATTCAAAAATGAGCTTGTTTTTTTTTTTTAAGTTGTTCGGCATTGTGTAACCGAACATCCATAATGGTGTTTGTCACCCTTACCGAGTAGAACTTTAGTTGTTCGGCACCCTTACCGAACAGCTTTAG
The DNA here is from genome assembly GCA_016624345.1 of Platycodon grandiflorus. Lineage (NCBI taxonomy): Eukaryota > Viridiplantae > Streptophyta > Magnoliopsida > Asterales > Campanulaceae > Platycodon > Platycodon grandiflorus. Next base: position 22,446,420 of record CM028368.1, read on the forward strand.
CTGTGTTCGGCAAAGCTCCCGAACATCAATTAAAATTTTTTTTTAAAACCTAAAAAAATAAAAAATAAATAAGGGCATTTAAGTTAAAATTTATAATGGTGTTTTTGTAATATTTGTATGGGGTGTACTTAGTAAATTTTTTGGTGTAAATAGCAACTCTCATCTTCAGTTTCAATTTCTTAAATGAATGTTCAACGTTTACAATTTTATTTTTCAACTACAACATTTTGCAGTATAAAAAGTAAAACACTTGTTACAAATAAAATAAAGCATTAATAGAATGTCTAAGTAAAAAAATGAAGTGCTAATAACGATTCTTAAGGAGAACTGGAGAAGTGTTGTCTATAATTAAATGACACTAAAGATGGTAATTTTTACATGAGTGGTATATAGTCATGAAAATACCGGGTAAAATGATAAGAATACGTGTAGGGCTAAGTAAAATATTTGAACCCTATACCACTTAGTAGAACTACAGTTTGCACTTAATGTATACAGAAAATATATTCAACTTTCAAATTAATAAATTAAATATTGTCAAACAAGATATACACTTAATGTATACTGGAAATATATTCAACTTTCAAATTAATAAATTAAATACTGTCAAACAAGATATACGTGGGGAAGGGAGAGGAGGTCCATCACATATTAATAAAATCTCTAATTGACACTATAGATTTGTACTAGGATTTAGAAACAAAAGAGAAGATGAAGTAATTATACGGCTATTCTCCATCTTGATTTTGTGACTTTTGTTTTGTGATTTTCGAACTTTCTCTTTATTTGATTCCAATAAATTTCTCTCTATCTAGATCTTACTTTTTCGTCAATCATACAAAATGAAAACTCAAAATCCAAAATTAAATTACTAAATCACATTACGGAACACAGCCATAATAAACTTAAAAGTACTAGTCATGAAATTTGTAATTTTGTACGAATGAGATTCTTTTTTTTTTCTTTTTTATATTGGTAGAAAGGGAGATATTATAGATAAAGTCTATTTTAAAAGACACTCTTGTAAAAATAAAAAATAATGAGTTTTAAAATTGAGTAATGCTATGAGTAACTAAAGAGTACCAAATTTTTTCCTTGAGCTTGCTTTTGAAAACATGCATGGTGATGTTGAACAATTATTTCTCGAGCAAGATGGTTATGAAAAGCATAATCTTATGGATAAACTAGATTTTGAGATTGCAAATTTATTTGATGAGGTTGATATGGTTAAATTAACTAATTTGTTGGTCAAGAATTATCTATCTGTGACTGATTAGGCGTGGGCGCGCCTTATGCCGGGAGAGCTTCTGTCATATGTTGCAACTGATAAGACGTGCCCACGCCTTATGCCGAGAGAGTTGTTGTCCAGATTTTTTTGCTCTCCCAATTTATTTTGGGTTTTTAAGTCCTTTTCAATTTTGAAATTGTTTAGGCATTTCAAAGAATCAAGGTTGTAGAAAAATTTATATTACTCAAAGTATCTCTTTCTTTGGCATGGGTAATTTCAAGTTTCGATTAATCCCGAAGGAATAATCAAATGCTCTTACCACAAGAAATCCCTTTAAAAATAGGATTGAACACGTCAAACTTTAAGCATCGTAGAATCCACTAGGAAGTGATATTTGGAATCCATTAGATAATAAGAGAAAACTTTAATTTTATTGAATATCATGAATTAATTCAGAATTACATTGAGATTTTTATAGGACTTAGAATGCTTGGAAAACAAATTAAAACTTTATAAAAAGTAGCATAACATATATAGTAACCTTAAGTGATTTAAATACATCAATTAAATGCCTAAATGTACTTATGTTAAATAAAAATTAATATTTATAAAAATTAATATTTAAATACATCAATTAAATGCCTAAATGTACACGTCAATTGATTGTAAATAATACAAATTAAATAAAAATTAATACAACTAATGATATAAATTCAATTAATAGAACTGAAATAAATATTTATTTAACGTATCAACTCAAATGAACTTATGTTAAATATGTAGGATAAAAGCTTACAAAGTTTTATTAAGGGGAGTAATGTGAAAAATATTCCATTCAGTTATTTTATCTAAATTAACAAAGTTAGGGGGGATAAATTGTAAATTTCTATTTACTTATACAATTTAACAAAATTAACAAACTCAGGGGGTAAAGTACAATTTTTTATAAATTCAGAGAGTAAAAGTGCAAAAAATGAAAATGACGAACAAGGGGATATGTGCCTAGACCATTTGTCCTCTTGGATATGCGCATGGTCGGAGCAGATGTCCAACCCCAGATTTTTTTTTTCTTTAATTAAAATTCAAGAAAACCGGGTTCATGCGCATTGACTCTTGAACATGCGTCTGGACCAGGAGCATGTTCAAGTGGACTTGGTCTACGGGCATGTCCCTTCGATTTTTTTATTTATATATTTTTTAAATGTACATTATAACACATAATAACATAAAAAAATTCATATTTAACACAAAATATGTTGAAAAACATACATATAATTTAATTAACACAAAATATGTCGAAAACAAAAAAATTTAATTAACACAAAATATGTCAAAAACATACATTTTTAAACTAAATAACTGGACAAAAAATTCAAAATTACCTCAGATTTGTCTGAACTGGATCCCCCTTCCAAGTTAGTAGCCATTTGGACAGAATATTTGAGAGAAAGAAAATTTTAGAGAGAGAGAGAGAGAGAGAGAGTGAGATCTGATTGGAGAGAGTGAGATTTGATGAAATATTATTGGTTGTTTCAGTATTTATATAAATCTTCAAAAAATTTAAGGGGGCTAACTATAACACTCTAGGGAGTGAACTATAATTTTTTTTGGGGGGGCGAACTATAATATTTTAGAAGGGGGTAAATGTAAATTTCAGAAAGGGGTAGTGAATATAAATACAAAACAAGGGCAAATTAGTAATTTCAAGAAGACTTCGTTTAACGCCTGTGTAACAAAATAAATAGACAATTTTTTGCAATTAATGCATAATAAAAGGACATATGGTGCAGTTTATCCTTTAATTTTAAGAACTTTGAAAGCCAAATTTTGAATTCTGAGAATAAAAACATGCTATATTTAAAATTTCTAGTGAACAAGCCCCCCAATTAGTTTGCTTTCAAATTACTTTCGACTTTGTAAAACAAAGAGTTTATATTTCAGGTCTTTCAGGAAAAGTTAGTGCAAATCACTTAATGAAAATGCCTCAAATGTCCAAAGGGTTTTAGATTAGATTCTCACTTCGAGTATGGTTTAAAGGCCTTGCTAAATCAACCTTCTCTAGTTACTCCAAGGATCTGTTTGATTTTAATTGAAATTTATAGTTGATGACTCGTGAGTTGTGACTTATAATTTACGGGGTCGTTTGGTAGAAAAGTCAGGATAACATTAATTAATACTATAACATATATTATTTTAACCGAGATTATTTTATCTCGGTTATAGAGTTATCTTATGTTTGGTAGATTACGGATAAGATTAATTTATTCTGCTAGTTATCTAATTTGAAGTTTGGTAGCCCAAATTAATTTTAGTATTACGCTATTTTTCCAAAAACACCCTTATAAATTAGGTTGATTAAATGATGACTCGACCTTATCTCACTTGGGTTTTTTCTCCGAACGCTATTGTCATTTTTATGTATAATATAGTTAATTCCATTGTTTAATGCAACATCAATATTTTTATAAATTAGATAAACCTAGCTATTTATAATTATTATAAAGTATATAAGGATAATAAAATTGCAAATTTATAAATTTTAAAGTTCTTTTTAATCTCAACCTAGAAAAAGATATTAATATATTTAGTTTATTTTAAAAAATGAATATGTATATGTATTGTATGTATAAATAAATTTATACATAATATAGTAATATAAAAATTAAGAAATGAAAAAAGAAAAAAAAATGTTGGTTGGTTGGGTGGGAGGAGCTATGGTGGAGGGAGGAGGGAGGGCGAGTGAGAGAGGGAGGACGGTACTAAAAAAAAAAGGGTGGGTTGAGGAGAGGAGGGGGGTGGCGGGGAAGAGGGAGGAGGAAGGGGGAAGGCTGGGAGGGAGGAGGGAGACTAGGAGGGTAATTTAGGAATAAATAATAGTCTCAGTTTTTGTTTATCCGGGATTAAATTATAACAGGGGGAGGGAGGTATTATTTAATCCCTAAGGGGTAATAAGGGGTTATCCGGATAATTCGGATATTTTTATCCTTGATAAAAAAAAGTTACCAAACAAAGAATATGGATAATTTAGTGCTATCCCCCTATTTATCCCTCTACCAAACGACCCCTACGAGTAATGATTTATGACTTATCACTTACAATACTGTTTGATTTAGCTGTTTGAATTCATGAGCTGCCATAAACTTACGTAGTTGTTTGATTACTAAGCTGAAATATGTTAAATAAAAATAAAGATTTTGTTGACTTGTGCTTTAAGTGTACATGTTAAGAAGCATTAATTACGGTAGTTAGTGGTAATTAAAAATTTGTGAAATTAGGCATTAATTAGGGTAGTTGGTCCCAAAAATTAGGGTAATTAATGTAAAATTAGGGTGGTTAATGTGAAATTAGGATAGTTAATATGAAAGTAAGCACCAATTACTGTAATTAATGATGTCCACTTATGACACAAGTTAACAAGGCCCTAAAAATAAAAGAAAAACTTAAAAACACCCAGATCATTGAATGACATTTACCTATTTGATGTAATTATATAAAGAGAAATGTTTGAACTCATGAATATTTATGTCTTTCTTAAATAAAAAAAAGGAAAAGAAAAAAAAAGGATATTTATGTCATTAAGGGCCCGTTTGGTACAGCGTTTATAAAACGCAGTGTTTTAAAAACGCAGCGTTTTAAAAAACGCATTGTTTTAAAAATGGAGGTCTTTCCTTATAAATACGTTTGGGATATCACTTCAATACGCAGCTTTTTTTTTTCCTAGGAGCGTTTTAAAACCTGCGTTTTGGGAAAAAGCTGGGAGCCTGGGAATTCCAGCGTTTTAAAACGCAGTTGCGTTTTGAAAACGCTTCGTTTTCTGCCACAGTATTGAAACACATTTTTTGTAAATAAGCTACGTTTTATCCCTGCATTTTAGTCAAAACGCTCGACCAAACGGGCTCTAAATGTCAAATATTGTGTTTTGGCCAACCTCACTTAACAAAAGGGTCCAATTATCAGAATGGAAGATGCTTGGAAGCTTCAACTAAGAAATAGAAAAATCTCTTACCTTTAATGATTCAAGGTCTTTTAAATCCCACTGGAGTAATTATGGGTTTGCATATAGATCTGATCTGATGGCTTTTCATCACCACACAACGCCATAAATGGAGGAGATGCCGGTGAGAGAGAAGCCACTCAGGTCCAATTTCCACAGGGTGGAGGGTCATAGCCAGTCAGGGGTGTTCAATATTTAAGTTCATCCAAAAATTAAACCAAAAAAATCATTCATCCAAACAAAAAAAATCAAAACCAAATTAGACTTCGGTTGGCCAAATCAAATTTCAATATACTTTTTGGTTCGGTTTTTAGGTTTGGCTTTAAAACCGAAATCCGAATCATAAATCGAGTTAAATAAAATAATAGTAAAAATTAGATATATAGTAATAGTAAAAATAAGTTTCTTAGTAAAATAGTAAAAATCTCAAATAACACTAATAGGGCTAATTATACTTAATAACGCAAGTTCTAATGATGTTGCACTTATAATTTGAAAAAAAAAAAGTGGGTGAATTGGTGGCAGCAAGGTAAATGGATGCATGTTAGGTGTTTTGCTCATATTGTTCAAGAGGATTTGAAAGAGATTCGTCCAACAATTGATAGTGTAAGGGCATCAGTTAAGTATATTAGGCAATCACCTAGGACTTGGGTTCCAAACAGTGATACTTTTTTTTTGAACTTTCAAAATTTCGGTTTAATCGAAAATTGAACTGAAATAAACAAAAAATTGAACTCGAATTTGGTTCAGATTTTTGATTTTTTTATTTAGTTTGGTTCGATTTTCGGAATTAAGGTTAAAAAAAAAAAACTAACTAAAAGCCGAACCGATGAACACCCCTAATCATTGCGATTAGATGATGGGTTTCGGGACAACTACTCCTCCGGTAAGAAAAACAAGATGATGTCGAGAAAGATAAAAAAAGGAAATATTTTTCGTCATGCCATGTCTCATTTAGTGCTCGGAGCTCGTTTTTGACTGTTGTTCGCAATCGATCTTGAATGCTGTGAATTGACCTTGGTTGTTTCATCCCTCATTTATTTGTGTGTGTGTGTGTGTGTGTGTGTGTGAGAGAGAGAGAGAGAGAGAGAGAGAGAGAGAGAGAGAGAGAGAGAGAGAGAGAGAGAGATGTTAAACAAAGAATAGAAAGAAAAAAAAACCCTATTTTAAGACTTAGGATATAGATGGAATGAAAAGAATTTAGTTCACTTAAAAGGGTAAGATTGGAATTTAATGAGTTTTCATTAAAGTGACTCTCTTCAGTGTTTTTGAGAAGTAGAAAAAAAGCACTAGAGTTGGTGCATACAACCTATGAGTTCATGTTTGCATTGAAAGTCGTGTATCTAACTTTATTTATTAGTAAATATTTTAAATTAAACACTTAAAAAATAATTTATTTTAAGTCATAAGTCATAAATCCTTTCAAATAAGTCATATCAAAAGAACCCTAAATATAAGAGTTTAAAATTCGTTAAGGGGGGCAAAAAAGATAAGAATCTAGGCCAAAGTTACGACTTCTAACTTTCAAATAAATAAGTTTTCTAAGTCATTTTACTAAAACAAAAAGGTTTCATGTGTAATTTTGAACAAATTGATGTTGGAGCAAACTTCGTGTTTTAGAGAGATTTTAGAAATAACATTGGTAGGTTTACAACTAGTTCTATCACTATGGTACTCTATTTTAAAAATGCACATACACCTCTCATGCAATTTGCCTTCAAGACAAAGTTGTAGAAGTAGTTGTAAACATAGTATTTTTGTTTTAGAAAACCTTCCAAATATATATATATTTTTTTTTTCACTATTCCACCCTATGATGTAGTTAATAATTTTTCTATTCAAGTTAGAGGCATGTGTAGCACGTTTTTTACTAAAAAACTATTATTACTTGTACAAAATTATCTCTTTTTTTCCCTTTCATAATACCTCCCTCCCTCTCTCACCCCCCCTCTCTCTCTCCCCCCCTCTCTCTCTCTGCATAAGATTTACAAGAGTCGATATTCAAAGTATTTTTGCATAAAATAAATGTAGTCTAAGATATGATTTAAAGTGTAATTACAAATGTGAATCACATTCCAGACAATACTTTGCAGCGGAATAGTAAAACATAAAAAGAACACAAGATGTAAACATTTATCTATAAGTAAAATACTTGTAGATGTGTCAATATGGTGAAACTTTCACTAAAAAAATCGTTGTTCAAGAATACAAACTATTTGACTCAAATACTAATGAAAATCAAATGAAAAACTCTCTATGAACTAGATCTATCTTATATAACTCAACTCACCCAGCAACAAAAGCATAGGACTCGATTTGTATTACAAAAAAACACAAATGGGTGAACAAAAATTCTCCAAACAAAGGATAGTAGGAAGATGTGATTCAGAATGCAGACGACATTTTGGATCACACAGCAAAAACTTAGTGTTTAATCTTTGCTGAATTTCTCTCTTCACTCTCTCTTGTGATTTTTTGTAATTCTTAGCGTCAGAAATGAAGAGGCTGACATCCCTTTATATAGACTTCTCCAAGTGACCTACTTAAACGAGGAAACAAGATATATATACAAAATTACAACAAGAGAGTCACTTAGGAAACTAATCATACCAAAAATATCTAATCAATCCCTATAATTTAGCAATCAGTCAATCTCATTTATGGTAAATCAGATTTTCGTAATTTCTTTAGAAAACTCGTTCTCAATCAATCAAGAAATCCTTGACAAAACAAACTCTCTTTTTCTTTCTCTTCAAGAATACAAAAATTAAATTTTTTTTTTTAAGGTTGGAGGGGACATATACCTTACCCCCAACCCTTATTATTATTATTTAATGCCTTGAAAGGCTACAATTAAGACTATATGATGCGTTTAGTGTGGCTAGAACAAATTGTTTGAACACTTGACCTCTCCACTAAGAGTAGTGAAGTACCAGGATAGCTATGGTGTAGGGCTTGAACACTCAACCTCTCTGTTAAGAGAAGTGAGCAGTACTAAATAGGCATTTGGTGAGGCTTGAACAACAACGGTGCCTCTGGTGAGGCTTGAACACCCGACTTTTTTTAAGTATCAGGGTGTCGTCTCTTGTGAGACTTGAACACTCGACCTCTTCGTTAAGAGAAGTGAGCAGTATCAGTTAAGCTAGAGCTCGTTGGTTGAATACGAAAATTAGTTAACAAATAAAATAAAATAAAATACTAAATAAAAGACTAAGAAAGGCAAAAGAAAAATTAAAGATTTATCGGATCATACGATCTAACAATTTCTCCCTTTTTGCCTTTCTGGTCAAAACACCAAAAAATAGAATATATATACCAACCAAAAATACTCCCCCTGGATGTGAACTATGCTTGAACTCCCCCTTGATTAGTAGTACCATCTCCCCCTTTTTGACTAAAAATCTTAAGAAGATGCTAGAAGATGAGACACATATGGGACGGCATCCTAGACTATATCCAGGACTACATCCAGGACTGTATCTGGCATTGCATCTGCAACTGATGGCTCAGAAACTGAAGAAGAAAGAGCAACATTTGCTGGATAATTGCAATGGAGCGAAAGATTTAGAGGGACTAGCAATGAACTTCTTGAATTCGGAAGCAAGCTTATCCATGGAGGGCTAATGTGATTTGAAGATCAAACTACAAAAAGTGTTAAAGAAAAGTAAAAAAGAGAAGCAAATTGATCGTATACACAATTAAGGGCACAAACTGAGCATAAATATCTCACCTACTATCATTGAGACTCATGATGAAACCTAATTAGACAAGGAGAGACATCTATTGACATAAGGAGACCCCCTTTTTTTTTAAAAAAAAATGCAACCAACACTAGGTAGAATCCTGAAGATTTATGGAAGTATAGTTCAACAAGGAGACTACAAAGTCCAAAAATGTTGATAACTCAAGGCAAAATTTGCACCATATTCTCCAGATTCAATTTCTCTACTATTTGCACAATATCCCTTAAAATAAACTTAATCCAAGAAAGGACAAGATTTACATAATTTTCAAATTGTATAGAGATTGAAAATCAGTAGGTTAAACAGATTCACCAATATATGCATGCACTATGATTTATGTCTGAAATTATGAGACGAAAAAAAATTCACACAACGCAAGATATGGGCTGGTTCAACAGATGAGGGTTCAAATATTATTATATTTGGACTTACATTGCTTATCAAATGCAATGAGTCACAACTTTGAATCCCATTTTTTTTTTTTAATCGAGAAGGATTTAGCCAGTGGGTAGCTTTCATTCTAGCCCAAGGATAGCCTTCTTTCACATGATCTCATCAAAGATTCACAAGGTATTTTTATGTGAAAATTGATCACAATTGATTAGCTTCATACACATGGGTAGGTAGGTATTTCCCTCAAAGACCTCCTTTCAAGATTTTTTTTAATTGATTTTTTTTATAATTAGGAGCTTCAAGAATCACTACAGCAACTCATACCTGCTAACAAAAGCCAATGATAACACCAAAACATCATCAATCGAAACCAGACATGCTAAAATATGCTCATATGATGTAGGGATGGCTAGAATAAATAGTAAAAGAACAAAATGAAACTATGCACATTTTTTACAACAGATGTGATTGCAAATGCAATACAATTATATGACACTCAAAACGAGAAATTTTCTTACGATTGGAAACCTCCCGAAATCTAATGTGATGGTGAATATGTCAGCCAACTAATCCTTAGTCCCAATATACGCTATGTGAATTATATTTTGCTCAACCAAGTCTCGAAAAAAGTGATATCTAATGTCTATGTGTTCACTTCGAGAGTATTGAACTGGATTATCTATCGCACTAGAGTTATCAAAGTATGGTCACTATGCAACCTATAATCCTCAATCATTTTCAGACCACACAAATTTTCAATCCTTTTGTATAACAGTTTAAGGGATTAAAATATTTCAGATTTTTCTCGTAAAAAACTGACCCATATATACCAAGAAAAATCATTTACACCCATATATGAACATTTCTTCCCATCTAAACTTTCAACTTCAATAGGACCCCATAGGATCCGTATGAACTAGTTCAAGACATCGAGAAGAAGAAAGTCGTTGAACCTTTTGGTGTGAAACCTTGGTTCGTTTACCCTTTTGACAAGAACCACACACACTTAAATTTTTTGTGTTTAAATTGGGTAAACCACGAACATCTTCAAACTTAACAAGTTCATGAAGTTTCTTAAAATTTGCATGACCTAGTTTTCTGTGCCAAAAATTTGTTTCATCAACATTTATACTATTGCGGGTTTGATTATTATCGACTAGGTAACAATTATCTGAAGTTCTTATCCCTGCAAGGATACAAAGTGTTAATTATAACAAATACTTCACATGAATTCTTATTAAACTTAACAAAAAGATCATCGTCACATAATTGACTTATACTAATGAGATTAGCAATAATCCTCTCTACAAACACATTTTGAAGTTTTGGAAGACCTTTGATATTCAAGGTTCCTTCACCAAAAATCTTACCTTGAGCTCCACCTCCATAAGTTACCTTACCTCCATCAAAACTCGAGTAATCAGTTAAACATTCAAAGGTACTAGTCATATGTCGAGAGCAACCACTATCAAAGTACCAAGAACCTGCAAACATTAGTTCTCGAAGAGGTATGGATAAAATGACATTTAATTTTAGATTTTCGAATCCAAACAGATCTGGTGTGCTTCGAACTATGATGGTGTGGATGTGGACATTTCAGATAGCATCTGGGAAGGCATTTTGGTCAGCATTTATTTTTGAGAGGTATTTTTCAACAGATCTGCCTTTCTTTTATAGTAAAAAGGTCTTATATGGCCGGGCATAAAACAGTAGTGACATATGTAATCCCACTTTCTAGGTTTTGACTTTTGTGAATTGGTCCTTTTGTTGTTTGAGAAAGTTGAAACTATCTCTCCCTCTTTGACAAAAATAGGAGTTTTACATCCTAGACCTGCTGCATTTTCTTGACCTAGAACCAAAATCTCATCAAGTTTAGCCTTACCTTTGTTCAACCTGTTCAAAATCTCATCTGATTTATTCAATTTAGTTTTAACCTTGTCGAGTTCAACGTCTCGTTTGGTTAACGAGCAATGGCACCTTTTTGATCATCATTCTCATTTATGAGATTATTCTTTTCTTTTACAAGAACTTTGATCATCTCACAACGTTTGACCCAATCATGATACAACTCATCATATGTTTCTTGTAAATCATGTTCTTCATATTCTGATTCAACATCATCCTGTTCATCATTGTTAGTATTAGTGGAAGAGTTGAAACACACAAATTCATTAGACTCCCTTTTGATAGATGTGGCTGAAGATGTGACCACATCTCGGGCCTCACCTCGAGCTACACCTAAAGAGTTAATTTGAAGGGATTTCTTTTGTTTGATTAATGAAGAAAAATTAATCAGATCTTTCTGTTTATCAGTCTCTTCATCCTTACTGTCGCTCAAGGTCGCAACCAAATTCATACCTTTCTTGAGTAACGTATTTGCATATTGTGCACTATAATGTCCATATTCGGTGCATGCTCTACACCGAATAGAACCTAAATTTTATTGTCAAACTGAGTTGGTGGATTAGGACTAGCATACTCTTGTGTTTTACCAAAAGAGTTCTTTTGAAGAAACCTATTTGGCTTAGTTTTGCATCGTTTTTTGAAGCTAGAAGTAGAACGATTTTGACTTTTTGGTTTCAACATGTTACTAAATTTCTTTGTAAAAAGGTCCATAGATTCCTCACCTAACTCAAATTCATCAATCTATTTGAAAAGTTCCAAGAGATCACTGTTGACAACAGGTAGAACTTGTAATGCAATGTCTTTTTCCTTACCCCTTTTTCTGCTCAACAAGATTTAACTCATAGGTTAGAATAGAACATACAAGATCATCAAGAGTATGTTTGGTGGTATCACGTGCTTCTTCTATTGCAGAGATTTTCATATTATAGCGTTTGGGAAGAGAGTGCATCATCTTACTAACCAATCTTGCATTAGGAATAGCCTCACCCAAAGCTAGAGCTTCATGTACAATTTCACACAATTTTTCATTATAGGACGTAATGTCCTCAACTTCTTCCATCCTTAGGTTTTCAAATTTTTTTGTTAAGAGTCTTAACTTGGCCTATCGCACATTAGTGAACCCTTCACAATGCCTTTGAAGAGCCTCCCATGCATCTTTGGCAGCAGTATAGGTAGAAATGATTTTAAACATATTCAAATCAACTGCTCCAAAAATAACGTTTAGTGCTTTAGAATTAAAATTAGTGAGAGTTAATTCTTCACTTGTCCAACTAATTTCATCTTTGTTAATGTTGTCACCATCAACATCAATAATCCTAGGTGGAGTCCACTTAGTGAGAATAGCACGCCAAGCCCTTTCATCAATTGCGTTGATGTAGGTTTGCGTTTTGACCTTCCATATCAGATAGTTTGATCCATCGAGAGTGGGAGGTCAAAAAATTGAAACACTTTAAACATTCATGGTAATTGCAATCATATAGGATCAACACTTAGTGTCGTCAAGTGATGGCTCTGATACCAATTGTAAGATTTGCAAGGGTCGATATTCAAAGCGTTTTCGCAAGAAGTAAATGTAGTCTAAGATGTGATCTATAATGTGATCCACACATTCCAGACAACACTTTGCAGCGGAATAGTAAAATAGAAAAAGAACACAAGATGTAAACATTTATCTACAAGTAAAATACTTGTAGATGTGTCAATATGGCGAAACTTTCACTAGAAAAATTGTTGTTCAACAATACAAACTCTTTGACTCAAATACTAGTGAAAATCAAATGAAAAAGTCTCTATAAAGTAGATTTATCTTAAATAACTCAACTCACCCAACAGCAAAAGTATAAGACTCGATTTGTATTACAAAAAAATACAAATGGGTGAACATAAATTCTCCAAGCAAAGGGTAGTAGGAAGATGTGATTCAGAATGCAGACGACATTCAAGATCACACAGCACAAATTGAGTGTTTAATCTTTGCTGAATTTCTCTCTTCAATCTCTCTTGTGATTTTCTGTAAATCTTGGCATTAGAAATGAAGAGGTTGTCATCCCTTTATATAGATTTCTCCAAGTGACCTAGTTAAACAAGGAAACAAGATATATAAAGAAATACAACAAGAGAGTCACTAGGATTAGGAAACTAATCATACCATCTTGGTAACATTTCAGACCATGGCGAGGAAGAGAGAAAAAAAGTTGAAGCTTTCGTGGAGACGAGGGTTGGTAAGGCGAGCCGTGGATGGTATAAGTCAACCCTAATGAGTACATACCACTAGGGGTGGGCAATCGGTTTCGGGTATTCGGGTCCCGACCCGACCCGATCGGGTAAAACCCCTTCGGTTCGGTTAATTTTAAAATTTTCGATTTTTGGTAAATACCCGAACCCAACTTATATTTATCGGGTCGGTTTTCGGTTAGCTTTATGACTATCCGAAACCCGTTCGGATACCCGAAGTTTAGCCTTCACAACAAATTAATCAACTGACTGACTTTCTCTACTTGAACAACAAATCCATCCAAGAAAACAAAATCAACAAGGAAATCACAGTAGATGTGGACGCCAATGGTGATGAGTCCAAAATAAATAATCGTGTGAACGAGAATCGACACCCAGCTCGTCTACATGTTCCCGAACTCCACCACTTTGTTCCTTCTCGGAATCTGCAACAACAGCCCCAGCGTTAACAGCATGAACAACACCACCGCTATCACCATCGGTCCCCAATCTGCCATCTCTCTCTCCCTGGACCTTAATCTCGGTTCTGAATCGACTACTTCGGCATCTAATTACTCGATTCCTTGGTAAAAGATATAAGGAAATTTTGTGTTAGTGGAAATGTGAAGTATCGATGAGGAGTTTTGAAGCAATCAATCAAAGAATAAAAGGAGTGTGAGATTTGAGGTGTGAGAGAAATATTTGGGGAAGAGTGTAGAAGATGCCAAAACTTACGGGAACGTGCGGTACCGGCTATAATGCGGCTTCCTTTTATAAAACCCGAAAATCGAATGCAAAGTACCCGAAATTTTCGGTTACCCGTATCGGGTTTTACATGCATCGGTTCGGTTTCGGTTAGACAGAATAGCTACCGATTTATCGGGTACCCGACCCGAAAAACCAAAATTATAATTACCCGACCCGATGCCCACCCCTACATACCACAGTGCGAGACTTGGAGCTTCACAGGGCCGGCCCAAGGGGTGGGCAGGCTGGGCACCCGCCCAGGCTCCAAATTAATAAGGGGCCCGATTTTTTTTACTGTTGTAGTATTTGTATACATGTAAACCAAAAATAGTATCCAAATTTCTTGAATTGAGGTCCAAACTAAAAGCTTTTGTTGTTATTTTGAATTATGTTTGTTCAGTTGTTTGTTGAGACTTTGTTTATTTGTTAAATTTTGTTACATTGTTAATTATTGTTTTTTTTTATAATGTTTTTGTGTTTTTAAAAATTGAAAGTGACATTGACTTTATTTATTTGTTAAATTTTGAATTATGTTTGTTCAATTGTTTGTTTAGACTTTTGAGTTTGATAGTTTGTTCACATCTTACATAGTTACATTGAATTTTTAATTTAGTTAATTACTAATTTGAGATCATAGCTCTGAGTGAGTGATAAGAGAACCATGAAATAGAAGTATGAAGCAACAAGAAATCCCAAATATTCTTACGATAATTGTTGATTTGAGTAATTGGGTTTTTTTTTTTTTACTTTAAGAGGCTGAAATTCGGTAAGAAATTGTTCAGTTTTTTAGATAATAATGTTTTCTCAAATTTAATTTCAGCTCAGTAGGAACCCATTATTGAAATTGTACTAATAGCAAAAAATATTTTTGTCTCTCTGAAAATTAAATTAAAAAAATGCATGACATTAATAGTTAATAATTAAATTAGGGCCCTTCTTTTAACTTTGGCCTGGGCCTATAAAATGTTAGGAACGGTCCTGGAGTTTGTAAAACATTGCCATCTTGCTTTCAAAATAGGGTGAATTACAGGTCGATCCCTTTTTCAACATTTGTAATCGCTCCAGTTCACTCATCTTTTTTTAAAACTGAAAAAAGATATTTTTGGGCTAAAAAGACGATTATGCCATTAATGAAAGAAAAACACGCGCGCATCAGTAACCAATGCATCGTGATACAATCGCGATACAACACTTTTGCATCGCGATGCACACTTTTGTAACGCGATGCAACGCTTTTTCATCGTGATGCACCGCTTTTGCATCGCGATGCCCAATTTAAGGTATCCCGATGCCCGATTTAAGGCATCTCGATGCCCAATTTAATATAATATCAAAATCGATCAAAATAGTTATTTTTGGTTGAAAAATTTACATACAAACATGGTATTGATTTCCTATAATAGTATGTTATTGATATTATACAAAATTCAAACTCAAATCATTGATTAAAGTCCCAAAATCAGTCCAAGAACATGTCCCTCTGTTTTAGGACAGCACACTGCCAAGCTCGATTTGGATCTCGAAAATAGTATTTTTTTGGTAGAAAAATTCTGCACAAATGTAGTACTAAGTTAGGATAACAATATGTGACTGATTTTAAACAAATTCGAAGCTTAAAACATAGATTAAAGTGACCAAAACAGCCCAAGAACAAAGAAAAACGGGATGAACTCAAAAAAATTAGAATTTGATCAAATTGTGATCAAATTCATGTTCTATGCATGAAAATTGATCCCCAAACATGAGAGAAGACTATATTAACAATATGAAATCATTTATACATCAATTCGAATATCAAATTTGAAGCAACGATGTTGTTGAGAGCATTTTAGGAAGAAAATTTCTAAAGTGCCTTTTTTCGGTTACAAAAAATAAGGGTGAACTGGAGGGGTTAAAAAGTTTTGAAAGTAGACTGACCAGCAATTTTCCGTTCAAAATATTAGAGACCAAAAAGAGAAAAAAGAAACAAGGATGTTGTATGGTTGATGAAAATTAAAGAAAGGGATCACAATGAACAATTAAAGGTGTTTATTTTAAGGGTACTTTTGTCTTTACACTATGTTAATTACCTAAACTTTATGATGACACTTTTGGAACCATAAGGGGGTAGGATTTCAAACAATAAAATAAGCAGGAAAAATTTCCACAACCACTTGAGGGTTTTGCAACTTTGTACTAGTATTCCTCAAGAAAGTCAAATGGTCAACGGAGAGAGTGAAAGAGAGTGGGGGAGGGTAATTTAGGTCAAATTGCAAATAAATAGGGTACCGTATTGCACATAGAAAACTTGCCCTATCGCACCCCTCAAGCTTCGGTAGATGCGCCTCTCTTCCTCCCTTCTTTCTCTCTCTCTCGCAATCTTCCCCCCCTCGCTCTCTCCTCCCACCCCCTTCAGGAATTGTGATTTTTGCAGCAAAAATTGACCTTCAAAACCCCTCCAAATTCCCCCTACTAACAGGTATCTTACTTCCCCCCCTCCCCCTTTTACGAAATCCCTTCGTTATTTCTCTACTTTTTTTGTTTTTGTTTTTATTTTTTCTTCTGTTGAAGAAAACCCATTAATTTGTTTCTCAGTTCTTTGAATTATCATGGCTGATCTGAACTCAATTTTAGCTAGATTCGTGTTTCTGTACCAGCTTTTGGGGATTTCATGTGTTTCTTTTTCTAACCCTTTTGATATGGGGTTTATTGTACGGCTTTCTAGGGTTCCACTTACTGACTTTACATGCTTATGCGATTTCTGTTCTGGGTTTTCGATTTTCTGTTCTGGGTTTTTGATATTATGTCTATTGGTGTTTGAAAGATTCAAACTTTTGTTTTAATTTTATTGTTTAATAGTATGGGTTCAACTTTGTTAGTATTGGGTGTATCAGTGTATCTAGGGTTTTGCATGTTTGGTTATTATTGTTTGATTTTAGGGGTTTAATCTCTCCAGTTGTTGATTTATGAATGTAGGTTGAATTTGTCTCTCTGCATTTAGAACTGGGTTTGAATTAGTTTTGATCTTTTGTGCGATTCAATAATGGGTACTGAGATGATGGTTGCCCCAAAAAAGATGATAGCTATATGCCAGTATGGCGGCGATTTTGAGACGAATGACGATGGGTCTATGTGGTACAACGGTGGCGAGGCCTATGCTGTGGATCTCGATGAACAGACACAGTTGACCGGTTTTAAACAAGAAATAGCTGAGACCATTGACTCCACTGTTGATGGAATGTTGGTCAAGTACTTCCTCCCTGGGAACAGAAAGAATCTCATCACTGTATCTAAAGAGAAGGACTTTCAGCGAATGGTCAACTACTATAGGGATTCTGACCAACTGGAGGTATTCGTCATGAAAGAAGTGGCCGGTGCTAAAAACGCAAAGAAGAAGCCTGTCCGCAGGTACTATCATATTACAAATTTGTCCAGCTTAAATTTTTTCAGTAACTATACTGATCTTTTTCATGTACATGACGTAACGGTTCAGTTTCGATAGAACTTTTTGAAATTGATTGTAACTTATGTAGATGATGTGCTCTTAAGAATGGTTTGGTAACCTGATCATATGGTTACGTAACATTTTTTCAAGAGCTTTTAAGAATCAATTTTACAATTTACTCAAAATAGTTCGAAGACATAAGATAATGAGCTTAACTAGCTCTCCTGAATCTTAAACTTTGTTCGTGCTGCTGAAATATAAAATTGCTTAGTGGAGGACGTTGTAATAATCGATCCTTGTTGCGCATTTTACTTTTAGGCCTCCAAAGAGGACAGCTGAGTCAGATGCAGTAGTAGTTGTTACTCCTGCCCCAACTAATGTGGTCACCCCTGCCCCTGTCCCGACCAACGCAATACCCGTTAATGAAGCTATTGATATGGAGACGACCAACGAAATGCCACAAATTCCTGTCCCTAGTATTATGATGGATGCGGATCAGCGTGCAGCTGCAAAGCAGTGGGAGAACCTTATAACTGGTGTGGGCCAAAGGTTCCATACTCTGAATGAGTTCCGTGAGGCTCTACGGAAATACTCAATTGCTCATGGATTCAATTACATGTACAAGAAAAATGAGAATCAGCGGGTAACTGTCAAGTGCAAGGTAGAAGGTTGTCCATGGCGCATACATGCTTCAAGGCTCTCAACCACCCAGTTAGTCTGTATTAAGACGATGAGACCACAACATACGTGTCAAGGGGTTACAGTGAAACCTGCATTTCGAGCTACAAGGAGCTGGGTGGGAAATCTCATAAAAGAGAAGGTGAAGGATTCTCCTAAAATAAGGCCAAAGGATATAGCTAATGAGGTCAAACGGGACTATGGGATTGAATTGAATTATTCTCAGGCACGACGTGCCAAGGAATATGCAAGAGAGCAGCTTCTGGGATCTTATAAGGATGCATACAGTGAGTTGCCTTTCTTCTGTGATAAGATAATGGAAACCAATCCAGGTAGCCTTGCTACTTTCGACACAAAGGAGGACTCAAGCTTTCATCGTCTCTTTGTCTCGTTCCATGCTTCAATAACTGGTTTCCAACAAGGCTGTCGCCCTCTTCTTTTTCTCGACAGCACTCCTCTGAACTCAAGATACCAAGGGATGTTACTGGCTGCGACAGCAGCAGATGGGGATGATGGTCATTTTCCAGTGGCTTTTGCTGTGGTAGATGAGGAAACAGATGACAACTGGCGCTGGTTTTTAACAGAACTTAAACTTGCAGTCTCAACATCTCGACAAATTACTTTCGTTGCAGATTTTCAGAAGGGCTTGAGAGAGTCGTTGCGTGAAATATTTGGGGGAGAGTGCTACCATGCCTACTGTCTGGGGTATCTGGCTGAGAAGCTCAACAAAGATTTGAAGGGGCACTTTTCACATGATGCCAGGCGACTCATGGTTGAAGATCTTTATGCAGCTGCTCATGCACCTAAACTTGAGGCTTTTGAAAAATGCACTGAAGACATTAAAGCTATCTCGCCCGAAGCTTACAACTGGGTGATACGTAGTGAGCCAGAGCACTGGGCAAATGCTTTTTTTGGAGGGGCAAGGTATAATCATATGACATCCAACTTTGGATATCTGGTTTACGGTTGGGTTTCAGATGCGAATGAATTGCCTATAACCCAAATGATTGATGAATTACGAGGTAAGCTAATGGAGTTAATGTACGCACGTCGGGTTGAATCGAATCAGTGGGTAACACGGCTTACACCAAAAATGGAGGAAAAGCTAAAGAACGAGGCTGCAAAGTCACGCGCAGTTCAAGTCATGCACTCACATGGTAGCAAATTTGAGGTACAACAAGGTGCAATTGTTGATATGGTTGACATTGATAATTGGGACTGTAGCTGTAAGGGATGGCTACTGACTGGATTGCCTTGCTGCCACGCTATTGCTGTTCTGGAATGCCTTGGCAGGAGTCCATATGATTATTGCTCCAGGTACTTCACAGTTGAGAGTTACAACTTAACGTATGCTGAGTCAATTCATCCAGTGCCCAATGTAGAGAGGCTATTGGAGAGTGAACTGGATGAGACAGCTATCATTGTAACTCCCCCGCCTACTATCCGTACACCAGGCCGAACAAAGGTTAGGAAGGTTGGACCAGGAAGGGTGGGACCAGCGGACTTTCTGAAGCGCCAGCTCCAGTGTGGCAAGTGCAAAGGACTTGGCCACAATAAGAGATCCTGCAAGTAAGTGCCCCTTCTTTTTTATAAACCTTTTTGTCCTCCTAGTTAATACTCCCTCCTTTCCTAAATAGTTGTCCTGGTCTAACTAGGCACAGAGATTAAGAAAAATTAATTGACTTTATTACAAATATTGGTATAATTTATAATTTCCTTTAATGCCTATGTTTATGTGGGACCATCATTAAAGTAGAAAGAAAAAGTAAGGGTAAAATGGTTAAAGTGTTTTCCTAAAAACAGAAAGTTTAGAAACAAGACAATTTCTTTGGAACGGACAAAAAAGGAAAGCAGGACAATTATTTAGGAATGGGGGGAGTTCTTAGATCTGCATGTTAAGTTGGGACATGTAGGTGATGTCTGCTTAGGGCACTTTTATTTTTGTCATTGCACTTTGTTTAAATTTTCTATGGCATTAGTGTATAATATGTTGCTATTTCAACTATGCTAGGTTGAATATTTGCACGCCCATATATCTATGTGATATGTATATGTAATACTTGGATATATCTTCAGGTGATTACTATGTTGCAAACAGTGTTCTTTTTTGATATGTAAGTTTGCCAACATCGGGTATCTAGCAGTAAATGATTTAAAACACATCCTCAGTAAACTTTTTATAGGTTTTCACGTGCAATCTAGGGTATGTTAAGTCCTTGTCCTCTAAACCTTATGTTTGTTCCTTGTTATTTAATATTCCCTCTGGCCTCTGTTCCATTTAAAGAGTCATGCTTTCTATTTTCGGGATGTTCTAATTAAAGAGTTCTGTTTTAAAAATTAAATCTTAAATATTAAGACCTGGAAAATTTATCCCTATCACAATAAACATAATTAATTAGCAAAAAAAAAAAAATCCTTGAAACCAAGGGCATTTATGTAAATTAATTTAATCCCTCAAAAGTGTTTTGACTTTTGACGTGGACCTTTTGGGTGGGACTGATGGAGTATTTTCAATTGTCAAAGCTTTTACTCTTGGTTACTTATATCCTCATTGTGTATTGGAGGTAACTCCAAGCCCCAATCTAAGCCTTTACCTGTCTGTTATTGTTAGAACTCCTAGCCAAGCCATTAGTCTGGAAACCGAAATTGATTTGCAGAGTGCAGACCAAATAATGTAAGGTTTATAAGACCAAAAATAGCCCACTCACACTTAATTTGGGGCACAGCTGTTGGTGCAGAATGCAGACCACACAATGTAGGTATATGCTGCATTATTTTAATTTGGGTCAATTTCCTTGGCTTTTGCTGGCAGCTGCTTCAACCTATGCTGTCTGCATTACTTCCAAAATCGATCTCTCTATACCCATCATCCATCTCGCAAGGCGTTTCAGATCTAAATTTAGGCAAAGTCTCTGGTCCCTAAACATGATAGATACTCTCTCTCTCCCTCTCTTCCCACCAACTTTATCTTCATCTCTTCCCTTCTTACTTTTCTTCCATCATTACGAAGAAAAAAAAAAAATCGAAACCAAGCAACTGCATTACAAAGTCAAACACATTCATTGTCTTCAAAGACGTTAAGTCAGTAAAAAAATTTAATCAGTTGATTTTCCAAATTGCAAAATCACATAGAAAATTGGGTTTCACCCTTCCAAGAACAGTTGATCTGTTCTTCAGCAAAGATAATTCAGTTCCTGTTACTGGTACTGCTGGTTACACAGCATGAGCTGTTTGCTCAAGTCATTTTTCTGTTTAGGATATACTACAACAATGTATTGCAATAATTAAAATCTGGTACAGCCTTATTATGCAGATTCCATAGTTTAACTGTTGTTAGGTTCTTTGGTTCACAAAAATAAAATTAAAATGAAAAAAAAAAAAAAGAATATTCAGATTGTATAGTTGAACTGTTGTCGGTCACTAAAAAAATAAAAATAAATTGTTGTCTCTGTCATCAAGAAAAGAGGAAAAATGTGTTGTTTGTTTTTGTTCATGAATGCATATCTATTGGGAATTGTGATTAGCACTCCAAATTTCCACTGCAACACTCCGATAATGCTTTATTTCACTTATAACAAATGCTTCTGCACAATGTACTGTAGAGCAGTTGAATTTTGGAATGCTATAGCAATTCCCTTTATATAATCCTGCAAATTTTAATGCGTTCACAAGATAATTTTGCTGTTAGAATAATGTGTTGGTTTCTCTGGACTAAATAAACATTCTTTTGGCTTCAGAGGTGAAAGCGATGAGTAGAGGGCATTCGGAGGTCTCCCAAAAATAATAATGGGGATTGGTGAGTTTTCAACTTGGGCCGAGCTAGGAAGAGTTTAAAGAGGTAATTGTCAGGTTTCCTGCAGGTGAAGGGTGCAAGAAATGCTCTTTTTCTCATCTTCTGAACAATCTTTTGCTCTCGTTGGAGCTTTTAGTGTTGGAAACTATTAGTCTTTTGCAAATTCTCGTAGTCTTTTTTTATCGATCTTTAGTGTCTGTGTAATGTAAATTCTCAGCTTAGGTTGTGTTAAGGTACTGTGAAGTTATTAGTTATGGCTTGTTCTTTTATTTATTTTTATTTTTAAAATTTTATGAGTTCTTCACTTTGAATCCATTGCAAAGTAGGCATCAATAATGGATTTTGCATCTAGAAAAATGTAGACGAAATCCGGATATGGATATCAATTTCATTTCAGAATCAGCATCTTTATATATATATATATATATATATATATATATATATATATATATATATAGGAGTATTTAATGGTTATTTTTATTTAACCATCAATGTTTACTATCATTATCAATCATTGGATCATACTCTTATTATCAATCATTGGATTTAAAATTAAAGGTTGAGATTTAATGCATTAAATGACTCACCTACTTGCATTAATTGCATTTTTCAACTAACCATTAAATCTCAACCTTTAATTTTTGATCCAATGGTTGATAATGAGAGTAGCTGTTGATGGTTAAATAAAAAGTAACCATTAAATACTCCCATATATATATATATATATATATATATATATATATTATAAGCATTAGCCCCACTCATAATTTTCGTTATCGCTGTGGATAATTCTTGTCACTTAGAAGATTGTAGCAAATCATTTGTGTTAATATGAATTTATGATTAGATGACAAAGACTTTAGGAGTTATTATAGATTGGAATTTACCAAACTACAATTAATCTTACCTATTACCCATGTCAATAAATTTACGTAAATTTTCATAAAATCGGCATGTCTTGGAATTTCATATTCACTCTTCAGCGTTTAAATTTTGAAATAAGAATAAAATTGGGTTAATTACTGTGAATAAGCAAAGAAGGTTATTTAGGACACCTCGTGAAATATTAAAAAAAAAAAAAAGTTAAATAAAGAAGGTTATTTGTGAGAAGTCTCCGATTCTAGCATTTGACCTTACTTTGGGTATTGGGCTTGGACTTTTGAGCGTGAAAATATGTTGAAAAACCAAAAAAAGAAAAAATGTTATTTGCATTTACTCCAGCCGTTCGGATAAATGTTTCTACTTTTTATTTTGGGATGTTTCAACTAATGTTCCTAAATACTTTTGATCTACTTATTCTTTACCATTCTTCCTAATATGCCCTTAAAGCTTCATTTAATATATCACATCCCAAACAAACTCAATTATTTAAAGTAGTTGAATTCAATTAATGTTCCTGGGTATTATGGTCAGAACACATTTTATAGCACATCATTAATTATGTTTTTTAATTTTTGTGTTTTATCTACTAAGAACATTTATCCAGGACGGAGAGAGTATTTGTAATTAATAACTTAAGATTGCCTTGTGAAATATTGACACTATTAAAACTTCATGTCCCCCATAAATTTTGAGTCTGAATTTGTACATCAATATTTAGTGTTGGTGTACAACACCATACCAAAGCTCTTTAGTGGTGGATAACACTTTCCTTTTACACACACTCACATTTAATTAATCGTTAGTTATCCATCAATCAAGAGGGTTGATGTCATGCCAGCTTAGCAAAAATCTCAACAACTGTCTTAAACTTTTGGTCCCTCAAGCGAAACCATGTTGAGTGGTGGTGCTGAACTAATAGGAAATCATAATCTTGTCGAGGACACCTTCTTTAGAAAATGAGCCCCTAAATATTTGAACTCTTTTTGGTAACCCTAGATAAGGTATTCCACCTGTGAAAACCCCGTTTTGAACCTCGTTGATGAAAGCGTCGAGCTTCTAACTTGAGCGCGTAGAATACGCTTCGGCCTCGAGTGGACTCTCAAATAAATAATAAGCAAGAGTCGTCACCTCCATTTATGAAGGAACAGAAAAAAACCTAGAATCTATGGATTCGAGGACTAAGTTACGAGTTGGGAAGTTGTTATGCACCTAACTCGTCCTTTCGGTCTCAAAATTGCTAATTATGCTTGAAACGGTAGGTCAAAAAGTGGCATGTTGGTCAAAGTTGCTTCGTCGGTCGAATGGTGGCAGCAAAATGATACCGTTTGAGTCAATAGAAAATAAAAGCAAATCAAGATATAAAATTACTAAATTAAACATGAGTCAAATGTTGGTCAACTCTTAGTCACTGAAAAGTCTATAACATGGAATAATACACTAGCAAATTTAAGAAAGTTAAGCTAAACATTTTAAGCCTAAAAGTAATTTATGTAACATTATAACTTAAAATAATACTTTTTACGTTCAAATTTAACTTTTGTTTTTTAATCCTACCAAATTTCATACGAATTACTTGTTGACCCTAGAGAGGGGTTAACTTCATTTCCTTTTATAAAAAAGTTTTTAAAATTTTAAATTTAACTTTAACAATAGTTAAAGAGAATAAAATATTAGGTAGTTCTTGACCGCTAAATTAATTCATCTCATCGGCCGATGCGAGGGTTCAAAACAAACAAATAAAGAGCTACTCCCTCCGTTCCAGGCAAAGAGTCCACTTTTAATTTTTTTTAGTCAACTAAACTAAAATTTGACCAATAATTAACATAAATCTAGTAGTTTTTACAAAGTTGTTAAAGTTGTAATCCATATTATTATTAAGATAATTTTTTATTAATGAAATTTTATTTCTTAAAATATAAGTAAAATATATAAATTTTTTATTTGATTTTGTCTTATGTTGACTTCTATAAAAAAAAAATGAACTCTTTGCCTGAAACGGAGAGAGTAATATTTTATTGAAGTGGCGTAGACATCTCAATCTCGAATCCTCATTTTATTTACGTGTCTATTTTAATAACAAAATCACTCCCTCACACACAACTCCTACCCGCCTACCTCTCCTATTCCCTCACCTCTTCATCATTTCACTCTCTTTCTTTCATTCTTTTAAGCTTTGGGATTATTATAAAAATGACCAGCGTACTATCAGCTAGGAATCGATTTAACCCCGTACTCCCAATATCCCAAAATTGACCATTGTACTACCATTTTGAGTCCAATATGGTCCCTACCGTTAACTTTTCATCCAATTTTTTAACGGAGCAGTTAATTTGATTAACGGAGCTAATTTTTGAGGGGTATTTTTGTCCTTTCCTTCCAAATTCAACCATCCCAAAACAGAACCTTTCTTCCCCATTGATTCCGCCCCTCCTCCTCCGTCAGCCACCCAACAACCTCCATTAATTCCTTTACCTCCACCATCCCAAAGACACCATTACAATTCCAAACCCAAACAAAATTGTCTCGGCTGCACCCGCTTCGGCCGTTGTTAAAGTCAACTTCAAAAATACTGTTTCCATACCAGTACACAAAAACTAAAAAAAATAAAATTATATATATATATATATATATATATATATATATATTGGCATGAGTTCTTCCGCATCTGATTTCTACTATTATTTGATGTCTACTCGTATAGATCGAAACAAAATTTCTCCAGTGATCAATGTATTAGATGAGCTCTATCAAAATAAGCGGTTACCGTATCCATTATATTTACAGATCTACATCCAAATTGATAGTTTCATATCTATTTGATAGCAGAAATGATGTAGTAATCAAACTCAACTAGATCGAGAATCATACAGAAAACAAGCTCCGATCGCTCACAACTTCGATCAATAGAAAACAAATTTGCCCTCGTTGCCGCTTCCCTCCTCTACCACCACCGCAGCCGCCTGAGCTGCACCCGCTTCCGCCGTTGCCTCGGCATAATTTCCGAAAAAATTATTGAAATTCCCCTGTTTTAAAGCATGGAAACGATCTGTGGCAGATGGAGCACTCGTGAGATTTACCACTAGGGTTTAAAGCAGAGGTAGATGCGGTGGTGGGGGAGGTGGAGGTGGAAGGGTGGTGGTCGTCGGAGATGGTGGTAGATGGGAGTTTACGGTGACTAGCTTTGTGCCCACCAAGTGCTTGGTAGGAAGGAAACGCCTTATTACAAACACTGCACTTGTAAGAAAGCGCCGGCGAAGAGTCCAATTGATTAGGGGCGGATGTAAGAAAGGTTCTGTTTTGGATGGTTGAATTTGGAAGAAAAGGACAAAAATACCCCTCAAAAATTAGCTCCGTTAATCAAATTAACTGCTCCGTTAAAAAATTGGATGAAAAGTTAACGGTAGGGACCATATTGGACTCAAAATGGTAGTACAATGGTCAATTTTGGGATATTGAGAGTACGGGGTTAAATCGGTTCCTAGCTGATAGTACGCTGGTCATTTTTATAATAATCCCTTCTTTTAATAACAAAATCACTCCCTCACACACAACTCTTACCCATCCGCCCTCTCTCTCATCTCATTTTCCTTTTGTAAACTCTCACCCTCGTTAAAAAAAAAATAAAAAATTAAAAATATCATTTTACGGTTATTTTTGAAAGACTGATGTAACGACTCGAGTCTAAAGTCCGATCCACCATGCATATCACACGCACTAGCCCACTAAGCATCTGGGTCAACTGGCCCACCACAGCCACCCAAAAGTCTATGGATAAGTTGATGCCTAGTGGTAGTGAGTGACTGCTCATAAGATACATACAAGTTTCACATCTACCCGATGTGAGTTATCACAATTTCCCCCACTTGAATCCTTGACGTCCTTGTCAAGACCCAAAGGAGGCCCAAATGATCGGTACCCCGAGCGATATGTTCCAACACATTTTCGGGGGACCGGCTCTGATACTATTTGTAACGCTCCAAACCAGAGCCCAACCATACGGCCTAAGCCCAGTCACGCTACTACAAAATCTAACTTAACTCAATAATGTGTATTGGCCATCATAAGACGAGCATACATGGAGCAACCGAGCAGTTGACCAACTTGGTCATACGCGAGCAGGCCTCACGGGCAGAACTCAGGAAGCAATGACCTGAGTCCTCGACCAGATCCAACGTGCGGGATGTGTTGTGTAACGCCCGAGATAGGGACATGGCGTAACGTACGGGACGCTTGAGCCCGACGGTTACGCCCATTACTCCTAGCAATTATACCCATTACACCAAATTCATACCCACGCCCGGGTAGTTATGAATGGAGGTTACATAATAGAAGAACAGACCTATAAAAGCCTTGGACTCATTCCAAGCAAAGGTACGCATACTAAGACTTGAGCTTACACTCGCCGATTGTGATTTGAGCTTGCAACTTACTCTCACAGGAGTGTCTTAGCGGTCGCCCGCATTCACCCGTGTTTGCTTCTCTTCTTAAACAGATCATACTAAGCCCGGATATCCTAACGGACAAGCATTCCGGCCAAAGAACGTGAGATTCCTTGCGGCATCGGGCGAAGTGTAAGGGAGTGAAGCTCCATCTTACGAATTAGAATACATAAGATGATCTCATAGAAGACCTACTCATTAAAAAAAAAAAACCACAACTCTCGGTTCACTCTTTTACCCAAAAATAACAACATATAACTCTCTCTAAAACAAAACACTCTCACCCAACTCTCGTTTCCTTTTCTTGCTCATTGCCGAAAATACAACACTTTGCAAACACACAAACTC
The DNA here is from genome assembly GCA_016624345.1 of Platycodon grandiflorus. Taxonomy (NCBI): domain Eukaryota; kingdom Viridiplantae; phylum Streptophyta; class Magnoliopsida; order Asterales; family Campanulaceae; genus Platycodon; species Platycodon grandiflorus. The sequence goes on from CM028368.1 coordinate 22,474,208, forward strand.
TCACATCTTCTCTCTTGACTCCGACCGATTTTGAAGAACATCTCATCAACTCAACAACACAACAACAACAACCTCTTTCACATCAAGAGGACAAACAATCCAATGAACAAATCAGGAAAAAAGAGTGTGTCCTTAAGGGGTGACCCAGTGGTAGAGCTACGACTTTATATCTTTATATTTTGTGCTTATTGTAGTTTTCAGAATGGAGACGTTTAATTATTTTGCTATTTATATATATATATATATATATTTCAGAAATGTAATTTTTTTTATGTTTAGTGTATGGTTGTATATATTTTTATTTCTGTTTTGAGTTCATTTAGTTAATATTTGTCTTTAATTTTTATCTAGCAGTGTAAGTTTGCTTCTTCTTCTTTTTTAAATATTGCAACTTTGTAATCTTTATGATAAATGATAATTTGAATGTTACCTGGTGATATTAGGAAACAAAGTTAAACCCGAACAAAAACGTAAATCAAATATGCCCCTTCGAATTTCCGATAGTTACTCCTTCCGTTCTTAAATAAGGCTTCGTTTGTTTTAAGTAAAATAACTTTCGGAAAATAATTTTTAAAAAATAGCTTCTGAAAAATGAAAAATTGTATTTTCAGCCATTTGGTAAATCTTTTGAAAATATGTTGAAAAATATTTTCGGGTGTTTGGCAAACACATGAAATTTTTTACGAAAAACAAATCATGAATACATATAAAAATTATATTTCCTTTGTTCTAAAATTAGTGTCCCCTATTAAATATACACTTATTTTTAATTTTTTTAATTTAAATAATTTACTTAGTACTCCCTCCGTTCTAGGTAAAGAGTCTACTATACTATTTTAGAATGTTTCACATAAAGAGTCAACTTTAAAATAAAAAAAAATGCCTATAATCTTCATAAAACTTTTAACTGTACCATCCATATATGCTATAAACATCTTAACTACCTAAAATATTTTTTTAATTATGACCAACTCCTATACTACTTATATATCCTTAATTATTAGACTTTTCAAACGTGAACTACTTGGGTGGAATGGAAGGAGTAACCCCAATTATCATTAGTGGAATCAAATCAATAGGAGTTCATCTACTTTTCAATCTCACAAATAACAATAACATAATTAATAATTGATTTTAAAACACGTTTCAAAAACAAAAGAAAAAGAAAAGAAATAGATAAAGAGTCCACTGTACTATTTTAGAATGTTTCACATAAAGAGTCAACTTTAAAAAAAAATATGCCTATAATCTTCATAAAACTTTTAACTGTACCATCCATATATGCTATAAACATCTTAACTACCTAAAATATTTTTTGTAATTATGACCAACTCCTATACTACTTATATATCCTTAATTATTAGACATCGATGGAGTACTTTTTATGATACCCATTTAGAAATATTTTCCCCTTTAAAACACAAATAAATACTCCCTTTGTTCTGTTAAATAAAAATGTTCGCTCCATTTATAAATAATTGTCTTTGTTTTCTTTTTGTTTGTTTCAAAATAATTATCTTGTTTCTAAATTTATTCTTTTCAGAAAAACACTTTTACCAATTTTACCTTTTCTTCTAATATACTTTATAAAAAATTACATATTATATTAATATTAATAATGATCTCACATGCAAATAGGCTTTATTCACATTTTCAACAACCAATCACCTCATCAATGATCAATTTAGGGACAAAACAATTACAGTAATTACTAAACATAATTATTTAGCTCAACCAATTTTCCGGCCGTTTAAATATACCATTTCTAATAATGGCCTCATAATCAGCATCATATTTATAAGGGCTTTCATTTGATGCCATTTGTTACCCAATTACTCCCTCTGTTTCAAAAAGATTGACGTTTTAGAGTTGTGCACACATATTAAGAAATTTTATAAGTTGACAAATATACCCTTATTAAATATCTTTAAATTTTGTGCTAGGAGTAGTTGAAAAGATAAATTAGAAGGAGATAGTCATTGGAAGAAGATAAAGTATTTAATGAAGAGATAATCAATTATTGGAACTTGTGAGAAAACAAGGGTAAATTAGGCAAAACATGCATTGAAAACCTAAAATGACAATCTTTTTGAAACAAATTTTTAGAGCTAAAACGACAAATATTTTGAAACAGAGGGAGTAATTTTTTTTTTCCTAAAATGGAATGCAGTGATACTCATAATCTTTTTATTGAAGAAAAGAAAAGTTTCAAATCCCAGGATCATGCATTAATGTAGAGAAAAAATAGACACCAAGTTCACTTAGGCATGTATATAAAACCCCTCACATCTCACAAGAAATATCCAATAATATCTCTCTTTCTCTCTGCCCCCCTCTCTCTCCCCCTCTCTCTCCATGGCAATTATTTATTCAAGTCATCGAGTTTTGGTTTGCGTCGTTCTTTTCTCTCTAATCGCCATTCATGGATGTAAGTGTCTATTGTTTTTCCATACATATATATGTATATATGTGTGTGTGTGTATATATATATATATATATATATATATATATATATATGTATGTATGTGTGTGTGTGTGAGAGAGAGAGAGAGTAAATGTGTCTATAAATATGTGTCTATATATATAGACACACATATATAGACACATATATATGTGTGGATGACTCAACTTACATATATAGACACATATATATATGTGTATATATATATATATATATATATGTATGTATGTATGTATGTATGTGTGTGTGAGAGAGTGAGTGTGTATATGTGTGGATGACTCAACTTACATTTTCTAACCATGTTGATTTTCATATGATGAAATAAACATAATCAAGTGGTTAGATTAAAAAAAATATAAACTACGGACTATGATTGGAGTGCGTAAAATATTTCAAATTTACATGAGGGATAAGTTGACTACACAATCTTCATATTAACAAAGTAGTTTATCTGTCGTACTTTAATTAGATTAACAATGACGTAATATCACAGTGGCATTCAACATTTACTCCTACATATATATGATACACATTTTTCTTAAATAACGTGTCGTATTGTTGTTATGATGTATAGGTTTTACAGGTAAAGGAGAGGAGGACAGTGGAAACAAAGTTGGAGCTGAGATTGACAAATCAAAAACCAAGTTCGTCAAAATAAGTGAAAAAATAAATTTGGGACATTGTTTTCCGTTCACTTGTGAAGCAATTAACACATACAGTGGTCATACAAATGGTTACGTAAAATGTTGGTGTTGTGTTCGCGAGGAAGACGATTGTTACGGAGATCATTCTGACTGTGACAAATTTTGTCCTTAGAGATCAGTTGCATTAATTTATTTTCTTGGATATCTTTGTAATATCCAAGAAAATAAAAAAAGTGTTTTACCTAAAATACCTTTTATTGAAAGTTGTACCATTTTCCATGAATAATAAATATGTAAGGGTGAAAATGTCTTTTTTAGTTGATTTATGGAGCAATAAATATTTTTTCATGGAATTTAGAGAGTAATAAATGCTTTTGAGTTGGATCAAATTGATCTACTAAACATTACTTTTTATAATATAACTAGCCATTAACCCGTACGATGCACGGGATGGAATGAAAAAATTATTTTTAAAAATTTGAACATCTTCTTAGATAAAATTTGATATTAACTAATTAAAAATAATAATTCTAATGTAAATATTATAAATTATTATTTTAAACAAGTAATTAAAATGTAAAGATTAAAAATAGATCATATTAATAAATAATTAAAATGAAAAAAATATAAATAATATAAATCGACGTCTAAAAATAGATATGCCAACCCAGTTACAAACAAATTATTACTAAGGTAGTGATTTGGGAAAATGTTCAGAAAAATGGTAAAGAAACTTTCCATTTAATTTACACAAGTTACTTTAGTTTTCTAAATACTAGCTATAGAACCCGTCCGCATGGGTGCAATTTAACTTTGAGAATAATTGATACATTTTAGAAGTGCTTTTATTAAAAAAAAAAAAAATTATAACTGATATAGACATTTGTTGACTTAATATTTGAAAAAAAAGTTATGTTTTGTCAATATATGCAAATGAATGATCATTTTTAGTATAATACTTTCATTTACGAATAAATATTTTTTATCAATTTGTATATGGGTATGAGTAAATTGTTATTTTTATATATATTTTTATTCCTAAAGTATCTTTCAATGCTATCAAATTGTTGAATTCTTTTTCATCTCGCCCTTAATAAAGATATTTTAGACATATACTTGAGAATTTTTACAAAATATAAAATAAAATATTTACATTGTTATATAGGCAGGACTTATAGTCTAGATTTCAGTTAACATTTATAGAATTAGAAATTGGTTGGTTTATATTATAAACGTAACCAAGAAAAAACGTGACATCCATCATTTAATCAAAACCAAAACCAAATTTTCAAGGGAATCAATAAAATGAAAAAATCAAGAGCTGAAATAAAACAAAAATTTTAGTATAAATTATGTACTAAAATAAAAATAGAAATCGATACGTAAAACCATAAATCAAGAACAATATCAACCCCAAAACCATCGTCTGACCAAAATCAAAATACCAAAAAGTGAAAGATCGAGGAAAAAAAAAATAAAGATGTGCAAAATAAAAAGAAAAAAATTTAAAATCGAAATTGAACAATTTAATTACAACGAAACCCAAAAACATAAATTAGACCCAAATTTAAAATGGAAGCTAAAATCAAATATCATGAGCTATATAGGTAAAGCAAAAACCAAAAGTATCATCTAAAAATCAAAACCAAAAACTAAAAGAGGTCAAAGCCCAAATCAACGAAAAAAAGAGAAAGAAAAAAAAAAAGATCATGTGGAAGGAAATTAAGGATCACTGCAAATCTAAAAATAACTTGAGAATTGCGTATCATTTAAGTACAGTGTAAAGATGGTCATGGAAAAAAATCATGAGCTTGAATGATTTTTAGAATGAAAACGAATCCAATAAACTATGGTTCGGAGGAGAGAGAAACTATCGTTCCTTCAGACAAATGATGTTTCACTTTGCTTATTGTCTACAAAAGGAAAAAGTTACCGTGTAACTGAACGAAAGAAGTGATAGACACATGCTTTATAAGTTTTACAATACCAATGGAGATATATCAAAAAATTGAAGGCCAAATCATTTGGAATATAGAGTGGTAGGAGCCATAGTAAAAAATAATTAATTTCAGTACAAATATGGGAGTTACAAATAATGGAGCACTTAATGAAAAAGTAATTAGCAAGAAGGGAGTGACAAATCTCTCTCTCTCTCTCTCTCTCTCTCTCTCTCTCTCTCTCTCTCTCTCTCTCTCTCTATTAAAAACCCAACTTACTAATTTTAGAAAGAAAATAAAATTAAATATGGAGGTTATGAAGTAGATATAACTATGGTTCATTTGAAATGAATTTCTTTAAAAAACAATTATATGTGTTTTTTTTAGAACAATTAAATGTGTTTAATCACTTAAAAAAAGGTTTTGAGTGCGTATTGTCATAGTGTAATAGTAATAGTTAATATTAATACTTATAAAAAATATTATTGAATATCTAATAGTAATACCTAATACTATTATGTTGTAGTTATAAACTACCTAATAGTAATACCTATAAGATTAATATTGTTAAATATATAATAAGATATAAATAATATATGTTAAACCTATTATTATTAGGTATACTTATTAGCTAAGGATATACTATTAGTAATAATAATAGGGATTATTACCCTCATATCATAGCTATTACACTATTAGTAATTATAATAGGGATTATTACTCTCATATCATTGCTATTATACTATTAGTAATTATAATAGGGATTATAACTCTCGTAGCTATTATACTATTAGTAATTATAATAGATATTATTACTTTGATATCATAGATATTATACTACTCCATTAGTAATTATAATAGAGAAATTTTTTTTTATACCAAAATGAAGATGATTTATATAGATACACGAAGATGTAAGTATTTGAATGAATCTGGACAATATTTTTTAAGTAGCCAATATCGGTTACAAAACCTCTTCATGTGAGAATCTTCTTCCCCATTTGATAATATATGTAATTTTCTGAAAAAATACATAAAATATAAATGATTGAGTTGGTCTTAAGTGCGTGTTTTAATTCAAAAGGGTGTGAGTTCAAATCTTACTAACAATATTATTTTATTTTCTAGCATTTTCATTTCCTTGCCGATAACTAAAGTTCTTCTACTAATGTATTTGAAGAATGTTATATACCACAATATTATATTTATAGTACTTAGCTAAGACTATTAGCTAATGGCACCTTCACTAGAATTTCAAAAGTCAAGCCATGAAAATGCAACTTTAACCAAAGGGGATGAGGTCTCAGCATCCTCGTCAGCTTTAAATATATATATACACACACGGGCCTTAGCAATATAATTTCTTTTCTTAAGTTGAATAAGAAAAATTGGCCTTACAAAATATAATGGCCTATTCATAACTATAAACCTACTTGGGCCAAACGCTCATAGCCACATCTAAAACCAATAGAACCACACTTTAATCTAACAGATCTAAGACATTGTCAGAGCTCTAATGTTTATTACCATTAATTGGGCTTTTTGAATCTGTTTATTATTACTTTGGTTGTTTCGTTCTAAAATTTACTATCTTCATGTTATACATATGTTTGCTTGTATTTTTTTAACTAATTGGGCTTTATCGAAGTTCAAAGGTTCATTAATATTTTATTGGGCTTGTTTTATTTGGGCTATAAACATTAAAAATGGGCTTTCAAAATCCTTATCGGTACCCTATGACGGATTTTCAACCGCTTTAATATCTTATATTTTTTTCAAACGGGAAAAATGCACTTTTGCGCATCGCGATTAAACTTTTGTGCATCACGAGGCATTAGTGATTTCAAATTGATTCACCGCGATGTACAAAAATGTTTTTCTGGTTTGAAAAAAAAAAAGGTACTAAAACGATTAAAAATCTACCAAAGCTTATTGGCCCGCAATTTTCCAATAGGGCCCAAATAAATAGAGTAAGACATGTAAATGAATTTGGGTGGCTGATGGAATAGAAATAACGAGAAATTGTTGGCCGGTCCCCTTTTCAAAGTTTTTAACCCATAAAGTCCATCATTTTTTTTCTTAACTTGAAAAATGCACTTTCATAAAATTGTTCCTAAAATACCCCTGTTTCTTCCATAACTATTATATCTTCCTCTTACCAATGCTTAATCCGAGTACTTGGAATACTTTCAATTATGTAATCAAGTGAGTCCCATATAAATTTATTTTACCAACTGCATCTTTATTTGTTGCTGCAACTTTCATCTTCTCTATACAGTTTTTCCCTTTTTCAAGGGTACAAGCAATGGCTATGCCTCTAGTCTACCGTGATTGTTTGGTTTAGAAATTAAACCCAAAATGGTACAACAAATTAGAATACACAACATAAAATTGGCTTTTCGAATCCCTGCTTCCATCCACTTAAGAATCAACCCCCACCGGAAAACTTTTATGTGATCGATCTTGTGATGAGTAATTGATTAATTTATAAGGAATTAATCAATATGAATGCATATTTATAAACACACATCCTATGCGAATCTGAATGCGTATTTATAAGAAATTAATAAGTTCAACTATACAAGAGGAAGATTTGCTAATCGCGATGCAGAAATTTGTGCATCCTGATGCCCAATTGTTGCATCTCAAATTGAATCCCGATGCACAATCTTGCATCCCAATGCCCAAATTAATCTGAGAAAGTGGCACTGCATCCCGATGCCCAATTGTTGCATCCCAATGTCCAATTGTTGCATCCCAAATTGAATCCCGATGCCTAATTGTTGCATTTCAAATTGAATCTCGATGCACAATTCTTGCATCTCGATGCCTAATTATTGCATCTCAAATTAAATCCTGATGCCTTGGGATGCCTGATGCGTGCATATTTTGGTTTCATTAAGGGTGTTGTTGTCTTTTCGACAAAAAAAGTGCCTTTTTCGATTTAAAAAAAAAAAAGAAGGTGGACTGAAGCGAATTGAAATGTTGAATAAGGGACCAGCCCGAAATTACCCCTTGAAATAATATGGGTGAATTACAGGTCGGTCCTTTTTTGGACATTATCGCTCCAGTCCACTACACTTTTTCTAAAACCGAAAAAAGACACTTTTAGGGCAAAAAGACGATTATGCTATTCATGAAAGAAAAACACACACGCATCAGTAGCATAAGGCATCTCAATGCCCAATTTAAGGCATCATGATGCACAAATATTAGATTGCGATGCACAAAATTATGCATCGCGATTCAAAATCACCAGCAGCATTACTTGTGCGCCCAGCACTATTGTTGCTTCTCCTCAGCTTTTTTTGCTTTCCGGTTTGATACTTACTGGAACAAAAATAAAAAGATATATAATCCACAGCTGAAACCAAAATAAAAAGATATATAATCCTACAGTTGTCAATTAAATTTTGATAAATGAGATATATAAATAAACCTACACTTTAGAATCGATGTGAGGAAAGCGGCTGGGAATGGAAAAGATTGACGAAGGAAGAATTCTCTATTTGAGAATGGCTTCCGTGGAGTAATCGTAAATTTGGAGCAAGAGATAAACTGAGTTGAAGGGGGACTGGAATGAGAATGAAGCCATTGATTTGGAGTTTAAGTTGTAATTTGGAGTAACTGAGTGTGTGCATCGGAATTCATTTGGAGCAACTGAGTGTGTGCAATGTGCCGTCTTTCAAGGCCCAAGGTTCAGCACTAAAGCAATTTTAAAATCATGCATCGTGATTTATTTTGGTGCATTGGGATTTATTTTGGTTCGTGAGTGTATGCGTCGTGATTTATTTTGGTGCATCGTTATTTATTTTGATTCATGAGTATATGCATCGGGATTTATTTTTGTGCATCGTTATTTGTTTTGGTTCATGAATATATGCATCGGGATTTATTTTTGTGCATCGCGATGCACCATTTCGTGAATCCAATTTGATTGATTCCTCTAAATACTGATCAATGCATCCTTAAACATTTATACAAAGCCTGACACCCGATCACACACTAACGAAACGCCATTGCAAACCAAAAACACGAGCTCAATGCTCTCTCTCTCTCTCTCTCCCGTTATTTCAATTCACACCCACGATTTTCAACTGGACACTATGTGTATCTTAACTGGAATCTTAATACATTTATATTCTTATGACAATTTATGTGTTAGCAATCTGATGAATTAGGTTTTTTATTCTAAAAATTATGAACCGTTCAAAAAAATTTTTTTTTCTAAAAATGATGAAATTGATGTGATAAGCGTTTACAGGAAGCCATAGTTGGTTTGGATGAAAGAGACGGGGGCATTTTAGAAAGAAAATTATCAAAGTGTCTTTTTCCGGTTTAAAAAAAAAAAAGGTGAACTGGAAGGGTTAAAAGTTTTGAAAGTGGATCGGCCAGCAATTTTCCGATTTTTTTTTTTCCCTATGATCAGATATATTGGATTCAATTGGTTGCATATTAGATCGAAAATATTGTTATGGTTGACTATGCATCTCGAGCTGGAATGTTACGTTTTATTGAGCAGATAATGGTTGGTTGCCTCAACCTCATTCTATTTGTACGTTACAGCACGCTCTTAAGTACAGCCAGATATAAACATCTCTCTCATTCTATTTGTGTGTGTGTGTTAATGTATTGATCTGTTTTGATTGTTATGATTTGAAAAACTGTTTCGAAGATTAATTGAATTTGTTTGGGTTTTTCACATGGTAGAGATTGATTCACTTTCAATCGCGTATAGGGTTTCTACCTGACCATACCATAGAAATGCGAGTTTTAGATGTTTTTGAGGCTTTGATATTGCCTACAAACGTCCTTGGCATTGGGCTGTGTTGTACTAATGAGTGATGAGTTTGAGCCGTGTGGCCGTGTGGTGTGGTGTGCTGTATTGTTGTCTGTTTTGTAATTTTGTTTACTGACTTATAAATTAAAATATTGAGTGAAAGAGTGAACTGAAGATCGAAGTAAATGAGTGAAAAAATAATAATAATAAATAGTGCAGGCTGGGCCTAGCCCAAAAGCCTTGGGATTTTTTGATGCAAGCTCAATTGAACCGTCAGACCTACTGAACTGGACTAAAAAGACCCACATTTTTTTGGGTCTTCAAAAATTAAACTTTAGCCCATATAAACATCGGGCTGACTAGGCCGGCCATTGAGCTGGGCTGATTTTGCCGGTTCTAGTGTTTACAGGCATTCAAATTAGAATAATTATCAAATCGGAATTTAAAGTGTGGATTGGTTGGTTGTTTTTTTGTTTTTTTTTTTTGAAGGATTTGATGCATTATTAAATTTGTTTTGGTATCTAATTGTTTGTTTGGATGCTTATGTTAAGTGGATATTTTTTTCCCTGTGTGAATTTAGGCTTTCCTGAATGTCTTCTTCCTTGATCTCTTATTAACTGGATTGATCTTCTGACTTAATATAAAGTCTTGTGATCAACTAAGTTGAAACTTTTCAAGTTTATGTTGGTACATTTTCCATCAAATTTTATTCCTTTTGTTTTGGTTGATTGTGCTTTGAGCTTTATAACCTTTTTTGTTATCAAATGGAATAGTTTTAGTCTGGTTAGGAGCTTAAAGTGTTCGGGATGTACCAATAAGGTGTTATACTCATTGCTAAGAGTAATGATATTGGTACCTAAAAAGTACCAAATTTTTTGCACCAAATGATGTGTTACTTAATGTGACAGCTTATGTGGTATAAAAAGTAAAATTAAAAATCAAAATTAATGCATCAGGTGACATATCATTTAATGCAAAAAATTTAATACTCTTTAGGTACCCATGACATTACTCTATTGGTAAACGGTGGATCCACGTTACCAAATGGTCGGTTTCAAAATGTACGGTGTTGGGCCCTAAACCAAGTCCACTAAGTTAATTAATAAGTTTGGGCCTAATTAAATATTTAGTAGTTTATTATAATTGAATAAATGTGAATCCTTATTATAAAAGGATTAGTATTAATTAGACAATCCTTTAGAGGATAGTATTTGTTTAACCCAATCCTTGATAGATTTGGATTAGCCTAGTTGAGGTACTATAAATATGTTGATATTAAAGTTGATTAATAAGAGAGAGATATAATATTAAGCTTAAAAAATTCCGTGTGTTCTCCCTCTCCTTCTCGGTAGTAATATCAAGGGTGATTCATTGTTCCTTGTAAATCGTAGCAGGCTCTCATCCGTTTTCTCTCCTTGCATGACCTCACATAAAGTTCCAGTACACAAAGTCTTCCTTATTCATCTCCTATCTTGACTTGTCCTTTGTGGTATTATTACACAATACTAATTGATTAAAGTATTGTGATTTTGGATTAAGTCAACATTTGGTATCAGAGCAAGGTTAGTTTGTGATCAAGATGGTTTGTAGCAAAGTTTATATGGGTCCCAAGTTTGATGGAAAAATTAATTTTTCCGATTGGAGATATCAGATGTATAATTTTTTGGTTGCTTGTGATTTGGAAAAATCCGTAGATGAGGACCTTGTTGCAAATTCACCTAAAACGGAGAAAGTCAAATCTGCCGAAGCACTTGATTATATTTACAATGCAGTTGAAGATAACATACGAAAAAAGATTATTAATTGCAAATCAGCATATGCTGCTTTTAATATTTTGACGACGACGTATGGTGGCGATGATAGAGTAAAGAGAAATTATTTGCAAATTTTGACAGGGAAATTTGAAAAATTACAAATGGAGAAATCGGAGAAAGTTTCTGACTATATCTCTAGGGTGTGTGATCTTGCTTCAGATATGAAGGCAAACGGAGATGATGTTCCAGATGAAAGGATTTGTTCAAAAATCCTTCGTACGATGACGCTTTTGATGGTGCTGCCTCAATAAATTTGGCAATTAAAGATTTGAAGACGTTGACGGTGGCAGAATTAGAGTCCGCCCTTGTTAGCCATGAGTTACTATTTGGAGATCGTTCGAAGAAAACAGAAGAAGCTGCATTGCAAAGCCAAGTGAATTTGAAAAACACGAATGATGGATCGAAAGAAAGTGGTGGATCAAGTCATGGAGGCCAAAACCATGGTGGTAGAGGTCAAGGGTACAACAACAGAGGACGTGGCTACAACAATCGAGGTGGTCGTGGTTACAATAATGGAGGTGGTCGTGACTACAACAACAATGGTGGTCGTGGCTACAATAATGGTGGTGGTCGCAATTACAACAATGGTGGTAATCGTGGTTACAATAATGGTGGTGGTCGTGGTTACAACAATCGAGGCAGAGGCAATTACAACTCAAGTGGTGGACAAGGAGGTAATAATTGGAATCATGGAGGTAATAATACTAATTGTTGTTATAATTGTGGAAAACCTGGTCATAAAATTGCTGATTGTAGATATAGAAGGGAGAATAATGGAAACCATCATGCGAATAATTTTGCTGAAAATAATTTTGAAAATTCAGAAACTTTGCTCTTAGTTAGTAATTGTGAGAATTTAAAAGACAAAAATATATGGTTTTTGGATACTGGGTGTAGTAATCATATGTGTGGGAGCAAAGATCTATTTTCTGAATTGGATGAATCCGTTAGATCTGAAGTGAAATTTGGCAATAATGCAACTATTCCGGTGATGGGGAAAGGCAAGATCTCAATTTCGTTGAAAGATGGTTCTCAAAATTCTATCTCAGATGTTTTCTACGTTCCAAGTCTTCAGAAAAATTTATTAAGTATGGGGCAGCTTTCAGAAAAGGGTTATGATATGAGAATTTTTAACGGAGTTTGTAGTATTAGTGATAGTCATAGAGGACTAATAGCAAAGGTAAATATGACTCATAATCGTTTATTTCCATTAAAGTTGAATTGTGGAAATTTATCTTGCTTTAGTTCTGTGATTCATGATGATAATTGGTTGTGGCACATGCGGTTTGGCATATTAATTTTGGAAGTCTTAACTTTCTTTCTCGTAAAAAGATGGTTGAAGGATTGCCCGCAATTGATGTACCTAAAGGTGTTTGTGAAACGTGTGTTTTGGGCAAGAAACATAGAGATGCTTTTCCTACAGGTAAATCTTGGAGAGCAAAGAGACCGTTGGAGTTGATTCATTCCGATCTGTGCTCAGTTGAGGTTGCTTCTAATGGCGGTTGCAGGTATTTTATCACCTTTATTGATGATTTTAGTAGGAAAGCATGGGTATATATTTTGAAAGAAAAATCTGAGGCTTGTGATATGTTTAAAAAGTTTAAATATTTTGTGGAGAAGCAAAGTGGGCATAAAATTAAAACTTTGAGAACGGATAGGGGAACAGAGTATCTTGTTTGTGATGATTTTCTTGAGAAGCATGGCATTGAGCACCAGTTAACTGCTAGATATACTCCGCAACAGAATGGTGTAGCAGAGAGAAAAAATAGAACTGTTATGGATATGGTTAGGTGTATGTTGAATTTCAAAAAAATGCCTAAGAGTTTTTGGGCCGAAGCAGTTGCATGTGCAATTTATGTTTTGAATAGGTGCTCAACAAGAAGTGTTCGTGATAGAACTCCAGAGGAGGCATGGAGTGGTAGAAGACCTTTTATTGGATATCTAAGGGTGTTTGGTTGTATTGCTTATGCTCATGTGCCTGATCATTTGAGAAAGAAACTTGATGATAAAAGTGAAAAGTGTATTTTCATTGGCTATAGTGATGTGTCAAAAGCTTATAAATTATTCAACCCTGTGACAAATAAAGTTGTTGTTAGTAGAGATGTGACTTTTGATGAGGTTGGTGTTTGGGATTGGTCTTCTAAAGGGAAGGAAAAATCAAGTTTTATTCTTGCTCAAAATGAAGATGTTAATGATCAAGATGATGTTCCAACTCCTACAACTGCAGAAGAAGAAAGTTCAAGGCGTCCGCAGAGACAGCGTAACTTACCAGCTAGGTTGCAAGACTATGTTGTGGGCAGTGATAATGATCCCACCGATGAAGAATTGGTGAATTTTGCTTTATTTGCGGATTGTGATCCTGTTAATTTTGATGAAGCATCTTGTGAAGATCATTGGATTCAAGCAATGGATGATGAGATTCATGCAATTGAGAAGAATAATACATAGGAGCTTACTACTTTGCCAAGTGGTAAGAAGGCAATTGGTGTCAAGTGGGTTTACAAGACAAAGTATAAGCCAAGTGGTGAAGTTGATCGTTACAAGGCAAGGTTAGTTGCAAAAGATTACAAGCAAAAGCCAGGTATTGATTATTTTGAAGTATTTGCACCAGTTGCTAGACTTGATACTGTTCGTATGATTATTTCTCTTGCTGCACAAAATAGTTGGAAAATTCATCAAATGGATGTTAAGTCTGCTTTCTTGAATGGTGTTCTTGAGGAGGAAGTGTATGTTGAGCAACCTGCAGGATATGTGAAAAGGGGCAATGAAGATAAAGTATACAAGTTGAAAAGAGCTTTGTATGGTTTGAAGCAAGCTCCTAGAGCTTGGTATACTCGCATTGATTCTTATTTTATGGAGCATGGTTTTCAGAGATGTCCGTATGAGCATACTTTATATGTTAAATCATTGGATAATGATATTCTTATTGTTTGCTTGTATGTTGATGATTTGATTTTTACCGGTAATAACCCGAGGTTGGTGACACAATTTAGGGAGGCTATGATAAATCAGTTCGAGATGACAGATATGGGGCTTATGTCTTATTTTCTTGGAATTGAAGTTGCTCAAGTAAATGGTGGAATTTTTATTTCGCAGAAAAAGTATGCTAATGATATTTAAAAAAAATTTAAGATGGATAATGCTAAACCAATTTTGACTCTACTTGAGGAGAGGTTGAAATTAGTGAGAGATGGTAATGGTGATTTTGTTGATCCTACTTATTTTAAAAGATTGGTTGGGAGTTTGAGATATTTAACTTCAACTAGGCTAGATATTGTTTATGGTGTTGGACTGATTAGTAGGTTTATGGAGACTCCACGTCAATCTCACTTACAAGCTGCAAAGAGGATTTTGCGATATATCCGAGGTACGTGTAGTGATGGAATTTTTTACTCGAGTTCTAATGATGTGGAGCTTGTTGGTTATACAGATAGTGATTGGGCCGGTGATATTGAGAATCGAAAAAGTACTTCAGGTTATGCATTTCATCTTGGTTCGGGCGTATTTTCGTGGTCTTCAAAGAAACAACAAGTTGTTGCTCTTTCTACAGCTGAAGCAGAATACATGGCAGTGGCGAGTAGAGCTACTCAAGCAGTGTGGTTGCGTAGATTGCTAAATGTTCTACATTTCAAGCAAGATGGTGCAACGAAAATTTTGTGTGATAACAAGTCAGCAATTGCATTGTCGAAGAATCCAGTTTTTCATGGTCGAAGCAAGCACATCGACATTAAGTTTCACTTTATTCGTGATTTGGTTCGAAAGAAAGAGATCATTGTTGAGTATTGTCAAACTGAAGATCAAGTTGCAGATATTTTTACGAAGCCATTGAAGACCGAACCATTTTTAAAGTTGAAGAATATGATGGGCATGATGAAGTTTGAAGACCTTGGTTTAAGGGAGGCAATGTTGGGCCCTAAACCAAGTCCACTAAGTTAATTAATAAGTTTGGGCCTAATTAAATATTTAGTAGTTTATTATAATTGAATAAATGTGAATCCTTATTATAAAAGGATTAGTATTAATTAGACAATCCTTTAGATGATAGTATTTGTTTAACCCAATCCTTGATAGATTTGGATTAGCCTAGTTGAGGTACTATAAATATGTTGATATTAAAGTTGATTAATAAGAGAGAGATATAATATTAAGCTTAAAAAATTTCGTGTGTTCTCCCTCTCCTTCTCGGTAGTAATATCAGGGGTGATTCATTGTTCCTTGTAAACCGTAGCAGGCTCTCATCCGTTTTCTCTCCTTGCATGACCTCACATAAAGTTCCAGTACACAAAGTCTTCCTTATTCATCTCCTATCTTGACTTGTCCTTTGTGGTATTATTACACAATACTAATTGATTAAAGTATTGTGATTTTGGATTAAGTCAACATACGGTTGCTTTTCATATTCAAGAGGCGAGATAGGAAGAATCAACACAAATAAATCTCGACAACAAATTTTCTACTTAAATCTATCGGTTATATGTTTATGAATTCACTTGATTTATTATATAGCTTTAATCAGCAACTACTCCCTTCGCTCCAATGAAAGAGTTCACTTATGAAATGATGAATATGATCAATGTCAAATAATATAAATAGCTTAAATGTTTCAAAAACAGTAAATAAGTATCACAAACAAAAGAAAAGAGTGACTGTCTAAATTTCAGCTTAGGGTCCGTTTGGATACATTGTTTTTGAATTTTATAAATATTAAAATTCTATGGAATTTAAATAATGTGGAATTTGCTTTCAAAATCATATTCATAGCAATTCCATGGTTTGGATAATATGTGAAATTAAATTGCAATTCTAGATTATAGTTAAAATAAGATTTCAATAATATTTCAAATATCTAGTCTAGCTTAGTGATAGTGGTGGTTAGTGATTTCAAATGATAAAGGTTCTAACATTGCTAACAACAAAATTGTAAACTTTTTATATTTTAAAAAATAAATAGCAAATACTGGTGGTGGTTAACTGCGGCGGTGCGGCCGGAGGTAGTGGTTGATGGTGGTGGCCGGAGGTGGTGGTCAGTGGTGGCATCTAGATGTGGTGGCTAGCAGCGGTGGTCGGTGGCAGAGGTAGGAGGTGGCGATCGGTCGTGGCGGCCGGCGGTGGTGGTGGTGGTGGTGGTGAAAGAAGGGTGAGTTGTTATTGTGTTAAGTAATAGAAGAGAAAAAAGGGCACATGAAGAGCCAGGCCCTAAGGGGAAGCCCTGGGTCCAAGTCCAAATCACATGGGTCAAAGCCCACCATAGCGCGAGCAGACCGCACCTCATCGAGCAGCCTTGGTAACCTATCAAGAGACATGCGAGCACGATCTGTCCTCGGGGGACCAGGATGCAGCGAGCAGGCTAGGCCTCCCCATTTGTTCCCCGGGTACTCATGAGATGTGGCCACGTGGCAGAACGTCGCTGGCCGAACGTGCCCGACGGTTACGCCTACCGCGCTAGCATTCATGCCCGCTACCTGGCCGTTACACTTGTTGCTATTCCCACAATGATGAGCGGTTAACACTGACCCTTTAAGAGCCTTGGATCAACTTCAAGTAAAGGTACGCATACTTCGATTAGCAAGTACACTCTGCCAAACTGTGATTAGAGCTGGTCACTTACTCTCACACCGGAGTGTCTTTGCAGGGCCAGCCCCTGCATTCACCTAGTGTCTTTATTTGTCTTGGCAGGTGGAGTAAAAGCCCAGATATCTAAACTCACTGACGATCCAGCCCACATGACTTTTTGTGCATTATCAGCTTGGTTCCGTTGCCGGGAATCCTTGAATTTCTTGTTAGGCACGCACTTTGCAATACGTTAACATGGCTAGAAACGGAAAGGATACGACGGTGGACAGCCTGACTCCGGGGGCTGTTGGGGGTCAAGGTGGAACAGTTTTGCCACCTCCACCTCCAGCCAACATAGCCTGAGTAACATTGTCCCGTTCGGGATGATTTACTTCTTGCCTATTGGCTTGACTTTCTAAAGAATAAACAAATGCTGAAGATCCAATTGGACACTAGGGAAACTTAAGCAGCAAAACTATAGCAACAATTCATAGAAATGAATAAACAAATGCTAAAGATCCAACTGGACACTATGGAAACTAGAGAAAGATTTAAAAAATGGTATAAAGCAAGGGAAATACAAAAAGGAAAAGAAATTTTGATATTTGATAAAATTGTCATGAAAGTCAACAAGCATTCACCGTTAGATCAAAGAAAACAATATTCTGATATAAGTTACCATACTTTTCAACCATTTCATTATGCTAAAAAGTTGAAAAGGAATCAAAAATGAACCTCCACAGAAACAACTATGATTCAAAATTATAAAAACAAAAGAACACAAAAGATTACAAACATCTCGGGACCCATATAAAAGGGGTACCAAAAGTTATTTTTGCAGGAACACTCAGCAAAAACAAAAGAGGATCTTACCTCAAGATAAGGTTCCTGAAACACAACTTTATGTACATAACTGTTTTATATTACTAACTGTTAGTTCATACCTTCATATTTTGCAAAAACCAAAATATATGCAGCATTATTTTTCAAACATAATCTTTCTCATAGAATCAAAAGTTGTAAATATCTGTAGTTGCATTACAAAAGTCATCCATTATAAACATACAAAAAAAAAAAAAAAAGACAAATGGATAGATAGCAGTTGGTCATTTAACAAATTTTTCAAAATCAGAAAGATCACACAAAAGATTGTCAAAACAAAATTCTAAATTTCCATCTCCTTGTGATCAATATCATCTAGCAAAGATTTTTCAAAAAGAGTTAAAGATTTTCCATATTCCTTAATAAATAATAATCATAATTGAAGTATGCTTGATTTAATATCCAACAGAAACATTATCCCCTATAAACACAAATAAATACTCCAAATATAGTCCTATTAATGATTGGCCTTTGACACATGTCATAATCACTAATAAAGGCAACGAGAAAGTATTAATGAAAATATTTCTAAATGAATACCCCCTCCGTCCCAAATAAATGACGTTTTAGAAAAAAAAATTTGTCCCAAAATAAATGACGTTATAGAATTTCAAGATAAATTTATCCACATTTTTCCAATAGCCTTTATTAATTACTCTCTAATTATATGTTGTATTGAGAATGAAAAGCATTTGTCTTCAATGCATTGAGAATATGAACAATTTTTTTAGAGAGAAAGTGAGATAAGTAAAGATGTGTTGTTCAAACTTTGAGGAAAAGTAGGATGATTTAAAGAGGGATGTTAAATGGCTTGAATTGAGATGTTTAAAAATGGTAATTAAGTAATATTTGTCATTAATGTTTAGAGTGTTAAAATAATTTTGTAGTCTATATAATCAAGTTACCCCTAAATCTAAATTTAAATTTAAATTTTCAGCATCCAACCACCTCATTTATGATCAGTTTAGGGACGAAACAATAATTTACTTAGCACAATTAATTATTAAACATAAATAATTATATCGAACCACTTTTTTGGATGTCCCTATTCGCGTTGTTTAAATTTATCGTTTCTAAATATGGCCTCATAATCAACCTCATATTTAGAAGGTTTTTCATTTGATGCCATTTGTTACCCAATTTTATTTTTTTTCTAAAATGGAATGCAATATCTTAACCAATATCTAGTGATACTTATAATATTTTGCAATTGGATGAGGAAGAACATTAAAGAAAAGGAAAACTTTCAAATCCCATGATCATCCATTAATGTAGAGAAAAATAGACACCAGGTGCACTTAGGCATGTATATAAAACCTCTCACATCTCACAAGAAGTATCCAATGATCTCTCTCTCTCTCTCTCTCCCCCCTTTCTCTCTATTTCTCTCTCTCCCCCTCTCTCTCTCCATGGCAATTATTTATTCAAGTCAACGAATTTTGGTTTGCGTTGTTCTTTTCTCTCTAATCGCCATTCATGGATGTAAGTGTCCTATTGTTTTCCATATATGTATATATATACATACATACATATATGTATACATACATACATATATATATACATACATATATATATATGTATATCTATAAATATATATATATATATATATGTATACGTGTGTGAGAGAGTGAGTGTGCATATGTGTGGATGACTCAACTTACATTTTCTAATCATGTTGATTTCCATATGATGAAATAAACATAATCAAGTGGTTAGATTAAAAAAATATAAACTACGGACTATGATTGGTGTGCGTAAAATACTTCAAATTTACATGAGGGATAAGTTGACTACACATCAGCGACATTGCTCTTCATATTAACAAAGTTATATATATGTCGTACTTTAATTAGATTAACAATGACATAATATCATCGTCACATTCAACATTTTCTCGATCCTACATATATGTGATACACATTTTTCTTGAATAACGTGTCGTATTATTGTTATGATGTATAGGTTCTGCAGGTAAAGGAGAGGAGGACAGTGGAAACAAAGTTGGAGCTAAGTTTGAGATATCGAAAACCAAGTTCGTCAAAATAAGTGAAAAAATAAATTTGGGACATTGTTTTCCATCCACTTGTGAAACAACTAACACACACAGTGGTCATACAAATGGAAATATGGAATGTTGGTGTTGTGATCGCTACGTACACGATTGTTATAAATATCGTTCTGATTGTCACAAATTTTGTCCTTAATTAGAGATCAGTTGCATTTATAATATAATGCTTTATTTGCTTTGAATTCAATTGTGTAATGCTTTCTGCAGAAAATAATATTTGATTTTATCCTATTCGTCTTTCATTTAAGTTGATTGAGAAATTCTAAGAGAGGCAAGAAACAAAGTGACCATTATTTTCATGTTTTGGCTAGTAAATATGCGTGTATATGCTGCAAGGATGAATGAAACAAATGTTGAGATTAATTGAATTAAAAGAATCACCTACTTAACCGTTAATTAGTTGGAAAGTTTGATTGAGTAGTTAAAAAGTACAATACTGCAATTAATGGTTAAGTAGTTGAGTCATTTAAAGCAATTCATCTTACCATTTGATTTTGGCAAAACTTAGATAAAACTGTGTTAAGTTAAGAACGATCTCACATAATTAATGTAGTGAATTGGTCAATGTGATTCCGTTTTGCTGTAACACTTTCTCACAAGAGACTTACTCTTTGATTTTTGATCCAATGAATCATAATAATAGTAACCGTACCATTGCTTACTATTGAAAGTAACCATTTAAACATTCCTTATATATATACTCACAAGTTCAACTGGACTTCTCTTCAGAAAGGACATATTTTCTATTGTCGATGTGTCTCGCGTTGCAAGCCACATCGTTAAAGAGCTCTGTACACCATTTTCTTAGACCCATTTACACAACCATGTGA
The DNA here is from genome assembly GCA_016624345.1 of Platycodon grandiflorus. Classification (NCBI taxonomy): domain Eukaryota; kingdom Viridiplantae; phylum Streptophyta; class Magnoliopsida; order Asterales; family Campanulaceae; genus Platycodon; species Platycodon grandiflorus. The sequence goes on from CM028368.1 coordinate 22,495,177, forward strand.
TTATTTCATTTATTTTATAACTTTGTTAGCAATGTAGTCACATTCCGTCAAGGTTTCAATTCAATTCAATGAATTCATGACTAACAGGAGTAACGAAGCTAACTGAGCTCCCATGCTCATTTAGATCTGCCTTTTTAAGTGTCTTTTGGTTATTTCACTGCCTTTTCCCATCATTTGATTTCGTTAGTGTTCTTTGTCAATTTTTGAATAATTCATAATCATCTAAAACAAATTAACATAGGAATTGACTAGGATTTGACCACCAAACGAGACCGATCGAGATTGATCGGATGAAATGGATACCTAACTCCTTTTGATCCCGTCATCGATCTAGCCCCCAAACCCAGAAAATATCTAGGCTTTCTTATGTGAGCCTTCAAACAAGAACATAAGTGACTCATTTACCAAATTGGAGTCCGTCCGGGATTGAAGAACTCATCGTATTTTACGATAACGTTTGACTTTCTCACATAGTCCTCTAGTGAGATTTTCCATAATCCTAAATAAATAATAATCATAATTGAATTATGATTGGTTTAATATCCAACAAAAACATTATCACCTATAAAACACAAATAAATACTCCAAATATAGTCCTATTAATGATTGACCTTTGACACATGTCATAATCACTCATAAAGGCAATGAGAATGAATTAATGAAAATATTTCTAAATGAATACTCCCTCCGTCCCAAATAAACGACGTTTTAGAAAGAAAAAAAAGTTATCCCAAAATAAATGACGTTATATAATTTCAAGAAAAAATTATCAACATTTTGCCAATAGCCTTTATTAATTACTCTCTAATTATATGTTGCATTGGGAATGAAAAGCATTTGTCTTCAATGCATTAAGAATATGAACAGTTTTTTTAAAGAAAAAGTGAGATGAGTAAAGATGTGTTGTTCAAACATTGAGGAAAAGTAGGATGATTTAAAAAGGGATGTTAAATGGCTCAAATTGGGATGTTCAAAAATGGTAATTAAGTAAAATTTGTCATTAATGTTTAGAATGTTAAAATAATTTTGTAGTCCATATAATCAAGTTACCCCTAAATCTAAATTTAAATTTTCAGCATCCAACCACCTCATTTATGATCAATTGAGGGATGAAACAATAATTTACTTAGCATAATTAATTAGTAAACATAAATAATTACACCGAACCACTTTTTTGGACATCCCTATTCGCGTTGTTTAAATTTATCGTTTCTAAATATGGCCTCATAATCAACCTCAAATTTAGAAGGTTTTTCACTTGATGCCATTTGTTACCCAATTTTATTTTTTTTCTAAAATGGAATTCAATATCTAAACCAATATCTAGTGATACTCCCAATATCTAGTGATACTCATAATATTTTGCAATTGGATGAGGAAGAATATTAAAGAAAAGTAAAAGTTTCAAATCCCATGATCATCCACTAATGTAGAGAAAAATAGACACAAGGTGCACTTAGGTATGTATATAAAACCTCTCACATCTCACAAGAAGTATCCAATAATCTCTCTCTCTCCCCCTCTCTCTCTTTCTCTCTCTCCCCCTCTCTCTCCATGGCAATTATTTATTCAAGTCATCGAATTTTGGTTTGCATCGTTCTTTTCTCTCTAATCGCCATTCATGGATGTAAGTGTCCTATTGTTTTCCATACATGTATATATATACATGTATATATATATTACATATGTATATACATGTATATATATATTACATATGTATATATATATATGTATATATATATAAATACATATATATATATATATAAATACATGTATATGTGTGTGAGAGAGTGAATGTGTATATGTGGATGACTCAACTTACATTTTCTAACCATGTTGATTTCCATATGATGAAATAAACATAATCAAGTGGTTAGATTAAAAAAATATAAACTACGGCCTATGATTGGAGTGCGTAAAATACTTCAAATTTACATGAGGGATAAGTTGACTACACATTAGCGATATTGCTCTTCATATTAATAAAGTTGTATATCTGTCATACTTTAATTAGATTAATAATGACGTGGTATCACCGTCACATTCAATATTTACTCCTACATATATATGTTACACATTTTTCTTGAATAACGTGTCGTATTGTTGTTATGATGTATAGGTTTTGCAGGTAAAGGAGAGGAGGACAGTGGAAACAAAGTTGGAGCTGATATTGGGATATTGAAAACCAAGTTCGTCAAAATAAGTGAAAAAATAAATTTGGGACATTGTTTTCCATCCACTTGTAAAACAACTAACACACACAGTGGTCATACAAATGGAATTATACAATGTTGGTGTTGTGATCGCTACGAAGACGATTGTTATAGAGATCAGTCTCATTGTGACGAATTTTGTACTTAATTAGAGATCAGTTGCATTTATAATATAATGCTCTAATTGCTTTGAATTCAATTGTGTAATGCTTTCTGCAAAAAACAATATTTGATTTTATCCTATTCGTCTTTCATTTAAGTTGATTGAGAATTTCTTAGAGAGGCAAGAAACAAAGTGACCATTATTTTCATGTTTTGGCTAGTAAATATGCGTGTATATGCAAGGATGAATGAAACAAAGGTTGAGATTAATTGAATTAAAAGACTCACCTACTTAACCATTAATTAGTTGGAAAGTTTGATTGAGTAGTTGAAATGTACAATACTGCAATTAATGGTTAAGTAGTTGAGTCATTTAAAGCAATTCATCTTACCATTTGATTTTGGCAAAACTTAGATAAAACTGTGTTAAGTTAAGAACGATCTCACATAATTAATGTAGTGAATTGGTCAATGTGATTCCGTTTTACTGTAACACTTTCTCACAAGAGACTTACTCTTTGATTTTTGATCCAATGAATCATAATAATAGTAACCATTGCTTACTATTGAAAGTAACCATTTAAACATTCCTTATATATATACTCACAAGTTCAACTGGACTTCTCTCCAGAATGGACGTATTTTCTATCGACGATGTGTCTCGCGTTGCAAGTCACATCGTTAAAGAGCTCTGTACACCCTTTTCTTAGACCCATTTACACAACCATGTGATTATTTCATTTATTTTATAATTTTGTTAGCAATGTAGTCACATTCCGTCAAGGTTTCAATTCAATTCAATGAATTCATGACTAACAGGAGTAACGAAGCTAACTGAGCTCCCATGCTCATTTAGATCTGCCTTTTTAAGTGTCTTTTTAAGTGTCTTTTGGTTATTTCACTGCCTTTTCCCATCATTTGATTTCGTTAGTGTTCTTTGTCAATTTTTGAATAATTCATAATCATCTAAAACAAATTAACATAGGAATTGACTAGGATTTGACCACCAAAAGAGACCGATCGAGATTGATCGGATGAAATGGATATCTAACTCCTTTTGATCCCGTCCGTCATCTAGCCCCCAAACCCAGAAAATCTCTAGGCTTTCTTATGTGAGCCTTCAAACAAGAACATAAGTGACTCATTTACCAAATTGGAGTCCGTTCGGGATTGAAGAACTCGTCGTAGTATTTTACGATAACGTTTGACATTCTCACATAGTCCTCTAGTGAGATTATTAATTCTTGTAATATATTTGGTCATTGATGATTTTCCATAAATCTTTTAGAATATTGTTTTTCAAAAAAGTTCTTGAAACTTTTCTTCTCAAAATTTTAAAATCCCTCCACTCCCCCTGTTCATTTATAGTCAGGGTAGGGATGAACAGAAAATTATAATGAATGTACATTGCGCTAAAAAAAAAAAACAAACAAAAAGTTCACTTATGAAACTAAAAATAATAATAATCAAATACTCCCCCCCCCCTCTCCCAAAAAATATAGCCCAATGAAAAAGTCACACTTTTTAATATCGTACTTTTTTCCTTCTAAATAGTATTGAGTTTATAGACTTTTTAGTAGACATTCTAGATAAATCATCATATTTCTCAAGTAAAAGAAAAAATTGAAAAAAAAAATATATGAAGATTTGTAGCTTAAATTTTTGAAATAATACTATTTTTTTCTGAAAAAAGACATAAAAGAAAAGTTGGACTTCTTTTGGGGAGAGGGAGAAGTACACTACATTATTAGGTACTAGTTATAGAACCCGTGTTTTTTACGGATGTAATTTAACTTTTGTGTTTAATTGATATATTTCATGAATAATTTTATATAAAATTATCATTATTAGATATATGCATGATCGTTTAGTATAGTATTTTCGTTTCAAAATAAGTATTTTTTATTGGTGGTCAATATATATATTTTCATTTTTATACATTTTTGTTGGATTGCTTTTACTTTGCTTTGTTTTTTTTTTCTTTTTGTTTACATCTTGCACTTAGTAAAGATATTTTGGACATATATTTGAAGAATTTTTTAAAAATTAAAAATAAAATATTTACTTGGGATTTATTAAAGAAAGATAATTTTTTTCTGAACAAAGGAGAATTATTTAAGGATTGAATATTTTATAAAATAAGTTTTGAAGATCATTCAATGATTAGAGAATATTTAGTTGGATACTATATTTACAAAATTATTTATTTTTGATACACTGAAATAATAATCAAAATAAGTGGATATTATAGTACATCGGTCTCGTGACCCTCACTTAACTATAATATACTCCCTCCGTCCCTTAATTATTGTCTTATTTGATCCGGTACACGAATTAAGAAAAAATAATTGACTTAATTATTAATATTGGTATAATGTGTAATTTTCTTTAATGCCGATGTGTACGTGGTCCATAATTAAAGTAGAGAAAAAAAATAAAGAGTAAAATAGTAAAAGTAATGTCCTAAAAAGAAAAGTTTTCAAAAAAGACAATTATTTTGAGACGGATAAATAAGAAAAGGAAGACAATAATTTAGGGACGGAGGGAGTATATAGTATTCTAAAAATATATATATAATATAATTGGTTAAGCTGGTTTATGGTAGGTATACATATATAAAAAGGAGTGGGTTTAAGTTTCATTACAAACATCATTTTGCTTTTCATTTGCTTTTTATTTTTTTGTCAATATCTAAAGTTCTTTACCTATTACTATTTACTACTCCCTCCGTCCCTAAATTATTTCCTTGTCAATACCTAAAGTTCTTTACCTATTACTATTTACTACTCCCTCCGTCCCTAAATTATTGTCTTCTTTTCATTTTTTATCCGTTCCAAAATAATTGTCTTGTTTGAAAATTTTCCTTTTTAGGACATCACTTTTACCATTTTACCCTTACTTTTTCTTCTACTTTAATTATGGGTCACATATACATGGGCATTAAGTTCTTTACCTATTACTATTTACTACTCCTTCCGTCCCTAAATTATTATATTCTTTTCATTTTTTGTCCGTCCCAAAATAATTGTCTTGTTTGAAAATTTTCCATTTTAGGAAATCACTTTTACCATTTTACCCTTACTTTTTCTTCTACTTTAATAATGAGCCAGATACACATGGGCATTAAAAAAAATTACACATTATACCAATATTAATAATCAAGTCAATTATTTTTTCTTAATCTGTGTGTCAGGTCAAACAAAACAATAATTAAGGGACGGAGGGAATATTATATATACTCTTTAGAGCCCGTTTGGTGTAGCGTTTTAAAAACGCAGTGTTTTAAAAACGCAGCGTTTCTAAAACGCAGATTATTTAAAACGCTGCTTTTTTCTTTATAAATGCGTTTGGGATATTATGTCAAAACGCTTTTTATTCCCTCTGCGTTTTAAAATCTGCGTTTGGGAAAAAGCTAGGAATTTCGTTTTAAACGCAGCTGCGTTTTGAAAACGCAGTGTTTTCTACCGCAGCATTGAAACGCTAAGTTAAGGAATAAGCTGCGTTTTAACCCTGCGTTTTGGCCAAAACGCGCGAACAAACGGGCTCTTATAATAGTTATTGTTATTAAGTAATATTATTACCTAATGACATCCTCTCCTAATAAATAAGAATTTGAAAAGTCAAATTCACCAAAATAAAGATTTAACAAAAATGGTGTAGGTGGCAAACTCATAGACATCCTCACCAATTTTAATATATATATATATATATATATATAGTTTTATCCATTTAACAAATAATCATTCTAACTTCTGCGAGTTCATAAGTTGTTTCTAAACATCTCAAACAAACCTGAATGCTATTATAGCTATGAAGCTATCACCAAACCGGTCAGCTACAAATATTAGCTAAATCAATCGGACACTAAAAACACTTTGGTTACACTCTATACCTTCCCATCAGAATTGCCCTGCAAAACCAACTCCTTCCCTTCAATCCAACCATCTTTTTCAAGCTTCTTGTAGACAAATCCTTTAGCCACCCATAGATAAAAACACAAACTCAAACCACTCAACGCAGCCAAAACCCAGTAGAAGTAATCAAGATGTGCCCTATTAAGATTATCTCCAAGCCATTTATCCCCACATCTTTCACTAATAGCCTGCACAACTGATATTACAGCACTGCTCAGGAAGCTCCCCACTCCCAAAATGCTCAAATAAGCTGCAGCTCCCATGCTTCTCATCTCCTCGTGCATTTGATCGTAGAACAACTCCTGAAGTCCGACGATCATGAGCATATCGGAAACCCCAACGAGCATGTACTGCGGAACTAGCCACCAAATACTCATAGGGATAACTGATTTTGGTTTGTCGATTAGGCCATGGTGCCGTGCAACGCTTACCCTCTTAGACTCAACTAGAGCCGATACAATCATGGTTAGTATCGATAGACAGTTTCCAATTCCCATCCTTTGTAGTATTGTAATGCCTCTGGGATGTCCCGTTAGGTTCCTAGCGAAAGGGATAAGTATCCGGTCATAAAGTGGGACGGCAGCGAGGATAGTGAGGCCGGTGATGACTTGGAGAGTCGCTGGCGGCACTTGAAATTTCTTCGATGATGACGACCGCCAGAGTGATCGGTTCATTGTGCTGCCTTGCTTTGTGTAATAGGTGCTAAGCTGTGATACCACAACCGTGAACATTAGGCAAGTTAACCAAATCGGAATCAGACGAAGGACTAGCTTCACTTCCTCGACTTGGTTCGCCGAGCAGAGTCGCCAATGGTTTCTTTTCGCACTTGACTTGTCGATTTCATCGACGATCATTGCCTTGTCCAAGAATCTGTAGACCAAATTCGACAGCATTCCTAACATAATCAGTAACTAACTTTTTTTTTTTTTTTTTTTTCCGAATTATCAAATTTAAGAGCCCGTTTGTTCGTGCGTTTTGGCCAAAACGTAGCTTATTCCTTAACTTAGCGTTTCAATGCTGCGGTAGAAAAAGATACATTTTGAAAACGCAGCTGCGTTTTAAAATGCTGTAATTCCTACTTTTTTTTCCAAAACACAGATTTTAAAATATAGTAGGGAATAAAAAATTGCGTTTTGACATAATATATCAAACGCATTTACAAAGAAAAAAACCGCGTTTTAGAAACGCTGCTTTTCAAAACACTGCATTTTTAAAACGCTACACCAAACAGACTCTAATTTTATTAACATAGCTCAAATCTGATACGTATGGTTAAACTAGAACGACACTCAACGATTTTATGTAAGCGTTTGGTGGTTGATTTATTTTACGTTCAAAGTAGCGTGTAGTATTTTGAAACTCGTAAATCTTTTTAGCTTATTTGTTTTTTCCAATAGTACCCTTTTGATAAAATCATAAAACATTAAGATTAAATAAAGAAAGATCAAAACGCTTTTATATAATATAATATAATATATATTACATTCATACCATCAAAAGAATCTTACTTCTTCTCCTTTGGTTGTCTGTAATATAATAATAAAAATAACTCCTAATACCGACTATAAGCTACTCCCTCCTCCCTAAATTATTGTTTTCATTTCTTTTTTTATTCGTCTTAAAATAATTATTTTATTTAAAAATTTTTATTTTTAAGACATTACTTTTACTATTTTATCCTTACTTTTTTTCTTACTTTAATTATGGACAATATATACATAGACATTAAAGAAAATAACACATCATACCAATATCAATAATCAAGTCAATTTTTTTTTAATCTGTATACCGGGTCAAACAAAATAATAATTAAGGGCCGGAGGGAGTATAAAGTTTCTCCCCCTCTTGTTTTATTTTTTCTTATCAATAAAATTTGTAAGGGGTTCCGTCCCTGTTTGTTAAAAGGAAAAAAAAACAAAAAAAACTACTCCATCTGTTTCAGGCAAAGAGTTTATTTTTAACTTTTTTTAGGTCAACTTACTTAAAGTTTAACCAATAATTTACATACATTTATTTATTTTTATAAAGTTATGAAAGTTGTAGTCATAGTATACTTAATGTAATTTTTAATTAATGAAATTCTATTTCCTAAAATATAAGTATGTGAAATTTTATTTGATTTAGTCACATGTTGACTTTTAAAAATAAAAAGTGGACTCTTTACCTGAAACGGAGAGAGTAGAAAGTTTCTTCTTTTATTTTCTTTTTATTTTTGTTAAGATTACTATTTTTGAACAATATAAAATTCCCTTGATTCTGGACAAAAAGTTTACTTTCCATTTTTAAAAGTCAACATATAATTAAATCAAAATAAAATTTTACATACTTTACTTATGATTTAAAAATAAAATTAATTAATTAAAAACCACATTAATAATACTATATATTACACCTTTCGTAACTTTGTAAAAATAAATAAATTAATATAAATTATCAATCAAACTTTAATTGAGTTGATCTAAAAAAATCAAAACTCAACATTTTTCCAAAATTGTGGGAGTATTCACTTAAAAAGTCAATGTTTGAGAGTGATCAGGATAAGGTTTAAATTCATTCTTTAATTATAAATGCCTTTAAACTTTAAGATGAAGATACTTTTTCTAACGTAAAAATTAAAGGGTAAATTACAAATAACCGCTCAAGTATAGGTTGGATTCAATTTGCCCCCCTTAGCTATAATATTTTCTTAAATTGCACCTTTTGTTTAGTAGCCATTTGTATCGAGGGGGGCAATTTAAATCCAATACATAGCTATGGAAACTTATCTAACTTACCAAAATTTAAATTACTAAGAGTAAATTTGGAAATAGGGGCCTAATTTGGAAAGACAAGTTTTCAAGTAAAACATTTCAAAACAGAAAGTATGACTTTTTGAGTTGAACAATAGTGATATCTTACACACTAAAAAAAGATGAAATTTTAATGAAATTCATATACACAGATACATATATATATATATATATATCAATGAAATTTTAATGTATATATATAAATGTGTGTGTGAATATATATAAATGTGTGTGAATATACACATATATATATATATAATTTTAATGAAATTCATAGGATATTATATAATTATATAATTAAATGCATGTATTTGACTATCAGATAATTGGGACTACTTTCTTTTCATAATGGACTGTAATTGGTCAAATTTGGACACATTTGAATGGACTGTAATTGGTCAAATTTAGTGTCATAAATTTGGACACATTTGAAAGAAACTGAGGACAGTCGCACTAAAAAAAAAAATCAAATCAAATCTACATTTTGGAGTGCATAATGTTTCCAATTGAAAACCATGAATCTCTATTTTCAAATTCTAGACAAATATTCAAGTTATCGCATACTTGATCTAGTATATATTCATCGTAAAAAAAAAATAGAGATACAAATATTTTTGTATAAATTTAATACAAATTTAAATATCAAGCATGCAACGGATTAAAGAGTGATATCTCATACTAAGTTATGTAATATATTTAATCAATTACATGCTTATTACCTAAATTTGTATGGAAAAATTATACAAAAATATATGTATCTCTATCACTAATCTTTACTCTAATCCTCAAAATCTTTGACTTTTAAGAGTATATGATTAGAAAGTGATATTAATTGACAAACCTTTACTCTCTCTCTCTCTCTCTCTTAGAGCCCGTTTGGTGTAGCGTTTTGAAAACGCAGTGTTTTAAAAACGCAGCGTTTCTAAAACGCAGATTATTTAAAACGCGGCTTTTTTCTTTATAAATACGTTTGGGATATTATGTTAAAACGCTGCTTTTTATTCCCTACTGCGTTTTAAAATCTGCGTTTTGGGAAAAAGCTAGGAATTCCAGCGTTTTAAAACGCAGCTGCGTTTTGAAAACGCAGCGTTTTCTACCGCAGCATTAAAACGCTAAGTTAAGGAATAAGCTGCGTTTTAACCCTGCATTTTGACCAAAACGCGCGAACAAACGGGCTCTTAGTGTCACAAGCTATTTGCAAGCCGAAGCATAATTCACGAGTAACTACAAAAGCGATAAAACACTTTCGACTAAGTTTTAAAACAACTATATTTTTATGACTCGAAATCGAGGCCTGTAATAGACAAACCTTTACAAGAATATATAGAAGCGTACCTGAATTGGTTGGTACGAGCCAAATACCGGGTCCTATCTCCAACGACCTTCCCGTTGACTATTTTACTATTGTCGTCGTAACATATATCCTGACCATCGCAAACCATAGGCAACTGCCGCTTCCTTACCGCCGCCACTATAACCTGAGCCACCCTTGTGAACGGGCTCCCGACGGGGACTTCCCGGCGATACATACTTGTTCCAATCAAAAACACGACAAGTGCAGCCCCCACGGCCACGGCAGGCATACCGAACCCGATGGCCCACCCCACATAGTCTTGCACGGAAATAACCACAACTACCGCGGCAGTGGCACCGAAAACAATCCCTATGTACCACCAGTTGAAGAATGAACTCTTGGCAGCCTTCTGCTCCGGCAAGTCCTCGTCGAATTGGTCGGCGGCAAATGTTTGCACACATGGCTTGTGGCCACCTTCCCCAACAGCAAACACGTAAAGTGCTACGAAGAAAACTGGCCGACGATATTTCAGTGGAATTACTGCAACCGATAACACTAACAATACTAATCCCTGCAGTTGCATGTCGTCAACATTTAATCAAAAAACATTAGACTCGGAACAGAGAGAGTAATTCTCCATGCATGGAATTATATGATGATTTCAAACGCTCAGAAATTCAAAATAAATCATAGAAATGAACAAATTGCAAATACGTACCAAGAGAAAAGTGACTGAGGAGAGAATAATGGTGTTGAAACGACCGAGGTAGGAATCGGCTAGGAAGGCCCCGAACAAGGGAAACAAGGCGGAGACACCGTGCCAAATGTTGACATTTTTGGCAGCCGTAGCGATGGGTTCGCCGAGAACATTTGTGAGGTATGTGATGAGGTTTCCCGATACACCGTAGTAAGCGAATCGCTCAGCCACTTCCACAACTGCGCAAATAGAATTCGAAAACATCAATTCACGATAACAATTACCTTGAAATAAACATAAGTTAAGGAGACAAAAAAAAATTAACTAGAATAAGAAGAAGTAGATTCTGATTACAAATAATGAAAATGGCAGAATTCCAGCCACCCTTGGAAGACTTTCTTTGAGTAGAGATGTATATATCTTCATTTTCATGACCATTATTAGTAGGAACAACCATGGATGTGTCCATGGCTTAGTTACAAGCTTTGTATTTTTTCTTAGGAAAAATGAATGTTGACTAAGGATCATTAATTAGCTATATATATAGGGGGCTGGTCTCTATCTATATATACTTCTATAGTAGACAATATCTCTCTCTATATTTGAGAAATATATTTTTTCATGCAAAAAGAGATGGAGAGGGAAGGAGTGTTCAAGAACAACACAATTTGTTATTATCCTCATTCGTGTCTTATTTTGGTCCACAACGACAATATATCAATGGGTTGACTCAATGAACCTAACCAAATATCGGTAATTTGTGTGTACAATGTATGTTCAGCAGTTTCATATGCACGTTGCGACACTTAACCTTTACATAGAACCCGTTTGATCGATGGTTTTTTTGCTAAAACACAAGAATAAAAAAGAGCGTATTTGCAAAAATTGTGTTTCAATGCTACGGCAGAAAAAGCTACGCGGCGTTTTAAAACGCTGAAATTTCCAATTTTTTTTTCCCAAAACGCAGGTTTTAAAACGCTGCTAGGAGAAAAACACTGTGTTTTAATATCTCAAACGCATTAATAAAAAAAATCAGTGTTTTGAAAATTTTGTTTTTTTAAAAATGCATCGTTTCAAAAATACTGTATTTTAGAAACACTGCACCAAACGGGCTCATATATAAATATTTAACTATCAATTGTTAACTTGTTATTAAAATCATTCAATCAGCCTCATTAATAGATATTAGCGTAGTCTAAATAACAACCAGATCCAAATGAACAAATAGCGATGTCCCAATTGAAAGAGAGTCAGAAAACAACAAACAGAGATGTCTCACTTGAGAGAGTGGACGTTGGGTATTCACGTGTAGAGAGTTTGCTATGATATCATCTTAAACTAGTTATAAAACCCGTGCTTTGCACAAGTGTAATTTAATTTTTGTGTTTAATTAATACATTTTATGAATAATTTTATATAAAATAATCATTATTAGATATAGGCATGATCGTTTAATATAGTATTTTTATTTCAAAATAAATATTTTTTATTGGTGGTCAATATATGTATTTTCATTTTTATACATTTTTGTTGGGTTGCTTTTCCTTTGCTTTGTTTTTTTCTTTTTGTTTTCATCTTGCACTTAATAAAGATATTTTGGACATATATTTGAAGAATTTTTTAAAGATTAAAAATAAAATATTTACTTTGGGATTTATTAAAGAAAGATATTTTTTTTTCTGAACAAAGGAGAATTGTTTAAGGATTAAAAATAATTATACTTTATAAAATGATTTTTGAAGATCATTAATGATTAGAGAAGGTTTAGTTGGATACTATATTTACAAAATAGTATATTTTTGATACACTGAAATAATAATTAAAATAAGTGAATATTATCATACATGTCTCGTGACCCCCACTTAACTATAATATATGTAGTATTCTAGAAATATACATTTAATATAATTAGTTAAGTTGTTCTAAGGAGGATATACATATATAAAAGGGTGTGGGTTCAAATTTCATTATGAACATCATTTTGCTTTTCATTTACTTGTCAATACCTAAAATTCTTGACATATTACTATTTATTATTATATATACTCTTTATAATAGTTATTGTTATTAGGTAATATTATTACTTAATGGCATCCTCTCCTAATAAATAAGAATTTAAAGAGTCAAATTCACCAAAATGAAAATTTAACAAAAATGGTGTAGGTGGCAAACTCATAGGCCTCTTCACCAACTTTAATATATATATATATATATATATATATATATATATATATATGGATTTTATGAGTCTATCTTAAAATTAATTGGCTTATGAGATGTGTGGCCTCAGAATATAATAGTTTGATTACTTCGTCTCTTTAAACATCATTCGTCTCTCTAAACATCGGTGGTTATTGTTATATTAATTATTAGATTTAATAATATATATATATATATAGATATAGAGAGAGAGAGAGAGAGAGAGAGAGAGAGAGAGAGAGAGAGAGAGAGAGAGAGAGAGAACATATGGTATGATCCTTTAAGCAAGGTAGGCACCACACATGATGGGGTTGGTCATTGAGAGACATACCACTTTGAGATGGACTCAAAATGGGGAGAGGTACAATAGGGGGGATGGAATATGAAGTTGGTGTCATATCATAAAGTCATGAGTGTGCTCCCTTCTTACGTTTTTCAAAATTCCCCAATATTCCATTAAATAGTGATCACTATCAGAAAATTTTCTAACATTTTAATGGAGCTATTAAAAGCTACTTAAATCATATGAATACTATAAATAAAATACTCCTTCAGTTCTTAAATAGCTATTCTGTTTTGGTTTTTTAAAGTTAAATTGATTATTTTTTAAATAAAAATTAGATTTGTATTTTTTTTAAATCTTGAAACACGTAATTCATAGTACTCAAAAAGTACTACAAATTACTTATTTTATGGTTTTGAAAAAACCAAAAAATATACGTCAAATTTTTATTTAAGAAAACAATCAATTTGATTTTATAAAATACTTCCTCCGTCCCTAAATTATTGTCTTTCTTTTCTTTTTTATCAATAATTATCTTGTTTGAAAATTTTCCTTTTTATGACATCACTTTTATCATTTTACTCTTACTTTTTTCCTTACTTTAATTATGAACCACATACACATAGGCATTAAAGGAAATTACACATTATGTCAATATTAATAATCAAGTCAATTATTTTTTCTTAATCCGTGTGCCGGGTCAAACAAGACAATAATTAAGGAACGGAGGGAGTACAAGGCAATTATTTAAGAGTTTAGGGAGTATAAGAAAAAATCACTGGCTAGCTAGGCTGATAGCCGTTAGTTAAATATGCATATGTAGCTAGCTAGGCTATAACGCTATATATTAGCTAGGCTGATAGCCGTTAGTTAAATATGCATATGTACATATCTATAGTGGTTAGGCTGTTAGCCATTACTACTTCAAGTCATTGTTGATAAATTGGAAACCAACTTGTAAAAACACTATCTTCGGATCTCATAATGCCTGGAAGAAAAACAAAAATTCCATTCATCTTAACAAACAAATTTTTTTTGTGAAATTACAATTATTATATTATACATTAGTATAGCTCTGATACCAATTGAAAGTTCAGATTCTTTATAACAAATTAATTATTTAATCAATACAGAATCAAAACAACTTGATACCAATTTGAAAGTTCAATTGTCAAACAGTGTATCACTTATAGATAGAACGGCTAAGTTCTGATATCAATTAAGAGTTAAAAACTGTAATTCTTTAATATCAATTGAAAGGGTGTAACTACCAGTGAATTTCTAAATACAACTAACTTACTCTTACTGTGATCACTGAGTTTGATCAACTCTTAAAATAAGGATAACTGTTTGCAATAGAATGGAGAACAATTAAGATTTGTCAAAACAGTTAAGGCAATTAATTAGAGTTGTGCATAGCAAAATTAGATTGAAACAGTGATCTCAAGACAAGTTATGATCTTTTCTTGTGTGTGTGTAGTACTATGATGATTGATTGCAGCAAATAGGTAGAGTAATGACTGTTTGATCAGTAGAATGTAAAACACTTAAGTTCTTGCACAAACAATCATTCAAACAATAAGAATAAGTAAGTACAGAGTTAAGGGATAGAGAAACTTGATACAAGTATTTAAAGTAGTTTGGATCTCTTATCATATGTCCACTTCCTCACAACCATCTGACTCTATAAAACAATAATCAATTATATTTCTCTCAAATACATTGACTATTGACAAGAAAATCTAGTTGTTTTGCTTTTGCGTGCAGAACTCTTGATACCAATAATCTCTCTTGTATCTGTATCTTGCACTAATTTGATCACTCTTGATATGTATGAACTATAGCTCAATAACCATACTCTTGTTTATCTGTGGAAATGTTTTCCCTTAATATAGACATTTCCTTGGAAAGTTTTCGTTGTAATCTAGTCGATGTATAATGGCTAGATGATTAATTTCCAGCTAAGTGTACGGTTCACTACTAGAAAACACGTTATTACTGTCGGAGAAATTCGACAGTTATTAAAAAATTCTGACAGTAATTATGAATTTACTGTCGGAACTACTCCGACAGTTTCTGACAGTAAACCTTCGACAGTAATCCGACAGTAATTATTGTCGGATAATCCGACAGTAATTACTGTCGGAGTGAAAACCGACAGTAATTACTGTCGAATATTACTGTCGGATCACATTCCGACACTAATTACTGTCGGATATTCTGACAGTAAAACGATAACGATCATTAACAATGTGTTAGTTTACTGTCGGATTATCGTTAAATTTTTTTACGGATCTCTGACAGAAAATAACTACCGTTATTATTTTTAACTTGGAATTACTGTTGGATCTCCGACAGTAATGTTAGAAAACCTTTTTAATTACTGTCGGAGCTCCAACAGTAATTTTAAATAAAAAAAAATTTGAGATTTTGAAATTCATTTTTTTTTCACCTGATATAACAATTATATATACACAATCACACACACACAACACTGCAACAATAAATTATAAACTATAATTAACAAATAAAACATAAATTAAATTAAAATTAATATATATACAATTTAAAAAATATTACAATACTAAAATAATGTGTCTACTGTGGAGGGGGGTCAAATAAATTACGGACAATCGAAGACCTAGTAGGTGAGGTCGCTCCATGAACGATGTCGCACTCTATGCTCGGACTCTCTTGCGTTAGCTGTCGCGTCTGCCGATTCTCCTCGGCCTGCTGTTGCATCTACTGTCGCATCTGCTGCACCTCCTCGGCCTGCTGCTACACCAGCTACTCGAGAGTCTGCGTCTTCTCGATCAGGGCACGCTCAGTAGCTGACTGGTGCGTAGGACCTGAAGACGCGGTCGCTGAGGAAGAAGTCGATCCGCCGGGTCTCAACACAGCGGCGCCGTGGTCACCAAAGCCGTAGAGGTGATCTCCCATCTTCTTCCGTGACTCCGCAGTGACCGAATGCCAAATGTTGCCGACAATTGGCACCGTCACCTCAGGGGTCGTCTGGACAAGCCCCTCGGCGACCTGCGTGTCCATATTTGCCTTATAGTCATTATGTGTCACAAAAACATAAAAACATTAATATTAACATTTTAATTAACTAATAAACAAAATAAAATTAAAATATTTTAAGTAATACTTACAAATGCTTTCTCTGCCGTCTCATCGACAAAGACAAATGGCGAATCAGCACCAGGAGGAGCAGGAGTGGTGTGGGTCGCATATTAAATTATCTTTCCAATACGGCAACTCCCAAAATATACTCTTCTTAGTCCAATTATGCTTTACACCAAAATCTCGCAGTCTATCCTTTGCAAACATCTTCCCCCACCTGGTCTTCTGTAGTTTAGATACCTTTTCATAAACAGCTTCACCACTCAAACGTCTAGGCGCCTCATCACGCTCAACCCTATTCTTAGTGAATTGCTGCTTTTGTGATCTAAATGGGTGGTCATCCGGTAGAAATTGATGATGACAATCAAACCAACAAGGTTTACGAGAGTGCTCGAGTGTGAACGACTTAGTGTCATCCATACAAATAGGACATGCAAGCTTCCCATGGGTGCTCCAACCCGATAACATCTCATAGGCAGGGAAGTCATTCACCGTCCACATCAACGCGGCTTTCATTTTAAAATTTTCTTTTTTGAATGCATCCCATGTTTCCACTCCATCTTCCCAGAGCATTTTCAACTCGTCAATCAAAGGGCGGAGATAAACATCAATATTCTTGCCAGGGCTAGTCGGTCCAGGTATGAACAGTGACAAGAACATATAAGGATCACTCATACACAACCATAGTGGAAGATTGTAGACGGTAGCTATAACCGGCCAACAAGAGTAGGACTTCGCCCCAGGCCCGAAAGGAGTAAAACCATCTGCGCATATCCACAACCTTATATTTCTAGCTTCGGCAGCAAAGTCAGGATGGGTTGCATCAAATTGTTTCCAAGCCAAGCCGTCTGACGGATGAGTCAACACGCCATCATCGCGCGGGCTTTACTTGTGCCAACGCATAGCTTCTGAATTAGCTTTAGACGCGTAGAGGCGTTGCAATCTCGGAGTCAAAGGCAGGTAACGCAACTGCTTATAAGGTTCATTCTTTTTGCGTTTCGAACTGCCCCTCCGTTTCAGCTTATATCTATCATGGCCACATACAGAACATTCTTTCAAGTTTGAATCTTCCTTGTAGAAAAGCATGCAATCATTCTTGCACGTATCAATCTTCTCATATTTCAACCCAATATGCCCAACCATCTTCTTTGTCCGATAGAAGTTCTCTGGCATTTTATTCCCTTTCGGCAAAGCTTTTTTCAATGCTTTCATAAGACGATCGAAACCAGATTAACTAATATTGCAATCTGACTTGATGTTTAGGCACTCAGCCACAGTCTCCAAAATGGTCTGCTCAAAGCCAGGATACAACTTCTCCTTTGCAGACTCCATACCATCAATGAACTTATTAGCTGCAGGATTTGGCTCCTCTTGACGTGCGTTCTCTGACCAGTCAAAATGAGCACCAGCAACATCCCTAACCATATCTTTCATACCACGAACTGGTTCATCGTTCACACTCGTATTTACTGGGAGTTCACGTACAGGATTTCTCTGCTGGTTACTTTTCGGCCTAGTCAATACTCTAATTTGCTCACCGTGAGCTACCCACCGCTTGTACCTAACTTGAAACCCGTGTTGGAGAAGGTGCTTCTCAACAATCATCAAAGGGAAGTACTTTCAATTTTTGTAGCTATCACATGGACACCTTATGTTGTTACCACTCATGTATTTGGGGTTCGCTAGAGCAAATTCGATAAAACTCTTCAAACCTCTAATGAACTCATCTGTAATACCATTACGATTCAGCAACCTCCGATTATACATCCAACTGCGATCGTCAGTCGACATCACTCCTATTAAGCAACAAATGATTAGTATGAGATCGAATACACTATTAAGTAATCACAATTCATCGGTCGACATCACTCCTAAACCATATCTAAACCCTAAACACTATTTAAATCGGTATCTATCATCATATTCTCGTCAACCCATCTCTAAAGCTGATCGTCCCAAATTTCCCACATCAATGTAGGTTTATTGGATTCAAGATGGGAGATCCTTCAATTGAAGTACCTCTTTCATTCGTCATCGAGCAATTACTTGATAAAATTTGTGTACGTCGTCATTTATCTCTGCCGCTGAATTAAGATTATTTAAGAAGAGGAATTCTTGAAAGCATCTAAGGACAACGTAGTTTTTTAATTCTTTATGTCGTTGATAGCTGTCCATCGTTCATTGAAGCCTACAAATATTGCTCGTGAAGAAGAGTAATCAGCACTTGGGAGTGAGGTAAAAAAGGATTGCAAAGTATCCTTATACTGGAGTTAAGACTAAGCTTTAACAAAACTTAGTAGCATCTCTAGCATAAGGATAGTTTTAAACCCTTTTGAGCTCACTCCCAAGTGCTGATAACTCTTCTTCACGAGCAATATTTGTAGGCATCAATGAAAGGACGGACAGCTATCAACGACATAAAGAATTACAAAATTACGTTGTCCTTGGATGCTTTCAAGAATTCTTCTTCTTAAATAATCTTAATTCGGCGGCAGAGATAAATGACGACGTACACAAATTTTATCAAGCAATTGCTCGACGGCGAATGAAAGAGGTACTTCAATTGAAGGATCTCTCATCTTGAATCCAATAAACCTACATTGATGTGGGAAATTTAGGACGATCAGCTTTAGAGATGGGTTGACGAGAATATGATGATAGATACCGATTTAGATAGTGTTTAGGGTTTAGATATGGTTTAGGGTTTAGATAGGGTTTAGGGGGTTTAGATAGGGTTTAGTGTTTAGAGTTTAGATATGATTTAGAGTTTAGGGTTTAGAACGGGTTTAGGGGGTTTAGATAAGGTTTAGTGTTTAGCGTATATGGTTTAGGGTTTAGATAGGGTTTAGTATTTAGGGTTTAGATATGGTTTAGGGTTTAGATATGGTTTAGGGTTTAAGGTTTAAGGGTCCAATTTAGGGTTTAGGTTGGGGTTTAGAATTTAAGGTTGTGATTAAGGGTAAAGGTTGGGGTTAAGGGTATGGTTTAGGGTTAAAGTAGGGTTAAGGTTAGGTTTACGGGTTTCGGTTTAAAGTAAAGGGCATAGTTTAGGGTTAGGTTAGGTTTTAAGGTTAAGGTCGTGGTTTAAGATCAAGAGTAGGGTTTAAGGTTGTGACCAGAGTTATGGTATAGGGTTGGTGTTTGCGGTTTAGGGTTTAAGGATGTGGTTTATGATTAGCATTAGGTTTAGGATTAGGGATAAGAGTTAGGTTTTAAGTTTAAGGATGTGGTTTAGCGTTAGATTTTAGGTTAAGGGTAGCATTTAGGGTTAATGTTTGAGGGTCCAGTTTAGGTTTAGGGTTTAAGGTTTAAGGGTCCAGTTTAGGGTTTAGGTTGGGGTTTAGAATTTAAGGTTGTGATTAAAGGTAAAGGTTGGGGTTAAGGGTATGGTTTAGGGTTAAAGTAGGGTTAAGGTTAGGTTTAAGGGTTTCGGTTTAAGGTAAAGGATATAGTTTAGGGTTAGGTTAGGTTTAAGGGTTTTGGTTAAAGTAGGGTTAGGTTAGGGTTAAAGTAGGGTTAAGGTTAGGTTTAAGGGTTTCGATTTAAGGTAAAGGGTATAGTTTAGGGTTAGGTTAGGTTTTAAGGTTAAGGTCGTGGTTTAAGATAAAGAGTAGGGTTTAAGGTTGTGACTAGAGTTATGGTATAGGGTTGGTGTTTGCGGTTTAGGGTTTAAGGATGTGGCTTAGGATTAACATTAGGTTTAGGATTAGGGATAAGAGTTAGGTTTTAAGTTTAAGGATGTGGTTTAGCGTTAGATTTTAGGTTAAGGGTAGCGTTTAGGGTTAAGGTTTGAGGGTCCAATTTAGGTTTAGGGTTTAAGGTTTAAGGGTCCAGTTTAGGGTTTAGGTTGGGGTTTAGAATTTAAGGTAGTGATTAAGGGTAAAGGTTGGGGTTAAGGGTATGGTTTAGGGTTAAAGTAGGGTTAAGGTTAGGTTTAAGGGTTTCGGTTTAAGGTAAAGGGTATAGTTTAGGGTTAGGTTAGGTTAGGTTTTAGGGTTAGGTTTTAAGGTTAAGGTTGTGGTTTAGGATCAAGAGTAGGGTTTAAGGTTGTGAGTAGAGTTATGGTATAGGGTTGGTGTTTGCGGTTTAGGGTTTAAGGATGTGGTTTAGGATTAACATTAGGTTTAGGATTAGGGATAAGAGTTAGGTTTTAAGTTTAAGGATGTGGTTTAGTGTTAAGGGTATATATAGTTTAGGGTTAAGGTTGTTTTTTATGGTTAGGTTTTAAGGTTAAGGGCGTGGTTTAGGGTTAAGATTGAGTTAACGGTTCATGTTTAAGGTTATGTGCGTGGTTTAGAATTTTTAGAATTTAATAATTTAATTAGTTAAAATTTAGGGTTTAATTCTACGTATACGCAGAGTACTTACCTAATAACTATCGGTATCGCACTAACATACGTAGGTATAACCAAACAATACATACACCATTAAAAAGACGATACTAAATATGTCGGGTTGTCAGGGTCTTAGATCCTCCACACCTTAAAAAGAACTCGCCCTCGAATTCCTACCGGTGTACCAAAGAAGGCATGGTACGTCCTAGCTTATTAATTACTTTTTTTTACACCCACATTAATATACACATTTATATTGAATAAATTCACAAAAAATTAATAAATACAAAAAAAAAATAGAAACATACATATATAAATTCACAGAAAAATAAAATACACAAATAAATTCACAAAAAAACAGAAACATACATATATAAATTCTCAGTCCACAAAAAACAAAATAAAATACACATATACGCAGAAAAACAGAAAATTCATAAATATACACATTTATATTGAATAAATTCACAAAAAATAAATAAATACACAAAAAAAAATAGAAACATACATATAAACAGAAAATTCTAAACATACATTTTTATACAAAACTTTAAACAATTAGTGATAACCCAAACTCCATACACACATTACACAAATTATCTAGAAATTACAGATTATTTACAAAAAGAAAAAATTCAAATTAATTACAAAAATTATCTAGAAATTACAGATTATTTACAAAAATAAATAAATTCAGATTAATACAGATTATTTACAAAAAAATCAAAATACAAAAAAATACAAAAATTACGTCAAAATAGAGTCAAATTGCAGATTAACTAATAAAATTACAAAAATAAATTACCTAGAAATTGGAACAACAAATGCTAAAGAAAGGGCGGTGGCGGCGATGGTGGCGATGGCGAATGGTGACGGTGACTATTTACAATAAAATTAAATAAATAAATAAACTATAAAAGGAAAACAATTTTAAAAGAAAAGGGTATAGATCTATTACCGTAGGTGGTAGACGCGGGTGGTGGTGGTTCCCGGCAGAGAGTGAGAGAGAGAGAGAGAGAGAGAGAGAGAGAGAGAGAGAGAGAGAAGATAGGGCGAGAGATCGAGTATTCAGACTGAGAAGGGGGGTCGCTGTTCGATTTAGGGATTTTATTTTGAGTTACTGTCGGATCTCCGTCAGTAAATAACCATCAGTAAATTTCATTTAATTTACTGTCGGATTTCCGACAGTAATAGTAGCAACCAATTTTCTGACGATGAAAAGGAAATATTCGAAGAATATTCCCTGTATTACTGTCGGAAAATAACTGTCGAACTCATCCGACAGTAATTACTGTCGGATGAAAAGGTATATTCAGAGAATATTCCCAATTTACTATCAGATAAATTACTGTCGGATTTAGTCCGACAGTAATTACTATCCCGCTAAAAAAATTAAAATTACTGTCGGATATCCATCAGTAATATGACAATATCCGACAGTAATTACTGTGAGATAAATCCGACAGTTATATATCTCCGACAGTAATTAGCGTGTTTCTAGTAGTGGTTCATCATGTGTCACGCAACTTGTTTGTCCACTTGAGGGTATATTCCTTTAGGATTTCAGATTATTCTTTTAGAGTTTGTATCAGTAGCAATTCATCCAATGAATGTCCAATACGTAGCATGTTGCTTGTGGCTTCCTCATTGCTAAGTCATAGTTGTTTTCATGGGTGTTTGTTTCTCTTATAGATCTTAGATGTTTGTTCATGTATACTTCATCATAGTTGTTTAATGTTTCTTTGACAATAACTCATTTACATTAAGTCTAATAATTTGTTTTAGTGGAAATTATGCTAACTTAGTTTTGCAACATCAAAGCCTATTAAAATCAGTTTATTTGAATTTCGAAACACATGAAGAAAATTTATTAATTAGAGTATATTTGTATATATTATCGTAAATTACCCCTATTAAATACTACCTCAATCTCTAATTAAGATCCTTCTTTTTCTTAGATTTTTTTTTATAAGAATTAAGTCAATCTAGCCCTCCTATCATTTTAGCATAAAACATGTAAGTCAATTATGACACTAACGAGCTCTAGCTCAACTGGTACGGCCACTCACTTCTCCTAACAAAGAGGTTGGGTGTTCAAGTCTTACCAGAGACACCCTGGTACGTTATTACTCTCAATAGAGATGTCGGGTATTCAAATCTCACCAGAGGCACCGTTGTTGTTCAAGCCTCACCAAAGGCACAAGTTAATACGTCTCACTTCTCTTAATGGGGAGGTCGAGTGTTCAAATCCCACCAGAGGCACCTTGATACTTCACTACTCTCAAGAGAGAGGTAGGGTGTTCAAAGCCTCACCAGAGGCACAATTTATTCTAGCCACACCAAATACCCAACATTTTCTTAATTGTAGCCGTGGTTGCTTGTAATAACTTAACAGATTTGTTTTGATGGCATCCAATAGAAGGATGAATGATGAGTAAAAACCGTCTGCTTTGAACTATGCATGAGCAAAGTCTAAGTTCATGAATGATTTGTGAAAAAACTCCAAGTCGTTCACTCTCTTATCCCATGTATGCATTAAACTAAAATGTCTTCTATATAGTGATTATATTCAAGGATTATCTATATTTATGCTGTCGAAACACTAATAGTTCATGTACTATTGTTCGAGAACATAATTGCTCATTAAACCAGTACCATGACTTTGTCACCTATTTTTAATTTCCCAAAAAAAAACTATTTGGCTTTGTCAAGCAATTCATGCCATCCACTTTTTGTTAATTTTGGGGTGTTAAGTTCAAACGTTTCATGTCATATGGTATTTCTCAAGGGCAAAATCGACAAACCTGTTATTCATAATACAAGGATAGATTTTGGGTGCCAAAATTATTGGGTTTGTGTAAGGCCTAGTACCACGAGTAGAGATAAGTCTAAATCTAGGGGACAGTATATAATAAGAGTGGCGCTAAACGCAGCCCCCCTCTCGGCAAAATTACTAACTTACCCCTAACTTTCCTATATATAGAAAAATTTTAACCTAAAATCCTCTATTTCATTTTTAGTTTCTCTCTCTCTCTCTCTCTCTCTCTCTCTATCACTTCCGGCTCTCTCATAGCTTTCTCCAAATAAAAAAGGTATATTTTCGACATACTTTGTTTAATTTAATGTTTTGCATAGTTATTTGCTTTGAATATGTATGTTTTCAGCATATTTTGTGTTAAATATGATTTTTTGCTGTTATTATTGTGTTATAATGTACATTTTAAAAAAGGGAAACCGGGGGTACATGCGCCTGGACCAGGTGCATGTCCATGGTGTTCTTCATTAAAATTTTATTAAAAAAAAAAGAAAAATCGGTTGGACAGGCGCCTAGACCAAGTACATGCTCTAGTGACGCGATGCGCGGGTATTTGAAGTGGTTTACACCTCGATCTCATCCTCGGGTGGTAAGACCTACTTCCAAATCTGTCGTTGACGAAGAAGCGATTGAACCTAGTCAAATGGCTCCCGAATCTGTGAGTATTAAAACATGATTCCGATTCTTTGAAGTACCAAATGTTTCTCCACATTCTTCGTCATATGTCTACGACACAGCATAAGTTCGGCATTGGGAAAGTGTAGGTCCACTTGAGACAAATAATAAGGCTAGATGGAGGGTGAATAGCCTTATAAAATCTTTTTGTAAGTTTTAAAAACCTTTAAAGTGTAGGTCCACATGAAAGAATTTGTGGTCTCGTCTTGAATAAAGGCGAACGCAACGTAAAAATTCTGCCCTGTCAGTGAAACTCCAACAACGACAACTTGTACTTATTTGTTTTGTACGTTGCATCTATAATGAGCACGTACGAAAACTTATTCAACAAATCAATTAACTTTGCGTGCATTAACAGGATATGTTTGAGAATTACCGAATCATCATGAAATTCTCCCCAATGGTGGTAGTCATACTCATACATCATTTTGAAGAAAAACTGCATTGGCGTTGCTTCTCCCATGCTATCCCTTCGGACTTTTTGTACCAAACTATGAACTTGTTGTAGCGAGGTCACATTAACGAGATATGTAGCTCGCAGATGATTTTTGATTTGCTTCGGCTTCATATTTTCTTGGGTAAATGTTTTAACTAGTTCATAATCCTCTTTCAGTGATGATCTCGATCTGTGCCACTGACTATACGGAGTAATTAGGTGGTTGTGTCGACGATTCTCGCCAACATGCACTTTTCAACTATTACAACCAGGTTGTTCCACTGCAGCAACCTCAAAGGACAACATATTTTCTTCGACCCATGGAATTTTCTTTCACTCTCATCAACGTCTCCAATATATCTGTAAGCTCCACTTTTTTCGCAACCAAAACACACAATAGTGCATGTCTTCCTACTTCTATGCTGCTTGATTACGAAATACATTTTGTTTGCATAACCAACATTTATAATCCATTCACCCGCCGCCTGTTTACGTACTGTCAAATATTATGTTTGTTACCAAACACTCGCTCACATCCGGATAAAGTATTTCATCTATAGCCTCACAATTCTGTAAATACAATTTAAATATTTAAGTGTATAGCAATTATAAGCAATATTTAATATTAATTAATTATAAATAATACAAATTAAATAAATATTAATACAACTAATGATATAAATTCAACTAATAGAACTAAAACAAATATTTATTTAACATATCAATTCAAATTGACTTATGTTAAATATGTAGGATAAAAGCTTACAAAGTTAAAATATGGGGAGTAAAGTGCAATTTTTTTATTCAGTTAAACATTTTATCTAAATTAACAAAGTCAGGGGGATAAATTGCAAATTTCTATTTACTTATACTATTTAACAAAATTAACAAACACAGGGGGTAAAGTATAATTTTTTCAAAATTTTACAAATTAAGGGGGTAAAAGTGCAAGAAACAAAAATGGAGAACAAGGAGACATGCGCCTGGACCATGCGCATGTACCCCTAGACATGCACTGGACCAGGCACATGCCCCCTTGTACATGCGCATGAGACAGGTGGACATGTGCATATCCAGGTGCACGTGTTCATGGTCTGGGCGCATGTCAAACCCCAGAATTTTTTTTTCTTTATTTTTACTTAAAATTCTAAAAAACTAGGTCCATGCGCATGGACGTTCCAGGCTCATATCCAATATGATATGTGCCTGGTTCAAGCGTATATCCTCCAATTTTTTTTTTATAAAAGAAATGTACATTATAACACAATAATAACAGCAAAAAATTATATTTAACACAAAATATGTCAAAAACATACATATTCGAAGCAAATAATTAAGCCAAAAAAAATTAATTAACATAAAATATGTCAAAAATATACATATTTAAACTAAATAACTGGACAAAAAATTCAAAATTACCTCAGATATGTCTGAGCTGGATCCCCTTCCGAGTTAGTAGCCATTTGGACAGAATATTTGAGATAAATAAAATTTTAGAGAGAGAGAGCGGGGGAGAGAGAGAGAGAGAGAGAGAGAGAGAGAGAGAATGTGACGATTTGATTGGAGAAGGAAATTTTAGAAAAATCTTATTGGTTGGAGGCGTATTTATATAAATCTTCAAAAATTTCAAGGGGGCTAACTGTAACATTCTAGGGGGCAACCTATAATATTTCAAAAGGGGGTAAATGTAACTTTTAGCAAGGGGTTAGTGAATGTAAATACAAATTAAGGACAAGTTAGTAATTTTGTCAAAGACTGTGCTTAGCGCCTATGTATAAAAAATGAAGGGAGTATTATTTTATTATTTTTTAGTTTATTAAAGAAAGACTTCGACAACTTTCTCCGCGGATTAGTCCCACATTTTGACAAAATTAGTGCATTCAATCTGAATTAAGGTCTCAATTGGTATGCGAAAAATTATTTTTCGCAATTGATTCCATAAAATTGATTAATAATGTTTGGTAGGCCAAAATAATTTTGTAATAGAAAATGAATTACTAAAATCTTTGAATTTTTTTTTATTATTATTTTTTTAATGTCCTAAGGAGGCGTGGGAAGGGATTGAACATTTGAACCGGAGACCTCACAATCTGTGAAGCCCCACTCTACCACTGAGCTACCCTTAAGAACAAATCTTTGAAATTGATTACTATAATTTGAGGAATTATAATTCTGGTGAAAGAAGTGGTATTTGAAACCATAACATTCAAAATTCTCTTGAAGAAAGATAATTGTATCCTTCTATTAGGCCATATGTTTTATTTAATTGATAATTTTATTTTGCCTCAAGTCATTCCTTTCTGTCATTCCCGTTCAAATTGAAATAATTTAATTTGATGAAATAATTCCTCCTTTCAAATTAAATTATTTTTATTTGAGTATTTCTATTATAAATTTAGTTTTTCTTAATTTAACTGAGTTGTTAGATAATTTATTTAACCAAAAATTGTAAAAGAAAGAATTATATTATTATTATAGAGTTGTAATATTGTTAATGTCTAACACTGAATCATGTTTCCTTTAAAAAATAAAAATAAATAATTAAAACCTTTTATCATGGAAAGTCAAAACAAATACTTCGATACGTGTACTTGGGAGTTATTTTGTCAATTTTTCAATTTTATCTCTACATTTCAAATTATTTCGTCGTTAACCAAACAATATACTAGAAATTTATATTATGTAAGTAAGCACATTTGTGATATTATCAAATCATTATGTAAGAATTTAATCTGCATATAATTCTGTAAAATCTCATTACTAGTAATTAATTTTATAAAATTAATTTCATGTACCAATCGAAGTCAAAGTAGTATTCTATTTTGCATGCAAAAAGTAGAATATGACATAACACATGTCAATTTAACTGTCTAACTTAATTTTTTTTTTTAAAGTAATACTATAATAAACTTAATTGGATGACAAAATTATACTCCCTCCGTTCCAGGTAAAGAGTCCACTTTTGACTTTTTTTGATCAACTAAGTTAAAGTTTGACCAATAATTAACATAAATCTAGTAGTTTTTACAAAGTTATTAAAGTTGTAATCCATGGTATTATTAAGATAGTTTTTAATTAATGAAATTTTATTTCTTAAAATATAAGTAAAGTATGTAAATTTTTTATTTGATTTAGTCTTATATTGACT
This sequence comes from Platycodon grandiflorus, assembly GCA_016624345.1. NCBI lineage: Eukaryota > Viridiplantae > Streptophyta > Magnoliopsida > Asterales > Campanulaceae > Platycodon > Platycodon grandiflorus. Next base: position 22,523,199 of record CM028368.1, read on the forward strand.
TCTATAAAAGAAAAGTGGACTCTTTGCCAGAAATTGAGGGAGTAGTACTTTAGAAAAATAGAAACAACATTTTACTTTAAATAGCTTAATCAGCCAATAATAGTATAGTGCCGACTGCCTTAGTCGCATGTTTTTGTTTACGTCTTAGGTCTCTCTCTCTCTCTCTCTCTCTCTCTCTCTCTCTCTCTCTCTCTCTCTCTCTCTCTCTCTCTCTCTCTCTCTCTCTCAGATGGATGCGGGAGAATATAATGATAACAAAAATGCATATGCGCTAAATACAACACCACATTTATGCTAAATACAACACCCCTGTAAAATTACTATTATGCTTATATTATTTTTGGACTGCAATTGTGAATTTGATTCTATGCAACTTTGAGTAATTAACAGCTTCAACTACATTTGTCAATTTCTATTTATTTATTCACATTTAGTTAAAAAAAGACTTCTTCAATGTAACTTGATTCTATTTGGCGTGAGTATATATCACTACTAGAATGTTAAAGGACAAGGAGAATATTTAGATTTAATAATAAAAATATTGACTAGGATGTATTAACATCCTCAATTAGAATGCTAAAAAATCAAAGATCTCATCAAAAATGTGAAAAAATTTGGTTGACACATCATATCCACAGCCCTATTTCACAACAGCATTGAAGAGTTTTCCTAATTTTTTTTCAAAAAGAGTGTAAATCCTAGGTGTCATCCAATTTTTTCCACATTTACAACTGTATTGGTGATGCTCTAAGAATTTTTTTCCTTTTTTCTTCAGGGCGTTTGTAATTAAGAAAATCATAAGAATTCAAATTTATATGTTTAAACACTATATTATAATCTCAAGTGATAAGCATGTAATGAGTTAAAGGGTATTACGTGTAAGTGATGTCAGTTTTTACCAATCACATGTATATCCCCGAAAATGGGATGAAAATTTTGGACAAAATATTTGTATTCCTATCATGTATCAATTAAATACTTACCACCCAAATTGGGTTGGCCAGTGGCTTAACCACCACTAGGTTTCTATGTGGATTAATTCATTAAGCAGAATATTTCGTGTTCAACTCTCACCACATAAAAATTTCCTTGTGTTAGCACGCTCGATACCGTGAGCGAGGATTAGTCTCAGACCCATTGTTACACCTCTTAGACAAGTTCAAGGGCTGGCTACCACATTCGGCATATACAATCGAGAATTACTCCTTCCATGTTTTAAAATAAGTATCCTCTATTGATTTTATACAAACTTTAAGAAAGTGGTTAACTCCACATAATTTTTCTTTAATACTCTCTCACTCAGAGTATCCCTTAGTGGTGTCAAACCAATTGGTTCCTCTTTTTTTTCATCTCAAAACTAATAAAAATATTATAGACAATTTTCTCAAAATAGAAAACGAACACTTATTTTAGAACTTCTCAAAATATAATAAGAAACTCTTGATTTAAGGAGTACTATTTTTTTTTTACTTATAAAATTATTTCAAATAAAGATTTACTACTCTTTTTACACTAATTATAATGTTACAACACAAATTTAATGGATTTTTTTTGTATAATTTTCGTATATGTCATTGTTTTTTATGAGTTGTTTATTAAAAATATCTTTGTACGAGACATTCATGATAATATGATTGAAAAAAAAAAAGTTTTAAAGTGCGAGCTACGATTTTCAAACTAGAATCTTAGTCCTTATTCCTTTCATTTTTCACGAATCTTTCAGTACTATAGTGGAATTAATCAAAAAGCGCATCTAAGAAGGAATGTCCTCTCTGTCTTTATTATTACTCTCTCTGCTCCCTTAATTATTGTCTTATTTGATCCGACATAAGAATTAAAAAAAAATTGACTTAATTATTAATATTGGTATAATGTGTAATTTTCTTTAATGTTCATATATATGTGGCCCGTAATTAAAGTAGAGGAAAAAGTAAGTGTAAAATAGTAAAAGTGATATCCTAAAAAGGAAAATTTTCAAACAAGACAATTATTTTGGGACGGACAAAAAAAAAAAGAAAGACAATAATTAGGGACGGAGGGAGTATTATTTTTTTTTCTTTTACAAGGTGTCTTTAACACATTGGGTATAAGAGTCTATTTGTTCGTGCGTTTTGGCTAAAACGCAGTTTATTCCTTAATTTAGCGTTTCAATGTTGCGGTATAAAACGCAGTTGCATTTTAAACGCTGAAATTCATAGATTTTTTCCAAAACGCATATTTTAAAATGTAGTTGGGAAAAAAAGCTTCGTTTTGACATAATATCTCAAACTCATTTATAAAGAAGAAAGCTGCATTTTAAATAATTCGTGTTTTCAAAAAGCAGCGTTTTTAAAATACTTCGTTTTGAAAACGCTACACCAAACAGACTCTAATACTAACCTCTGTTCGCGATACTGAACCCTCGTTGACCCGAAGATATTAATTAAACATGAAATATCCTGTTAATTTGATCGATTCATACAAAAACTGTGCTCTAAAGCATTTTGAGAAGATCAACCAAATCTAATAGGACTTTACTTAATTTGTTACCAATAGTTTTAGCCATCAATTCGTAAAGGACATCACATAAGCTAATTCGCCTAAAACCATTTAGGCTTCGTTCTCTTAGATGGCTTAATAATTTAGTTTGCAATTTTGAATTTTCTCTTTTTATTTGGTCTCACCAATTTTCTCTCTATCTTTTTCTTACTTTTTCTTTTATTAGGATCTTGTATAGATAAAAAGCTTTTATGAATTTAGGATAGTTTATTCCTCAAAGGTAATATATTGATGTATAAAGAGTTTGTAAACACAGAAAAGCTAAACCAATAGAAACAGTTAAGTCATAACTGTTGTGAAGGATCGTCTCACGGGAGCACATCTTTTTCAGGGTACAGTTAAACATGGCATCTATGAATGGCCAACGTCTGCACCTATTCTCGCACTTTCTAGCATCAAGACGTCGGCCTTAGAGTGGCATCATCGCCTTGGCCACCCTTCCTCTTCCATTTTTAAAAACATTGTTTCCAATTTTCCTATTCATGTTTCTAGTAATTTCTCTTTCAATTGCAATTCATGAAAATGTAATAAAAGCCACAAGCTTCCATTTAGTCAATCTACTTTAATTTCCTCTGCTCCTCTTGATGTTATATATAATGACTTGTGGACTTCTCCCATACACTCTCTTGATGGTTCAAAATATTACGTTATTTTTGTTGATCATTTCACAAAATACATTTGATTTTATCCACTTAAAAACAAATCCAACAGTAAACCCATGTTTCTTCGATTCAAGGCCTTGGTTGAAAAGTACTTTGCTAAAAATATCAAAGTACTATATTCGGACAATGGCGGTGAATACCATGCCTTGACCACTTTTCTCACCATTGATGGTGTATCTCATCATACGTCTCCGCCTCATACCCCGGAACACAATGGCTATGCCGAAAGACGGCATCGTCATATTGTTGAAACGGGTCTTTCTCTACTTTCCCATGCTCATCTTCCTCTTGAATTTTGGTCATATGCGTTTACCACAGCAGTCTATCTCATCAGGCTCCCCACACCTACTCTCTCCAACTCCTCTCCCTTTCATAAACCTTTTGGTTCACATCCTAACTATCTAAAGCTCCGGAGCTTTGGTTGTTTGTGCTACCCTTGGTTGCGACCTTATGCTCCAAACAAACTAAGGCCCAAGTCAATTCCTTGTATCTTTATTAGGTATTCAAAAACAAAGAGTGCGTATCATTGTCTTGATCCCGCAACTCACAAAATTTATACATCACGGCATGTTCGATTCGTCGAAATTGATTTTCCTTACATCCGTCTTTGCTTTCAATCACTCAGTCTCACATACCCAATCTAGATCAGTGGTGTCCCCTTTCGTTGCCCCTGCTTCATACCAACCCCCTTCCCCCCATGCTTGACACCACCAGTCTTATTACTGAACCAATTCCCCAACCCTCCCCAGCTCCAAACCATTTTGTCCCTGCCCAGCCACAAGTTTCTTCCACGCCACTCAAATCTCCTCTTTCCCAAACTGTAAATCCAACCCCTGATGTGTCACTTAACCAATCCAATCTAGCCCCTACACTGCCTGGCATAATCACTTGCTCCCATAACAACATATATAAACCCAATCCAAAATATTCCAACCACACCACTCTCTACCCAAAGCCTACCGAACCAAATACCGTTGCCCAAGCCCTCAAAGATACTCTCTGGCAGCAAGTCATGCAAGCTGAAATCACCGCTCTAAACAAGCTAGGCACATGGGATTTGTTGCCTCTTCTGTTCTAATCATAATGTTGTTCATTGCAAATGGGTCTTTCGTATAAAACACAAACCCGATGGTACTATTGAACGCTATCGTGCTTATCTAGTTGCAAAAGGATTTCAGCAACGTCCTGGCATTGACTACACCGATACTTTTAGTTCGGTTGTCAAACCCACCACCATTCGCACTATTCTATGTCTTACTGTTACGAAAAATTGGTTATTTCGCCAATTTGATATCAACAATGCTTTTCTTCATGGCATTTTACAGGAAGAAGTCAACATGTCCCAACCCCCTGGCTTTGTAAACACTATCCATCCTACTTATGTTTACAAACTACGTAAAGCAATTTACGGTCTCAAACAAGCACCACGGGCCTAGTACTCCGCACTAACAAATTTCCTTCTTAGTTTGGGTTTCAAACGATCGGTCGCTAATGCTTCTTTATTTATCATGCATCATTCTACCACTCCCATCTATTTAATTGTGTATGTTGATGATATCATAGTAACAGGACCAAGTGCTCCCAGTCTCAATGCTTTGATTTCCAGCCTAGCTAACAAATTTGCATTGAAGGATCTTGGTACACTTTCTTATTTCTTGGGCGTAGAGGTCATACCTACTCATCATGGGTTATTTCTCAGTCAAAAGAAATATATTCTAGAGCTACTGGAACGTATGGACATGCTTGATGCCAAGCCTGTATCAACTCCTATAGTCACTCATCATGTTCCTTTAACTCTGTCTTCCGACTCTCTTTTGGACAGACCCACAGAATATCGTGCTGCATTGGGGAGTCTCCAATACCTTACACTCACCCAACCTGATGTTACGTTCGTAGTCAATAAACTCTCCCAGTTTATGCACAAGCCACGAAGTGGTCACTGGGCAGCTCTCAAACGGCTCCTCCGTTACTTACGTTGGTACCCTTGACAAAGGCTTCACCATTTTTAGTCAATCTCCACTCACTTTTCATGCCTTTTCCGACGCTGATTAGGCTGAAAACAAGGACGACTACTCTTCGACAATGGGTCACATTGTATTCCTTGGTCAAACTCCAATCACTTGGAGCTCAAAGAAACAATGGCCCATTGCACAATCGTCAACAGAAGCTGAATACAAAGCAGTCGCCTCAACCTCTTCTGAGCTCATGTGGGTTCAGAATCTTCTAGGTGAACTCGTCATATCCCTCCCTGACACTCCTGTGATTTACTGTGATAACCTCGGTGTCACGCATCTAAGTTCAAATCCAGTCTTCCATTCCAGAATGAAACACATTACGTTAGCCTACCACTTTATTTGGGATCAAGTTCAGCAAGGCACTCTGCGTGTCGCTCATGTTCCATCAGAAGATCAGCTTGCCGATTTCCTTACCAAGTCGTTGTCTGGATCTCGGCTTGAGTTTTTGCTCTCCAAGATTGGCCTATCTGCTAGATCATCCATCTTGCGGGGGCATGTTGAAGATACTGTTGTAACTTAAAGTATCTCTCACATCCTTATTTGTATATATCACTATACTGCTAGTTATATCCTCCCAGGTCTCTCCCTTCATTCCGTGTACATGAGTTGTTTCACAACTCAACTTCTTCACTCTAGTTGTATATATACCCATGCACTGTAATCATTCAATTATTATTAAAATTCAAATCCCTTCATCAATAACTGTTTGATCTCTCGATTCACAATCAAGTTTCAAAAGACTACGAGACTTGTTAAGCAGTACCCAATCAAAGTTTTCAAAAGTTAGATGTTTCAATGAAATGAAATGACTATCTCTCCTGGAATAAATTAACGATTGAAACAGTCATCTACAACAACCAAAGACAATAAATAGCTAAGAACAAAAAGGTCAAGATTGAAAAAATTATTCCAAAAGTTTATTGGTTCTCAAGGATCCAATCATTGGAAGAAACAATATCGTTTTAAAGTTTTATCTACAAGAGAGACAAAACAATAAGTTGGTAAGATATGTGGACTGACATTCTGAAAGTTGTCTTCTCAAGTTGCAAGACAAGTTGCATTAACTAGTCGTTATCCAACAACTAGTTTTTATAGTCTATAAATAGGCGACGCAAAAATTAATTATGTTAAGAGTTTGATGATGATTAGAGATAATGGTAAAATTATAATCTGCTTTAAAACTACAATGATATTTGCCCAAAAAATGATGCAGTGACAAAATATAAAGACAGCTTAAATTACGATTTTGAATGGATTGTTTTTTTATAATTAAATTAAAAAGTAAGAAAGAAAATTTTAAAAAAAAATTAATAGGAGCAATGAGAGAGGGAAAAAAGAAACAACCACAAACACCATAAATTACAAAAATAGAATAAATTTCAGACCAAAAGTACAGTTAACTCTAAAAAATATAGTGTGTGTGGTATGGTGATTTTGAGGTTGATTTTTAAATTTTAGATTTTTACTTTGTAATAATTGAAGAAAATATAAGAAAAAGAATGGAGAAAAGCCGATAGGATCTAAGGGAGGAAAAAAAAAAAGTAAAAAACCAAAATTCCAAACTTTGAAAAGAGATCAAACCTCCTCATAGGTTTTTGCCAGCAAAGAATTGCAGTCATATGGCTTTTGTCCCATTTCATTGCTAAAATGGGCTTTGAAAAGGGAAGATAAAAACCCACTTGGGGATCAAATGGATAGTGGTTGTCAGCCAGTCTATTAACAAAAATGGGAAAGGGCCAGGCTGTCCACTGAATATTCTACGGGACTGTTCTAACTTAATTATAAATTTTAAATTTTAATTACGAGAACATAGTTGCGTTAAAACTTAATAACGAGAATTTTACACTTTTATCACTTTTTTGGTCCAACCCGATTCAATGATTAATTATAGATCTTAAGTTCCAGCCGGAGATACTTGGAAAATCAACAAAAAAAAAAAAAAATGACATTGACATGATACATATATTGATATACTCCTTCCGTTTCAGACAAAAAGTCAATTTTTGACTTTTTTGGGGTCAACTAAATTAAAGTTTGACAAAAAATTCACATATATTTATTTATTTTTACAAAGTTATTAAAATTGTAATCTATAGTATTTTTTAATTAATGAAATTTTGTTTCCTAAAACATAAATAAAGTATGTAAAATTTTAATTTTATTTAGTCACATGTTGACTTTTAAAAATAAAAAGTAAACTCTTTACCTGAAAGATAGTAAGAGCCCGTTTGGTCAAGCGTTTTGGCTAAAACGCAGGGATAAAACGCAGCTTATTTGCAAAAAATGTGTTTCAATACTGCGGCAGAAAACGCAGCGTTTTCAAAACACTGGAATTCCTATCTTTTTCCCAAAACGCAGGTTTTAAAACGCTCCTAGAAAAAAAAAAACTGCGTATTGAAGTGATATCCCAAACGTATTTATAAAAAAAACTGCGTATTGAAGTGATATCGGTCGCTAATGCTTCTTTATTTATCATGTATCATTCTACCACTTCCATCTATTTAATTGTGTATGTTGATGATATCATAGTAACAGGACCAAGTGCTCCCAGTCTCAATGCTTTGATTTCCAGCCTAGCTAACAAATTTGCATTGAAGGATCTTGGTACACTTTCTTAAATCTTGGGCGTAGAGGTCATACATACTCATCATGGGTTATTTGTCAGTCAAAAGAAATATATTCTAGAGCTACTGGAACGTATGGACATGCTTGATGCCAAGCCTGTATCAACTCCTATAGTCACTCATCATGTTCCTTTAACTCTATCTTCCGTCTCTCTTTTGGACAGACCCACAGAATATCGTGCTGCATTGGGGAGTCTCCAATACCTCACACTCACCCGGCCTGATGTTACGTTCGTATTCAATAAACTCTCCCAGTTTATGCATAAGCCACGAAGTGGTCACTGGGCAGCTCTCAAACGGCTCCTCCGTTACTTACGTGGTACCCTTGACAAAGGCTTCACCATTTTTAGTCAATCTCCACTCACTTTTCATGCCTTTTCCGACGCTGATTAGGCTGGAAACAAGGACGACTACTCTTCGACAATGGGTCACATTGTATTCCTTGGTCAAACTCCAATCACTTGGAGCTCAAAGAAACAATGGCCCATTGCACAATCGTCAATAGAAGCTGACTACAAAGCAGTCGCCTCAACCTCTTCTGAGCTCATGTGGGTTCAGAATCTTCTAGGTGAACTCGTCATATCCCTCCCTAACACTCCTGTGATTTACTGTGATAACCTCGGTGTCACGCATCTAAGTGCAAATCCAGTCTTCCATTCCAGAATGAAGCACATTACGTTAGCCTACCACTTTATTCGGGATCAAGTTCAGCAAGGCTCTCTGCGTGTCGCTCATGTTCCATCAGAAGATCAGCTTGCCGATTTCCTTACCAAGTCGTTGTCTCGATCTCGGCTTGAGTTTTTGCTCACCCAGATTGGCCTATCTGCTAGATCGTCCATCTTGCGGGGGCATGTTGAAGATACTGTTGTAACTTAAAGTATCTCTCACATCCTTATTTGTATATATCACTATACTGCTAGTTATATCCTCCCAGGTCTCTCCCTTCATTCTGTGTACATGAGTTGTTTCACAACTCAACTTCTTCACTCTAGTTGTATATATACCCATGCACTATAATCATTCAATTATTATTAAAATTCAAATCCCTTCATCAATAACTGTTTGATCTCTCGATTCACAATCAAGTTTCAAAAGACTACGAGACTTGTTAAGCAGTACCCAATCAAAGTTTTCAAAAGTTAGATGTTTCAATGAAATGACACAACTATCTAATGAAACGACTATCTCTCCTGGAATAAATTAACGATTGAAACAGTCATCTACAACAACCAAAGACAATAAATAGCTAAGAACAAAAAGGTCAAGATTGAAAAAATTATTCCAAAAGTTTATTGGTTCTCAAGGATCCAATCATTGGAAGAAACAATATCGTTTTAAAGTTTTATCTACAAGAGAGACAAAACAATAAGTTGGTAAAATATGTGGACCGACATTCTGAAAGTTGTCTTCTCAAGTTGCAAGACAAGTTGCATTAACTAGTTGTTATCCAACAGCTAGTTTTTATAGTCTATAACTAGGCGACGCGAAAATTAATTATGTTAAGAGTTTGATGATGATTAGAGATAATGGTAAAATTATAATCTGCTTTAAAACTACAATGATATTTGCCCAAAAAATGATGCAGTGACAAAATATAAAGACAGCTTAAATTACGATTTTGAATGGATTGTTTTTTTCTAATTAAATTAAAAAGTAAGAAAGAAATTTTTTTTAAAAATTAATAGGAGCAATGAGAGAGGGAAAAAAGAAACAACCACAAACACCATAAATTACAAAAATAGAATAAACTACAGACCAAAAGTACAGTTAACTCTAAAAAAATATAGTGTGTGGTATGGTGATTTTGAGGTTGATTTTTAAATTTTAGATTTTTACTTTGTAATAATTGAAGAAAATATAAGAAAAAGAATGGAGAAAAGCCAATAGGATCAAAGGGAGAAAAAAAAAAGTAAAAAACCAAAATTCCAAACTTTGAAAAGAGATCAAACATCCTCATAGGTTTTTGCCAGCAAAGAATTGCAGTCATATGGCTTTTTGTCCCATTTCATTGCTAAAATGGGCTTTGAAAAGGGAAGTTAAAAACCCACTTGGGGATCAAATGGATAGTGGTTGTCAGCCAGTCTATTAACATAAAAATGGGAAAGGGCCAGGCTGTCCACAGAATATTCTACGGGACTATTCTAACTTAATTATAAATTTTAAATTTTAATTACGAGAATATAATTGCGTTAAAACTTGATAATAAGAGTTTTACTCTTTTATCACTTTTTTGGTCCTACCCGATTCAAGGATTAATTATAGATCTTAAGTTCCAGCCGGAGATACTTGGAAAATCAACAAAAGAAAAAATGACACTGACATGATACATATATTGATATACTCCTTCCGTTTCAGACAAAAAGTCAACTTTTGACTTTTTTGGGGTCAACTAAATTAAAGTTTGACCAAAAATTCACATATTTATTTATTTTTACAAAGTTATTAAAATTATAATTTATAGTATTCTTAAAGTAGTTTTTAATTAATGAAATTTTGTTTCCTAAAACATAAATAAAGTATGCAAAATTTTGATTTTATTTAGTCACATGTTGACTTTTAAAAATGAAAAGTAAACTCTTTGCCTGAAAGATAGTAAGTAACTAGCATCCATTTTCAGTTCCATACAATACATACTCAAGGTCGTGTTCGATGTATGTAATTTTACAATTTGCCAAGCCACTAACACACCAAAAAGCCTGTTTTTCCCCTTGGTGGAGCAATTACAAATTGATAACTTTATATCTTCTGACCTCTGTCTGAACTTACGTGTTATTTTCTTCGTCTCGTTTATATTGGTTCTACTATTTATACTATTTGTATTTTTATTAAAGGGTATTTACTTAAGATGTGTTAGACATTGTGATTCTTGTGACTATGATTTTATGATTTTGGGTTGTTTTTAAAAAATTTGAAGAAAAAGTAAGAAAGAGATAAAGAGAACTGGTGAGACCGAAAGAGATAAAGAGAACTGGTGAGACCGAAAGAGAGAAAGTCAAAAATTACAAAATCGTAGTTATTAAATCTTGATAAAAAAGTAGACCCAATTTTATTTATTAAATGAGACCAAGTTGACTAAATGATTTTTGTACACATAAGTGTTCACCTATAATTTTTCTAGAGAATGTTAAAAAATATGTTCTTCTTTTTTAGGTCGTTTAAAAAGTAATACTTCTTCATTTCTAAATTATTGTTTTGTTTGATTTTTTTGAGTCAAGCTGACTGTTTTTAGAATAAAAATTTAACGTATATATTTTTTAAAATTAGAAATTATGTAAATTATAGTACAAAAAAGTACTACGAATTACATAGGAAAAAATATGTCACATTTTCATTCTAAAAATACTCAAAAAAGTCAAACAAAATAATAATTTAAAAACGGAGGGAATACTGTGAGCGCCCCGATCCCGTAGGATCGTTCCTTCTCGGGGGGGGGGGGGGGCCTTTTTCGCTCGTGAATTCTAGGTGTCTACAAATACTATACTTACAACCAAATACTCAAAATAGTTCTAACCTAACATTGTCAAATTAGTTTTTTGGTCATCGTACGTATTGGGGATAATCAATTTGACCAACGAATTTTTAATATCCAAAATGTGACAAGCATAGTCATGATTAAAGTGCAATGTGATTATTACCATTAATTGGACATCTAAATTGATAACGAAATTTTCAATATCCACATCGTTCGCATCTAATTTAAATGTCCAATTAACGGCAAGGATCACATTGCATTCAAATCATGAGTACATTAGTCACATTTTGAATATTGAAAGTTCGTTGATCAAATTGGTTACTCCCAATTTATACGACGAGCAAAAAAATATTTTCCCCTATATAAATTTTAAGGTTAAAAAAGGAATGGTAGAATACATAAAATGAGAGCGAAAAATGAAAGGAGGAGGGGGCGCTGGACTAGAGGAAAATGGAAAAGTAAAGTAAAAGTTAAGTAAGAAAATGGACCCTGTTTGGACACTCCACGTTTGGGATCATTTTGGCCCAAAGTGATTGTCAAAATGATGGGTGTGTTCTGCAGCACAATTTCTAACGCATTTTGGGCTAAGATGCACTTATGATGATATTTTGGCCCACATCAAAGGTTAACATGGCCAGAAAACGGGCCCAATTTTTGTTTTAATTATGAATATGTCATTAATTCATTGGTTACAATTTAAAAAATGAGAATTGCTATTCACACCCAGAAAAATACTTAGTACACCCCATTACTAAGTACACTCTACCATAATATTTTCAATTCCTCAAAATACTAAGTACACCCCCACCTAAAATTACTAAGTACACCCCACCCCAAGCAAAACTCACCTCCCAGTACACCCCGCTCCTTCCCTCCTTCCCCGCCTCCACCATCTCACCCACCCGGTCAAGTGCCCGCCTTCCTCCTCCTTCCCCCCTTTGTCCTCACTCCCCTCCCCCACACCCATCAATTCTTTCCCCTTCCTCCTCCTTCCCTGCCCCCCCTCCATCCCCTACCCCTTTCTCATTTTCAACCATTTTTTTTCAAACTAATTCCATCCCTTTTTCTTTTTTTTCCCCCTAATTCTTCCAAGAACGAACATCTCGTATTGAACCGCCGGGTTTAGAGCCGAGCTCCGATGAGGATTTTTTTTTTTTTTTTAACATGTTCGGCACCCCTACCGAACAGCTTTAGGTGTGTTCGACACCCCTCCCAAACAGTAATTAATTTTTTTAACCTAAAACAATCGAGGACATTTAAGTCAAAATTTATAATGGCATTTTTGTAATATATGCGTGGAGTGTACTCAGTAAATATTTGGGTGTTAATAGCAACTCTCCAAACTGACCACTGTATAAGTTTAAGGGCAAAATTCGGGCCGATCCCTTTTAGACAATTTGTACTCGCTAAAGTCCACTATAATTGTTTTCAATTGCTAAAGGATACGTTTTTTGTGAAATGTCATCTATGCCTTTTAAAAATACGGAACAGCACACGCTGCATCGCGATGCACAAATCAACCACCTAGAAAAGAAAGAAGAAGTGTGAAATAAAACACCAAGGTTGTCACACCCCAATTCAAGCATCCACACCGAGCCTAAATCTGGGCATGAATCCACAATACATAATCATAATAATCACATGTTTAACACATCCTTATAATAAACACCGAGACATGACAACACGTCATTCAATTTCATAACTAAAGAGGATACAACTGTATTTACAAAACTTCTTTAACTTACATACAATCCCAAATTGAAAGGCATTCAGCCTTTTATATACAACGTTAATGATACATAAACAGTACAAATAAACCACTACTCTGTCATAAATACAAATCAAGCCAAACCCAAATTACAATCAACCATCTATTATTGAACAACAATTCGTACAGCCTCATGTGTGGAACTCCTTTTCACCTCACTTCAATCTAAGGAAAACATTTGTAAAAGGGTGAGTTACCTATGACTCAATAACCAACTAAGTCTCATTACCGGCGCAAGAAGGATCACGACTGCCAACTGTCCCATACCAGTTGGAAATAATGACCAACCTACAAAGCAATGAGCTAACAACATTTCATATCATATATTAACCAAGTAGTAACATCACGTGATCACATGTATCAGGACATACAAGTCGAGGTACACCTCTGACTACCAGATCCCCTTATAACACCATTCGGCTTCGAAATTCATATCAAATCATTGTGATCATATAATTCATATTTGAACATTCCGCGAAACCAGTCAACATGCCCCAAGTCCCTACAACCTTGGCATCCATGTGACAATACCACTCGTGTCCAACATCTATGTGGTGTACCCTATTTTTGGCCAGAAATAAGGAGACAGGCCGGATTAAGGTCGCCACAACCCGACTATCACTGCACTCCGCCCCATGACAATCGGTAGTCAACCAAAACTCCCTGAAAATTAGTATTCGAATGTGCACATCCGTTTAGTCAAATTCACGTTCACACATTATTCCATTTTCGGTTACAAATGTGGCATTTCGGTTATCCTCCAAGGATCAATTAGAGTTCTAGATTCACAAATCAACATATTGAATACTTTAACCGTCTCAAATCATACAATAACAAGTCATAAACCCTAAATCACAGCCATATTACACACTTTATTCAAGTTGGTTTCTTGCCGGTTTCACCAATTTGAAGTTGCAATTGAACTACAACAATTCCAAGGCTCATATGATCATCAACACACTTTATTAACACATACCATAATCATATTAGCCTAATAAACATCATAGCATGGCTGAAAATCACAAACTTTCCATAATAACAACTTAGCAATTGATAATAGCCGAAATAAACCGATTAAACACAAACATGAACAAGTTAATGGTCCCTTACCAAATCAAAGAGCTAAACCCTTGCTTCTCCCCTGTATTTCAGTGGTAAACACAGCCACAAACTCCCCTAAACAAGCTCCCTTGAGTAGCCTTGGTTGAAAGACAAAAGCTTATGCAAGAACACACACAAACCCTAGGTTAAAAAGTGGAGTTTTGTGAGGATTTTGGAGAATTTGATAGATAAATTTGAGGGTTTTCTGAGTTTAGAAGGCTGGAGAATGGTCTTTCCAGGCTTACCCACGTTTTAGAGTAGATAAGGAAGCCAAAGCATGAGGTGGAAATCAACAAAAAAGCTAAAAACACAAAATCTGCCAAAATTGTCTGAACCAGGCGCACTGGGGCGTAGGCTGGCGCGCCTTGGCGCGCACTGTTCGTCAGTTTCGCGCAATTTTCTCGTTTCGCTCTATTTTCTCGATTCGATCGCTCGTACACCCCTAGGTATGATTGTACAACACTTATAACACATCAAAGGATGTCCCCAAGGGTTTTGATATTAATCTTGGATCGATTTAAAGTCACGAGAAAGTTCACGAAACCGAACACAATTTCAACAACTTTTTCGTTTTGTAACTTCAAGTTAACACAACGTATACTACTTTTTGAAAGTCCGATTTAACAACACGAAACCTCTATAACAACATGTATATCTAGGTATAAAGTATCATGGTTCATCTCTTTCATTTCGGATCAGTTTACGCTACGAAACAATGCAAGAAAGTAAAGCAGCGAAACACGAAATCATGAGTTTACGACTCATCGAATCAACATTATGAACCACGATAATCACATTAACAATGCATGCACATAATAATATGATCAACATGCTAATGATATGCTCGGTTATTATACCCTCTCCCCCTTAAAAGAATTCGACCCCGAATTTCTTACCATGGTTATCAAATAAGTGAAAATACTAGTCTCATTTTAACCTCTCTTTCCACGTTGTCTCTTCTACCATATGACTTTGCTATAGGATCTTTATTATCGGTATGATCTTTGTTCTTAACACTTGTTTCTTACGATCCATGATTTACACCAATGACACCACGTACAATAACTCAAGTTAAAAATTTACAGGTTCAACCTCTAGTACATATGAAGAATCCGACATATACTTCCTCAACATTGATGCCTGAAAACTCTATGAATGTCTTTCAGTGACAATAACAATGCTCCCGCCATATACCATTTTTCCCCCACTTTTCTAATATCTTAAAGGCCAAACATCTCTTTATGTCAATTTCCTTTCCTTATATCCCTTTTCAAATGACGGAATCACAACTTATTTATGAGTACTATATTAACCATGTCATTCCCTTCTTGAAGTTCCTAAGGCTTGTATGAATAAAGCTCCCAAATTATTTCATTTCATCACCCCATCATCACGATCTTTAGATATAAAGGTATACTCACAAAATCAATAGTCATTAAGGCACTGTAAAATATAGCGACACTATTAACTTATAATCAGCCGTTGCTATAAGCATTCCTTCCTAGTTAACTGATAATAATAAGCTGATCAACCAATAAGAAATGATGCATCACTATGGTTTTCTTTATACTTCGAATAGTTTCACTACCAATTTACTAGTGATAACCTCAAATCATCACCTGTTTCTCATACAACCAAATCCACTCTTAACTAACAATTGTGATGGCCCGAACTCAATATCCATTTCTTACATAATCCAATCAACGTCTTAATGGCAGCGGAAAGAATAAATCCTCAAGTTTTTCAAACATCCATCTCTTATAAAGATACCAATTCCCCTGTATATAATCGATATTGGTATAACTCAATCAAATTCGAATATCACATTAAAGCAAATAAGAATATTTTTCGAAACCTCCAACTTCTGTATATAACCAAATTCGATAGAACAATTAGATACAACCCACCTTACATAATTTCTAACAACCCAATTCACGATTTACTCTCCATTCCCACATAGAAAATTCAAATAACTTGTGAGGGCGAAATTGTAAGTTCATCAAAGTAAAATACACAATACCATAGAGTAGGATGGATAAACGATTCAATTAACCTTACTCATGAAATGAAGCTGTGGACATTAACTCATGAATCATTAAAATCGTGCTCATGGCAAATTAACGTTCAAAGAACGAAACATAGTATATATGCTCGAAGTATCAAAACATACTACTCTATCATATGTCACAGTCTAGTATACTATCGGGCTCGGGTTTAGTGGCAAAATATGGAATTCATATACATCTCAATCATTGGCTCCCAGTCCTCTGGCAACCAACCAATCAATAACAACCGTAACGGGGCACACTGAGACCGATACACCGACTAGTATCACTAAACTATTCAACATAATCATGCTTTTAACCAAATTACGAAATCACGATAAATCAATATAAACGTATTATTTCGAAATCCATTTGATAAACAAGATGAAATGATACTAATAAATCATATTGCAAGATATGGAATATTTTAGAAATGATCACGTGATAAAAATGACACGGAATCAGTGCTGCATAGTCTCCCTTACATGAAGAGGATATAATACCCAATACGAAATGACACCGATATAACCTCGAATTCTTTACCAAATCGATTTATAACCAAATCACATCGATCCGACGGAGTCAGTTTATTTAGCAATTCAAGAAACAAATTCCAGCCAAGTTGCAACAAGGAGTATGATTTATGGAACAAAGAAATAATAGATAGAGAGAAATCATGAAATTATTCGTAAAATTTGAAGGATTTGTTTTCTCTTAATATATATATATATACTCCCTTGCTGTAGTACACCAGATTGTCATTCATGACAATCAGACAAGTTAATCTCAGGGCCTAAGAGGTTTTTCCATTTTCCCAACTATTCTCGAAATCAAATCAATATATAAATAAGTGCATCAATGCTCAACACAATTTCACAAGGAATACCATCATGATTCCACTTAACCTTAATCGTTTCTGAGTAGCTAGTAATCAAAATCAACAATCTAAAGCCTCATTAATCATCTAAGCATCAACTGCTTAATTATAGGGACATTTCATTATTCTCTATCATGGTCAACTTCGAAATACCACCTTTACGAATCAACTCAAAACCCAATACAAGGGTTATATCAATTTAATGACTTATATTGGACTTAGCCTGTCGTTATCCACTGATTTCTAATTCTCTGCTTCATACGTGCATTCTATATTCGACCTTCAAGGTTTTCACAATCATCTTCCAGTCAGCAAAAGGTAGTTTAGTCCAGACTCACAAAACTTACTCCAACCATTAATCAATTTACCTGTCAGATGGAGAAAACCATATCTCTTCAACTATCTCATGGTCCAACACACATTCATAATGATATACAACCTAAGTATTCATACTCAAACTACTCATGCTATCTTGATATCTGTCAACTACTTATTAATAATTAATACACTGGTAACCCATTCATACTACAATAGAACTCCAACACATCCATATTATACATATATTCCCAAAAGAAAGGTTGCCACCTTTACAGTACACAACACTACGTGTTGCCAAAAGATGTAATATAACCATACTTATGTACAGTCATCCAGAGTTTCTCTTACTTTAGCATCCAAGTTTCTCCTGATATACAATCTAGATAAGCAAAATCACAACTTATATCACTACCTCACTAATCTTTGTCATCAGACGGAATTACCACCACATTACCTTCATCATCAGATTCCACAATCACGGGGTTAATATAAGTGCCTTCACCATCATATGGGGCATCTTCCAGGTCTAGCACTATGTCATCCCTAACCTGCTCCACCCGTGTCTGAGAATTTTCCAAAGCCCTCACCAACTTTTTCACATGAGCTACAAGCTCCTCCCTAACTACCTGCATTCTTTAATTTGTGCTACGACTACGTTGTAATTGCTTCCTAGCCTCGCCCAACTTTACTCGTAGGGATTGCACTCGTGGATGAGCTACAGACTTCCTAGTGGTCTGTATAGTACGTGCCATGCCTACAATTTACCAATATCAGCATCAATTCATAAGAGAATCAACATTTATATGTGACACAAGAATGATTTTCCATGAGGCAATCTATCACTTCCACATAACTCATGTATGTGTCGGGAATGCGATATATCAATAATGCAACCACCATCTGCACATGTAGATATTTATCATCACATAATAAGATCCATGCAACATATGATTTTGGAAAACACAGTTTCAGTTCCAAAAATTGTGATTCTGTTTTAACATTTCATCCCGATTGGTAATAGATTCAGTCAATTCTCAATTTCATACTAGCCAACTTAGTTCTTCGACGAATACCTCTTGACAACCAATCCAGGGGCCCTTCTGAAGTAGCTTCAAAATATTCCGTCGTAAGGGCACTAGGGACATGTGGCAAAAATGTGCCCTTATACCAGTCTTATTTTAAACATACATATAAGTGAAAAAATGCCATCATAAATGCTATATATGCAATTCAATCATGTCATATATGCTCACACTCGCATCAACAACAAGAGATGAAGTACTAACAGTTTACACATATCCACATCAACTCCCATTGTCACTTACGGACAAAGTCTTGTCGCCCAAACTGAACAATATTTCTTGATATTCACTCAACTCAAATCATTTGCCACTAAGTATGAACCAATTATCAGCTTGTTTGTGAACACAAATCACACACCAGGGTCTCTAACCCAGAATTAAACCTTAATCTCATACACTAGCCATTGCCATCCAAACAGAAAGTCAAATCATGTTTCCTACCATTTACTATCCTTCCATCAAATCATGATTCTCAGAATACCATCATGATCACTTAAAGTAATCCATTACCTAATATCACACGTGATAACATAAAGTAGGCTCACATTCAAATCAAAGGACCACATCTTCCAAATTTACTCAATCACTGACATCACCTTGATACTTTACTACAATAGTCCACCCTGTGAACAACCAAAATGTCATAATCAGAGATAATCAATCGTTGTACCCACTAACAGCGTACCAAAATGACTACTCTCCATTCTATCATACATATCATGATTCAATTCATGTCCCTTTCATATCTAAGATGAACAGTGTGGTAATCTACCCAATGTTACTTAACCATAATATCATAACAACCAATGAGATAATACTATACCATTATATTCTCAATCCCTAACTTCAATTCCTTTCCAAAGAACTACTGCTCTGATACCAAACTGTCACACCCCAATTCAAGCATCCAAACCAAGCCTAAATCTGGGCATGAATCCACAGTACATAATCATAATAATCACCTGTTTAACACATCCTTATAATAAACACCGAGACATGGCAACACGCCATTCAATTTCATAACTAGAGAGGATACAACTGTATTTACAAAACTTCTTTAACTTACATACAATCCCAAATTAAAAGGCATTCAGCCTTTATATACAACGTTAATGATACATAAATAGTACAAATAAACCACTACTTTGTCATAAATACAAATCAAGCCAAACCCAAATTACAATCAACTATCTATTACTGTTTTTTTTTTTTTTTTTTTTTTTTGAGAAACAGGGGCGGCACCCTGCTAGATTTTATTAAAATAAATAAAAAAAGATACAAACTTGAGGGGGACAACCAGCCTGGCCCTTATAAATGGGAGGACGGAGGAGCCTGACCTCGAAAGGAAATAAATACAAACCAAAGAAATAAAATAAAACCTTACTAGAAAATCTTAAGAAGAGAATACTAATGTCGAATATATGGAGTATCTTGAATATCCAGCAAAACTAGCCCCCGAATAATTTGAGGAAGATCTCTGAATGACGAAAAGATATAGTCTGATTGCTTCTCACAGCCCAAATTGGCTAACTTATCAGCCACACTATTAGCCTGACGATAACAATGATGAATATAAAATTACAAAGCTCTCTGAATGGCAAGGATGCGACGAATAATACCCCAGCATGACCAAGGAGGAG
Source organism: Platycodon grandiflorus (assembly GCA_016624345.1). Lineage (NCBI taxonomy): Eukaryota > Viridiplantae > Streptophyta > Magnoliopsida > Asterales > Campanulaceae > Platycodon > Platycodon grandiflorus. Next base: position 22,543,341 of record CM028368.1, read on the forward strand.
AAGAATCTTTAGAAACACAATCAAATAGAACCTTAGAATCAACTTCAACAACGGCGTTACAATGCCCAAGATCACGAAGCCAAATGAGGCCCTGAAGAAGAGCTCTAGCTTCAGCAACAGTGTTCGAAACTAAACCATAGTAGGACGCAAAGCATGAATGAAATTACCATCGAGTCGCGGATAATACCACCACCACCAAGATGGCCGGGATTACCTTTGGAAGCACCATCTGTGTTGAGCTTGAACATAGTAATTGGGGGTTTAATCCATCGCACAATACGAATAGGCCGGCTGCGCTTTATAGATGACAGGTTCGATGCACTCCTAATTTGAGATAAATGATGAAGAATATCTCTAATAATATGAGTACTAGAAGAACCTTGACCATTGAAGACCAAATTGTTTCTATTCTTCCACAAATGCCACAGAATAAGCGCAGGAGTAACCCGCTGCAAAGCTGTAGCCTTCGGAGAAAGCCACCATGAAAGACAGGTTTGGGAAATGGAAGTACTGCTATGATGGATGCCATATTCGCTGCTAAAGAAACGCCAGATTTCTGTGGCAGTGTTGCTGTGAAGAAACACATGAAGTAACGATTCAGTAAACCCAGAATTGCAGCAATAACATCTGGAAGCAAGTTGAATACCCATGCGACGAAGACCTTCATCAAGTGGCGACGATGGAAAAGACGCCAAAGAAAATGCTAATCTGCTACGCGGAACATACTTACTCCAAATATATTTAGCTGTGAGAAGAATAGGATGATGATCTCGCAACAAATCCCATGCTGAAGAAATAGAAAACTGTCCGCTAGATACAGCAGACCAACACGGTTTATCAGGAGAATCATTGATAAATATATGACTGGAATTAATCCGAGCAACATCAGTGATAGAGAGAACAGAGATCGCTTCAGAAATCAATTGTGAAGAGCTGTCAAACATGTCCCTAACGGTTTCAAAAGAACACCCTTGAGGTTGAGCAAGTAATCCATTATCCAGCCATTGATCAAACCAAGGAGAGCTAGAGCCATTTCCAATCAACCACCTTATATGTCTCTCCACCATAGGGCGAACATCTAACATTCGCATCCAAGAAATAGAACCTCTAACATTAGCCATGCAAGGATGAGAATTGGAGCAATATTTTGCTTTCATAAAATTTGCCCATAAAGAGTCTTGAGTACGAAGACGCCACCAAGAGTTAGCAGAATAAGCTCTAGATAAATCCTTGATGGAGCGAATGCCGAGACCCCCTTCCAAAACAGGCAAACAACATTTAGACCAAGCAATCCAATGAGCTTTTTTACGCCCATCACTGTGACCCCAAAAGAAGTTGGAAAAAAGCATCTCAAGATTATGTATAACTGATTTTGGAGGAGCTAGAACGGCTAATTGGTAAGTAGATATAGAGTGAAGCACATGGTTAATTAAAGTGACACGGCCAGCCGGAGAGAGGAACTTACCAATCCAAGTATCAATGCGGTTGCGAATCTTAAGAAGTAACGGGTCAAAATATCGCTTAAGCTTTCTGCCAGAAAAAATAGGACAACCCAAATAGATAATAGGGAGAGCATTCTGAATATATCCCAAAGTAGAGGAAATAGAATGAAGTCTTGATGTGGCCACGGTGGGAGAAGCAGAGAAGCTACTTTTGGAGCCATTAATCTTTTGTCCAGAGCAAGCCTCATAATTCAACAAAACCTCCTTGTGACGATTAAGAGAATGACTATGCCCATTGCAAAATATAATAATATCATCAGCAAAAGCGAGATGGGATATAATAGGACAACCACTTGATGAGGAGAAAATAGCATGGGGATAAGTGGAATGCAAGGCATTGAGGCTACGACTTAGAACTACAGCAGAAATAATGAACAAACTAGGAGATAAAGGATCTCTTTGTCTCAATCCTCGAGAAGAGTGGAAAAACCCGTGGAAACACCATTCACTGTAACGTAAAACCAATTATTGGAGATAATTCGCCAAATCATATCAATGAAAAATTCGAAAAACCGAATTTGCGCAAAACTTTGATGAGGAAGATCCACGAAACTCTGTCAAATGCTTTCGCCATATCTAATTTGATAATGATATTAGAACCGGTAATCTTTTTATCTAGATGAGTCATAAGCTCTTGAGCCAAAAGGATATTGTCCTGAATGTGCCGACCCTTAACGAAACCACTTTGATTTTAAGAAATAATAACAGGGAGAATAGGAGCCAGCCGAGTAGATAAAATCTTGGAAACAACCTTGTTGCAAAAATTACATAGGCTAATAGGGCGAAACTCACTGAATCGCTGGGGATTATCATTCTTCGGAATCATAACAATGGACGTACTAGTCCAGCTCCGAGGCAAGGAGAAGCCACAGAAAAAATCTGTAATAGCGCCTAAAAGATCATGGCATATAATATCCCAACAGTGAGTAAAGAATTTACCTGAAAACTCAGGGCCAGCAGCACTATTGACATCCATAGAGAAAACTGCTTGCTTGATTTCTTCTATAATTGGATAAGCAGAAAGAGTATCATTCATATCACTAGTGATCAGAGAGGGAATAACATCCAACATATCATTATCCATAGTGGGCTCAGCTTGAAGTTGAGATTGGAAATGGGCTACAGCATGATGTTTGATAGCATCTTCATTATTAATAATGGAACCTTGGTCATCTTGAATGGAATGAATATGAAGTTTACGGCGAGTCTGTTGAACCGAAGCATGAAATAATTTAGTATTGCCTTCTCCTTCTTTAAGCCATTTAATTTTGGCTTTTTGCTTCCAATAGTCTTCTTCTAATTTCAACTTGTGACGAAGAGTAGCCTGAGCCATAGACATAGCCGCACGGTTCTCAGGAGATGGGTCAGCCTCATAAATAAGCTCACAATCTTTAACTGCATCCTCCGCCTGTTGAAGTTGATGAAAAATATTGCCGAAAACATTACGATTCCAAGAGATCAGAGCATGACGAACATTGTTAAGCTTTTTCGCGAATTTAAACATAGGACGACCCTCAATAGCTACATTCCAAACGTCAGCCACTAGAGGATGAAAAGTGTGATGCGAAGTCCAAATATTTAAAAACCGAAAGGTAGATGGATGATTGATTCTGTCCTGAAGGATGCGGACGAGCAAGGGGGCATGATCCAAGCAAGTGCGAGACAGATGTTCAACTGTCGTGTTTGAAAATTTATTCTGCCAGGGAATATTACACAGAACTCGATCCAGCCTTTGAAGAATAGAGGCTTGACCTCCTCTAGAATTCCACCAGGTGAAGTTACTACCAGAGAAACCCATATCTAGAAGCCCAGCAGCTGCAATGCAAGAGTGAAAATCAAGAGCACCTGATCTATCCCAACCTGAGCCCCCCATCTTTTCCTCTGGAGAAAGGATGATGTTAAAATCTCCTCCAACTAGCCAAGGAGTAGAGTCAAAAGATGTGCCAAGATCAATCAATTCAGTCCAGAGAGCTTGTCTATCATCAGTCGAGCAGCTTGCATAAATACAAAAAATATTAACTGGATAGGGCCAAGAAAAGTGTTTAGCCTGAACTGTAACATGCTGTGAGCCATCAAAAAGAACTTGACAAGTGAAAGCAGTTTTAACAAAAATCCATATAGAGCTACCTGGATTAGAATGACTAAAATTAAATCGCAACCTTCTAGCAACGCGCATAATCTGATCTGCAGCAATCATGGGTTCGAAAATAGCAAGGAACGTGATTTTGTGAAGCTTGATAAGCTGTTTCAATCGACCAATAGAAGAGTCATTTCCCACTCCTCTAACATTCCAAAAAAGGGCATTAACTGTCATGGGCAATGGCTGAAAGATTCTGAGCTTTGGACCTTGTAATTCTGGGAGAAATTTTTGAGTTCACCTGCGGACAAGATACTGGGACAGTGGAGTCAAGATTTAAGGCAGCAATGCTTTCTGAATTAAAATCCTCATCCTCGTCTGTAGGATCAGAATTTTTAGTCTGAACAACCTGCAGATTACAACCTTCACTATTAACACCCAGATCGTCCCCTTGAATTCCAGCAGCTATATTCTCATCAAGATCTACAAGCAACGTGAATCTATTGGACATAGTAATATTATCATCTGGAGGTGGTTCGACTGGAGGATGCTTAAGTTGCTCAAACAGCTTTTCCTGACCATCATGAGATATAGTATCATCCCCATTATGTGAAATAGCCTCATTAGAATGCAAAGCAATATTAGTGTCTGGAATTACTGCATTTTCTTTGGGGCTTTCACTCACCGATGTGGAACCTGCTTTGTTATTAATGCCAGGAGATGTAATATTATTAGTAATAATATGCAGTGTAGGGTTTGGAAGAGTACCATCAGTGGCTTTATTTGAACTAGATTTCTTTGGAGTCCATCTGGTTGAATTTTTAGTATTGCCATCAAGATTAACAGCAGCAGTTGAAGTTCCTGTCTCCTTGAGAGCCAAAGTTGGATGTTTAACTTTACAAGACTCCTCCGTATGACCTTGTCGACAGCAATGTTGACAATACCGCGGGAGGCCTTCCACTTCAACTTTTTGCCAAAATCCTGGGATTTGAGCTCCACAATCAATCCATACACGGTTTGGAATTGGCTTTAAAAGATCAATCTCCACACAGATTCTTGCCAAGCTAGGACGCGTTAAGTGAGCTGTAGGCTGGTCCGTCATTAAAGTTCTTCCAAGCATATTGCCGATAGCGAAGAACAAAGGCGATGGAACAAATGGATTGGAAGCCCTGGCATGGAAAACCAAACCGGAACAATGGAGCTTTCAATATCTGTCCAAGTCCGGTGTCCATTTAAAGACACGCATAGGGAATCGGCCGAGAAACCATTGGTCTTTTATCCATAATCTCTGGAAGTCTTCATCATGGTTAACTCTAATTAAAATATGTTTTGCATCCAAATGAGCCACAGAATAGTCGGCCTTTAGGCCAAAGGTCTGAAACTGCTTCCGTATTGATTCCATGGACGGTCTACCATGTGAGAACTTTCCAATCAATGTAAGGCGGAAAGGTTGAGCCAAAGAGTTTGCAATATCATATGAGAGTTTAAGGGATGGTTCACCTTTGTATGTGGCTGGCGGGATTGAGAAAATAGGAACATTAGCAGTAGATGAACCAGTAATGGATGCATAGGATTTGGTTAATGGTGATGTCTGGTTGAGGATGTTCATCGGCGTGGATTCATCTGGAGGAGGAGGTGGCGGAGGCGCAGCAGCTAGGGCTGCCGCCATGCACACGAAACCCTAGGGCGAGAAAGAGACTTTTTTTTTTTTAGAGAGAGAATTTTTTTCATTCTGATTAAGGTTACAACTATCTATTACTGAACCACAATTCGTACAGCCTCATGTGTGGAACTCCTTTTCGCCTCACTTCAATCTAAGGAAAATATTTGTAAAAGGGTGAGTCACCTATGACTCAGTAAGATTCCACTAAACATATGCGTGTTATGCATATATGCAGTAGTAACAGAATGCTATCACGTAGCAATATATAATCAGTATATCAAATAACCAACTAAGTCTCATTACCGGTGCAAGAAGGATCACGACTGGCAACTGTCCCATACCAGTTGGGAATAATGACCAACCTACAAAGCAATGAGCTAACAACATTTCATATCATGTATTAAATAAGTAGTAACATCACATGATCACATGTATCAGGACATACAAGTCGAGGTACACCTCCGACTACCAGCTCCCCTTATAACACCATTCGGCTTCGAAATTCATATCAAATCATTGTGATCATATAATTCATAATCGAACATTCCGCGAAACCAGTCAACATGCCCCAAGTCCCTACAACCTTGGTATCCATGTGACAACACCACTTGTGTCCAACATCTATGTGGTGTACCTTATTTTTGGCCAGAAATAGGGAGACAGGCCGGATTAAGGTCACCACAACCCGACTATCACTGCACTCTACCCCATAACTATCGGTGTCACGACCCGACCCAAGATCCTATGTGGAATGTCGTCCGATTCGTGAGACGGGACACAAAATGCACAGTTTAAAAATCACTTTTCATGCAAAAACCCTGTAATGCAAATGTATGTTTGTATTAAAACCAAAACATCACATTGCGGCCACACAAAAGCCGGAAAAGAACATATGATATAACCAACAAACCCACGAGACAAGAAGCTCGGCTTAACATGTAACATCATCAGAGTGCGCGGAAATGTAAGAATAAGTAACATTTACAAAAGCCTGACAACCATGTCGGCATCTACAAAAGAATATTGAATGAACAACAAGTACGGGACTTCTACCCAACTTTACAATGTTTAAATAACAAGTGTACCCTCGGCCTCACCAAAAGAAAATACCAAGGCTCACAGAGTACTACCAAAAGACTGACTGACGAATACACCGGGCAACGAACGATCACTGAGGGTTTCTTGCAGGCTCGGGATCTAAGGAAAACAATAAACAATGGACGGGGTGAGTTATAAAACTCAATAAGCTACTAATGCAACAAGATGGCATGCTAGATGCAAACAATAATAAGAATCATGTATATATATCATGGTTGGCATAATATAACAACTTCCAAACATCATCAAGTCAAATAACTCATTGTACAAGCCACGTTGCATGCATCTCACGTAGGTGCAATATATAAACACATATAAAAGGATACCGTCGAGGTACACCTCCGACATACCAACTTCCAACCAACCAACCATATAATACCCATGAAGATACCGTTGATGTCGTACCCGATCATCGAACCAAATAACAAAACCAAAGTGAACCGTTTTCCGTATCCACGTCGACGTGAAGACTCGGTCCCCAACGACCCGAGAAACAATCACGGTATAGCTTACCAAGGTCGCGTTTATTCCGTACAACACTTAGCGCTATAACCCCTACCGTGGCCAACGGTAGGGCGAGGCCCAGTGTATTGGCCTTCGGCTATTACGTAGCCCCGGCTCACGCAATAACCGAGCGTCAATACACCTCCAACAAATATGCCATGGACTTAAACAATGCTCAAGTAGATGTTTACTCGACACATTAACTAATCAACCAAATGTTCAAGTAATGTTTACTTAACATTAAATAGAAGTGTTATACTCCAAAGTAGGGAGTATAACGACCATAATAACAACATACTAATGTGTACCATATCATGCCAATATCAAATCCAACACAATACCATTATACGTGTATCGCGCAACCAATCACCCAACGGGTCTCTCGAGCATCCAAAGAGCTCACAAAACACACACGTGGTCACATTCATTATCAAACCCTAATCGACTCCGTTAGAGTCACTTTAGGTTACTAATATTGTCGAGTTACGAATGTGGTCTTGCACTTTAATCCTAGTACATTAACGCCCAATTTCGAGTCCCCCACAATAAAGTACAAGCTACATCATATTTCACAATCCCAAACTACATTTCATGGCAAAATCACAAGTTCACATTTCTAGCATGGTAACTATACTCATTTGAAGTTTAAAATGTCATATGAGACATAAAAGATGAAGAAGAGGGGGTAGTAGCTTACCTCTTGAGGAAATAAACCAAGGAGGGAGGATTTAAGCCAAAGATGATGTCTCCTCTAGTCACAAAGGTCTCAAAATGTTGAATTTCTAACTTCCAAGCTTGAAACCTTGAGAAATCAACATACACTCCCTAAAAACGTGGGTAGAGGTGAATACTCAAGAATCCACCATGAGATGAAGAGTTTGTTCGGTTAGAAACGATTACCTAGTCGAGCTCTCCACTCCGGCGAAGACGGATCGTGATTCCGACTCCGAATGATAAAGTTGTGGCAAGATTACTCCACAACTCTCTCTTGGGTTCTCTACACTCTCTCTCTATGCTTTAGGATGAAAAGGGGAGAAATGAGATGTTCTTTAAGTCTCCCAAGGTGTTTAAGTGGTCAAAATGTGGCTGATCTCTCGGGTGATGACGTGGCACAACCCTGGCCAACCAATCTTAAGTTTTAAAAATTTCAGAATTTCACGGACCAAGGTTCTGGGCGAGGCGCGGCCGCTTAGGCGGCCGCTCGGTCATCAGGATTTTCTGGTGTGGTTTTCTGCCTTTTGAGCGCGCGCCTGGCGGCCGCTCAGCTTCCAGATTGTCCAATTTTTGTAAAGTGCTCCGAAACACTCCCGAAATGACCCTAAATGATCCCAAGGTGATTCTAAGTCTATGGGAAGGTCAAAACACTCAAGAAAAGTCCCGCGAGCGAGCCGTAAAAGTGCGAGAAGTTCAACACATTTAAAGTATGTTCAACCGCAAGAATCAAACGATGGTTTTAAACATATAAAACACATAGAATGCAACATGAAGATGCTATATATCATGTATAATATGCTCAAGAAATGTTTATAAGGTTTATTCAATGTGACACGTGTAATAATCGTGAATGATATGAATGACGTGTAAGATGCAAATGAAGCGGGTGTTACAATCGGTAGTCAACCAAAACCCCCTGAAAGTTAGTATTCGAATGTGCACATTCGGTTAGTCAAATTCACGTTCACACATTATTCCATTTTCGGTTACAAATTTTACATTTCGGTTATCCTCCAAGGATCAATTCGAGTTCTAGATTCACAAATCAACATATTGAATACTTTAACCATCTCAAATCATACAATAACAAGTCATAAACCCTAAATCACAGCCATATTACACACTTTATTCAAGTTGGTTTCTTGCCGGTTTCACCAATTTGAAGTTACAATTGAACTACAACAATTCCAAGGCTCATATGATCATCAACACACTTTATTAACACATACCATAATCATATTAGCCTAATAAACATCATAGCATGGCTGAAAATCACAAACTTTCCATAATAACAACTTAGCAATTGATAATAGCCGAAATAAACCGATTAAACACAAACATGAACAAGTTAATGGTCCCTTACCAAATCAAAGAGCTAAACCCTTGCTTCTCCCCTGTATTTCAGTGGTAAACACAGTCACAAACTCCCCTAAACAAGCTCCCTTGAGTAGCCTTGGTTGAAAGACAAAAGCTTATGCAAGAACACACACAAACCCTAGGTTAAAAAATGGAGTTTTGTGAGGATTTTGGAGAATTTGAGAGATGAATTTGAGGGTTTTCTGAGTTTAGAAGGCTGGAAAATGGTCTTTCCAGGCTTACCCACGTTTTAGAGTAGATAAGGAAGCCAAAGCATGAGGTGGAAATCAACAAAAAAGTCAAAAACACAAAATCTGCCAAAACTGTCCGTACTAGGCGCGCTGGGGCGTAGGCTGGCACGCCTTAGCGCACACTATTCATCAGCTTCGCGCAATTTTCTCGTTTCGCTCCGTTTTCTCGATTTGATCGCTCGTACACCCCTAGGTATGATTGTATAACACTTATAGCACATCAAAGGATGTCCCCAAGGGTTCGATATCAATCTTGGATCGATTTAAAGTCACGAGAAAGTTCACGAAACCGAACACAATTTCAACAACTTTTTCGTTTTGTAACTTCAAGTTAACACAATGTATACTACTTTTTTAAAGTCCGATTTAACAACACAAAACCTCTATAACATCATGTATATCTAGGTATAAAGTATCATGGTTCATCTCTTTCATTTCGGATCAGTTTACGCTACGAAACAATGCAAGAAAGTAAAGCACCGAAACACGAAATCATGAGTTTATGACTCATCAAATCAACATTATGAACCACGATAATCACATTAACAATGCATGCACATAATAATATGATCAACATGCTAATGATATGCTCGGTTATTACAAAGGTTAATTAGATTTAGTATGTAATTACCACACATAAAATTGTTTGCAGGATGAAACCAAGAAAAACTATCATTGCCACGAAGGTAAGCCTCCACTTCAGCCTCGGTGAACTGTGAACTGCGAGAAACTCTTCTCCGACGCCCCGTGTAACACCAATTTTGGTGATGATATCTTGTCGGTCGCATTTTGTAGAATTTATTGGGTGAAGATCACCACTAAAAAGATGACATGAGTACCAACATAGAGATAACGATCATGGATAGAATTTTAATGGGTCTCTAATGACAGCGAATCAGCAACAATTAGAAAGCTCTCTGAGAAGTTAAAGAATAATGATATGAATTGGGTGTTTTGGGAAGTGAAGGGGGTGGTTGTAGTGTTGGATAGATGAATTGAGTTTCTTGGGAAGTGAAGGGGGTGGTTGTAGTGTTGGAGAGATGAATTGGGATTGACGATGCACAAAATACACTTAAAAACGACATATGCTGTTACGGGGACAGTTTTGGAACAAATAGCCAATTTATCACTTAAAAAGGATTTAAGCAGTTGAAAAAAAATATAGTGTCCTTAAGCGGTTGAATATTCTACACAAGGTACTGGCTCGCAATTTTTTCTAAGTTTTATAACAAAATATATCAAAAATGAAAATACAAAGTGAAACGTTCAAACATATCATTTCATTTTGAAACTTTTTAAAGTAATATCAAAATATAAAATAACACGTCCAAACAGTGCAATGTTTCGAGAATAACAAAAGAGACAAATTAAGAGTTATACAAAATACATACTCACTGTTTGGACGTGTTATTATGGTATTTGTATGAAAGAGATATACAAAAACTTTACTCAAAATCTTGTACTAAGACTAAGGCTTGATGAAATAAATTCTGGCTAATTGGATTTAAGGAAATAAAGAACCAAGCAAACTGCCATGTCAACATAGTGAAGAAACAAAAATGCTATTGGAAACAATATTCTTTCACACACACAATCCAAAATTACAAGTGCAATACTTTAGGCAAAAAGAAGTAACAAAAATTTGATTATAAAAGCCTTGTTGTCAATTTTTGATTGATTTTTTTCATTAGTTAGTTGCGGGTTCGCAAACTATGCAACCAATTAATAACCGCCAATAAAAATTTTGTGAAAAAAAATTTATGACTTATTTGTTCCCATAGCATTGCTCCTCTTACAAATCTCGCAATGATTGAATGATTCTCATAAAGACAACAAGAGACAAAAAGTGTTCGCTAATTGACATCGGCGCCAACTAGCACAACTTATTGCCTAGTGCAAGAACCTACAAACGTAAACCTAACAATTCCTTATCTAAAACCCGTAAATATATACTCCCTCCGATTCGGGTAAAGAGTCCATTATATTATTTTGAGATATTTTCTCTGTTTCAGGCAAAGAGTTTACTATACTATTTTGGGATGTTTCATTTTAAGAGTTTACTTTCTAAAGTTATGCGTGCCTTCACTTTCCATAAACTTTTTAATTTTATCCTCTAAATGTGATATAAATATATTGAATATGGTTAATCATTTTTTTGTAATTATGATCAACTCCAATGGTACTTATATATTCCTTAATAATTAGACTTTTCAAAAGTGGACTCTTTGGGTAGAACGGAGGGAGTAGTTGTTTACAACGGCTAATTGCTTAATCTCTAAGTATTTAAATGTGCAAAAATTTCCACAAAGATATAGAGAAATCAATGAAACAAACATAAAATAAAGAGCTGTGGAAAGTATGAGATTAAGAACACAAAAGTACATGCACTTTATTTGAGGTCAATGTCACTTAAGTATCAGATAAAGCTCACATATTAGAGAAAATCAAAAGCCTCTCTTGTCTCTAAAAAAAATTACAAGTAACTACCATTACGTTGAAGAAAACAGACTTAGCCATATTCAAAAATTATCTCGGATGGCTTGTTTGTTAAAACTAAAAATTAAGCTCCAAAAACTAAAGTCTGAAAAAGTAGAGCTGAAAACATTAAGCTACTGAATTTTAAATACTAAAAAATCAATTGCAGTTATCTTAAAATCAATTGCATTGAAATAATTTGTATAAGTCCATTTAACGTATACAAATATATTTAACGAATGTGATAAAATAAGGGTACGAGATCGGGGTGTCTACAGAGCCCCTCGATGACAAAGTTTATGAGTAAATGAATGTCATCGAAATTCATAGACTCTTGATCTCGGGAAGAGAAGAAGTGACAACTGGGCCTAACGGCTTCCTACGTTTCCTGCTCAGGAATCAAACAGATCATAGTTCGAAAAACGACAGGGAGAATAAATTGTTAGGTTCAAGAAGATGTGCTCAAAACATAGGCTAGAGGGGGGTGAATAGCCTATATGACCTTTATTAAAAATTTCATCCTATTTTAAATTATATGTTGAGAAACATGGATGAAATGATTAACATTAATAGGTCATCTTTCTAGTTCAAGCAACACAACCGATATAGTCGAATCAGCTGATGTGCATCGGCAGACTTGAAGGATAGCTGATAGGAAGATATTGTTATACTTAGCTGGTATATATGAGTTTAAGCAGTGGAAGAATAAGCAGTATAAGTATAACAAACAAGATTAAAGCAACTGTAGGTAAATAGATACAAGTTTATCATAACAGCAAACTAAAATCTTGTATTAGATGCATCAATTGCTTTCCACAACCTGATTGCATATGATATATATATATATATATATATATATATATATAGGGGAGTATTTAATGGTTACTTTTTTTATTTAACCATCAATGGTTACTCTCATTATCAACCATTAGATCAAAAATTAAAGGTTGAGATTTAATGGTTAGTTGGAAAATGCAATTAATGCAAGTAGGTGAGTCATTTAATGCATTAAATCTCAACCTTTAATTATTGATCCAATGGTTGATAATGAGAGTAACCATTGATGGTTAAATAAAAAAGTAACCATTAAATACTTCCCCATATATATATATATATATATATATATATATACAAAAATTACAGAAAAGATAAGTAAAGGCTGAATGTAACAAAATATGATTTATATTAAAATTCAGCAGAGGTTTGCACAAAGACAAACATGCTTAATACATCAACCTAGACTCTCTATCCTAGCAATCTCCCCGGGGTAGAAGGAAAGTCAATTGGGATGCCGGGAAGACTCATAACTAGAACTCTAACCTTAGCAGTTCCTAATCCCCTAGGAAGGAGGACAAGAGAAGTGCTAGAGTTAGAGTGATGTGAGAAGAGAATATTAGGCGTTGTTCAAATAACAAATATTTGAACAACTGAGTGCTGAGCACTCGGCCAAAAGTGAGGACAATTCATTGCACAATCGACAGCCCTTATAATGTAGTATAAGTCTACCGATATGAATGTAGTATAGATTATTATGCTCTGGTTTTTCATCGGACATCTTCAAGCTTGATCAGTCTTCAACGACTTACAGAATTCTTGGTCTCTAACTGTGAATTTGAAGTGCAGCAACTGAAGAGACTGAGTCTTTCGAAGGAAGAAAGAACTCAAATCAAGAACAAAGTTTTTGATCAAGCAGGACTTCTTAGCCTTTGGAATTTCTGTTTTCTCTCCCACAAAGTGTTTGTTCTTACACTTGTGTTTTCTCACTTTTGGTGTGGTTTCAGATTGAAAGAACAAAAAACAATATCAACCACCAACACGTTTCTCGTGCACACACACTTAATGTGAGAATGAGAGTCTTCTTTTATAGGCTGAAAAAGATGAAGGAGTCGTTGAGGCTTTGATGAGTTTTTTCCCATTGAAGATCTGGATTATTAATGCATCAGAATGCATTGTTCAAACTATCGGGCAAAGACCTTCCGTTTAAGCTTCTGTCTTGAAGTTGGTCCGTGAATCAGGCTGGATGAAAGAGACTTGACGAGTAGGCCTGGGATGTAGCGCACTGTATTTGGTCTTTATGGAGTGTAGCCTTGGAGACTGGGACCAATACACGAAAGAGGAAATGTCTTCTGAATAATAGTCAAAGCACAGACATCGATGCATATCTTGAGCTGTCAGGAAGATCTTGTAACGGATCTATTTTGACTTGTCGCATTTAGCAACGACCAATGTTCCTCTTGTGAATAATCAGCTTCCCTGCAGTTATCTGATGAAGAGCATGGCTGATACTTGGATCTGCCGATATAATACTGCTGGTGTAAAGATTACTGATGAGACATGGCTGGTAGAGATGTCTTCTGGTGAGACCTTGCTGATGGACATGTCTGCTGGCGCATGAAGAGCTAATCCATATGAAAGATTATCATCACTTTAGTAGGAAAAAGACTCGGATATGTACAAAAACTTCCTACTCTAATGACCTATGCATTGTTTCATTAAGCTGCCACACTAACCGGTATGCAGCCATTTTAGCCACTTGTGAAACATGCGTTGTAATGGGAACAAGCAAATCACTGAGTTGGAATATGCATACATATATATCAGCTGTTTCACAGGCATATTCCTAACAATCTCCTCCTATTTGCTTGGGACCATTACTACAATTGACATATACATACAGCTCTTTAAAGCAGATATTCAATCCTTAGTAATAACATGCCTTCTAATGAAAGGTCATTTTATATCAAGGCATGCCCTAGGTTGAACTTACAAGCGATAGCGTATGTATAGTCACTTATTGCTAAGTATATACAGACTCGATAAATGAAGGTACAAATACAAAGTAATAACCGAAACATTTTTAGGCAATTATGAGATATAATTGATGAGTAGGCCATAAAGATGTTTTTCTTGTGATATAATGTGTATAAGCTGAAGCATTTTGAACAAGAAAGAATTTTGAATCAGCATACTTAAATGAATTGATTAAGTATCAGATAACTTTAAAAGCAGTTCCTTTCTTGTGTAGATTACTTACAAGAAAGTAGTTTGAAAAATAGCGATGTTGAAAAGAGCAATCATTTAGAAATCGAAATCATTTATGAATTTTCTCTTTATCGGATAACGTGAACAATTAGAGATCAGATCTCTACTCCTTTCAAGTATATATAGTTGAATGAGATATATCAGAGTTTTAAGTGAATGTTTCAAGCAAAATATTGATTAAAAATACTCCTCCTAAAGAGTATGTCAATTGACTCTATAAGTGTATGTCAATTGGTTATATAAATCCTTCTCCTTAATCGTCACAAGCATAAGACATAATGAACAGCTATAATGTATAAGACATATATTTCAAAGGTATGAAATAAAATACATAAGAAAGTGTTAGCTAGTGTAATATCATAGCTTTAAGAAATGTCCTTTTGAAGGTGTAGTTCCATTGCTTGTAAGGAGTTTTTACAAGTGTGGATGTTGATGTAGGGTTTTTAGAAGTTACTATGATCGGACGTCTTTTTAATATATAAGACACTTGTTGTGAATATGTGCATCTAAATATCTCTATTTCATAATACCTATAATGTATCTGTCATGTCAATTTTTAGTACGGAGTATAAGATAAATTTCTTTACATAGAACTCTCCTCCTATTGTTAGGATGTATCTGTCGATAACACTTGTTGACTATCTTACTAACTCTCCTCCTCATCTTTTATCTTAAACTTATATGTATATGTCGATTTTATATAAACTCTCCTCCTTAATGGTCACAAGCGAAATTGTTACCATTGCTTGTAAAGAGATTTTACAAGAATGATCTTTGAAAGATAGCTATGTTTAAGAAAATAGTAGTACTAGAAGGTGCTTATTGTTACAACGACTTATCTAGGCTTCTTGTCAAGATATATACCCAAGTGTTATATCTGCTGAGTTGACCTTATATTTTATCTAGATGTCTCTCTAGAGTATGTCATCTTTTGTATGCATCAGACAATGTTATTGAGATTTTAATATGTCAAAATTGATTGGATGCACAAGACATACATTTAAGAGTGATATATAGAACATATTTCTTCTTTAATGAATAGGACAATTGTTAAGTCCAGAATATTGTTTCCTTTATATAAGACTCAGAATGTATAAGATATACATATTAATGGTCATAAGCAAGAGTATACACATATATTATGAATATTGATGACAAGCATGAATGATTATTTAGTAAGACAAGTTAGGATAAGTAAGACAGATTGAAATAGAAAAGATAAGTCATAATAATAGAAATAAAACGTAACAGGAATATATTACATAGATAACAAGTAGATATCTGAGGTATTTGTTTAGCAAAACAAAAACATGTTAGATTTTCTAATGAAGCAGGTTAAGGTGAGTATGTCTTCTGTCCTAATTGTTGGGAACGTTAACCACTGAGTTTTGTGCAGAATTTGTATTTTTGAGTTGATGCTCCTCCTGTCTTTGAGATTGCTTGAGTTGAACATTTGAGGAAATAGAAGAGGGATCGGGGAAAGAATCAGACTCTGTAGTTGATACAAGATTTCTTGAGGGAATCCAGGGGATGAAGTTTGAAACATCGTTCCTAGGATCTTGAAGACGATTTCTCAACCGATGATTGATTTGACGAGGTCTTCGAATTATTCGAGGCTGTGATGCCAAATTAGTCATTATACGGGTTAGCCATTCGTCGTAAGAGATAGGACGAGATGCGGGTCTTGACAAATTTGTGTTACTCATTATGTTGGAAGATGAGTATGCAATGGAAGAGGAATGTTGAAGTAGTGGAAGATGAAGATTTAAGAGAGGTTTTAAAGAGACTGATAACAAGTTTCTAAAGGATTTTGAGAATATGAAGAGATTCCTCGGGTGAAGGAATTTGATAAGACATAATTGTGGCTTAAGAGAAAGAATGTATTTAATGACGTAGCAATGATGCACTGTAATTAATGATTATGTAGATGTGCAGAGAGCAAGTATATCTATAGTATAGGCAGTCTAGATAAGATATGCATTGAATGGTTAATCGAGAAGTTTAAAGCAATATTTAGTCAAAAGGATTGACTTACAAAGGAAGGGACAAGAATGGTTATACCAGCTGAGTTAAAGTTTATAACATTTGTCTTGAACTATGAGCCGTTTTGAGTATTGTGATATCAGCTTTAAGAGTAAATATCAATTGAAGTAGAAATATGGAGAATTGGTTGGGACTTCAAGGATTTAGGCTTTATCAGCAGTCAGTGTAGAGAAGGGATTCTGCTGAGGTGTATTTCTATACTAACCTGTTCTTTGATGTCTGACAAGAGTGAGGCATAAAATATATACAGCAGGGGTTATATCATCCATTCACTCCTGAGGAAAGACTAGTTTTTGGAAACGACAGTCTTCCTATGAATCCTAAAATTTCTAGCTATTTTCTGAGATAGGTCAAGTTACGAAAAGTTTACCATCAACCTTTTGACAGTTAGACATATGATAAAGTATAATAGAGTGTTTTGAATTTAGTCTGTTTGCTAATTAGTTGTTAGTCAAGATGATAACAATTGTTATGTACAGATATATCAACTGTTAGTCCATCATTATGAAAAACAACTAATCTTGCCTTTTATTACTACAATCTCCAAGGTCATACAAGATTTTGTAGTTGTAATGACTGAGAATACAAATTGCTGTTGAGCTATTTAAAAGAAAGTAAAAGTGTCTGTTTTTAAAAAAAAAAACAATTTGTAAAATTTTTATATATATTCTAATGATATAAACCTTTATAGATTCAAAAGCTTTCAGCAGTCTTTAGGTTGACACCACAGACAATTTGGTTCAAAGCATATTTACTAATAATCTTGTAGGTTGAACAGGAGAGTCAGAGATTAAGTAATGAATATGCAATTTCCTTTTCTTGAAGGTGGGATGTAGACATGATAAGTCATCCTTTAAGTAATTGCAGTCTACCTATATTGAACAATTATAGCGTTCAGCAGACCTTGAATTTGATCAGGGTGAGATGATCTAATTCAGAAAGGCAATTATCAGAATGGTTAAAGAAAAGAGGTAAACTTCAGTAATAGACCAGAACTCAATATAGCAGATTTTATAGGACGGGTTTGCTGATAGGGTCTCAACAGAGTTTGTGTAAGAAATGTGTGATCGTCTCTTTGAGGTCAATTTATTCAATCATCAAAAGAATGTAGATAATATTGTGAACAAGAACAGTATATTAGATCAACACAGTTAAAACACATTAATTCATGCTATCAGAAGTATTCAGATAAATAGATAGACATGAAGGAAAGTTGCAGAACTTGTAATAATCTAAACAGTTTTGAATAACTCTCATTAGGGATCAGCTGATTACAAGAACAATACAACAAGAATTTGACTAAACTGCAGATTACAGGATAAAGATGGATAATGATTCAATTTTGAATAGAAAATTTGTTACAAAGTTTTATCCAAGATATCCTAATCCAGAGGACATATTGAGAGGTCATTAGTCATGGAATTTGGAATGGATTAAGATTGCTGTGTCCGTTTTTGATCTCCTCCAACTCTGGGGGGAGGAAGAACACGTTCACACTAAGAGGTTACTCAGGAAGAACCTCAGGGTGAGAGCCACCAAAGATTTACTGCATGGACTACGAGTCCTAGAGGAAGAGCGCAGAAATGGACAGTAGTCATTGGCAATTTATAATCTTTGACAACACTTCCTTAGCTATTTTATTCAGTCAAGCTGAATTATCTGCATCAGCCATCGTTGGGGTGATGATTTGTATTCTTGCATATAACCGACGAGTTGTTTGACACAACGATTTATCAGACACTTTCCGAACATTTGATAAATCTTATCTAGGATCTTCTCTGTGATGCTCAAGTATACATGCAGAGTTACGATGGTCAGACAGGTATATGCTAAGTAGTTTTCACAGTGATTCATCTGAAATCATTTTAGTGTATCAATAAGATTGATAACCAAATTTTAGAAATGGAGTGAAATCACTTTAAGAACATAAATTAATAATCTTCTATCTTACCTTTTAATATAACTGATTTTTAAAGACATTCTTAAGTGTTCTGATAATCAAAAGTCTGTAGCATACAGTTCATCTTTTGCCTACAAACTTTTAAGATTATCAGACGAGACAAAAGAAAATTTCTTTTATCAGATAATTTTAAGACGCAAGATTGAAAATTAATAATGAATGATTTCTGGAACAAATGAGTTAATAAAATTTCTCTCAGATATTATAACTGTGTCAAGTGAAAAAAAAAATTCACAGTTATGAAGATTTTAGATTTTGAGAATGCATCTTTGAGAATTTTAAATTGACTCATCATGAGTAACAGAAATAAACCAAAACAACTTTGAATGAATATGAGAGAGCCATACCCAGTTGTTAAAGTGTTGACTTGATCGATTTCTAGGATTTGTACTTAGTAACATTTTGAGAAAAATTTTGAATCAGTGTTTAGCATCTTGTGGATTCTGTAAGCAGTTTGTGAGTTTCTTTATAGTAGAGTTTGAATGAGGAAAGGGCTCTACTTATACTCACGGAGGCTAGACTAAAGGACTTACAATAATAGAGATTTACTGTAGAATTGTCCTTTTTACACGCCTTTGCAGAATCAGGCTGTAAATGTGATGTCTTGACTGTCTCAGTAATTTTGAAAAGGATTTTTCAACGCGAAAGTATTTTTTTTTTATCAAACACGCTTGTCATTTTTCCAAAGCTTTTGAGAATAGTCTTTACTTTAAATGAAGTAGTCAGTCTTCGTAAAGTGTGCCTCCAACTTAAATAGACTTAGGAAGAAGACAAGTCATTTAAAGGTTTTACTCCTATAAGTCAGCACATATAACTGAACTTATGAATTGTATGTTGGCCGATATGGAAATTCAGCCAACTAAATGTTTTGAAAACATTTTAGATCAGCTAATATGGAAAATGCTGATAAGTTTTTAAAAATCGTTTGCATAAAGCAAATCATACAAACATACAGATATATCAATATAAGCACAGTATGACAAGACTTTATTTGAGTAGCATGTCTGATAACAAATTAAAGATCAATTCAGTAGACATGGATATAGGCATTTAACAAGGCAGTGGCTGACCTGTTTTGTATATGCTAGAGAGGTGGTCTTTATCAACATCTTGGACTCATCAGTAGATTTCTCATATAGCAGCACTATAGTCCAGTAGATATTGATTTGATATTGAGTGAGTGAAGGACATAGGAGGTTTATTCATAAGTGATCAGCAATCCTTCATAAATCAGCAGCCAAGTTGATTTCTGCTGATGGAGAGTTATGTTGCATCTTTAACCTTTTTGTCATATGAGTTCCTGCCTTAAATACTCATAGAAAAATTATTAGCAACATTTATGAACTAAAAATAGCTCCAGAAATTCAACAATACAAATGAGACTTAATAAGTGCAATAATTGAATAATTGCTCAAACTGTAGCTTATAAGTATAACCCAAGACATCATGAAGTTAGGAGCTAGGGTTACTTTCTCACTATACCCTTTGAACATTTTTGCTCATGGTAGTTGAAGAGTTTGTTCTGATGTTGAGCAAAAGTTCATTGAGTGTATCTTTTAGGTAGAAGCTTTCCATTGAAGAAGAACAATTTCATCATCGATGTCCTTAGACCAAGAGCTAATAATCAAGTGATTTAGAGATTGACATAAATCTGATTTCCCTTGAATTACCTTTGAAGATCTTCTAATTTCATTTGCTTTAAACTTTCAGTGATTTCTTATGATACAAGATCACAAGTTTTTGAACTGAAAAGCTTTCTCAAAAAGGTGCTAGATTGAGACAATCGTTAGCCTTATATCAAAATGGCAATTTTTCAGAAGTATATCAGAGTAATTCATCCATCAAGTATGAAATTGACACATTTGCTAGAGGATATGTCATGAGTTTGAAAATAGACTATTTTTTTTAATACGAACATTATCCTTAGCAAGTCAAACTCTTTTTTACTATAGTACTTCTCTTCATAATATCAATTGAAAAAATATATTTCTGTTATATGAAAAATTTTCCTATAGTAACCACACAGTCATCACAATAATCTTTTCTCACAAGTTTTTGAAAACAAAATTGATTTTGATTTGTAATAGCATTTTCAAAATAGCTTCCAGGTTTCTCGGTCAAAAGATTTTCGGAAATAAAAATTTTGAAAATGACTCTTTTTGACTATGCATCTAATCTGAGCGACTGGATCTAAACTCTCAGGTTGTCAAGCCTGGAATGAAATTCCCAGAGTACTAGCTCTTATACCAGTTGTTAGGTCCAAGAAGATGTGCTCAGAATATAGGCTAGAGGGGGGGTGAATAGCCTATATGACCTTTATTAAAAATTTTATCCTATTTTAAATTATATGTTGAGAAACACGGATGAAATGATTAACATTAATAGGTCATCTTCCTAGTTCAAGCAACACAACCGATATAATCGAATCAGCTGATATGCATCGGCAGACTTGAAGGATAGCTTATAGGAAGGTATTGTTATACTTAGCTGGTATATATGAGTTTAAGCAGCGGAAGAATAAGCAGCATAAGTATAACAAACAAGATTAAAACAACTGTAGGTAAATAGGTACAAGTTTATCATAACAGCAAACTAAAATCTTGTATTAGATGCATCAATTGCTTTCCACAACCTGATTGCATAGGATATATATATATATACAAAAATTACAGGAAAGATAAGTAAAGGCTGAATGTAACAAATATGATTTATATTAAAATTCAGTAGAGGTTTGCACAAAGACAAACATGCTTAATACATCAACCTAGACTCTTTATCCTAGCAATCTCCCCGGGGTAGAAGGAAAGTCAATTGGGATGCCGGGAAGACTCATAACTAGAACTCTAACCTTAGTAGTTCCTAATCCCCTACGAAGGAGGACAAGAGAAGTGCTAGAGTTAGAGTGATGTGAGAAGAGAATATTAGGCGTTGTTCAAATAACAAATATTTGAACAACTGAGTGCTGAGCACTCCGCCAAAAGTGAGGACAATTCATTGCACAATCGACAGCCCTTATAATGTAGTATAAGTCTGCCGATATGAATGCAGTATGGATTATTATGCTCTGGTTCTTCATCGGACATCTTCAAGCTTGATCAGTCTTCAACGACTTACAGAATGCTTGGTCTCTAACTGTGAATTTGAAGTGCAGCAACTGAAGACACTGAGTCTTTCGAAGGAAGAAAGAACTCAAATCAAGAACATAGTTTTTGATCAAGCAGGACTTCTTAGCCTTTGGAATTTCTGTTTTCTCTCCGACAAAGTGTTTGTTCTTACACTTGTGTTTTCTCACTTTTGGTGTGGTTTCAGATTGAAAGAACAAAGAACAATATCAACCACCAACACCTTTCTCGTGCACACACACTTAATGTAAGAATGAGAGTCTTCTTTTATAGGCTGGAGAAGATGAAGGAGTGGTTGAGGCTTTGATGAGTTCTTGCCCGTTGAAGATCTGTATTATTAATGCATCAGAGTGCATTGTTCAAACTGTCCGGCAAAGATCTTCCGTTTAAGCTTTTGTCTTGAAATTGTTCCGTGAATCAAGCTGGATGAAAGAGACTTGATGAGCAGGCCTGAGATGTAACGCACTGTGTTTGGTCTTTTATGGAGTGTAGCCTTAGAGACTGGGACCAATACATGAAAGAGGAAATGTCTTCTGAATAATAGTCAAAGCATAGACATCGATGCGTATCTTGAGCTGTCAGGAAGATCTTGTAACGGATCTATTTTGACTTGTAGCATTGAGCGACGACCGATGTTCCTCTTGTGAATAATCAGCTTCTCTGCAGTTGTCTGATGAAGAGCATGACTGATACTTGGATCTGCCGATATAATACTGCTGGTGTAAAGATTGCTGATGAGACATAGCTGGTAGAGATGTCTTCTGGTGAGACCTTGCTAATGGACATGTCTGCTGGCGCATGAAGAGCTAATCTATATGAAAGATTATCATCACTTTGGTAGGACAAAGACTCGGATATGTACAAAAACTTCCTTGTCTAATGACCTATGCATTATTTCATCAAGCTGCCACACTAACCGGTATGCAGCCCTTTTAGCCACTTGTAAAACATGCGTTGTAATGGGAACAAGCAAATCACTGAGTTGGAATATGCATATATATATATATATATATATATATCAGTTGTTTCACAGGCATATTCCTAACATAAATCTTGTGATGGTCGGGCCTCCTAGGAGGCTGCCTACAGATCCCGTGTAAGGAATCAGACCAAGTGTAGTTCGGTTGTAAAATAAAAGCATTGTGATGGTCGTGCCTTAGAAAAGGCTACCCACGTATCCTACCTAGGAATCAGACCAAACATAGTTCGAATGTGAAAGAAAAACATTGTGATGATCGTGCCTTAGAAAAACAGAAATGTAAAGACATGGCGATGTAAAAGATATGTGACAATCGCATTTGTGTGAAGTTCTATGGGGAATGTTGTTGAGCTGCTTGTTGGATGGCGGGGCTATTAGTCGAATTGATCGGTAATCTTGGGCAAGATTTGGCGTGTCACTTTTGACGAGATGTGGTGTCCTATGAGGAGCATTGGATAACTTGTTGGGCTATGCTAGATGGGGAGAGCTGTTGGTGATGCTTTGATCATCGACCTTAAGTAAGATGTGATGTGTCATCTTCGGCAAGATGTGTCATCCCATAGGGAATGTTGTTGAACTGTGTTGGATGGTGGAGCAGTTGGTAGTATTTCCAGAAAAAGGACTTATCATGCAGGAAGTGTAGTAATGTGAGGGATCCAAGTGGAGATGTGATGACCGAGCCGGTGGTGGCATGATCCCGTCAAAGCAGAGACGCTAATTGCTTTCCTTTTTGAGAGAAAACAAAACAAAAATTTATATTTTCGCAAAGAATGTTTGTATTATCTAAAAAAAATAGATTATATTTCTTTAAACACGACATTTGTGGTACGGGCATTGTTGGTGGGAACAGTATGTGTGGTGGTAGGTGAAAATGGACATGTGTCTAGTGTTTTTCTTGAAATGCTAGCCTTGAACTATGTTGAAGTGGTAGATCCTGGGAATGATGGTGTAGCACGTTTCTGTAATCTAGAGGTACAACACATTTCTTGGAGAGATGACCTCTTCTGTTTGTACATTGTCGTCAAAGGGTCATGAGCGATGTAAAGGGATTAGCCCCTATAGTTTGTGTCTCTCTATTCGTAAGCAGGAAGATTGCCTCCATAAAAGATGGGAAAGGCCCCAGCAGACTCGATTGGAGAAAGATTTAATGGAGGAAGCCCCAAGGGAACTTGATCTAGGAACTTTATAAAAGCCCTAGAAAGACTTGATAGAGGAAGATTTGATGGGGGAGGCCCCAAGAAGACTTGACTCAGGAGCTTTATGAAAGCCCTAGGGAGACTTGATTTTTATGAGATTTGATTACGGGAAGCCCCAGGAAGACTTGATGAGAAAGAATTAAAGAGTTATAAGGAGTATGCTTAAAGACGAGAAGAAAACTCCAAAGACTTAAGATTATAAATTCACTCTATCGTCGAGTATCCCTCGATTGATGGGTTATGGACCCTTCTTGATGTTTATCTTTCGATAACTTTGAGTGGCTTTGGCAAGCAATTAACCTTAATTCAGATCATATTGCGACTAATTGAAGCAAAGTTATAGATGGCAACTAAGATTGTGTTTGAGGTTGGATGTGAATTTTGTTGGTGGTTGGCTACATGCTTTTGGATTTGATGTGTAAAAGAGATTGGGACTTTAATGAGAATTGATAGGGTTAAGATGCTTCGCATCCATTTTTTTCCTTTTACCTGGGTTGGGTTTCAACCTGACGAGATTTTTTCAATGGCTTAAAGACTTTTGAGTGACAGAAATGTCCAATCCCCCTTTTGGAGCGAATGACATAACAGCCCCAGCTTGACAGGTTGAAGGATGAGGGTTTTTGATCAAGATGTGGGATAAGGATAAATTGTGTTTGGATGTGGTGATAAGCCCCAGTGATTCTGTTGTATATTATTTAGATTTGCTTATATCCAAAACCTAAGTCTAAGCCAAGGTGACTAATGGGCCTGCGTGTCAGTTAGAGTGGCAACTTGTACTTAGACAAATCGCTTTTTATAGCTTAGGATTGCTTATGTTATACTTAGCTTAGTCTTCAGAAGATGGCCTTTATAAACCAGCATCAGCAATGCATGAAGACCTGAAAATCGTCTGATCAAGACTTGTCTGAAGATATGCCTCAGTTACCAGCGAAGGTCATCCATGACTTTATGAGTAATGATAACCTGCAAGTACCATTAAATGGACCATTCCATTTAAGGCAAACATCTCAGAAAAGGACATACTGCAGGCAATACTTGTCTACCTATTTTTAGCAAACCTGTAAGCGAAGGATAGAGACCAGTTGGATTTTGCAGAACGACCTCTAGGATTTAGACAACAAGATATAGGGCATTTAATACACGTCTTTCTGCATTAAATGCACTTAATTCAAACTCCTCCCGAGTCTGAAAATTCCCAACGGCTCCAAGAACTTCCCTAAGTATAAATTGAAGACTCCATGAAGCATTGAAGATGATCCAATGAATCTACAATTCTTAAAATCTTGAATTACTGCTAGTGCATTAAGAACTTCAAAGCAACATTCTGTCAATCATTCTTTGAAGAGCACCGTACCTAGACTCCTAGTCTTTCATTGTTCTTCATTGATTGCAATCCTTTGCATTTATAGGACACTAAAGTTGTATCTTTTTAGATATCAACTTTCACCATAAACACTTGGTTAAAATCTTTTTGTACACGATCCAATCATTATGATTATCTTAGTGGAAAACATAGTGCACATTTTCAAATCCAAAGCTAACCACTTTGGTAGTGAACGTAGCACTTATTCATAGTGTGAACCACTTCAAATATCTTGCCTACTTTATTTCCTGCACTTATGATTTGGTTATTACTTGTTTATTCCCAAAAATTCCAACTGCTTGAAGAACTGCTGATCTTAGTCTATCAAGATCAGCCATCTTGAACTTGTCCTATACTTCACACTATTTCGCTACAAATGATTTTCTAACTCTTTTATGAAGTAAATTTATAAATTATTTTTAAAATTGGACATAGGCTATTTAACCCCCCCCCCCTTCTAGCCTATTTGAGCACCTTGAGACCTAACAGTTTCCAATTATAGCTTGATCTTAATGGTCAAAGATGATTCTCAGCAAGACATTCTGCTTTGTATTACAATTTTGTGATTAATGATGTGCAGGTCCATGTCTTCAAGATGACTCATCATTAACTTGTGTAAAGATTTATCATGATGTCAAATGATTTAATTCATCATCTTTAGAAAGATTAATAATCAAGGGATACTTGGAAACAGGCGATTCTTTTTAAGAGTGAAGAACAAAGAAGGTCACACTGTAGTGGACTTTGATTTAGACCTTTTAGAGACTCGATTCAGGGACTCTATTGACTCAAAAGCAAAATAGGATTCAAATGGGTTTATAAGTATACTCCGTGAATACTGACTTTTGACGCAAAAGAGATTGGAGAGACACGCCTTTGAGGATCTATGCACCTCAAGAGTTTGTTTATCGCTCTTGCTTTTTAAACATTGTGATCACTTAGGAGGAGGTAACTCGATAACTTTGTTATTGATGAGGTCTTAGATGGCATTCCTAAGGCTTTGGCAATTGTCGATGAGATGTCTACTATTCTCATGATACTCGCAATATAGTGAATGATCCAATCCAGAAGGTAGAGGATTTGATGGTTTATAACCATCGATCGGTTTGAGCTTCCCATGGGAAAAAAGCTCTCAAAATACAATGGATATTGGAGTAGGTAAGGCTTTGTAGTGCTTGCCGTGACGTCCTCCTTATTGTAGGCCTTCATTTTTGTTGCTTAATACATGAAGAGAGGCATCGGGAGTATTGTCACTTGAACCGCTTACGTTAAGACAGTGAGAGAGGCTTGGGTGAGTGTCGACCTTGATGACATCAATGCAGATTTCTTCGTCAATGCAAAATCCAACATCTAGGATGGCCAAAAAGCCAACGTATGGTAGATATCTACTGCACTCAAAGAAATTAAGTTAGATATTCTTTAAGAAGATGCGAGATTGTTCGGCTGGGTCGAGCTTTTCTGGCGTTTGCACTACCTTTTTCCTCCAACTCTCAATGAATTTAAAAAATGTTTCATTTTCCTTTTGGGTACACGAGTCAAGATCTCACTTATTCTTTTCCTAATTGTTGTTGTCTTTGTATTGTTTTTGGAATTCTCCAATGATTTGATCCCAAGTAGCAATTGTATTAGTCTCTAGCGACATGAGCCATTGTTTGGCAGCACCTATCAAAGCGAGATGGAAGTTAGAGGTTATTGCCTTGGTACTTGCTCCCGTTAACTGCATGGCAATTGTATATGATCTCAAGTGAGAAATGGAACAACCCGTACCATCGAACTTCTCGATATCAGGCATTTTACTTGGGTAGCAAAATAACCGTGGGCTACAATGTTAAAGATTGTGCGGTAAACTCTTCTTTGTTCAAGAACTTGAGGACTAGGTCTTTTAACTCCTTGATTTCTTGCTCCTTTCTTGATAGGGGAGGTGCGAGGTGCACATTGTAGGTGCCCATGCTTTTCATTGCAGGATCTTTCCCTATTTGGTAAGTGTTGTAGGGAGAGGCAATGTTTGTTGCTCCTCCTTGAATTCCATTTCCCGAATGTGGAGGATACATCGTTGTGTATCTTCATGGGTCAACATTTGGGGATGTTGTTTGGTGAAAGTCGTATGTGTTTGGCCATGAAGGGTTGTCATTTGGCGGAGTGTTTGGAGATGTGATGTTGGTATTTGGTGGAGGGATGTTGGTGTATAGGAAAGTTGTGTTGTTGTTTGGTAAAGGAGTATTGGCATTTTGGAAAAGGAGTGTTAGTGTTTGGGAAACCGCTTGAGTTTGACGGATCATTGAGTCTTTGGTTTTGCTTGAGGGTCATCATTTGGGTCATCAAACGTTCCATGTACATTTTTAGGCTTCGATATCAAGGTTTTGATTTTCCTCAGCCATCGGACTCGTGCTTTCATTTTCTTGAATATCTTGTCATGTAGTCTCTTTTTTCCAATTTCGAGATTTCTGAAAGGTGTAGGTGTATGGAGAGAGGTTAGGGTGGAAGAATAGGAGAAGTATAACTCACTTTTAAAGAGACACAATCTTTGATCCTAGAAATGGCCGGACAAATCCCGGGTGAAGGGCCTATACTCTTTCTAGGATCCACCATCCAAACAATCTCAGGAATGTCCCAAAATCATTGATCAATCCAATTGCATTTTTGGTGGGAGTTTATTTACCATCTGATCACGGTTTTATATTTTGTCCAAGGCTTTGACTCTCTTTTGTTTGCCTTTTGTTTTGTTTTGCGTGATCATTTTGCTCTTTTGTGGTCGATGACGCTTTTTTGGATGTTTGTTTTTTTTTCTTTTCTTTGCACATATGATTGAATATTGATCAAGGAATCCGGGACATAAAAATCGATGGGTCTTAGAAGTGTCCTAAAGATATACATGAGTGCGTGAGGCGATGCAGGCTCAGGTTGGCTTAACTCTTCGTAGACATTCCTTAAATACGTGAAGAGGGGTAATGTCAGTCGTGAGTACTAACGGGCTCAGTAAACCCGCTTCCTCATCCAACGTATTTACTTGGGTGTGCAAAGGGTTATCAAGTGTGTTACACAACATGTGTGCACTTGTGTGAAAATTTTCTATTAGTTTGAAAAAGAGAAGAAATTTTTTTTTTTTGTTTGTTAGCACTTAATAAGAGGAGAAAAATAAAGCAATCACACACATCGAGGCCTAAGCCCCAAGAGCACAAACCAACAGAAATAAAGAACAAAAGAAAGAGAAGCAAAAAAAGTGGGAAACTATCTATCCCTATTATTTACAATTTTTCCTAACCCCCTTAAAATTGTGAAATGAATAAATGTCCATCTGCGATCCTCTTTTTCAAGAGCTCAAATTCTGCAAGTGTTAGTAACAAGAGGAAAAATCCAAAGACCAAAAAATCTTGCAAATATATATATATATATATATATATAAAGTAAAAAATATTTTAGCTAAAAAGCACAAAAATTTAGAAAAATCAAACAAAGCAAAAATAGGCATAAGTTTAGCCCACTAAAGTACAAAGTTCGATTCTCAGTAGAGTCGCCACTGTGAGAACCCCGTTTCGAACCTCCCCCGAGCGTCGATGGAGAAGCGACGGGAGGAAATTCAGAAAACTTAAGCATATTTGGTTATACTCGGATATCTCAAAATGGACTCCAAAAATGTGCAAAAGAGTCGCCACCTCCATTTATAGGAAAACGAAGGAAAAACAAAGATTCTAGGTTCGGGGGCTAGATTACGAGTTAGGTAGGGGTTATGCACCCAACTCGCCCTTTCGGTCTCATATTTTGCTTTAATGCTTGAAAAATGCTGAATAGCTAAAAAGAATTTACTTTGAAAATGGTTTTGGTTTTGAAATATACTGTTTAAGGCATCATTTGAAAAGAAAAAGACATGAGAGAAAGAAAGTTTGAATATGTACATCAAATGGTCCGAATAGTGATCACACCCCAACCATTTCCATCAGAGACACAAAGATGAAAACTAAAAAGGATTTGTAATTTATTTGGGAAATGGAATACATCTTTTGCCTCAATTTTGGAAAGGAAAAGAAAAGAAAAATAGGGAGAGATGAGCACAATCTGTCACGCCCCAAATCCAGCCCCTACCTAGAGCTCAGATCAAGGCATGACCTACCTATTATTAATCACTATTAATCATTTGGATACCAAACCAATAATAACTAACACAACAGAATGATATAAAATTCTACATATTCAACTCGTCTCAAAGAGAGACATTAAGAGTTTGTACTACACAACCACAAGTATGAAACAACTTAAAGGAAGATGTCCAGTCTTTAAGTACAACACAACCCATTACTATATACAATATATTTACAATCCAGTACATCTACCCAAAAACATAACCACCTTCTAGCTCGCCGAGTCCTTCTAACTTAACAGCTGCCATCTAAGGAAAATAATAATGGACAGGGTGAGTCACCTATGACTCAGTAAGTTTCTACCATACTTATGTATGTTATGCATGTATGCAACAGTTTAAGTATGATACCATGTAGAGAACAACACAACATTTTTAACACGATAAACAATCAAGTCCTATTACTACGTAGCCGGCTCATAACCTTCACTGTCCCATACCAGCGAATGAAATGACCCATCACGAGTAGTGAGATCTCATGCTACACATAAGGCATAAAGACAACATATTAACAATACAAGGTCGAGATACATCTCCGACCATCCGCTTCCACCTTTGTTACCCTTCCATTGTTGATGGAGCTTGAACTATCATGATCATCATCATAAATTCCGATTTATATAACCCGGAAAAAGTTAACACGTGGTCGGGTCCCTACAACCCCTAACTCGCATAAAAACTACACTACCTCCCGCAGGGGTAGTAGAGAAAGAAACCTCTGTTATGGCCAAGAACTGAGGGTTAGGTATGAATAGGGTACCGCTGCTGACTAGCACTGCACTTCGCCCGTAACATAGTCAGAGGTTACTCTAAACTCCCTGGGTGTTACTCTCATACAAATTCACAAGTTGTTTCTCACATTATCACCACTTGGGTGTTCTAGCCATGCCATTTCTGTTATTCACGTTTGACTATTTTATGACCATTGAAAGTAACATATGAGACATTGATGAGTTATAAAGTAAACTCGTCCTTGCCATCAACTTCTCACAATTTGCTACACCACGTTTCAAGTACATATGCAAGATTCAAGTAAGTTGTATCCAAACAACTAACTCAATTCACATGATAGATCTCACAATACGAGATAATGTCTCGTACTAGCTCAAGTAGTATTGCTTAACAAGCTAAGACTTATTCAAGTACACAATTCCATCCACCTATCAATAACTTGCTAACAAGTTCACAATAATACAATTTCAAGGTTTAGCACCTCACAATCTCATATCCCTTCTTAAATTACGAATCTGTAATAAGTTAATACCATTCATTTACGAACCCCTTCATATCCGAGGATCTACCTCAAGCTACGCATGTAAACTTTACATAACATTTGGTCACCAATTACTTCACGAATCTTATTTCTTATACCACCACCCTCACATTAGTTACTTACTTACCAATCCTTTGGATTCCACCTTATAAGCTTATTATTGGAGTTCAAAGAAAGTGTATCCCACATTACTAGTTTACACACAATGTCACGACCCAACCCAAGATCCTATGCGGAACCTCGTCCGGTTCGTGAGACGGGAACACAAAATGCATAATTCGAAATCATTTTCGTGCAAAAACCCTGTAATGCAAGTGTATGATTTTTAAAGGCAAAACAAAATCTCACGGCAAAATAACAAGCCAGAGTAAAACACATTAGCTAGCCAACAACCCACGAGCTAGAGAGCTCGGGATAAACATACATTCATAACAGAGTGCGCGGAATAAGAATTAACAGTATAAACAAGGTCTGATAACCATGTCGGCGCCACAAAAGAATATTACACAAGTATTAAATACAAAGACTTCTACCCAACTATACATTGTTTAAGTAACATGTACACTCTCGACCTCACCAAAAGAAAATACGGAGGCTCAAGGAGCGACTACCCAAAAGAATGCCGGACAAGCTCACCGACGACGATGCAGGGTCACTGAGGGTTTCTCACCGGACCGGGATCTAAGGAAAACAAATAAACAATGGACGGGGTGAGTTATAAAACTCAATAAGCTACTAATGCAACAATATGTCATGCGAGATATGAACATTAATATGAATCATGCATAACAATAATTGTCATGTCAAGGTAAATCTCAAAACATCATAGATAGCAAGTATCTCATAGCCACATATCACATAGCATGCGTCTCACGTAGGAGTGATATGTACACATATAAAAGGATACCGTCGAGGTACACCTCTAACATACAATCTTCCAACCAACCAACCAATAATACAAATGTAGAAACCGTTGATGTCGTACTCGATCATCGAACTCATAATCAAGTATCATAGTGAACCATTTCTGTATCCACGTCGATGTGAAGACTCAGTCCCCACGACCCGAGAAACAATCACGGTATAGCTTACCAAGGTCGCGTTTATTTCGTACAACACTTAGCGCTATAACCCCTACCGTGGCCAACGGTAAAGCGAGGCCCAGTATGGGCTATTACGTAGCCCCGGCTAACACAATAACCGAGCGTCAATACACCTCCAACAAATATGCCATGGACTTAACAAATGCTCAAGTAGATGTTTACTCGACACATTAAACCAATCAACCAAATTCTCAAGTAAATATTTACCCAACATTTATAATAAACGCGTCATACTCCAAAGTAGGGAGTTTAACGACCACAACAATAACATGTTCATGTATGCCAAGTGACCCTACTACACATAGCCCTTCAAACACCAATACTAAGGATTAACACAATACCAATAAATGTATATCGCGTAACCAATCACCCAACGAGTCTCTCGATTATCCAATGAGCTCACAAAACACACACGGGGTCATATTGATTATCAAACCCTAATCGACTCCGTTCGAGTCATTTTTATTCTCTAATGATGCCGAGTTACGAAAATGGTCTTACACTTTAAACCTAGCATATTAATGCCCCAAATTCGAGTCCCCAACATAATAGAACAAGCAGCAACATGTTTCACAAGCCCATAATAACATATCATGGCAAGAATCATGTATTCACAAATCTAGCATGGTAACTTCACACATTAGAAGTCTAGGATGTCATATGAGACATAAATCAAGAAGAAGAAGGGGTAGTAGCTTACCTCTTAACAAAATAACCAAGGAAAATGAAATATAATTGGTGGGAAAACTTCCTCTCGCCAAGACCTGCGCAACGGTGTGTTCGGATCGTCGAGATTCCTTCACAAACTCAAGAAATCTTAACTTTTCTCTCTAAACTCTCTCTATTCTCTCTCTATGTTTACAAGATGGAAAGGGGGTGAAATGGGAGTCTCCAAGGGCTTCACAAGGGGTTTAAGTGGTTGAGGAAAGAGGCTCTACCGGCCTGGTGACGTGGCACCATGAGAGCCACTCAAAATTATAAGTTGGTCAAAAATGAGATTTTTTTGGGTGAACAATCTGGGCGCTATGCGGACACACTATGCGGCCGCATAGCTTCTATGCGGGCACCTTAAGCGGCCGCATAGAATCCAGAGAAGCTATGCGTTGGTTAGAGCTCGCACTATGCATCCGCATAATGACCAGCTCAGGTCAAATTCAAATAAAGTCATCCAAAGTGTTTTCAAAACACTCCCAAGTCAACCTAAGATGATTTTAAGCCCAAGGAAAGGTCAAAACACTTGAGAAAGGTCCCCAAAATGACTGATAACAAGGCAAGAAGTTCGATACATCTCAAGAACAATCGATTATAAGAATTAAATAACAATTCAGAGCATGTAAAACACATGGAATGCTATATGAATGTACTATGAATCCAATGCAACATCCTCAAGTAATATCAATGGTATAAATCAAGATGACATGTGTAAGACATGCAGATGATATGAGAAATATAAATGATGCAAATGAAGCGGGTGTTACACACAATATCATCCCAATAGAGTCCACACAATATCATCCTAATTCAACCCAAGTATATTATTTATCAATCAGTGCGCAACTGTACCATTAAATTCACCAAATATTCCTCCTAAGTCCAAATATTACAATTCATACATATTTAGAAACTAGACATTCTAAAATATAATTTACCACTTTGAATCACTTCATTTGGACCTATAACCATCAAGTTCCAACCATTCAAAGTTCAAGTTACTAACCAGATTTTCTGTTAACAGTTCACTCAGTGCAGCGACTATTCACAACGCAATTGAGGTGCTTCCCAAACTTCAAATCTCATGAAAATTTACACGATATTTTCAAACACATGAATGTACGACATATCCAAAAATCAGACAATTCTCAAGGACGGATTTTCCACAGCACCTTCCGGACAATAGCCTAAAACAGGGACTGCTCCTATTGTAACTTATATGTCTACCTTACCAAACCAATCAATAACTCTCTAATCACTAAGCCAACATCAATACACAACAAGCATGCTATGAACCACTGAAATTACAATATAATAGAACCTCAAAACATCAACACAAAGAGGACAAACTATCACCACAAACATCTTGTACTTGGCACATATTATGAAACTCAATATCAACGTCATATCACCAGTCTCAATCACAATTATGAACATACATAAGCAAGATATCCCCTTACCAAATTGAAGAACTACTCCACCAATTAAATTTTAATATTTTTATGCCCTCTTGATCCCCAAGTTGAGCTATACAACTTTAATGAAAGCAACCAAGGCGAAAGATGGAGTTTTTCCCTTTAAACCCTAGCTTTCTCTCTTTAGAATCTCTCTCTCTACATAGGAAAAAGATGAAGAACTGAATAAGGAGGTGAACTAATTCCTTTTCTTCAGCCATTTTAAATCATGAATTAGCCATAGGAAGCTTGAGGTGGCAAGTTTTGAAATGGTCAAACATTGTGTGCCCTAATTTGATTGGCTTGTCACTAATTATGTGATTATGCTAATTAAACGCGATTAAGTCTAATTAAACATATTTAATATCCCTAAATCTTTATTAGACTAGTTAATCATAGTTAAGTTTAGTTAATCATGATTAATCACGCTAATCTTAACTTAATCGGATGCTTAACGGGTGATTTAGGAACTTTAATGGCTAAAATGCAAAATTTAAAATATTGGTGAGGTGTTCAGCGTTAATAACTCTATCTTAAACCCAATTAACTTTTATTAGCCTTAGCTAATCATTACTACGTCTCATTATGCTTATTTACCATAAATTATAGCTCACTAATCAAGTTGGAATCAGAGCAAACCGAGTTATACAAGTTTACGGGGTCAAGTTGCATTTTTCTGAAACTCCCAGGTCAAGGCACGTATAAAATAATACTAATACAACAAAATGTATGCAATCACAATTAACATGCATGCAAAATCTCGGGTATTACACCCTTCTCCCCTTAAAAAGAATTTGTCCCCGAATTCCTTACCTTAGCTATTAAAAAAATGAAGGTACTTATTATATCACCACTCCATCACATTCGTATTACTACACTTTCGGTATGCAACATAGATTCTTACCTTACTCTATATATAACAATAATGTTTTTAACTCGCAGCTATCACACATGCCAAACATTTGATGTTCTAAATCAATAGTTTATAAAGTTTACACATCATACTAGTTATCACCCACTTTCCCTGGTTGATACTTCTACCACATAAAATAACACATGATATTCCCATAGAAACTATTCACACAATGATATATCATATAAGCATGAGATAATTATAGACCAATCAAGGTACAAGTTCTAAACTTGAAAATAGTAAGAGTACCTCCCAAA
This sequence comes from Platycodon grandiflorus, assembly GCA_016624345.1. NCBI lineage: Eukaryota > Viridiplantae > Streptophyta > Magnoliopsida > Asterales > Campanulaceae > Platycodon > Platycodon grandiflorus. The sequence goes on from CM028368.1 coordinate 22,578,532, forward strand.
ACTAACGTAACGCAAGCACATCTTGATCTAGAGAACAACACTACCCTAAACCTTTGGCTTCCCATCACCAACCCTCTTCACTCCCGACGTAGACTGAATTCGACTCTGCAAATATTGATTCACCCACTTTGGACAATTTTTTCAAAAATGCCCAAGTACTCCACAAGATATACATTTTTCTTGCTTTGCCCAACAATTATCAACGGTATGCCACACTTTTCCACAGAAGACACACCTGCCTTTTCCTACTTGTGGCTTCTGTTAGGTCCATGGTGATGTGCTCAGAGTATAGGCTAGAGGGGGGGTGAATAGCCTATACTACCTTTATTAAAAATTTCATCTTATTTTAATTTGTATGTTGGAAAACGTGGATGAAATAATTAACATAAATAGGTCATCTTCCTAGTTCAAGTAACACAGCTGATGTAGTTATATCAGACAAAGTGCATCGGCAGTCTTGAAGAATAGATAATAGGAAGGCATTGTTATACTTAGCTGGTAGAAAATAGTTTGAGCAGCGGAAGAATTTGTAGCATAAGTATAGCAGACAAGATTGAAGTAACTGTAAGTGAATGTGTACAAGTCTATCATAACAGTCAACTAAAATCTTGTATTAGATGCATCAATTACTTTCCATAACTAGATTGCACAAGATATATCAAATATTACATGAAAGATAAGTAAAGGCTGAATGTAATAAAAATATAATTTATATTAAAATTCAGCAGAGGTTTGCTCAAAGACAAACATGCTTAGTACATCAACCTATACTCTCTAACCTAGCAATCTCCCCGGGGGTAGAAGGAAAGTCAATTGGGATGCCGGGAAGACTTATTACTAGAACTCTAACCTTAGCAGTTCCTAATCCCCTAGGAAGGTGGACAAGAGAAGTGCTAGAGTTAGAGGGATGTGAGAAGAGAATATTAGGCATTGTTCAAATAGCTGGTATTTGAACAACTGAGTGCTAAGCACTCGGCCAAAAGTGAGGACAATTTATTGCCCAATTGACAGCCCTTATAATGTAGTATAAGTCTGTCGATATGAATGCAATGTGGATTATTAAGCTCTGTTTCTTCATCGGACATCTTCAAGCTTGATCAGTCTTCAACGATTTGCTGGATGCTTGGTCTCTTGCTGAATATTTGAAGTGCAGCAACTGAAGAGACTGAGTCTTTCGAAGGAAGAAAGAACTCAAATCAAAAACTAAGTTTTTGATCAAGCAGGACTTCTTAGCCTTTGGAATTTCTGTTTCTCTCTCACACAAAGTGTTTGTTCTTACACTTGTGTTTCTTACACCTTTGGGTGTGGTTTCAGATTGAAAGAATGAAGAACAATTTCAATACCACATCCTCTCACATGCATATGCATACACAGGGTGTCTCTTAATATGAGAATGAGAGTCTTCTTATATAGGCTGGAGAAGATGAAGGATTCATTGGAGCTTTAAATAAGTTTCTGCCCGTTGGAAATCTGAATCATTAATGCAATAGAGTGTGTCATTCAAACTGTTGGGCAAAGACCTTCCGTTAAGCTTTTGTCTTGAAATTGGTCCGTGAATCAGGCTGACAGAATTTGGACTTGTCAATTAGGCCTGGGATGTAGTGCACTGTGTTTGGTCTTTTATAGAATGAAGCCTTGAAGACTGGGACCAATACATAAAAGAGGAAATGTCTTCTGAGTAATAGTGAAAGCGCAGACATCGATGTGTATCTTGGTTTGTAAGAAAGATCTTGTAACGGATCTATTTTGACTTGTAGCGTTTTGAGCAACGACCGATGTTCCTTTTGAATAATCAACTTCTCTGCAGTTGTTCTGATGAAGAGCTTGGCTGATACTGAGATCTGTCGATATAATACTACTGGTGTAAAGAATGCTGATATAACATGGCTGGTAGGAATGTCTGCAGATGAGACATTGCTGATGGTCATGTCTGCTGGCGCATGAAGAGCTAATTCATATGAAAGTTGTCATCACTTTGGTAGGACAAAGACTCGAGATATGTACAAGGACTTCCTAGTCTAATGACCTATGCATTGTTTCAACAAGCTGCCACACTAACCGGTACGCAGCCCTTTTAGCCACTTGTGAAACATGCGTTGTAATGGGAACAAGCAAATCACTGTGTTGGAATATGCATACATATATATCAGCTATTTTACAAGCATATTCTTAACAGCTTCGTCACCATATCAACACTACCTGCATCACCTCTTGATTGTTAACCCAATTGTTGATCCTGCTGATGACTCTGTGTGCCACCCTCTTGGTTGTTAAGATCACCTTTGTTGTTATTTCCCATACCTCTTCCTTCTACTTGTACTAGTTGTTGGATAAAGATTTTCGCTTGTTTCACTCTTTGCTCTTCTAAATCATTCTCTACTAATATTGCCCAACTCACTACTGATGCATAATCAGTGAACACAGATGGTATCAATTGGTTTCGTAGCTCAGGTTTCAATCCTTTCACAAATTCCCTAATCTTTCTTTCCTCAGTTGATATCAATTGAGTGTTATACCTTGCCAACTGCATAAACTTAGCCTTATCTTGTGCCACCCTCATCGTTCCCTGTCTTAATACGAGGAATTCTATTTTGCGTTGTTCCTATATCGCCAATGGTATAAAGTTTCTTCTAAATTCAAATAGAAAATTAGCCTATATTTGTGGTGTTCTCTCTCTATTCCACTTGTCTTTAATTAGTGTCCATAAGTAATCTGCCACCTCTTTTAACTGGAAAGTTGCAAATATAACATTTTCTTCCTCAGAACAACCAAGAGACCAAAATATTTCCTCCATGTTTTCAATCCATCGCTCAACTTCCAATACATCAAATTCACCTTTATAGCTTTTGGGACCCAATCTCAAGAACCTCTTAAGTGTTGTAATTCCTTGTGCTATTCCACTATTTGTTGATAGAGAATTCTTGTCACACCCCAATTCAAGCTACCACACATAGCCTAAATTCGGGCATGACCCGGCTAAACAATCTCAAAATAACCACTTGATAAACAATATAATAGTGGAAAAAAAACATGGCTACAGGCCACTCAACCTCATAACTGAAATATACAACTGAGTTTTCATAACTCATCTAACCGATATACAGACCAACATAGAAGGCATCCAGCCTTTAAATACAAAACAACAGAAACAGTGTTTGAACCCTAGATAATATAACAACCACTGTCTAACATATACACAATAAAGTCTAACCCAAAAGAATATATAACCACCTTCTAATCTCGCGACGAGCTGCACAGCCTCACGCATGTGAACCCTTCGCCTCGCTCCGATCTAAGGAAAAACAATAATAAAAGGGTGAGTCACCTATAACCCAGTAAGATTCCACTAAACTTATGCATGTTATGCATGTATGCAACAGTAATAAGATGCTAAAATAAGCAGCATATAATCAGCATGATTTTTAACCAAGTAAGTTACATGTATTCAATATAATCAACAACTAACTAAGTCCCATTACCCGCGTAAGAAGGATCACGACTGCCAATTATCCCATACCAGTTGGAAATAATGACCAACCTACAAAGTAATGAGCTAACAACAGTTCATATCACATATTAAACAAGTAGGGATCACATATATCAGGATATAAGAGTCGAGGTACACCTCCGACTCACCAGCTCCCCTTATACACCATTCAGCTTTGAAGTTCATATCAAATCATTATAACCATATAATTCATCTATCAGATATTCTGCGGAACAGGTCAACATGCCCTAAGTCCCTAGAACCTTGGCATCCATGTGACAACACCACTCTTGTCCAACAATCTACGTGGTGTAAACCCTACTTTGGCCAGAAATAGGGAGACAAACCGAATTAAGGTCGCCACAACCCGACTATCACTGCACTTCGCCCCATGACAATCGGTAGTCAACCAAAATCCCCTGAAAGTTAGTATTCGAATGTGCACATCCAGTTAGTCAAGTTCACGTTCACACTTTATTCCATATTCGTTCATAATGTTGGCATTTCGGTTATCCTCCAAGGATCAATTCGAGTTCTATATTCACAAATTAACATAATGAACACTTTAACCATCTCAAACCATTCAATATCAAGTCATAAACCCTAAATCTCAGCCATGTCACATACTTTGTTCAGGTCAAATTCTTACTGGATTCACAATTCGAAGTATACACGTGATTAACAACACTTTCAAGGCTCAAATATCAACTAATACATCTTGTGAACATATACCCAAAGTCAAATCCACATATAAAAGCAATTCACATGGCTAGAAATTTAGTATTTTAGCACGGTATCATTCTCACATTGATTATAAGCAAAGTTAACCAAATAAACTATAAACATGAATAAGATAGTAGTCCCTTACCAATTCAAGAGATAAACCCCTGATTAAGAGTTGAAACCCAGTCCTTAATCCAGCCAAAAGCTCAGTTAAAGCACCCCTAGGTTGTTGCCTTGGTGATAGAACAAAAACCCTTGTAATAAACCCAACAAACCCTAACTTAACTTGCTGAATTTTGGGAGGATTTGAGTGAGGAATTTGAGTGTTTTGTGTGTTTTGAAAGCTAGAAAATGGTCTCTCATGCCTTACCTACGAACAAGACCAGCCTAGGAGGGAAAAACTAGGAGGTGGCATCATCAAATCAACCAAAAACCCAGCTGGCGCAAATCTAGGCCAAACTGGCGCGCCCACTGTTCACAGTTTTGCGTAATTTTCTCGTTTCGCTCCATTTTATCGATTTGATTGCTCGTACACCCCTAGGTATAATTGTACAACACTTATAACACATCAAAGGATGTCCCTAAAGGTTCGATATCATTCTAGGATCGATTTAAAGTCACAAGAAGAAAGTTCACGAAACCAAAAACAATGTCGATAACTTCTTCGTTTTGCAACTTCAAATTAACACAACGTATACCACTTTTTTAAAGCACGATTTAACAAAATGAAACTTATATAACATCAAGTACATCTAGGTTCAAAGTATCATGGTTCATCTCTTTCATTCGTTTCAGTTCACGCTACAAAACAATGCAAGAAAGTAACGTACCGAAACATGAAATCATGAGTTTACGGCTCATCAAATCAATACCATGAACCACGATGATCAAATTAACAATGCATGCACATAATCATATGATTTACATGCTAATGATATGCTCGGTTATTACAATTTTGATTCCCAACGGTCTGATTATCTACACCTTGTTGTTATTCTATCATTGTTGTTAGCTTCACAATTGCCTGGTATATATCACCTAAATCTATAAACTGAACATCTTTAGTACCTGTAAGCTGAGTAATGGAAATATTATTATAACTCTCTTCCCCCTCACGATCTCCAGCTATACTTGTACCAGCGCTGTGTGAACCACAATCTCCTCCTCTTGACCCATTATTTCTTAACCTACACACAACCATCAATCATATATAAGAAAATGACCACACATAACCCAACCCTAAGACACACAATGTTAAAGCCGAGGATCCTTTCCCGACTTTTAGCTAAACATAGCTCTGATACCAAAACTGTCACGCCCTAAATCCAGCCCCTACCTAGAGCTCAAATAAAGGCATGACCTACCTGTTATTAATCACTATTAACCATCTGGATACCAAACCAATAATAACTAACACAACAGAATGATATAAAATTTTACATATTCAACTTGTCTCGAAGAGAGACATTAAGAGTTTGTACTACACAACCACAAGTATGAAACAACTCAAAGGAAGATGTCCAGTCTTTAAGTACGACACAACCCATTACTATATACAATATATTTACAACCCGGTACATCTACCCAAAAACATAACCACCTTCTAGCTCGCCAAGTCCTTCTGACTTTACAGCTGCCATCTAAGGAAAATAATAATGGAAAGGGTGAGTCACCTATGACTCAGTAAGGTTCTACCATACTTATGTATGTTATGCATGTATGCAACAGTTTAAGTATGATACCATGTAGAGAACAATACAACATTTTTAACACGATAAGCATTCAAGTCCCGTTACTATGTAGCCGGCTCATAACCTTCACTGTCTCATACCAGCAAATGAAATGATCCATCATGAGTGGTAAGATCTCATGCTACACATAAGGCATAAAGCCAACATATTAACGAAAGGTCGAGATACATCTCCGACTATCCGCTTCCACCCTTGTTACCCCTCCATTGTTGATGAAGCTTGAACTATCACGATCATCATCACAAATTATAATTTATATAACCCGAGAAAAGTTAACACGTGGCCGAGTCCCTACAACCCCTAACTCGCGTGAAAACTACATTACCTCCCGCAGGGGTAGTAGAGAAAGAAACCTCTGTTACGGCCAATAACTGAGGGTTAGGTCCGGATAGGGTACCGCTGCCAACTAGCAATGCACTCCGCCCCGCAACATAGTCAGAGGTTACCTTAAACTCCTTGGGTGTTACAAATTCACAAGTTGTTTCTCACATTATCACCACTTGGGTGTTCTAGCCATGCCATTTATGTTATTCACGTTTGATTATTTTATGACCATTGAAAGTAACATATGAGACATTGATGAGTTATAAAGTAAACTCATCCTTGCCATCAACTAATCACAATTTTCTATACCACGTTTCAAGTACATATACAAGATTCAAGTAAGTTGTATCCAAACAACTAACTCAATTCACATGATAGATCTCACAATACGAGATAATGTCTCATACTAGATAATGTCTCAAGTAGTATTGCTCAACAAGTTAAGACTTGTTCAAGTACACAATTCTATCCACCTATTAATAACTTGCTAACAAGTTCACAATAATACAATTTCAAGGTTTAGCACCTCACAATCTCATATCCCTTCTTAAATTACGAATCTGTAATAAGTTAATACCATTCATTTATGAACCCCTTCATATCCGAGGATCTACCTCAAGCTACGCATGTAAACTTTACATAACATTTGGTCACCAATTACTTCACGAATCCTATTTCTTATACCACCACCCCCACATTAGTTACTTACTTACCAATCCTTTGGATTCCACCTTCATAAGCTTATTATTGGAGTTCAAAGAAAGTGTATCCCACACTACTAGTTTACACATAATATCATCCAAATAGAGTCCACACAATATCATCCTAATTCAACCCAAGTATATTATTTATCAATCTGTACGCAACTGTACCATTAAATTCACCAAATATTCCTCCCAAGTCCAAATATTATAAATCATACATATTCAGAAACTAGACATTCCAAAATAGAATTTACCACTTTGAATCACTTTATTTGGACCTATACCCATCAAGTTCCAACCATTCAAAGTTTAAGTTACTAACCAGATTTCCTGTTAACAGTTCACTTAGCGCAGTGACTATTCACAACGCAATTAAGGTACTTCTCAAACTCCAAATCTCATAAAAATTTACAGGTTATTTCCTAACACATGAATATACAACATATCCAAAAATTAGACAACATCAATACACAACAAGCATGTTATGAACCACTAAAGTTACATCATAATAGAACCTCAAAACATCAACACAAAGAGGACAAACTATCACCACAAACATGCTTGTACTTGGCACATATTATGAAACTCAATTTATCAACCTCATATCACCAATCTCAATCACAATTATGAACATACATATGCAAGATATCCCCTTACCAAATTGAAAAAATATTTCACCGATTAAACTTCAATATTTTTATGTCCTCTTGATCCCCAAATTGAGCTCTACAACTTTAATGAAAGCAACCAAGGCAAAAAATGAAAATTTCCCCTTCAAACCCTAATTTTCTAACTTACCTAGTGAAGCTAGTAATCTTATGTTGACTTCCTTCAAACTATATTCTTTACCTAACGAATAACAATAATTATTTACCTCACAAAATCTGTCGTAGGCTTGTCGCAATGTTTCCTTGGGATCTTATCTAAAGGAGTCAAACTGTTGGATGTACGCGTATTTTCTGTTGTCTTTTAAAGCTTGGTCTCCTTCCAAGTACTCAACAATGGTGTCCCACATCTCCTTGGCAGATTTACATCTGATGATTTGTTGGTAGATGCTTGTATCAACATAGCTTGCAATGATGTTGATGGCTTTGCTATCGAGCTTTACAAGCTTTCTTTCTTCTTCTGTCCATTCGTTCTTTTCCTTTGGAATTTCGGATTACCACCTCCAACTTCTGCAAGTAGATTGGGATTCATAGGAATATGAGGACCTAATTCAATATAAGTCCATAAACGACTGTCAATAGAGTTCATATGTCTCATGACCTTGTCCTTCTATACATCAAAATGGCCTTCGTCCAATATTAGGACATGGTTCGCATTAGATGTAGGCAGCATGTAGTGAGCCATTGGATCTTTCTCTCAAGAGGTTAATCAAGGAAAAACAAGTTTTTCAAAGAGTTCAGCTCTGATACTAATTATTAGTCCCAAAGGGCTCACGTTAGGCTAGAAGAGGGGTTGAATAGCCTAGTGACAATTTAAAAATTATCACAAGTTTCTTATCCTTGAACAAATGTTCAACCAACTTAGTAACTAAGTTGGGGCAGCGGAATAACTAAGGAAAGAAACAGTAGTGAAGGGTTGCTGAAGTTGTATAAACAATTCAGCAGTCTTCTATAAACTGCTAAGCTTTGGAAAGATTAAGAGTAATAAAATAATAAGCAATTAAAGTAGTAAATGAACACAAGTATTTGAAGTGGTTCACATTATAAAGAGTACTGCGTCCACTACCAAGGTGATTAACCTTGGATTTGAAATGTGCATTATTTTATCGACTAAAATGATTACAAAGATAATTAATGGATCGTGTACAAAAATACTTTTGACCGAGTGTTTACAATTGAGAGGAATAATCAGTAAGATATATTCACTCTTGTGTGTGCTTTGAATAGAATCAGAAAAGACAAACTCAAAAGAGTAATAAAGACTAAAAGTGTATGATTGAAGCTTCTTCTTCGAGTTTGTTGAAGTGTTAGCTCAGTCCTCGATCTCTTGGATGTGCTTGAAGGTTGGTAGAGTAATTGCAGAATGTTCAAGTGTTAATGTTCGCAATAGATTGTTAGTTAAGAGATATTTCTTCCAGTCTTCAAGTGTTGATTATATACTTAGGGAGATCGATCAGACCATTGGATTTAGATCATTGAGGAGATCTAACATTTGAATGCATTAAATGCTTGTAGATGTTGGTCCTTTAGTCTGATCCAGGTTTTCATGTGGACAGACAGACAGACGTTGCAGGCGGTTGTGCAGTCTTGAAGACTGGAAAAAGTCTTCTTCGCTAGAAATGGCAAAGGTTCAGACTTGCAGAACTGAAACATTTTTTTGCCGGATACACAAATGAGAAAATCTCATTAATTCACCCATGTGGTCCTTTGAGAATTGTGTTTGGGAAGTCAACTTTGATTTTGATCAACTAGATTCATTTGAAATAATATCTAGTTGATAAATATCTTAGATCTGAGCTGGACTTCCAATTCCACGTCATTAGCCTTCTTTAACACACTGGAGCTTTCAAGACCTCAAGGCTTGCTGGTCAAAGGCTACTGATCTACTAAAGAACCTCTAAACTAACACTAAGTCTATTATATTCTATTACAAAGCTTGATTCTATGATAATTGTCACGCTAACTGGTACGCAACCCTTTTAGCCACTATACACTAGAATCATTGTGATGACTTCAACAAAATCTAAACAAATAAGAATAATAACTACCCACAGAATTCTATTTAAGACGTCCTATACCGATACGCCCCAATAGAATAGGGTAGTGGAGAGGAAACATAGACACATACTTAAAGTTGCAAAGGCCTTCTGATTTTAAGTAAATTTGCCCATCAGTTTTTGGGGTGAGTGTGTCTTGACGGCTACCTATCTCATAAACAGGTTGCCATTAAAAGTCATTAGGCATAAAACACCATATGAAATTTTGCTCCATAAGGAACCATCAGATGACCACCTTCCTGTCTTTGGGTGTCTTGTGTATGCAAAGGATAATAGAAAAGGGCATGATAAGTTCGGTGAAAGGGGGAGACCCTGTGTTTATTGGATACCCTCATGCACAAAAAGGTTATCGTGTCAATGATTTGGAATAGAACAAAGTCTTTACATCCAGGGATGTAATTTTTGCTGAAGACGTGTTTCCTTTTAAGGCAACCATTCCCGACAGTACACAGCGAACATGGCCGTCAATATAGGGGCCAGATCCAGCATACTTTGATGAATCAATACTACCAATAATTTTTTCCGAAAAGACCAGTTTGAATGATCCATCAAATGTCACCACATCTGTTGACACATCTGCAGTGCCTTCAGGTCCAGATGATAATGTTTTATAGAATGTTGCCTAAACTGAAAGTGTTCCAGAACAGCAGCTGAGTTCTTTATAAAGTGGGCAAGTTGATATGTAAAGGTTGCGTTGTAGCCTTCGAGTGCCAGCTAGACCCAAGCATCTTGATGATTTTGTTACTGAGCTTCCGCAGTCTATAGACCATGCGCAATCCAACCCCAATCCAGGAACTTCTACGGTACATCATTTATCTCATTTTGTCTGTTATGAAAAATTTTCTCGTGTTCATAAAGTCTTCCTTGCAGCCGTCACTTCTCATGATGAGCCAAAGTATTTTTATCAAGAAGTGAAAGATCTACATTTGTGTGATGCAATGCAAAAGGAGATCCAAGCCTTGAAAGACAATGGCATGTGGACTTTAGAATCGTTGCCCCCGGGCAAGAAAGTTGTAGATTCCAAGTGGGTCTAGAAAATCAAGTGCCAGCCAGATGGTGAAATTGAGAGGTATAAGGCGCACCTGGTAGCCAAAGGTTTCACATAGGTTAAGGGAATAGACTTTTATGAGACTTTCGCTCTAGTTGCCAAGCTTGTGACCATGCGAAGTGTGCTCGCTATGGCTGCGAAGAAAAATTGGTTGATACACCAGTTGGATGTTAATAATGCCTTCCTACATGGTGATTAGAGGAAGATGTTTACATGCGGATACCATAAGGCTTTGCGAAGCAAGGGGACACAAGAGTGTGTAGATTACGCAAATCCTTGTACGACCTAGGACAAGCATCCCACAATTGGTACCAAAAGTTCACAAAGGCCTTACTTGATACTGGTTTCTGACAATCTCACGCGGACCACTTCTTGTGCATTTTTAAACAAGGTAATATATTTGTCTGTGCTCTCATCTATATGGATGATGTTATTCTGGCTAGTAATGATGGTCACAGGATTAATATTATTAAGCGTTACCTTAATGATAAATTCAGAATCAAGGATTTGGGACTGTTGAAATACTTTCTAGGCATAGAGTTTGCTTGTTCGCCACAAGGCCTAGTCTTGAGTCAGAGGAAGTATACTCTTGACATACTAGAGGAGACCGGTTTGCAATGAAGTCGACCAAGCTCATTTTCGATGGAACAAAATTTACGGTTGAATAATGATACCGATAGCCCTGCTGTGGATGTGGCGCAATATCTTGGGTGATTATTATACTTGACCGTGACACGACCAGACATTGCTCATGCCATAAATGTGCTTAGTCAGTTTGTTTCAAATCCACGCCGCTCACGTATGGATGCTGTTACTTGGGTGCTTCGTTACCTAAAATCAACCCCCGGTCAGGGACTTTATCTTCCAGCAGATGGTGCTTTGAGTCTGGAAGCATATTGTGACGGCAATTGGGGAAGCTGTCCCATGTCTCGAAGTTCTCGTACTAGTTATTTTATATCTCTTGGTGGAGCACTTATCTTCTGGAGCACGAAGAAACAGTTTGTTGTTTCTCGTTCCTCCGCCGAAGCGAAATATAGGGCTATAGCAGCAATGGTGCAACTTTTGTGGATACGGTGGTTATTAGTCGATCTTTCCGCACCTCAACACAAGGCCACACCACTATTCTGTGATAATCAAGCAGCACTACATATTCCCAATAATCCTATTTTTCATGAGCGCACGAAACACGTTGAGATGGATTGTTACTTTGTTCGTGAAAGGGTTGAATATCATGCAATTGAACCAAGATATGTCTCAACGAAAAACCAAGTTGCTGACATTTTTACCAAGCCCCTTAGAGCGGAGCGTTTTCGATTTCTGGTAGGTAAGTTGGGGGTTCGAGATCTGCACCGTCTGACTTGAGGGAGAGTGATGGATGTCGCCGTATCTTCAGACACTTTTGTGACAATCTCAGCAGGATTCCTTCCATAATTAGGAGATCGTGTGAATATTTGTTTATATGTTTACTGCTGACTTTTAGGAGTTCTTGTAATCTATATCTTATATAAATACCTATTTACTCAATGAAAGGAAATAGATTACCTTTGCAAATCAAATTCTTTAGATTCAGTGAGGCAACACCATCTCATACTTGTTCAACCAACATTTATAACACTTCTTTTTGATTATTTAACATACTAGCATGAATCCTTCTAAGTTAACATGTAGTATTCCTACAAATTAAAACAAGATTAATAACTTAAAAAATTGTGTAATTTTCACCGATAAATCTTTGATTTCTACTGATTATCCTAGTCTACTATGCGAACCCGGGGCTTCTACGGAGTAATTTTGGTAAAAACTTAACAAATCTTGCAAAATCTTGAGCTTTTTCTCTTTAATCTACCATGTTGGTTCGTTCTCTCTCTAGGAGCAAGGAAGAAGATGATCAAGTTTCTTTTGTTGAAAGAGGAGGAGACCAATTCTCAGTAGATTTTTGGTCTCAATTTGGTCAAAAGTCCACTTTGCTAGGAGTCAAGTCACGGGCAAGTCATTTATGATGTGTAAGGTTCTAATTGGCCAAGTCCTAATGACATACTTAGCGCTAATTAACTTACATTAGACTTAATTAATCCCTCTTAATACAAACCATACTTAATTAGGTCTAACTAGTTTTACACCCGTGCGTTAAATGCACGAACATATATCTTTTTCAATTAAATTACATTTAAACAAAATTAAGAGGAAAAACAAAATTAAAAGAATAAATAACGAAAAAGTAATGTTGGGGACAATTACTTAAATAAAAATACATCATTGTATCGATAATATTATAAATTCTGAAAAAATTTCATTAATTTCCTTATACACAACATTTGTTATTTTATTTGTTGATTTTTCTTCTTCATCACATATAAATAAAAGAATAAATCTATTTATAATAATTACAAAAAGATAAAATATATGTCAATTAATTTAAATTAATTATTTTATTTCAACTATCAAATGACTGAAATATCATTGGGTAGTGTCATATTTTAAACCAATACACATTTATTAAATAATTGAATTTATAATGCAATAAATTCAATTAAGTACGGCCAATAAAAACTGGGTCAAATTACTCAACCATCACTACGTATAAATTCATGGTCCATTACAGTAAATGTGTATTGCGCAACAATTATGATATACTCCCCCCGTCTCTAAATTATTGTTTTCTTTTCTTTTTTTGCCAGTATCAGAATAATTGTCTTGTTTGAAAACTTTCCTTTTTAAGATATCACTTTTACCATTTTACTCTTACTTTTTCCCCTACTTTAATTATGGACCACATACATGGGTATTAAGGAAAATTACATATTATACCAATATTAATAATCAAGTCAATTATTTTTTTTAATCCGTGTGCCGGGTCAAACAAGATAATAGTTAAGGGACGGAGAGAGTATATGTTTCAAATATACTCCCTCCGTCCCGGGTCAAACAAGACAATAATTAAGGGACGGAGAGAGTATATGTTTCAAATATACTCCCTCCGTCCCGGATAAATGTTCCTAATTGATAAAGCACAAGAATTAAGAAATATAATTAATGATGTGCTGTAAAATGTGTTCTGACGATAATACTCATGAACATTAATTTAGTTCAACTATTCTAAATAATTGGGTTTCTTTGGGATGTGTTATATTAAATGAAGTTTTAAGGGTAAATTAGGAAGAATTGTAGAAAATAGGTAGATCAAAAGTTTTTAGGAACATTAGTTGAGATATCCTAAAATAGAAAGTAGGAACATTTATCCGGGACGGAGGGAGTATATATATATATATATATATATATATATATATCGTACTTGTTGCCCATTTAAAAAAAAAAACTCAAATAATTTGGGCCCAAAAGAAACCCCATACGCTGCCGTATTGACCAAACCCTAATACTATTTCATTTTATTTTAGAGTTTACCCATTTTCCGCTTTCAACCTTCAGTTCTATCGATCACTTAGAGAAAACTTTTCCTCATTGGTTATCAGTCAAACAAAAAATCTCCTTGGTCATTTGGTTTGTGCTAAAATTCCACCAAATCTTTGACTGGTATTTAAAAAAAAATTATACTTTTACTTAAGTTCTTCAAATATACGTTTTGTATGTTCTGAAAATTATCAAATTTTTATGTAATTTTTTGTGATATAGATGTTCGGATTTGGGAAAAGTATGTGCGAAAAATCTAGTGTGATGTTTATCTTTTTTGGACATTTTTTGTTGTAAGATATTGATTTTTTGAAATGTAAACGGATTTCAGTATATTACATATAATATTGTAGAAAAGAAACAAAAATATTTCACAAATGTATTTTTTTCAAATTTTTTCTAATTTATTTCCGGTTTAAAAATTAGAGACTTACATTTTTAATTTTTTTCCGGAAATATTTCCTTACAATTTATTTGATTAAGATCTATTCGATCTCCCTCATTTTAATTTTTAGTGGTTGCTAATTTGTTTTGGAATGTTCATTAAATCCAACTTAATAGATATTCATATGGTTACTCTGAAATTTTTTATGTAATCTTTTACATTATCAAATCGATCAATTCCTCACCTTCACAAAGAAGGGTTGGACCGAGTTGTCACCGGTGGAATTGTAATCTATTTTTTTCCTTCAATTAATTAACTTTAGTCTCTCAAATGTCTGTGAATACATGAATCATGCTATTTATACTGATCTTAGAAGACAAAATTTGATCAGTTATTCAATTGTCCATATAATGTTTTGACTGCCCAATGAGTAAAGATTCATTTATCGTCATTTCCAATGTATCAAATACATTTTGTTATTAACAATGTAGAAAAATAAAGAGTTTATTTTATCAAATAAAAGGGATAAAATTCTGAATATTTAAGATTTCAATGTAGATCTCGGTTTTTAACTAATATATTAATTTGGAACACCATCAGTTTTAGTTGTTCAAAGGATAAATTTTCCAACAATGCACAAGTCTGAGTTCATAAAGTGCTTTAAATTTTGGTGCAAGTTCTAAGAAATTTACGATTTTGTTTTGTGTATTATTTAATTAATACATTAATTACTTAGTAAATAGGGGTTTCCATTTTAGGCAAGCTGATTTAGGCGGAAAATTGCCATTTTTAGCTGGTACAAAAACTCAGTTGTCATTATATATATATATATATATATATATATATATATATAGATTATACTTAATCCAAACTCATTAAACATGTTTAACACTAATTAAACACAATTACAAAACTATAGGGGTTGTTTTGCCAATTTTGGAATTTAGAGTGAGGTATTAGTCTTAATAACTCATGCTTAAGCCTAATTAACTCTTATTAACCTTACTTAATCATTATTAAGTCTTATTATACTTATTATCACAATTTTTTAGGTCACTGATCAAGTTGGAATCAACTTAGCTAAACTGAGTTAAGAAAGTTTAGGAGGTCAAAATGTCATTTTTTGAAGTTCTTGCGCCAAGGTGGTGCGCCCCAACGCCCAACTCCTAGAAGTTTACGTTTTCAGATCAAAATTTCAACTACAGTGTGTGCTAAGGTGCATTGTTTTCTCTTAGTTTGATTATTCGGTGTGTTCTGCGCTATCAAATTCTGATTAAATACAATGAAACCTTATCTCAAACTTTAAAATCATGTTCCACAAATACTAACAAAGATCTGAGCTACATTCAAGTCCATTTGAAATGGAAGAATCTTCGCACAACAACGATGAACCTGAACGTTCCAAATTCAGCAGTATGACTCCCAAATCCGTTTTTGGGTCTCCAACCAAGACAATAACAAATGTACCACATCCCAATAATCAAATTACATTATAAGATTATCAAGTAACAAGTAATACGAGGCTAAATCACAGATAAAATGGATTCAACCTAAGTTAATATAGACACGGAAAATCTCGAGTGTTATAACTATCATCGGCTTCAAGCATGTCATGTGCCTGAAGAATTATACTGAGTTGGTAATTAAAGGTATCTTATAAGACAGAGCGGCCCATAAAATTGTAATATTTTAAAAAGTAGATAGATTTTTGTAATCAGCCTTGCTTCTTACCTAGCGGTAAGGGCAATGATGACATTCCTAAACTCCTTTTCGACGTGTTTAATATATTGGTTCTTGATTTGCTTTTAAAAAAAGAAAAAAAAAGATTTAAATCTAATGGTCAATTTCAATGATCGTGTTTTGGTCGAGAACTTAAAAGATTCTTTTTGTAAATCTTCTTACTTTTTCTCTTGTTATTCTCGCCAATTTTCTCTTTATCTCTACCGTCAAAGGCACTCAATTACTCTGTTTGACTAAATAGTTTTGGAATAGTTGAGATAAAGTCAAAACATATTTATCGTAATTTCACCTTTTTTACACTCACCGGACCCACTTTGGTCTCACAATTTATCTTCCTATATTGCCCTAGAAAAACCAAGTTAATTCCTTCACCAAATGTTTGATAATATTTATTTTGTTCCCAATTTACCCTCCAATGACAAATTCCTCAAGAAAAGACATAACTTGGCTGCCATAGGATATCCTGTAGTTAGTACATGATATAGCATCCAATTTGGTCCTTTGGAGCCCCAACCCCAATTTGAATACAAATGCCAAAAAAGTAAAATCCCCAAATTGCCCCTCCATCCCTCCTATGTCTCTCTCCTTCAACCAGTACGGTTTCAAAAGTTAAAACCCCCACCATTTTCCTCTCTCTTCAGTCTTCACACTCTCTCAATGTCGTGACTGTGCAGCAGCGCACTTTCTCTCTCTACACTCCCTCTGTCTCTCTGGCTCTAGGTAACATTTTTCTCGTGATCTTTTCCTCACATTTTGGGGCTTGCATTTCACTAGAACTAGGGCTTTTCTCTTCGAATTTATTATGCCTTTTTTTCTCAATTTTTTTTTGGAATTTTTTAGTTGTTTCTACGTGATTTCTCGCTCTAGGTAGATGTATCCATGAATGCATGTTCATCTTGGTGTGTTTATATGCGTAGAGCCGTTCAAAATCCGCTGAATTCGAGGTGAAAAGTGTGTTTGTTTTGTCTCTAATTTTGCTGAGTCTGTCTGCGCGTTTCCTCGGTATGCTGAAACCTGGAACTAGGGTTTTTTTGTCTTGATTTTGGTGTCTATGTGTATTTTGCATGGAAGTTTGTGCAAAATCTTTGCAATGTTGCAGTTGATTCTTTTACTTTTTGGTCAACGTGTGGTCTGTTGGTGGCCAAGTAAATGTAGTTTCAAAACAAAAAAATATCCTAGAGAGGTTTCATCAGCTCTTATAAACTGGAATTTCTTCGAATATTAGAATATATTAATTTATTTATTCTGGAAGTGTTTTGTAATGAAAGAGGAAAGATATGGAATTTTTGAAGGGCTCTTTTAACCGAGAGCTAGTGGGTCCCCTGTTTTAAGAAATTATTTGCAACCCAGTATGCCATAATCTTTAAAATGAATTTTATGTTGACTAGAAGGTAATGGAGGCTGCAGAACATAACGTCTTCTTGGACGCTCTTTACTGGTATTTAGCACACTGCACACCCAAAAAAAGAAAAAGAAAAAGAAGGGATGATGTGTTTTCTCAAGACTAAGAAACGCGGATTATGGTTTGGTTCGTTTTGTAGCCACATAAGTTGATTTAGTGATTTTTTCATTTCCTCCTGATTTATTCTTGGTAAATTCTGTTGTAAATTGTAATTCAAAACTTATTATAGCTCCTCATCTCGAGTTCCCTTTTCGTAAATTCTGCATGGTGTAATGCATCTCTCTATTGTTTCTTTTTCTTGCTGGCTTTTAATTTGGGCGTCCTTTTCGTTGAAGCTTTCCGTGAACGATGGAAGAGAGCTCATCTTCTACTGTGTTAGAAGGGAAAATAACTGGGATCAGATTTGGTTTGGCGACTCGCCAAGAAATTGTGAGTACATTCTTTTCCCGTTCAATCAATTATTTTGCGTCTGATGTGCAACTTGTGTAATAAGGTTTAGTTGTACAAAATTGTCGAGTTTAGTTGGTTTCATACAGATTGTCTGCCACATGTTCCTTTCAACGAGGATGTAAGTTCTTCCTCATTGCTAAAAGGGAATTTTACGAGATAAGCTGAATGCTTATATTTGGATATTTCAAATGCTGTGTGGATTTCCCCAGTTTTCTTAGTATTTTAATGGCAAGAGTCAATGCACTGTGTCACATAATTTTACAAGGATACACTTCTGATTGGGGATGGTTTCATAAATTTGGAAACATAAAAGAAAATGACATCTCTGAATCTTGCATGAAAATCTAATTTGGTAAATAACTTATTACGTATGATGTTTTCCCTGCATGTGCATGTGTGCTTTTATGAAGTGTACCTCTTCCAATAGTGACTGCCCAATTAGCCATGCTAGTCAGCTGTCAAATCCTTTTCTGGGCCTTCCCCTTGAAGCTGGCAAATGCGAATCTTGTGGTACTGCTGAACCTGGGCAATGTGAAGGTGTGGCAGGCTTTCATCTTTGGCTTTCTTTCATTGTTAAATTTTTGGAACCCATCAGAAAATGTATGGGGTAGAGTATAATTATGATTTCTATGCTACTGAATATACCTATAAAGTTCTTTCGTCTTTCTCCTTACAGGCCATTTTGGTTATATTGAATTACCGGTTCCAATATATCACCCTTCCCATGTTGGGGAATTGAAGCGAATGCTCAGCTTGTTATGCCTCAAATGTTTGAAAATAAAGAACAGAAAGGTATTCATCTTCCGATTTGTGATTCCATTGCATGTCATATCTGACATGTATTAATTTTTGTGTTTGTTTCTCATGCTTCTCCCAAATGCATACTTCCAGTTTTCAACGAAGAACATTGGTGTGCTTGAAAGAGCCTTTTCCTCGTGTTGTGAGGTAAGAGCCTGAATATTTAAATGGCTCTTGTATCCGCGATTTTTGTTTTTATACAAATTGTCAATTCTTTTGTGCAATTCGGTAGCTTTACTATCTTCTCTTTGATGTGTGCCGATAGAATATAGATAATAATGGTTGATGGTTGATAATTGATTTTTAAGCTGGAGGCTTGCGTAATTGATATCTATAATGATACAACTTACAAGTAATATAACGATGATAAATGATGGGCATCAGGTGTGATGTTAGTACACTGGTTATGCAGGCAATGTATGGACAATTGCCTTGTGAAAGCATAGAAAAGGGTTTGGTGGAAAAGAAAAAGAAAGGGGAAGAGGAACACCAAAACTTTACCTAGGACAAAGTACGGAGACTTGCCCTATGAGTGGCCGGAAGGGGGTCAAAGAACAAGAAGTAGAAAGGGGGACGAAGAAACCTACCAGTGTAAGTGATTGACCATGCTCACAGGCGACAATCGCACAAAGCCTCAAACTCAAATAAAATACTAAGTCATGATGGGGGATTACATTGATATAAGACAAAAAGAAACCGTAATTCCTCTAGGACTAGTACTACTAAATCATACCAGTAAGTTTAGACTAGAAAATCCTAACGGTGATTCGAATTGGACCCAAATAGTCCAATACTAACAGTCTTCTAATAAATAAATTATGACAGTATTTATCTAATCTGTAATACATAATAACTAAATACTAACCGTATGTCAATGTCATTCCGTGTATTCTTGTGTCACTCTTTCACAAGGGCAAAGATATCAGAGAGAATGCGTGCAGTTAGCTTTGCATGGATTGCACGTTTTCTTCTCCATCCTCAAAAAGATTGAACATGCCTTTTGCTGCCTCTGGTCCCTTTCTTAAGCAGCAACGCGATATATATAAATGTAATCCATTTTCAACTCTAAATTCTTATTTGGCGGTTTTTTTTTTGGGGGTAAAAAAGAATACACTTTGGTATTGCCGTATTGGTACCATTTATTGTTGGATCTGTGGAATCCACTTTGTAATAGCCACATAAAACCAGAAGGCTTGACTTTGGTGCTCTATTATGGTTTTGAACCTAATATAGGCTGATGTTCAGTCATTTTAAATTCTTTTTTTGTCCCATAGAATGTAAATTTGAAGGTCTTTGGATATTGAGTTGTAAAAGATAATGAATGTGGCTAGTTGGCATCTGTTGAAGACGAGGGTGGGTTGGGCTAGGCATTTCATTTTTGTGGTTAATGTTTTTATATTGTTTTATAGGAGGCTTCTCAAATTTCGATCAACGAGGTTAAGAACACAGATGGTGCTTGTTATTTGGAGCTTAAATTACCATCTAGATCAAGACCTGCAGAAGGCTCCTGGGATTTTCTGGAGAGATATGGTTTTCGTTATGGTGATAACTATTGTCGGCCTTTACTCCCTTCCGAGGTTTGAATTTTCCATTTCTCTCAGTTTGAATAAACTTTTCTCTTGCAGTTCTTTCTTGATAATTAACTTCTCTGGCTCATATGCATTTCCTCTTCTTTCAATACGGAGCAAGATGTGTAATTATATATGAGAGATTTGTGCCTCCAGTTACAGCAGCAAATGCTTCCCTTTGATCTGAGATCAAGACTTGCGATGGTAGCTCTATTATGCAATGGACTAGCATGCCACGCCTATGTTTTGGACGTTCTAGACCTAGGACTGTTATTCAGAAATTTGTTCGGTGTCTTGCTCCCTTTCAACTTGATGTAAAGTCCAAATACTAAGAATTGTGCATCCAAAGAGATCATACATGCTCTTGTCTCAATTTATGAAACTTTTATAGAAGTTATTTTATTGTTGTTGTCACTTGTCAGATTCTTAATCCTTTGTGTGAATCGATGGAGATGGTACAAGAGCTCTTTTGGACTAAATGTCAAAAGGAATAACACAAAAGCACATTTCTGTTTGTGCTTATGAAATGTTTTCTTTAGTTTGTCACAAGAGTTAGTTTAAGAGCTTTCCGTTTCGAAAAAAGTAAAGAGAAGCAAAGAAATGAAAAGTGACGAAAATATCTCGGATTCGGGGTCAGCCTGCGAACAAATTCCCTTACCAGCTCAGTGGCAGGAACCCCAAGGTCTATTTTTTTGTTGTTTTTGTTTTTTTTTTGTGTGTAAAGTTCATCACCTTTCAAAAAGTTAAATAACCACAAAAGTGGTTTTGCCTGAAGATTTTTTCTGAACTTTTTTCATCTTTTGAACAGTAATTTGAACCTTAAAGTATCATAGTAAAAAATCAGCTTAATCTGTTCAACCCACATGTCGGATTCAGTTATGTTTTCTTGATGAGCATTATTTAAGTTACTTCATTCACTGTAACAGCTCTATGGTCCCTTCCCAGAGGCCTCGCCATGTTAGAGTCCAGTGAACTGAGCTGTCTTTCCTTTCGTTTTCTTTGTCCTTTTTTTGTTTGTAAATTAGTGCCTTTTAGGGCACTTGTTAAGCATCTATAATTGTTTAGCATCAGGAAGATTCTCATACAGTGCTGAACACTTGGGTGCTATGGAAAATGAATTGTTTCGCATTAGGAAGACTCCCAATACAGAGCTGAACACTTGGGGCTATGGAAAATGCTAACATGAGCCTTTAGGGCACTTGTTAAGCATCTATTTAACGGAACACTCCTTAATTCAATGATGAACATTTCCAATACATTAAAGAGTGTTCCCATTGAAGCATTAATAGAGTTTGATGGTAATTTACAAGAACTGCCAGCTCAATAGAGTTCGGTGGAGGCAGCAGTGTATTGTGAACACTTTGGTGCTCTGAGTTGATGGCAGTAGTTGGTGGTAATTTGTTGTTATGTCTTGTTGTACTAACCGGTAGCATACTATACTTCGGAAGTTCTCTTTTCTACTGTCTTTTTCAGTTTTACTGTTATAACTGGAAGACTAACTTCTTTCCATAAGTGATATTGTCTTATTCTATTGTGTTTGATGCTTGATCCCTTGTTCTGTTTCATGTGCTCATAACCTCTAACTAGAAAGTATTATATATCTGATCCTATGGTGGTAAGTGTGGGGGCCGATTCAGTAAGATAATTTGTAGTTGGCGGTGGTTTGGGAATCGGGGCAACCCTGATATTCCTGATGTTTATGCTACATGTCTGAGGACCTTGCATGTGGGATGTTTCTTAAAATAGCTAATGCTTGTTTTGACTAAGCGTTGAAACTGGGGAAATTAGAGAACTTAAAAATCTATATACGTTCATATTGACATTGTGAAAAGTGAAGAGGCTGTCAATTCTGCTAAAAGCGTGAGATACCACGTGCAAACTTTTACCTATGTAATTGCTTGGAAAAATCTGTTGTGTGAATTCCACCGGGTGTTTGACTTAGGCCGTCATTGTGAGGCTCCAATTTCAAGTAATATATACATATAAGTATGTATGTATATGTTTATATATATATATATATATATTATAATGTATTCAACTGTTCCTTGATCAGAACAGGTTCCGGATCCAATATATGCCTATTTTTGATCTCATCAAGCTCAACTGATGGTGTAGTTGTGATGAGGAATTGGGGCATTTCACTTTTGTACTTGGCAAAAGGGTACCTGGGCCGAACTCCTCTTCATAGACAACCCTACTTTAAGCTTTTTATGACTTCCCAGATTTGTATTTGAAATCTCATCATTCAGACAATTCTTTGGGTTGAAATCTCACTTATTATATTCATTTAGATTTACTTGGCTTTCGGGCTTGGAGTTCTTCTGTGGTTTTCCATAACAATCTGTTTACTACACTGAAAAATGAAAGTTTATGATGCTTTTTTACTCTTGACTTTTATTTTGATATTATCTCTCTGAACAATGCAGATGATGGTAATTCTGAAGAAAATTCCTGCGGATACAAAGAAAAAGCTAGCTGGGAAAGGGTACTTTACCCAGGAGGGATATGTCATGCAATATTTGCCGGTCCCTCCAAACTGTCTGTCTGTGCCAGACGTATCGGATGGAATTAGTGTCATGTCTTCGGTTTGTTATTCTTGCTTTATGTGTCTTGCTGGTCTAGCCTGTTATTTCTATTAGTGGCGGGTGATAACATCATTTCAACAATGCTTTACAGGATGTCTCTATGCCAATGCTTAAAAAAGTGCTGAAGCAAGTTGAAATCATCAAAAGTTCAAGGTCTGGGACGCCAAATTTTGAATCACTTGAAGTTGAAGCCAATGATTTGCAAGCAGCAGTTTCACAATATCTTCAAGCTAGGGGCACCAAGGTACTCATATGACTCTAGATGTTTAGCTCTTTTGGTTGTCTTTTGTATTTCTTACTTAATTGTTCAGCTGATGACTAGGGATGTATTTCTTTTCTGTTTCTTACTTAATTGTTTAGCTGATGACCTTTTTTCCGTTGTCTTTTGTTTGTTTGTTTATTTTTCTTTTGGGGGTGGGGAGACAAGAGCTTCTGAGTTAGTTTTTTCCTCCATTGACCAACTCCAAGTGTTTTTACTTCCCTGCGCTTTGTAGCTTTTGTATGGAGATATTAAGCATGTTGAAAGGTTATAATTTAGGGTTAAAATTTTACCTCCCTAAAGGTTAGGATGATTTCAACTACCATTGTTTGGAAAAGCTCTTCTCTAAGTCCAGTGTAACAAATTTCCACTGACTGCTAGTTTTCCATTTACTATGTTAAAATTTAAAATGTAGAAAGTTATAGGTTATCACTAAGATAGCCTTTAAGATTCCACAGTTTTAGAAAAGGTAGAAAGAGTCAAAATAGCCTCTAAATTATGTCTTCGACAAATGTCTGTTTAATTGACACTTGGTTTTAAAAACTGTTTGATCTTCCTTTTTTGGTCAAATGCCTAAATATCTTGTCATTACTGAATGCGTTTTCAAACTTGGACTTCAAATCTTTTCCCCCCCTACATTTAGATGATGTGTCAGCTTTGTTTTAGCTATGTGATTGCCTAATTAATGAGCCCCACAAGTAAGTAAAAGTAGTTGGTGCTTGATGGACCACATCCTTAGATTCATATAAAAGTCTCAATTCAACTCAGTGGGCTACATGACTGATTTTTTGCCATTTTGTTTGGTCCAATGCAAGATCATCATACAGGGCACACTTGCTTATATCCTTCTTAGTTATTGTTGTTCAAGTTATCTTACTTCTCCGCTGCCTTTAGTATGGTACGTTGAACTCCCTAACAGGTGCACTTAGTGGTCTATGTTGTATATTGATAGAAACTGACAGTTACACTAAGATAAATGGGAAAGTACAAGATTTTATTGCGATATTATCTGAAGAATCATTCTCAAACAGAGATATAGTAGTACATAACAGAAATACAGCATATGAGATTTAACCAAGAAGGATAATGATCCAGAAATCAGTTTCAAAGTGTTTCCCTTCCAAGCATTTGAGAGCTTGGTCTCTCCCACCCAATTCCCACAATTAAATGCCTAAAATATAACTACTCTGCACTGACTCATTGTTATTTATTTAACTGACTCCTACAATAACGGACTCTTACATAATTGAATACTACAATAACTGACTCTTACATAATTGAATAACATGCTAATTGACTCTTAAATAATTGCTTACAACATTAATTCTACTCATTGGGCCTAGCCCTTCTCTTATAAACTTGATTAATCACAGGTCTAACAATACTCCCCCCCCCCCCAAAAAAAAGAGTCACCTTGTCCGCAAGGTGAAAAGAAGGAAATTGTTCCATGATAGTTGCAACTGGCTCCCAAGTAGCTTTAAAGTCTGGGAGATCTTGCCATAATCTTTTACAAATCTTCTATAATAGCCTGTAAGACCCAAAAATCCTCTCAAGACCTTTAAATCTTTTGGTGTAGGCCAATTCAACATAACTTCAACCTTCTTTGGGTCGGCTGCCACTCCAGTACCAGATATGATATGTCCAAGATATTCCAAATGAGATTGCCAAAAGTACACTTTTTTCTGTTTGCAAACAATTGATGTTCCTTCAATAAAGCCAAAACTGCTTGTAAATGTATTTTATGCTCCATCTCATTTTTGCTATAGACTAAAATATCATCAAAGAAAACAAGAACAAATTTTCTTAAATATAGTCTAAGCACTTCATTCATTAAGGATTGGAAAGTAGGAGTATTAGTAAGTCCAAAAGGCATCACAACAAATTTATAATGCCCTTCATGAGTCCTGAAAGCAGTTTTAGGAATATCTTCTTCCTTCATTCGAATTTGGTGATACTCCCATCTAAGATCCAATTTAGAAAAAATCACCGCTCCCCCAAGTTCATCAAGCAACTCATCAATAATAGGAATTGGAAATTTATCAGGCACAGTAATTTTATTCAAAGCCCTATAATCAACGCAAAAACGCCATCCTCCACCTTTCTTTTTCACCAAAATAACTGGACTAGAATAAGGGCTCACACTTGGCCTTATTATATCAGAATGAAGCATATCATCTACTAACCTTTTAATTTCATCCTTCTGGTAATGGGGATACCTGTATGCTATGTTGCACGGACACGCCACTTCACTGACGTATCACATATCATATACGTATCCGATATGGATACGACTCGGATACGCGGGATACGGCTTGAAATACGTACCGGGACTGAATTTGGATTTTCATAGAGTTTGGACACGGAAACCCGAATACGTCAAACCGAATCCGGACACGTAAACCCGAAAATTGAATACTTATCACTTACCGATTTGGTTTATACGATCGATGCCTTCATCTGTCGATTGCTTCTCAAAACGAACCGAACCCTAGCTTCTCAAAACGAGCCCTAGGCGACTTCAAAGAGCCTCTGCCGCTGTCGATCACTCGCCTTCGTCGAAGCTGCCTCCTTTGTCGAAGCCTCTGTCGATTTGCGAACTCGAAGCTTCATTGAAGTCAAAGCCGCCGTCGATCTTCTTCCTGAGGTAAGTCGATCTTTTTTTCAATTTCGAAGGCATCGACTCTTCGACCTTCGTCGCCTCTGTGGAGTGTCGACTATTTCTTCCTTTTTTTTGGAACTGTTAAGTGCTCTGTCTAGTGTCTACTATTTGTGTTTTTTTTTAACCCTTTACTCTGAGTTTTTACTTTGAATTTTATTTTATATTTTGGAATTGCTCTAGAAGGTTTTTTTAACCATTTTCTTTTTTCAGAACTGCTCTAGAAGGATTATATCTGTCTTTTTTTTTAACCATTTATATCTTTTATATTTTTGTCTCTGTCTTTGTTATAATTCAAAATTTTAATTTATATTTTCAGATGAACCAGAGTTGGAAAATGCTTTAATTGTTTTTTGTGAAGATGTCGGAGATAATATGAAGAATAGCATTATTATCTTTAAGACTAGTATTTGTGCCAATTTGCTCCCCTCAAGACTAAGTATTTGTGCTTATATTTTGTTATATTTATATTTTGGTCCTTATATTTTTTATTTATATTTTGGTCCTTATATTTTTTATTTATATTTTGGTCCTTATATTTTTTATTTATATTTTGGTCCCTATGTTTTTAATATTTACATATTACCCCCGTACCGGTATCCTATATTTTTCAAAAATCTCGTATCCCCGTGTTCTGTATCCGCGTATCCATATCCGTGTATCCGTAACCGTGCAACATAGCCTGTATGACCGGAGATTTAGAATGTTAGCTCCTTCTTTAAGAACAATAGCATGATCCTGCTTTCGGTGAGGAGGTAATCCTTGTGGTTCTTGAAATACTCCCAGATAATCATTCAATATGGCTTCTAACCACTCAGGTAAAGGTGTATTGGTCTCGGTCTCTACTTGCAACCCTCTACACTCCAACAAAAATCTTTGTCCTTGATCATTGACTGCGTTGATAATGGACTTGAGAGACGTTGCTGCATGTGATAAACTTGGTTCCCCCTCCAATATGTGATAACTACCATTGATAGGAATTTTGAGGGTCAATTCTTTGAAATTTGCTTGTATCTCACCAAGACTCGCCAACCATTCCATTCCCAATACCACATCAACTCCTCCTAGATCAAACACATAGAAATCTTGTTGAATCCCCAATCCTTGAATCATTATCTTCAATTCCGGGCACACCCCTTCATAGTCAATTTTCCTACCATCTCCCACTTCCACCATATAAGGCGAAGTCTCCATTATTTGCAATTGATTCTCCTTGGCACATGTAGAAGAGATGAAATTATGTGAGGCTCCACAATCTACTAAGATTAACACTTGTCTATTTCCTAATATTCCCCACAACTTGATAGATTTTTTTGAAGTGAAACTATTGATGCTAAACAAGGACAATTGTAAATTCTTCATTTCTCCCCCTTCCTCTTGTACCTTCAGCTCCTCTTCTTTATTTTCTTGATCTTTCTCTTCTTCTCAAAGTAGTACTTGTAATAGTTTATTACTAGCACATACATGGCCTGGACTGAATTTTTCATCACATCTGAAACAAAGTCCCTTTCTAGATTTCTCCTGCAATTCAGCGTCAGTTAATCTTCTAAATCTGCGTCCTCTGGAAGATCCAAAAGGTTTCACAATACTCACTTCTCCTGTGGAACTTCCAACTCCGGACATGGTGGTTTGAACTTGATTCTTCCCACCTGGTTTCCAAGTCACATTCCGAGTATTGTTATAAGGTCTGAATTGTTTTCCTCCCGAATGTGTTCCACTATTTCCCTTACTTATCAAGGTGTTCTTCTCATCCACCCTTTGAACAAAATCCATCAATTCAGAAAGGGTTTGAACCGGATGAAGCTTCAGTTCTGCCCTTACCACTTCCTTGAGTCCATTTAAGAAAACTCCTTTCAATTAAGATGGTTCAGCACATTTGAGAGGGCTTGCATATAATTCAAATTTCTCCCTATACTCTTCTACTGACCTCGTTTGTTTAAGAGTCAATAGTAATTCAAAAGGGCTTTCAATCATAGCTGGTTGGAAACGCCTTATAACCGTAGAACAAAAATCAACCCATGTAGGATTTGGTGCAGTAAATTCCCACCATTGATACCATGTTAAAGCTTTTCCCTCCATTGCCACCATAACTGCGTGCAACTTCTTAGCCTCGGTCATCCCTTTCAAATCAAAATATCGCTCAACACGGGTTGTCCACCCATATGCATCTTCACCCTCAAAAACTGGAATTTTCAGCTTTCTCCATCGTTCCACTCTTTTTGTCGGGCCAATATTAACTCCAGCACCCACTTCGGTCGGTGTTTGACTCTCATCATTAGAATCTTCATCTTGCCTGGAACACTTTGCTATTCCACGCACTGTTTCTGTTAATTCGGTTAATTGCCTTCGGGTTTCCATGCGCTCAAGCCTGTCTTGTTCCATGTTCTCCAGCATAGCCAAGAGTCCTTCAAATCCTCGTTCTAGAATCTGCGAGCGTGCCTCCATACTTCTGGTCAAAACCATAAAATGCACCAAGATCTTGTTGCTCTGATACCAGTTGATAGAAACTGGTAGTTATACTAAGATAAATGGGAGTAAATACAAGATTTTATTACGATATTCTCTGAAGAATCATTCTCAAACAGAGATATAGTAGTACATAATAGAAATACAGCATATGAGATTTAACCAAGAAGGATAATGATTCAGAAATCAGTTTCAAAGTGTTTCCCATCCAAGCATTTGAGAGCTTGGTCTCTCCCACCCAATTCCCACAATTAAATGCCTAAAATATAATTGCTCTGCACTGACTCATTGTTATTTATTTAACTGACTCCTACAATAACTGACTCTTACATAATTGAATACTACAATAACTGGCTCTTTCATAATTGAATAACTGCTAACTGACTCTTAAATAACTGCTTACAACATTAATTCTACTCATTGGGCCTAGCCCTTCTTTTATAAACTTGATTAATCACAGGTCTAACATATCTATCCAACCATCTAAAATGATTCTCATTTGAAAAGAATTTTTTTTTTCTGTGAATCCGCTATTTTCTAATTATGTTAAAGTTATGGTTTACCTATAATTGCTGTTAAATATTGATGACAAATTTACTCAAAAGGAAAAAAAAACAGAAAACTAAAAACCTCAATTACTGTTCTTTGGAAATCACATGAAAGTCTTAAAGTAACAAAGCAAACAATCATAAATATAAACTCAAGTTGTCTTACATGTAAACTCAATCCGTCCCATAACAGCGTTTGATCAAAACCATCAACAGGGGAAGCAAATGTAGTTTCCCAAATAAGATAGGAGCTAGATTAAATTAATGGAAAGTAGGTAAATTTAATTTACCCTATCAATTTTTTATCTGCTTGGTAATAGTGTTTTACTGATTTAATATCATAACATGTTGGTCTTTGTTTCATAAGATAAAGCCTTTAACAAGGCGAACCAAGCTATGTTCTTGAACTGTTTGGGTAATTTTGTGCATGGCACAATAATATTTGTAATATGTTGATTAAATTGAATCATATTCTAATATTATTACTGATATTATTGAATCACAATTGCATTCGCAATATTTTGATCAAACTCAATCGTAATTTTTGTTGTTATATTTTGTGTGAATTCTTTTGCAAGGCCACTCGTGAGGGAAACACGCGTTTTGGGTTCAGCAAAGAGCTAAACGATTCTACTTCCACCAAAGCTTGGCTTGAGAAAATGAAAACACTGTTTATTAGTAAGGGTTCTGGGTTTTCTTCTCGTAGTGTGATAACAGGTGATCCATATAAAGGTGTGGGTGAGATCGGATTACCCTTTGAGATAGCTCAGAGAATCACATTTGAGGAGAGAGTTAATGAGCACAACATGAATCACCTCCAGAAATTAGTTGATGAAAAATTATGCTTGACCTATAGAGATGGTTCGTCCACATATTCATTAAGAGAAGGTTCAAAAGGACATACCTTTCTAAGACCTGGTCAAGTGGTGCATAGAAGGATTATGGAGGGGGATACCATTTTTATCAATAGGCCACCAACTACCCACAAGCACTCCCTTCAGGCATTGTCAGTGTATGTTCATGATGATCATACATTCAAGATCAACCCTCTAATCTGTGGGCCCCTTAGTGCTGATTTTGATGGTGATTGTATACACATATTTTATCCCCAGTCTCCTGAAGCTAAAGCTGAGGTGTTAGAGCTGTTTGCGGTGGAAAAGCAGCTGCTTAGCTCTCATAGTGGCAACCTAAACCTGCAGCTTACAACTGATTCCTTGTTGTCCTTGAAAAGCATGTTTAGGAGTTACTTTTATAGGAGATCAGTAGCCCAACAATTGAGCATGTTTTCTTCAAACTCTTTGCCAAAGCCTGCATTGTTGAAGGCTCATAAGTCTTATCCCCTTTGGACTGCCTTGGAACTTTTAGAGACTTCTCTTCCTTCTGGGTTTGATTGTAGCGGGGAACGGTACTTGATTAGAAACAGCCGCATTTTGAAATTGGACTTTAATCGGGATGTGATGCAGTCTATCATTAATGAGGTTGTGACATCCATTTTCTTTAACAAGGGTCCCAGCGAGGTTTTGAGGTTCTTCAATTCCTTACAACCAATGTTAATGGAGAATTTAGGTTCTGAAGGGTTTAGTCTTAGCCTGGAAGATTTTATTGTCCCGAAGGAGGTTATAGGAAGTATCCAAATGGATATTCAGGATCTCTCTCCTTTGTTGTATCACTTAAGGTCAAGCTACAATGAACTGATTGAATTGCAACTTGAGAAACACATTCGGGTTGTAAAAGTGCCTATTGTAAATTTTATTCTCAAATCCTCTTCAATGGGCAATTTGATCGACTCCAAGAGTGAAGCTGCTATTAATAGAATAGTTCAGCAAGTTGGATTCTTGGGCTTACAGATTTCGGATAAAGGGAAGCTCTATTCTAGGACTTTGGTTGGAGACCTGGTTTTCCTTTTCCACAATAATTATCCCTTCCCCACTAAATATCCTGCCGAGGAATTTGGCTTAGTCAGAAGTGGTCTGTTTCATGGGCTGGACCCATACCAGGAGCTGGTTCATTCAATAGCTAGCAGAGAAGTAATGGTCCGTTCATCTAGAGGATTGACTGAACCTGGAACCTTGTTCAAGAATTTAATGGCCATTCTTCGGGATGTTGTTATATGTTATGATGGCACAGTCCGAAATGTATGCAGCAATTCAATTATTCAGTTCGAGTATGGAGCAAAGACTCAAAATTTGTTTGCTGCTGGTGAACCTGTGGGGGTATTAGCTGCGACTGCCATGTCAAATCCTGCATACAAGGCAGTCCTTGATTCTTCTCCTAGTAGTAATTCTTCTTGGGAAATGATGAAGGTAATCAATCACTTATATTTGAATACTTCTATCTATTTGTGACACCAAATTTGGTACAAATTTAAATTCATCATAATCTTCTTATGGTTCTCTTTTTAGGAGATACTTCTTTGTGGAGTCAATTTTAAAAATGATTCTCTTGACCGTCGGGTAATACTGTATTTGACTGATTGTGATTGTGGAAGAATGTATTGCCGAGAAAATGCTGCTTATATGGTCAAGAATCATCTGAAGAAAGTCAGCCTTAAGGATGCTGCTGTTGAATTCTTAATTGAGTATGTTTCTATTCTATAATTTTTCTTCTCAGTATCAGTTTTATAGTTTTTACATTTTTTGTCATATTCTTTCAATCAGGACTCAATCCTTGTTATCATATCACGTTCATTCTGTCAATCATATTTTCTGATTTAACAACAAATTTACTCCTCGTTGGGATGCTAGTTTGATGGTTTTGCTGAAAATTTTCATTCTCCATGGCTGGTAGGTATGAGGTTAAATGCCATTGAACCTGTTATGAAGAACTTCAAATTTAAAATTTCGTCTGCTGGACTGCTAGTTGTTTCATTCCATTCGGGGTTGTTGCTTTATGTTTGTGCTTATAGACAAGTTCTTCGTCATCTTGAAAAGTGATTATTCCATTTATCAGGTGCTTACTGGAATGATCTAATAGTAGTTATTGGTGATATTTTTCGTTAATGCCTGCACTTGAATAATGCTTTAGTTATTACCTCCTGTAATATATATATATATATATATATATATATATATATTTGGGTTTGGCTAAATGTGCTTGGGACTAAGGCGGACCGAGTTGGATGATGGAATACAATTCATGAAGCTGACCCCAAGTGATTGGGACTAAGGCTAAGTTGACTTGAGTTTGGCTAACATGTATCCTAAGGGCACCTTTTAAACACCTATCTGTAGGAATTTTTGCTTTGATGATCACCCTAGTGTCATTGAAACTTGTGAAATTGATGCAATCGATATCTCTTTTTTTACTTTTATTTTTTATTTTTCTATATCCATTATCTTTAACTCGTGGCCGTTGGGGCACATGTCAGCTTTTCCCTTTTCTGTTTTACCTTGTGATCTGGTAAAGATATGGAACTTGAAAACTTGTTTTTGTTGGGTTGCGCTCTCTTAATTTCATCTTCATACCTAATATTATTTGGAGTTCTACTTACATTTTTTGTTTTTTCAAATGATGGTTTTTGCTGAACCAATGGTGCTTTGTATGCTAATCTCAACTTTATCCCACTTCCTACTCACAGGTACAGAAGTCAGCAAGTGACGTATGAAAGTTCTGAAATTGAGGCAGGCCTTGTTGGTCATATTCATCTCAACAAGGTTGGTATATATGTGTGTGTGTGTGTGTGTATGACATCTCAAACATTTAGCTTTCTTAGCTGTCTATGTGTTTTATGTTGCTTGTGCATACTTAAATTGCTTATGATTTTGACATATTGTAAACAGATGCTGTTGAAAGATTCAAATATAAGCATGGAAGAGGTTCTTGAAAAATGTCAAGACACAATCAACTCATTCCGTAAGAAGAAAAAAGTTGGTAATATCTTCAAGAGAATAGCTTTATCTTTCAGGTAGGTTTTATCTACAAGACTTGTACTTTTACTTACTGATAAAATAGGAGTAATGGTAATTCATTGCTTCATTTGTTGTACTGAGCATTTGTATGTGGGTATGCCATGTTGGGTGCAGCACATTCCTGCCGCTTGTATTGTGATTTTGCTCATGTATTATTGTAAGTGTTGGATAGGTTCTTGTCATTAACCCAATTTTATGAAAGTTTATGTCGACAACTCAATTCAACTTTGTCCCAATTACTTGGGGTTGGCTAATGCAAATTTTTGTATGCATCGGGCAAACTGAAGAATAAAAGAATCACAAAAATAAACGCATTAATCGCACTATGCCCTTGGTAAGTTTCTCCCTGTTTTACATTGTCCCTGAAATCTTTAGAAGTTTCAAATCAGTCTGAATTATTTTCTTTTTGTTTTATATTAGTCCCTTCATCCCCTTTACATCTGCCATCCCAAAAGCTGTGGCACATGACTAGATTCAATGGGTAAAAATGGAAAAACTCCTGGTAGTCAAGTCATTGTTGAAACTCCAGGAACCAAACTTCATACTACATGTAGGAGAAACGAAGTGGGAGAAAATGGAGTTATCTAAATTGAAAAACAATATGTAAAGAAGCTCCCGCTAGCAGGAAGCAATTTATCAGGAAGCAATTTATAACGAAAAGAAAAATAGATGGAAAGAAATAAACAAGTATGTTATTGTCCTGAAAGATTTGGAATAGGATAAGTCTCATTGTAGACCGAGCATCCTTATTGCTTCAACTTATTTCCCTATCTCCTTCCGTCGCTTTTTATCTAGATGTCTTTCTTTCACGCATTTTCTGGTGAAAACATCTAAGGTTTGGTGGTAGGTTGCTAGCTATGGGTAGCCATGAGAATGGGTGTTGGCGTGGGGGCTGGGCTATTGGCTGGACTGGGGTGAGGTTGTCAAGGACGCAGTTGATCAGAAGGAGGGAGGTGGATGATTGGGCTGAGCAAGATGAAGATTGCAATTGGCATCATGTATTTTTGTTGAAAATTGCAACTGTTCTTTCTTTTTTCTTTTCCTTTTCCTTTTTTTCGGTAAAGGGGTAATTCTAAAGTTAAGTCAGATTAGTCTTGACTGTTAATTTGAAGCTGTGTCCTCATATAAATTTGAAAAACAGTTTACCTGTGTATTTGTAGAATTTGTTTACAAATAGCAGTTCTGAGAACATGAATGTTAACAGCAGTAGTTGACCATTACTAACTTTTTACACCTGCATACATGATGTATCATGTATGCTTCTTATTTTTCACAATTACATAATCCTTGACAGACAAATATTGTGTGAGCCCACACACACACACACATATAGCTGCCCCCTTGTCTGGTTCAATTCTGAATCATCAGGAACTCAAGTGTACGCTTCCAAGTATACAAGTTTCAATCTCCTTTGGGATAGGATGGTTTTTCTAGCTACTCTGTGAGTCAAAAAGCTGTGTTTTTTTGGGGCCTCCTTATTTGATATCATGAGCGATGGACATGCAGCTTTATTTGAGCTGTTTAATTGGGATGTTTTGTGTTCTGTTTTACCACTTTTGTGGCCAGGTGGACTCCTTGTCCAGAAGATTGTAAATTCTGTTCCTTCTAAAAGAATTCTCTGTTCAATAAAAAGGATTATAATAGAACAAGTTTTTAGTTCATTATGGATTATGAATGATTATTAAAGGCTAATATAATGTTAATAGTTGCCATGGCAGCTGTAGCTTTTTTGGTAATGGATGAAGATGGTTTCTTCTCATTTTAATAAACCTAAACTGAAGATATATTGGAATAGTAAACTGCCAATTTTATAGTAGTCCCATTTGAGCTAAATTCACAAATTGATATGTTGGTGCAAGCAGATAAACCAATATTTAATGAAGCATTAGAGTTGGATTATGCATTTTAAACATTTAAATAATACAGTAAAATCAGGTTTGGTGTGAGTTCCTTTTAAGTTGGTTCTAATTTGTTTCACTATAACATATAGACACTTCTCCAAAAGTATATCTTAACAAGGCCTTGTTTCTTCTTCTACTACGCGCACACACACACACACATATAGCATGAATATGCCATGAAATTCTAGCTGTAATTTTACCTTTCATCCGCTGTTTGTTTGTAGGAAGCCTGATGACATTCTTTTTGGATGTCTGTTATTCTTAGTACTTGCATTTTAGTTTCTCGTCGCTCTAGTCATCTGTCCCTTGGAACTCAGTATTTTTAATGGCCTTATCCATGGACTTTCCTTCTCTGCAGTGAATGCTCTTTTCACCAGTCATCTGAAAACAATTGGTGTCCATGCTTGAAGTTCTTTTGGCAAGAAACTAGTGGTCTTCATTTAGAGAGGATTTCTCATATTTTTGCTGACACAGTCTGCCCAGTTCTCTTAGAAACAATAATAAAAGGTAAATATTGATTCATGTTGCTTATCTCCATGTTTTAGAACATGTTTCTGGATTGTGGTTAATCTTATATTTGCATTTCTTCTATGTTTGCCATGTAATCAAATCTGAATGCTAATTATCTAAGTGGAACATTCATAGTTATTAAAGTAAGGCGGGCTACACGTACATTTTTAAGGCGAGAGGCGGGCGAGCGAAAGGCGAACAAGATGAAAATTAAAGAAAATAAGTCAAAATATAGTATCTTTTTCAAAAGTCCCATATTACTTGGACCAGAATAGGAGGGCTTTTTTCTCACTTTTACTATTTAAGGCAAGAATAAAAGGAGATGTGATTAAAGCTGTTCGCACAGTCAGCCCTAAACCCTAAAAACACCACCAAAAACAACTTGAAACTCCCCCAATCTAAAAACCAAGCAAGGGACTAACCTAAACGAGCACCGGCGACCAAGTTTGTGGAGGTCCGGAAAAAATTCCGGCGCCGGCACGGGCGCGTGAGCACTAATCCGGCAACTTCCGTCGACGGCAAAGTCACAGATTAGTTCGCCATGCTGAGGCGATTGCAGCTGTTGCCTTGGATTGAGTGAATATTGAAGATCGGTAGCTAGATCTGGGCTTGAATCGATGAGATCTAGGCCAAAATCCTTCAGATCTGGGCCGGAAAGGTTAGATGCTTGCCTATCCTTGCCTTTTCAAGCCTTTTGCCTCTCCTCTGGGCGACAAAGGCGATCGCCTTCGCTCGCTTCTTCAACATCGCCTCGCCTCTCGCCTGAGGCGACCAAGGCGCTCGCCTTTAATAACTATGGGAACATTTCAATGGTAAACAACATTTTAAAATCTTTTTAGTTTTTGGGAAGAAACTGTAATGAAGGAGATGCTACTCATTGCCGAAGATTCATTTTTTAAGTTTTATTTCTAGTATGCGTTTGGTTTAGGTGTTTGGAGATGGATTTCTCTTTGGTAGGGATTTATGAAGTCTCCCAATTCCCACCTGTTTGGCTTGTACAAATTTAGGAATTTCCATATTTTGTCTAGTGATGAACATGGGGTTTCGAGACCGAAAATTTTATTATGAAATCCACTCCTAAAACTAGTTATTTGACATATCCCACTTTCTATATATATATATATATATATATATATATATATATATATACTCTCTCTCTCTCTCTCTATATATATATATATATATATATAGAGAGAGAGAGAGAGAGAGAGAGATGAAATTCGTTCAACATCCTTATGTGAGTCATCGCGGTCAAAGCCTCTGCCACCAATGGTCTCCTCCATCTGCATCATTGCTGAGGGCAGCAAAGTTGTCATTAGCTCTGAAAGTTGATATATTCTGTCTGTTTCCAATGTCAACATTTTTTGTTGTTGTTGAATCTCACCTTGTAGAAGACTTATTTTGACTCCACTTCTTTGTATTAGAAGTTCATGTTTTACTTTTCCTGTTTGTTCTAGAAACATCTGTATCTCTGTTAAAGTTTATAAGCTTTCATATAAGTTTGCAAACTTATGTGTAGAGATTTTAGTCCTTTTCTAAGTCTCCTTCATTTTTTTTAATGTTGCCTTCAGTCAATAAATTGAAATTGTTTCAATATTTCAAGGAAAAATGTTTGCAATTTTTGGTCCGTTCGTTTTGCTTTGTACTCTTGGGAGAGAACTTAAAAATGATGTTATGATACTCTTCTTTTAGCATAGAGTATGCTTCAAGTGTGACTTTGTGAATCTCCTGAATAAATAGGTGATCCGCGAGTTCGAGAAGCAAATATAATTTGGATCAGTCCTGAAACAACAACTTGGATCAGAAATCCGAGCAAAAATCAAAAAGGTGAATTGGCCCTTGATGTTGTTCTTGAGAAAGAAGCTGTGAAAAAAACAGGAGATGCATGGAGGACAGTGTTAGACTCCTGCCTTCCTGTAATTCATTTGATTGACACAAGGCGTTCCATACCATATGCAATTAAGCAAGTTCAGGATCTGCTGGGGATTTCTTGTGCTTTTGAGCAAGCTGTTCAGGTATGCATCTGTCTCTCTCTCTCTCTCTCTCTCTCCCATATGCGTATTTATGTATGCATATCTCACACACACAGTTACGCTACATGGAATATGATTGTATAAGCATCCTTCACACTGGTGTGAAGTAGGGATTTTTATTATTAAACATGGTTTGCTTCTCAGAGTCATCATTCCAATGATATTAATCCTTTTTATTTATGATGAAAGAAATATATCACAAAGACAAGTTTTGAGGGTCAGAAATCTGAATGCCTAGTTTTTAGGTTTATATTTCTTCGCTTTCTCATGTTAAGTCATATTGTGCCACGATTATTGTTTCTGCTCTTTTTTAATGGTGATTTGTGCTTTTAAGCCACTCCCGATTAGATGATTTAGCTTCTTGTAATTGTTGTTGAAGTAATTCGATTCACAGTTTGAATCGTACGATTCAATCATGGCTCCCTTGATTTAAATTGTACATGTAAATCTGCTAGAATACTGAATTGGATACAAGTCTGTGAATCAGTCCCTAATTGCTTCGAATCAGGTCCAAGTTGGATGTATGATTAAATGAACTATTCATCAACTTGACAAAACACTTAGTTTTTGTTTTTCACTTATATTTTTAAGTAAAAGGTCACCCCACTACTTAAAATCTGTGTGTAGAACAAGTGGAAATTCTGCTCTTCATGTTATATTCTTATTGAGGTTTCTAACATGCAAACCCAGTTCTCAAGAAGAGAGAGAATGTGCGCTGGTATTTGAAGTAAACAAAGTACAAATTTTATTTGTCCTCGTTCAAAAGTAAATATTTATATGTAGCTCTACGAGCTTAGGGTGGTCGATTTTACATTTTACTTTGTTAATCTTAGGAAAGGAGTTTTTTGCTTAGAAAGGATGAGATCACGTTCATAGTCTAGCTTATAGTTTGTTTCACAAAGGATGTCGTCTTTCAGTGTACCGGTGGCGCAATGGTGCTTTAAAGTTAGATCTACACCAAACTATGTTTTCTTGTTAAAAGTACAGTGTTGTTCTTTTTCTTTTTTTTTAACATATTAGATACGCTGGGCTATCTTTTTTGCTGTTGTCCTGAATCTTATGGTTTGATTCCTACTCAATTTTGTAATTCTCAATTCATGATATGATTTTCAGTGTGACAATTACTTTTTTGATGATGAAAGAAGTTTTATTTATTCAAGAGAGCAAACTGTAGGAAGTAGACAAGAAGTCCACTAAAAAGCTTGTGAAAAAACATGGGAATAAGAAGCAGAAGTTCTTAAGGCAAAACTTCAGCCAAAACAGCCCTCCATTCCATAAATAATCTTAAAGTAGAGAGAATATAGAATCAGATGCTGATTAGTGAGATACCTGGAGTTTTGCTCTCTCCAAATGCTCCATAGCACATTGTATGCATCTTTATTTCAATCAAAGGCTCTATAGAAGTCAAGAAGAATATCTGTAACCGCGAGCCAGGGATTGGTGGAGGGTTGAAACACAAGACTCCAGTAAAACACCCGACAACCCACACAAAGTAAAAGAGCAATGCAATGAACAAAAAGGTGATCGTGTGAGTTGCCATGTTGTTTGCTAGGAACAAAGATACCTTGGTAGATAGCCTTACACGGGGTGTGGCATGCAGCCTATTATGAACAAAAGTCCAAATAAAAATGAGTTTTAGAGGGACCTTTGCTTTCCAAATGAAAACTGCTATCTGAATAATAGCCAGATGTTTACAGAGAATGAGGAAGACCAGAAAAGAATAAGAATCCCTCGAGGGTTAGGAATTTAGGATCAAACCCATTTATCAGGACTCATATATATAGATCAAAACTATAACTAGTGAATTGGTACACTAGATGCGTGTGCATGATTAATTTTTTATTTCATCATTTTTTTTTATGTTATAATTTATTTTTGATATTAAAAAAAAGTTTATTTACTATTTAATGGTTTCAAAAGTTTTTGATATTGATGGAAAAGTGGGTAGTTATTGTCTAGCAGATAGTTTTTAATTTGTGATCGATAATTATTGAGTAGAATTAGGAGTAGAATTGGTTATTTTGCTGGTGGTGATTAGTAGTTGTTGAGTCTGATATACATTGTTGGCCCCTATCTAACAAACTCAACAGTAATTAAATTTAGGGGTAATTTGGGCAAGTTGTAAAAGCGTGACGGGAGCCCTCCCACTATAATAGTATAGATGTGAACCAAGTGGAGCTACAAAATCAACGAACTCTATCATTGAGATTTCGTATAGAAGTGAAATTCCCAAGAGACTATCACCTTTCTGAATGATGAAATTAGAAAGAAGCATCATGAAAGGTTGATATTGGAGAATCTTGAATAGAGTAGAGATAGGAGCTGTGCCAAGCCAAGTGTCTTCCTAAATCGAATCCAATATCGACTTTCAACCAAGAAGCTAACATGAGGCATAAACAGGTCAGAAACCCCATTAGTGAATATGTATGGGCTACCCGACACCGAATCATTGATACTAAAATTCCAACCATTTTGGCTCATGCCTAATTTGCTCCTTTGAGTTTAACAGCTAGGCCTCCCACAACTTTCTGTAGGTCAATGATTGCTGTCTTGTCCACATGCACTCTAAGTTTGACATCAAGTGGTACTGGGACACATCGCATGCACATGTTCATTATTATACAATCTTTCCTAGAATTACAACAATATTGTGATGATAACGTTTCAGTGCATTAAAATTTGAAAGTTGCATATTTTCAGTGCATTAAAATTTGGAAGGCGTGCATTAAAATTTGAAACTTTTCTTCAGCTGAATTCTGCTTTATCAGTTATGCTCATATCATTTTGAGGATTTACTCATTCACTTGCTAGATTATAGGTGCAACACATTGTGCATTGGATGACTTGAGATTGCAAATTTTATTTATTGATAGTTTTATGTGCATTCTCTTTCTAAAAGATACCAAATTCTGAATTACTTTGTAGCGCCTCTTCACGTCAGTGTCGATGGTAACAAAAGGCGTGCTCAAAGATCACCTGATTCTGTTGGCCAATAGTATGACTTGTGCAGGGAATTTGGTTGGTTTCAATTCTGGTGGTATAAAGGCATTATCTCGAACCCTTAATGTCCAAGTACCATTTACTGAGGCGACATTGTTTGTAAGAGCTTTACTTTGCACAGCATTCTTTTGTAATAAATCTTAGTTTGTTTTGCTTTTTGGGTTAGAATGATTCTTGTCTTCTTGACTATGAATTTTTCATTTTTATCTCTCTATGAAGACACCAAAAAAATGCTTTGAAAGGGCAGCGGAGAAGTGCCATGCAGATACTTTGTCCAGCATTGTGGCCTCCTGTTCTTGGGGTAAACATGTAGCCGTTGGTACAGGCTCCCGATTTGATGTTCTTTGGGACACAAGAGAGGTATCTACTGTTTTCATTTTTATCTGGTTTCTTTAGTTTTACAAGCCTTGGTAGCTGATAAGAAGGGCTTTTATTTGTTTTATGTATTTCTTTCCCGAGTGTAATATTATGGCCCGCATACTATTGGTGTCTTTTGATAGGTTGAATTGAATCAAAAAGAGGGAATTGATGTCTTCAACTTTCTGCATTTGGTGCGGAGTGGCTCGGTAGAAGAAACTGACAGTGCATGTCTTGGTGGTGAAGTTGATAGCTTTGATATGGAAACTGATAATGTGGGCCTGTCACCTGACCATAATGCTAGTGTAGATAAGCCAGTTTTCGAAGATACTGCTGATTTTGATTTTGATTTAGAAAATCAAAATTTCGATGATAACCGAACCAATGAATCGAACTGGGACAAATTCCCATCTTCAAATGTTGAGTCCAGTGGTGGCTGGGAGCGGGTGGTTGACAAAATGCAGAACGTGGGGGCTAATACAGAAAAACCAGTATCTAGTGGGTGGTCAAAGGAAGAACCTTCAAGATCCACTGGTTGGGGAAGGACTGAATCTGCGAAAGATATTGATCAGCCTGGGTCAAGTACTCCGTGGGAGAAAAAGGTTGTTGAAGTTGATGAAATTGGCTGGAACAAGGCCAGCCTACCTCAGGTGAACCGAACTATGCATACAGGCGGTTGGGGTGCAGCGGAATCTAAGAAAAATGTTGAGTCCAGTGGTGGCTGGGAGCGGGTGATTGACAAACTGCAGAATGTGGGTGCTGGTACAGAGAAACCAGTATCTAGTGGGTGGTCAAAGGAAGAACCTTCAAGATCCACTGGTTGGGGAGGAACTGAATCCGCGAAAGATATTGATCAGCCTGGGTTGAGTACATCATGGGGAAAGAAAGTTGTTGAAGTTGATGAAACTGGCTGGAACAAGGACAGCCAACCTCGGGTGGACCGAACTGAGCAGACCACTGGTTGGACTGCAGCGGAATCTGAGAAAAACCTTGACCAGTCAGCATCATGGGGAACTTCTTGGGGCAACAAGGTTAAAGAAGCTGAAGGAAGTTCTTGGAATAGCAAGAATGACAATGACGAGTGGGCAGTCAAAAAACAGAATGCTGGGGCCAGTACAGCAGGGCCAAAATCTAGTGGTTGGGGACAAGAAGTTTCAAGATCTCTGGATTGGGGTGCAATAGCTTCAAAGAAAGATAGCGATCAGTCGATTTCATTGGCTTCTTGGGGTAGGAAGGATGAAAAAGCTGATGCACCTATGTGGAAAGAGAAGGACGGGCAATCCCAACAAGAACCAGAAGGTGATTCGGCTCCTAAGACTGCTGAAGGGTGGAGCGAAAGAAAGAACGGAGACTCTTCAAAATCTAGTAATTGGGGCTCAGTAAACCTTGACAAAGGTAATGACAAGTCAGGTTCATGGGGTTGGAGTAAGAAGGTTGAGGAAAAAGCTGATGAAACTGGATGGAAGAAGAAGGATGGTTGGGGTTCCTCAAATTCTGGAGATTGGAAAAACAAGAGGGACCGACCAGCAAGGCCTACTGGAGGGTCAAATGATGGTCCAAGAGCAAGCGGACCTTTTACCGCAACAAGGCAGCGTCTGGACATATTCACAGCCGAGGAGCAAGATGTTCTGTCAGATGTTGAACCAATCATGCAATCCATCAGAAGAATCATGCATCAGACTGGGTAATCTCATAGATCTCTGCCTATACATCACAAGAGTTTACCTGTGTGCTGTTAATGTTCTTAATCAGATGACTTAAATGGAATCTGCTTCTGGCCAATAAAAACGCAAAGTCTTCTAATGATTTTTAGTTATTTATTCATTTCTCTTTTTTGTATTGGAGAAGGGGCATTAGAACATAAATCATAAAGCTGACCAAGTAGTGCTTGTGTGAAGGTACAATGATGGAGATCCTTTGTCTGATGATGACCAGTCGTACATTCTGGAGAATGTCTTCAAGTACCATCCAGATAAAGCGCAAAAGATGGGTACTGGAATTGATTATGTCATGGTATGTCAGTGGACTCATGTTTCATACTGCGCACTTTTATTAGACACATAGATATATCAATTGAAGTTATTGTAGCTTTATCTTGGAGATCTGTTATGGACATGGATAAGTTTATATATATGTATGTGTGTATATATATATATATATATATATATAATAATAATAATAATAATAATAATATATATATGTATATATGTGTGTGTGTGTGTGTGTATATATATATATATTATTATTATTATTATTATTATATATTTTTTCTATTCAAACCTGGACTCTCTGACTGCAATTTTGATTGGCATCATGTTAAGGTATCCAGAGAGCAACTGGTTTATTGAAATAAAGTGAACTGCAAAGTGAATAATTTGATCAGATTGAAGTCGCATACCTGTCAAAGTTTGAACATGGATTTTGTTTAACATATTTTGAATGATTTGCTGAGCGTCAGTGTTATAACCTAAAAATATAATCATTATTACAAATCCATAGTGTTGTCCATCCTGATTTTGTGATTTTGGACTTTCTCTCTCTTTGGTCCCACCAACTTTCTCTCCATCTCTCTCTTACTTTTTCTTCAATCATTGCAAAAAAACCCAAAATCACCAAATTGCAAAGCCAAACACACCCTTGGTGTTCATTTCAGCCTAAGGGCTTTGTTCGTAGTTTCTTTTGAATAGTGAACTTAATGCTCCATTGGGCTTTTACTGATTAGGTCATCATTGGCATCTTGGCTATTTAGTTTTCAATAGATTGCTACGAGTGATTCGATCATCATCTGCTTTTAGCTATTGAGTTCGTAATAGTTTATATACCCTAAACCTATATTTT
Organism: Platycodon grandiflorus; assembly: GCA_016624345.1. NCBI lineage: Eukaryota > Viridiplantae > Streptophyta > Magnoliopsida > Asterales > Campanulaceae > Platycodon > Platycodon grandiflorus. The sequence continues at coordinate 22,622,103 of CM028368.1, forward strand.
TTATGTGGAGAAAAATATTATGAACTGAAGAAAAGGTTCGACCAGAGAGGAAGAGGAAATCTCTGCTTGATGGAGAATAGTTAAATTAATAAGAGATTAATTAAAAAGGACGGAAGTAAACAACATCCTAACAGTGGGCTTCAGCGAGTCACATGCTATTGTAGGTTTGAGTTGTGACATTCAAACTGGCAGCAGGTTATTCTGAGATTATTAATGCTTTTCTTGGGTTTTTGGACATAGAGAATTCTAACTGAAATCTTAGATCTGCTTCTTTTCCGTGCCTGTGGTGAAATTGGGGTGTAAGATAGTTCCGTGCATGACTAATCAAAGCCCAGTTTCGTGCATTTTAGATGTTCCCACCTTAAATTGGGAAATGTTTCCACCTGGTCTCATCTACTGATTTTTCACTAGGTGTTCCGAATGAAATATTCTAGGAGATATTCACTTTTCATATTAATTTGGAAGAAATAGTATCTTTACTTGCCTCTTTGCTATCCTTTTCTTGTTTATCTAACAGCCATAAGCTATACTCTATGATATTTGTTAGGATGCTTAAGTAAGCATGTGAAAACTTTGATTATTAATAAGGTGAAAGGATTGGTGGCAGTAGCTGGATCTTTTTTGTATTGGTTCTTTTATCATTTGCTTGTTTTGATGTCTGCCTGTCATCTGCATATGTTGGATCCAATACGTTAGTTTAAGTGATTCTAGTTTTGATCTTATTTAAGTAATACTTCAATATGTTGATTTGACAGGTCAACAAGCACAGCAGCTTTCAGGAAAGCCGGTGCTTGTATATTGTTTCCACGGATGGGCGCAAGGAAGACTTTTCCTACCGGAAATGCCTGGAGAATTTCATTAGGGAGAAGTACCCTGACAAGGTAGAGGCATTCATGTCCAAGTACTTTAAAAAGCCTCAACCTCGGCCCGGTTGGAATAAGGACCGTAGCTCTGGCCCAGATGATGCTAGGACACCCCGGGGCGGATGGAATAGTCGATCTACAGCTGGGGGCCAAGAGGGTGCTGCTGGTACACCTCGCTCTGGTTGGGGTGGGTGGAACAGTGGATCTACAGCTGTTGGCCAAGAGGATGCTGGAACACCTCGGTCCGGTTGGGATAGTGGATCTACGCCAGCACCAGAAGAAGCTGGGACTCCTCGGTCCGGTTGGGATAGTGGATCTACGCCGACTCCAGAAGAAGCTGGGACTCCTCGTTCGGGTTGGGGTTCGTAGTCTTAAAGTAGGTTTAGGCATTAAAATCATGAAATTTGGACATAATTGTGCAGTTTTTTTTTCAATGGGGGTTATGTTGTAGCTTGTAGACAGATTTAGTTAGCTGTTAGTGTCATCTGCTGTTTGATTTGTGTATACAAAGCAGATGTCTGTGATCCGTCTATGGAAACTAGAAAGTGAATACATCAGCAGATGAACTGTCAATTTTAAATTTTTTTTTTTTTCAGTTTTAGGGGCGGTTTCTTACTTATGTTTGTTAATACAGTTCAGAAGCATCTCTCTCTCTCTCCCCGTGTGTGTGAGAGAGGGAGAGGGAGGGACGCTGAGCCCTGAATTGTGGATTTCGTGTGTGAGAGAGAGAGAGAGAGAGAGAGAGAGTCCCCTATCTCACTTTGCCCTCGCACTTCTGTATTCTCAGTCTTGCGACACTCACGTTGAGCCCGGGATTGTCGATTTTGTGTAATTGTACATTCCTTGGAGAACGCCATTCTTGTACTCATGCTCCCCAGAAAAAGGTCACACTTTCTATTTTGCTGTGCCCAAAAATGAAAAGGTCTCATTTCCAAGTTTTTAACCTATAGACTTTCATAATGTTTCAAGTTATTTTTAAAATTTTTAAATCGATTCAGATCAGTACAACCAAACTTTTATCACTTATTTGTTTGTTGCAAAAAAACCCTTTTTGTCTTCCCCCTAGAAAGAGATTTTCCTAATGACAAAGTTTTTAATGTCGACCTAAAGCCCTTTCCTTTTCAAATCTTTCTTTGAATATGCTTTTTTTTTTAATTATTTTTTATGTAGAAGTGCGTTTTTTTAGCACTGTCAATTTGAAATTAGGAGGTTTCCCATTGTTATAGTTGAATGTGATAGACATCTAGTCTTCAAAATGAATGGTTAGTGATTATTCAGTTATCTAGTTTTTTTCTTAGTCGCTTCATAACAAAATAAATAAATATGGGAAAAATTTATAAAAGATTATTAAAAAAAGTTTTGTTCAAACACGGTTTTTTATGGCTTACAAGCTTTGTAAGAACGAACAATTTGAAACTTTTATTTATTATTCCTTCTCATATATTTCTATAATCAGTTGTAACATCGAAATCTATTTGGTTGAAGTAAAAAGAAAAAGAATCTAAAAGGCCTATCTCTGTTGATTTTCGGCATTTCAAACTTTTTTACATGTAATAATAAAAATCTATTGAAGTATTTAAAAAGATAACTTTTGCTTAATAAAAAAATGAATCTTTCTTTGATTAACTAGCCAAACTTGAGAAAAGAATACGCCTAAAAAACTGTTTAAAGTCGAATGAGATTAATAATTAATCTGTTATGTTACAAGCTATATCGTTTAATCTAACATTCAAACTTATAAAAACTCAGTTGATATCAACTAACTAAAATGAAAATGACGGGTTATTAAGTCAATTACATTAGTTAATCCCATGATTCATATGATCAAAGACTTTTTAGTGGAATTCCCATGCTTGCTCTACAAATCGTTTGATTGCTGAATATTTGAACTATTTCAAAAAGATTCTTAATAAGTAAGAATATCAAATACTAAATTTTTCTCTAAGTTCGTGCATATTTTTTTTATTGATCCCTTTGAAAAGGGATAGGATCCGGTGACTCGAAAGTAATTAATTAAGACTAAAAAACTTTTTGATTTTTATGGAACAGTCATATCGATATCATGTATAATACCTTCCTTTCACTTTCGGTTCCTATCTTAATAGGGGTGGGACTTCTTCTTTTTTCGGCCGGCAACAAAATATCTTCGTCCCATAAGGGTTTTTCAGAGCGTTTTATTATTAAGTATAGTCATGATTTTTGCGATCAATTTGTTTATTCAGCAAGTAAATAACAGTTTTACCTATCAATATGTATGGTCTTGGATAATAAATAATGATTTTTCTTTAAAATTTGGCTACTTAATTGATCTGCTTACTTCTATTATGTCAATATTAATTACTACTGTAGGAATTATGGTTCTTATTTATAGTGATAATTATATGTTTCATGGTCGCGGATATTTCAGATTTTTTTCTTATGAGTTTTTTCGGTACTTCAATGTCGGGATTAGTTACTAGCTCAAATTTGAAACAAATTTATATTTTTTGGGAATTAGTTGGAATATGTTTATATCTATTAATAGGATTTTTGTTCACACAACCTATCGTAGGAAATGCTTGTCAAAAAGCGTTTATAACTAATTGTGTTGGGGATTTTGGTTTATTATTGAGAATTTTGGGTTTTCATTGGATAACGGGGAGTTTTGAATTTCGTGAGTTATTCCAAATATTTAATCACTTGATTTATAATAGTGAGGTCAATCTTTTATTTGTTACTTTATGCGTTGTTTTATTATTTTCCGGTGCAGTTGCAAAATTTGCACAATTTCCCCTTCATGTATGGTTACCTGATGCTATGGAAGGTCCTACTCCTATTTCAGCTCTTATACACACCGCTACTAGTGCGGGAAATTTTCTTGTAGCTCGAATTCTACCCCTTTTCATAGTCATACCTCACATAATGAATTTAATTTCTTTGATATGGATAATAACAGTATGGGTGGCGCTATTAGCACCATCTTTTCTTATTAATACACCCCTTTTCTTAATACACCCCCTCCATTAATTTTACACCAACATAATTTTTAAATATACCACCCAACATTTTTTATTTTACCCCTCTCTATTAACTCATTATTTCTTTCCCAATACACCCACCTAATATCATCACACCCACCCCCAATTTCTTAATACACCAACCAAAACACAACGCATGCCAATAGAAACATCGCGAGAACGCTTCAACTTCCATTGCTTCGCAAAGCCCCCAATTTCAAACTCAACAATTTGCAAACCCCCCAAATTCCCAAATCCCCCAGCAGACAAGGAAGAAAAAAGAAGAAGAAAAGGAAGAATTAGAAAAAGAACAACTTTGATTTCGAGATGAGGAAGACCCTAAGTATGAAATGTATTCTATTTTTATGTTTAAATAACAATTTCGTTTCAATTTTTATGTTAAATTTCATTTTAGTTACAATGTATATGGGATATATTAGGTTTCTTCTCATTTTCGGTTCAGGACTGGCTTGAAGAACACCACAGTGGTGTTCAGCAAGGGCTTACCGAACATTCCTGTGATGTTCTGCAACCCCAACTGTTCTGCAGATGCTTCCCGAACACCACTGTAGTGTTCTGCAGGTGCTTCCCGAACACCACTGGTATGTTCTGCAGGTGCTTCCCGAACACCACTGTGGTGTTCTGCAGACCAGTGCCGAACAAATTCCGACCCAGGCATACGTAAATGCATGAAAAAAATCGAAGTGAAGTGAAACATTTGTAGTATAATGAAGTTAAGGTAGGAAAGAATTGAAGTGAGTAGAGGAGAGGAATGAAGTGAGGAGATTGTCCCTTGAACATGACGTATAATCCCTGGCAATGGCATATGGAACTGGAGGACGGTGCATTGATAAATTGTTAGGTGGTGTATTTAGAGGTTTAGGAGATGTCTTAATATAAGGGTGGGTGTATTTAGTAGGAAAAATATATTTATGTCTAATAATATAATGACATTTTTGTAATTTAATTTGGGGGTGTATTAATAGAAAAATGTGGTGCTAATAGCGCCACTCTAACAGTATTTTTGGGAGCTACTTTAGCTCTTACTCAAAAAGACATTAATACGTGTTTAGCCTATTCCACAATGTCTCAATTGGGTTATATGATGATAGCTCTAGGTATAATTGGGTTATATGATGTTAGCTCTAGGTATGTGGTCTTATCCAAGTGGTTAATTTCATTTGATTACTCATGCTTATTCTAAAGCATTATTGTTTTTAGGCTCCGACTTTGTTATTCATTCAATGTAAACAATTGTTGGATATTCTCCAAATGAGTCAAAATATGATTTTTATGGGAGATTTAACAAAACATGTACCAATTACCAAAATCACTTTTTTATTGTTGGATTAATTTTCATAATTAATCTTATAAGCTAAATTGGGACCACTTATGTAAACTATTAATGTGTGTTATCATTCATAAGCCTAAATTTAGGTGATCTAATTTAGTTATAAGTAGGCTTAAGAATGTAATTGTCATGGAATTAATGTGTAAATAACATTAAGCAATTTCCATTTCTTTGAGGGGCAGAAATGAAAATTGAATTGGCAACCAGTACTAACGTATGCCAAAAAAGTATATCAAGGTTATGGTCCCCATTTCATTCTATGATGCAAATTTACTGATATCCTCTTCTTAGTAAATACAACAATTGCATATAAAATAGATTTGAAAGACTATCCTGGTAATCATTCTTCAGTCACGCTTCCGCAATCTTTGTCTAATGGATTGGCGTACGCTTTCGTTTTGTTCTTTCTTCGTCTCTTTGTTTCAACATGGGATTTTAATATTCCCTCCGTCTCTAAATTATTGTCTTCCTTTCTTTTTTTGTCCGTCCCAAAATAATTGTCTTGTTTGAAACTTTCCTTTTTAGAACATTACTTTTACCATTTTACCCTTACTTTTTTCCCATACTTTAATTATGGGCCACATACACATGAGCATTAAATGAATCTACACAGTATACTAATATTAATCAAGTCAATTATTTTTTCTTAATCCGTGTGTCGGGTCAAACACGATAATAATTAAGGGCCGGAGGGAGTATATGTTTTGATGTTTCGGTAATTGTATACTTACATTTATTAGGTACACTTTCTCTTTGTGGTATTCCGCCTCTTGCTTGTTTTTAGTCCATATATGAAATTCTTAATGATAGTTAGTTATATTCACCGATTCTAGCAATAATAGCTTGGTCTACTGTAGGATTAACCGCATTTTATATATTTCGTATCTATTTACTTACTTTTGAAGGATATTTAAATGCATATTTGCAAAATTACAGCGGTAAAAAAACGACTTCCCACCATTCAATATCTCTATAGGGTAAAGAATGTCCCAAAGTTAATAAGAAAGACTTTCCTTTGTTAACTTTATTAACAAGGAAGAATAATAAAAATGTTTCTTTTTTTTTCAAAGAAGATATATCAAATTAATGAAAATGCAAGAAATATAAATATCAAATTAATGAAAATGCAAGAAATATGAAGCAACCTTTTCTTACTATTTATCATTTTGGCAATAAGAAGACTTTTTCGTATCCTTATGAATCCGATAATCCTATATTATTTCATAACCTTATATTAGTTCTATTTACATTGTTTGTTGGATTCCTGGGACTTTCGTTTAATGAAGTCGATTTGAATATATTGTCGAAATGATTAACATCCTCTATAAACCTTTTACATCTAAATTCTAATAATTTAACAGGTTGGTCAGAATTTGTGAAAGATGCATTGTTTTCCATCAGTATAGTCTATCTAGGAATTGTAATAGCAATTTTTATATAAGCCTCTTTATTTTTGAAAAAAAAATTGATTCAATTAATTCATTTGTTAAAACAAATCTTAAGATAATAGTTTCTGACAAGATAGTAAATGGGATATATGATTGGTCATATAATCGTGGTTATATAGACACTTTTTATGAAACATACTTTCTAGGGGCGATCAGAAGATTGTCTAAATTAACTCATTTTTACGATAGACAAGTAGTTGATGGAATTACGAATGGAGTTGGTCTTATGAATTTCTTTTTGGGAGAGGGTATCAAATTTCTCGGTGGCGAGCGCATTTCTTCTTATCTTTTCCTGTATTGTTCTTACTTATCAATTTCTTTATTTATTTTTATTTTTTATCTAGTCTAGAGACTAAAATTTTCACTATTATATAGTATTCTATAATATTGTTATATATATATATATATTATGTTATATTTATAACATAATTGTACATTATACTATATTATATAATATAGTATTAAAATCCCATATTTCATTAAAAATTATTTCCATTCAATACTATTCTTTAGTCTATTTTTTTACAATTTATCAAAGGATTAGAGTCAAGAGACTGTTATGAGAATTTTACTAAGCATAATAATGAGAATAACATCTAATCTCAATTTTTTCTATAAAAAAAAAAATCAGAAAATGTTATAAAATTGATATTAACCCCATTTAATATAAGTTCAAGACACATAAGAGCCCTAAATTCGACTCGTGATCAATCCATATAGACCGATATAAAATAAATAGGCACTCAAAAGAAGTACATGTTCGAGCATCATTAACTAACTCCTTATCAATCTCGGTTTATTTCAATATAAAATTTCACTAATTAGATTAACTAGAACATACCAAGTAATAAAATAAGGAAATATATTGGAAATTGATCGAACTAATAAAGTAAAGAATTGTTTTATTCATGAATTCAAATAGAATAGAAAGGCAATGAGTGTGATAGTCCACAATACAGTTTGATTTTGATTTCCCCTTCTAACAAGTGATTATTGACGAACTACAACAATTGCACCTATTAACGCAACTAAAAGAATTATTGAAATGAGTTCAAATGGAATAAAAAAAATTGTTGATAAATGAATCCCAATTTCTTGGCTATTATTTATCAAATCTTGCTCTATAATCTGGTTTGCTTTTATGAAATGAATGTGAGAGGGTTTTGCTGTCCCCTATCTCACTTTGCCCTCGCACTTCTGTATTCTCAGTCTTGCGAGTCCCACATTGAGCACTGAATTGTGAATTTTGTGTAATTGTACATTCCTTGGAGAACGCCATTCTTATACTCCTGCTACCCAAAAAAAGGGCACACTTTCTATTTTGCTGTGCCCAAAAATGGAAGGGTCTCATTTTTAAGTTTTAACTTATAAACATTCATAATGTTTCTATGGTTTTTTTTTTAAAATTTTTTTTTATCGAAAACATGTTACTTCTCTTTGTATCATACAAAAAAGGATGTTTTAAATCCAAGTTATATGGAATATTTAGATCCAAAAGTTCAAAATTTTAAAGTTTAAATTTATTTAATGAGACTTATTTCAGGGAATGGAAGAGTAATAAAGGTTATGTTGTTCTTCACTTGCTCCTGTTGGTGATGCGTAACAAATACCGAATTTGTTACTTATGGAATTGTGGACGAAGGTTATGTGAACAATGATGAAAAGTCTTTGTGAAGGTCGTTTCCTAATGCTCCCGCATCAGTTGGTGAGATCAAAATAGAGTTCATCAATTTTATATAACAAATGTTAGCTCGTGTCATTTTTAGCTAGCTCAGACTCGGTCTTGTTCTCGTTTAAAATTGTATATGTAATGCTTACGTTCAACTTAACTCATATGTACATGAATATGCAAATTATTGGTAATAAAATTCAAATCATTGTAATTAAAGAAGTATAATGTCTTTGTACCATGAATATTAAAATGAATTTGTGTATTAATTTTGATATTCTTTTAGGGCATGTTTGAGGTGCGATTTTGAAAATGCAAATAAAATTTTCATTTCCCTCTTTTGCTTAATGACAAAAATTTGATTACTTTTGGCCATGATCTAGTACTCATTTCTTCTCCATGAATACTTGGAAACTTTCACATTTATCTTTTAAGTTCCTTTTAGGATTCTTTTTGTGAGGAGAAATGAAGAAGGTAGTTTGGTCTAGCAATAATGCTTCAACATTTTGTTGAAAAACTCTAAAATGTAGGGATATTTTCTATACGAAGCGTTTATATAAGCTCTATTGATACCACAGGTGAGGTGGGGGTAAAAGTCGTATTTTAAACTGTATTTTGAGTTAAAATAAGCCCCTCGACATACATTTTATATATTATATTTAAATTAATGAATACGACACATACAATGTGTGGACATAATCATTGATATTTTGTATGCTTTTTTTTTTTTTTTGCAATTCATTAATGCAAGGTCAAATGTGTAGAAAGTAGTAAACTGCAAGGTTAAGAGTGTAATTAAATCAAATTGCCGCCATAGCGACAAAGCTAAAAGCAAGAGCAACTAACTACTCTTTACTGCTCTCTCCAGTTGTAGTTGCCATGAATCTTAGGGTTATCATCTCAGCCTCAATCATCCTTCTTCTCTCCTTAGCTTACCTTCCTCTTCTCAACAATCACTGTAAATCATTGAATTCCAACGCTCCTCCCTTAGTATTATTATTATTTTTTTCAATTTTTTATGTTCAATGTATGGGAGAATAATTGAGGTTTATAATTTATGGTTTGAATCGATTGGGATGGTTGCAGATTTGTTGAAATGGAGACAACGGCGGCCGTCGTCTCCGGTAGCCGCAATGGCGGACTTGGTGGTAACGAATGGGACCATTTACACTAGCGACGCTTCTCTCCCCTTTGCCGATTCAATGGCTGTTCGTGATGGTCGAATTCTCCGAATTGGCAACATCTCCTTTGTCCGGGTAATTTTCCTAGCGTTTTGCGTTTGTTGAATTAGCGCAGTGGACATTTTTAACTGAAATTTCTTAAGAAATTTTTGAGTACAGTTTACTGTTTATTCTATACTCCCCCTGTTCCCGGATAAATATTCCTACTTTTTTATTTTGAGATGTTCAAACTAATATTCCTAAAGACTTTTGATTTACCTATTCTCTACCATTTTTCCTAATATACCTTTAAAGCTTCATTTATTATAACATATCCCAAAGAAACCGACTATTTAAAATAGTTGAACTCAATTAATGTTCATGGATATTATTGTCAGAACACATTTTACATCACATCATTAATTATATTTCTTAATTCCTGTGTTTTATCCACTAGGAACATTTATCTGGGACGGAAGGAGTATTTCTTTTTATATTCATTTCAAAAGTTTGATTAGAGTGGGCGCTATTAACACCCGACTCCCTTTAACATACGCTAAATGAGGCATCCCTACACCCATTTAAGTGATTTTTTTAAAAAATATAATGAAAGTGCCCTTGGTCTTTATTAGAGTTAATTAGAATTAGAGGTAATTAGAATTAGAGTTAATTATAGAGTTAATGACAAATTAATATTAAGAACAAATATAATCTCATATTAAAAATATTTCTTTGTCTACGGTGATATGGATGCTAACAACGATGATAGTTTATTGCAGATACCTATTTTACGGTATGTTTTTTTTCATTTTAATTTGTTTATTTCATTTAAAAATATATTTTAATTTAATTTATAGTTGAAAAATTAAGATTTCTTTACACTGAAAGAGAGCCGGCTCTGCCATATTACAAATAGATGGCTCGACCATATAGCAAAAAAGCTGGTCCGACAATAACCATATAAAGCCGGCCCAGCCTTTTTGCTATATATCTCGTCTGGCTATATAGCATTTAAAATGTATTTTAATTTGAGTTGAAAAATTAGGGTCTTTAAAATGTATTTTAATTTGTTTATTTCATTTCAAATGTATTTTAATTTAATTTCTAGTTGAAAAATTAAGATTTTTTTACGTTGAAAGAGAGCCGGCTGGCCATATAGCAAAAGAGCCGGCCCGGCCTTTTGCTATAGAGCCGGTCCGGCCTTTTGAAATTAAATGTTTTTAATGGCCTTGTACAAAGTTTAAGATTTAGCATTGAATACCTATGACAATTACCCTTAGAGAGTGGACATCTAACTGGGATAGCTAAAAGTTAGATACTGAAGGTAAGGGGCAAGCAACGTCTATATTTATAGAGAGAGAGAGGGCTGTTAGAGTTAATTAAGGTGGATTTAGTTTTTTTTTTCTAAAATAAGAAGAAGGGGTATTATAGTAATTGCGGTTTTAATGAGTGCAATATTTAGCATGTAGGGGTGCGTCATTTAGCATCCCCAAATTTAATTGCAAAAATGCCATTGTGCAAAAAGACTCCAAAACCCTTTTATTTTTTTCTCCCCTTTCCTTCTTCCCCTCCCCTTTCCCTTCTCTCATCCCCCTCTACTGAGTCTCTGTTCTACCCCGCCACCGGTCATCTTCCCCTCCCCTCATCCTTCTCTCCTCCCCCTCTGCTTCGTCTCTTTTCTACCCCCTCCCCCTCCCACTTTCTAATTTTTTTTTCCTTTCTTTCCTTCATCACCTCTCCTCTCCCTTCTCTCCTTCTTCTTTTCCCCTCTCCCTTTCTTTTCTTCCCTAGGAGATCACATAACCAAACCCAACACACCCCTTCTTAAAAAAATAATCTGGCGATTTCTCGTTCGGCGATGGTTGACCGGAGAACCGAGTGTTGTTCGGTAAGCCCTAACTGAACATCACTACGAGATTTTTTTTCAGCGGGTTTGAGAAGAGAGTGAGGGTGGGAGGAGGAAACGGAAGGTACGAAAAAAATAAGGGAATGAGGGAGGGGAAGAACCTTTTTTTTTCTTCCTTTCTTCTTCCTTCTTTCTTCTTCTTTCTTCTTCCTTCTTCCTTCTTCCTGTTTTCTTCTTCTTTCTTTTGTCTGTGGATTGGGGGGGTGGGGGTTGCGGGTTAGGGCTGAAGGGATGTGTGTATGAGGGAAAGGGAGTGTATTGGGAGAGTGTGTTTTTGAGAAAAAAGAGGGATCATATAAGAAGGGTAAAATAGGAAATATAAGGGGTGTGTATTAAGTAATTATGTTGGTATGAAATGAAAATGGTGGGTGTATTGAGAAAAGGGGTGTATAAAGAGGGAATGAGGGTGTTAATAGCGCTCCCCTTTTGATTATGATGTTGTTCAGTGGGGCGAAGCCAGGATTTGGTTGTAAGTGGGTATTTTTTTCCCCCTAAAATAAAGGGTTCAAACTGGAAAAAACTATAATTAGTGGTAAAAAGTATATTTTTAAAAATTTGAAGATGGTAAATTGGCATTTTCCTTAACCAAAGTAGTCAAGTAACCCTTTAGGATTAGGGTGCTTCACGGCAGATATTCTTAGATGACTTGTGTTGTTTATGAACTCAGCCAAATTGATCTGTATATTTATATTCGACTTTATCTACCTCTGTTTTGCCTTTTTACATTTTTTATTTTACAAAATGTTGGAGTTAATTATTATTTTCTAATTCTTTTATGGGTGGCTTTATTAAGATCCCAAGAACCTCTTAATACACCCACTATCTAGGTACACTCCCCATCTTGATTTTTAATCCATTCAAATACTAAATACACCCCATATATTTCCTATTTTACCCTTCTTGAAATGTTTGTTTAAAGTTTAAACAAAGATAAAAATTTGAGTGGCACTATTAACACTCCCAAAAACTATTAATACACCTCTTATATTTTATTACAAAAATACCATCAATCAAAAAGACTAAATTGCCCTTAGTCTCTACCAAATTTCTAAATACACCCCATCTTTTTTAAACCTTATAATCTTCTTCCCTATCAATACTCCTCACGCACCTTCTCCTTTCTTCCTCTTCTTTAGCAACCATTTTAATTTACAATGGATCAAGTAGAGGTAGCCCAATCTGAGTGTTGAAGATATCAACAGCAGTGAAGGGAATGTGTTAGAGCAGATTGGACTTTGATTTGGGTACTACAGGGCCGAATCTCAAATTTTGGCAACGTCATTTGTTGGTGATTGAGAGAATGATAGGAGTATTTGTTAATTACATCTACGCATTGAGCAAAGTCATAGGTTTCAGGCAAACTAAGGCAACGAAGCGTGCTCACCTCGTTGCTTCTTTAACCCAGAAAGGACACAGGACGAGAGAGAAGAAAATCGCAAGAGCGATAGAGAAAGAGAGGAAGGAATTGGTATACGTTCGAGAAGGGTAAAATAGAGAATATATGGGGGTGTATTTAATATTGGGATGAGTTAAAAATAAAGATGGGGTGTGTATGTAGAAGGTGGGTGTATTAATAAGTTTTGGGGGTGTTAATAGTGCCACCCTAAAAATTTTACAAATATTTTCCCATTCCCTCTTCTCTTGTTCCGCACCTCCCATTCCAAACCAACGCAATCAAACCAATGCAAGCAAGAAAGAACCGAATGCAAGAAGGTAGGTGTATTAAACAACATATGCAGGAACCAGGAACACACTTTAAGTAAGGATAGCATGTATCAGTAAAGGATTCAATCAATAGCTAAATAATTTGGATACCGCCATAAACATGCGTACAAGGCTGCCCTCCTGGAATGTGCTTCCCTTGCAGGCAACATAGTATGAACTAGTAGGTTCTTGCAATCATGTAGCAGTTAACTGTTATTTAATTTTTGGTTCAATCAGAATCCAAATTGATTTTTATAGAGAACTTGGCACACAAAATGGTGAATGAATAGGGACATGCTACTGAAAACTTCTAACATGGATCCTAATATTTGTGTATGTAATCAGAGTGCAAACTTACGATAGGAGAAACATACGCATCTAGAGCCTCTACTTTCCGCTTGATATCACTTGACCAGAGTATGTAATCAGCATTTTTGGGCAATGAGTCCTGCAGCTGGGTTTTCTCACGCAACAACCAATGCTCAGCTTTACTGCATTCATTGTTGACCTAACAAAATACATACAAAATTGTTTTCTTCTCAATTGTGTTCTGCTCAGGTTCGTGAGGTGTATTGATAGTGAAGAAGGTAGGTGTATTAAAAAAGATGGGGTTGTATTAAGAGGTTCTGGGGGTGTAATAATAGATCAAGGGGTGTATTTAGAAGGACTGAGGGCAAGAACGTCTTTTTAAGTGATGGCATTTTGTAATAAAAGATAAGGGGTGTATTAAGAGGTTTTGGGGGGTGTTAATAGCGCCACCCTTCTTTTTTTCCTTTAAACGTTCTATTAATTATCAGATACTGATTTCAACTTAATCTTTTTGGCTCAGTTTGAAATTGTTGTTTCTACTGTACTGATTTTGAATTGAAATGGAAGTATGGTTCTATTCTGTATATTAAACCTTTAAAACAACTTTTTTTGTTCTCTTTCCTTTCTGTCTTTCAATTCTTATGTGTCTTATCTCATGAAAATGTGGAATAGAGGCATTCCTTGACAGAAACATCGCTGCTCCTTATCAAAAGAGATATTTATTGGTAACATAAAGTCGTAAAGATTTCAAAAGGAAGGTAAATGTTTGAATTTAATGTAACCCTGAGAATGCTTTTGATGTGTAAATGCTGAAAGGAAATCATGCTAATGGTAATGCTATGGATACTGAAGGCCATTCACTGATTGCTGTGACCTTCCGCATACTGAGCGACGCACGGAAAACAGAGGATCTCTTTGTATTTCTCTTTCAGCTTCTGGGCTTTAGTAGAACTCCATTCATGAAGCTAGAGCCTGCTGTCAAAGCATTATTGAATTCTGGTGTAGTGTTTCAAATGCACTCAGGTTGTTTGCATTTAACACATTGTATAGAAGGTCATTTATGCTTGAGCAATATAATTTGAGTTATGCATTATGTTTGGTTGGGAATAATGAAGCAGAATTTCTCCCAACTCACAAGATGCCACTTGCGATCTCAACTGTTTCTCATGGAACATAGGAGAGAAGTTGACTTGGCTAAGGGAGTTCAGAGGTAGTTTGAATCCTTTTGGGAGGGATAAAGATGGCCATTTGGGGTAATTGTAAGAATACATGAGGTTACTTGGGACAAATGCAATATTAGCTGGCGATGTGAGCTCATTTATTTGGGCACTATATATGAGGTTGCTGAATAAACTATAAACCTAAGAGGATGACCAACTCTTGTTATATAAGGTGTTCTCTTTAGCCAAGCCAAAAGGAAAATTTTTGAGTCTCAAGATGTGTGTGTATATATATATTTACCTATCTCAAAAAAAAAAAAGAAAAAGATGTATATTGAAGAATTGACAAAAGATTCTCTTTATTTGCATTTCGCACCTGTGGTTCTAAATGAGAAAGGGAAGTCGAAGGATGGAACTGGGGAAGCAGATGTTGAAATTAAAAAAAATTAATTTGGTCTCTTGACTTTATGTCTCAATACAAAGCTGGCTATCATGCAATCTATTAGTTTAATCTCCAGGGAACCACTTAGCTTGCAATTAATCATGCAATGCAAATTGTTGAGTAACAGAGAAAGAAGAAATGAACAGAATATGATTTGGAAGCCGCAACGTACAAATTGTTAGGCTAGGGTATTTATATATATATATACACACACACACATAAGTGCATATGAACCATTATATTACAATTAGCACCCTTCATAACACCCCTTACTCTCTAACACTGCCCTTCTGGTGGAGCATAAATATCATGCAGGCCAAGCTTGTTACTAATATAACTCAACCTATTTCCACCTAAGGACTTGGTAAGCACATCAGCAAGCTGTTCACTCAACTTGACATAACTCATGACAATAACCTTCTATTGTAGCTTATCACGAACAAAATGACAGTCAACCTCAACATGCTTCTTGCTTTCATGAAACAGAGGATTCGACGCAATATGGATGGCTGCTTGACTATCTCACCATAACTGAATAAGTTGTTGAATTGCCAAACCCAATCTTATTAAGTATTTGGCAATCCACATCAACTCACATAGATTGAGGCACGGCTATATACTTCGCCTCCTTACTCGATATGGATTCTACCGGTTGCTTCTTGTTCTTGCAAGACACTAAGTTGCCTCCAACAAATATACAATACCCTGTCGCTCACTTCCTATCTGAAGGAGAGCCAACTCAATCAGCATCACGACATCCCTCAACTCTCATGTGCCCATAAACTCGATAAAGTAATCCACATCTTGGAGCTCCCTTGAGATATCGGAGGATTCTCACCACAGTCTACTAGTGAGTAGATCGCGGAGATGACATAAATTGGCTTACTATACTCACTAGAAATGTCATGTTGGGTCTAGTCAGAGCCAAATAGTTCAACTTCCCTACAAGCTTTCAATAACTTCCTGGATGAGCCAATTCTTCACATCATCAACTCTAAGCTTCACATTTGGATCCAGAGACTAACTCTAAGCTGCACATTTGGATCCATAGGAGTCTCTGTTGGTTTTCCACCTAACATTCCAATGTCAAGTAAGTCAAGTACATACTTCTGTTGAGAAAGAAAGATGCATTGTTTCGAATGGGCAAACTTTTGTTGAGAAAGAAAGATGCATTGTTTCAAACGGGCAACTTCAATTCCCAAAAAATACTTCAAGTTGCCTTAGTCTTTTGTTTGAAATCTTTACTGAAGAAAGGACATTAGAGCAAGAATAGCAACACTATCTCCACCAGTTACGACGACGATATCATCAACTTAAATAGCTAAAAGGATACACCTGCATCAAACTGATGACGATAAAGACTGAATGATCACTGCTGCACCCTAATTATTAAAGGCAAGAGGTGAGCTCAGGCGACCTTCTGGCGCCCGGCAGTGGACTAGCGAGGCGAAGTTGAAGAGGCGCACGCCTCTTTTGCTTATGTATGAGGCGAAAGGCGAGCCTAGGTGACGCCTGACTTAAAGCCACCAAAGTCAGCCTAAAAAATCCAGGAAATAACCAAAAAATAGTTAAATCCACCTCAAACCAAACAACGGATACCTCAAACGGACTGGAAATCACATGCGACCTTGTCTGTGGAGGTCCGACGATGAAATTATGGTAGTGTCGTCAGCGCGTGGAGCTTTTTCAGGCGACCTCCGGCAAAGGCGAGAGCACAGATAGGTTGCCTCCTTTAGGAGGCTATGTTTATGGTCTTAAATTAGGTGAAGTATGGTAATGGGTAATGACATTGATTTACAAGCTTGAATGCTTAATGGTGATTACAAATATGGTAATATTAGAGTGATTGCTGCGATTTAGCCTAATTTAAGTGATTGATTTAATCACATAATCCTGTCATAGATACAAATATGACACACTAGCTGCTGATATAAAATGTGATAAAGCTAACTATGGCAGTCTTGAATTCATAATTGTGCTAACCTGTTGCTACTTGTTTGTTGCTAGTTGCTACTTGTTTCTCTGACTTTATTTTCCCGTTTATTTTCTCTGACTTTATTTTTCCACAAGCTTGAGTATTTATCTTTTAGCTTGAAGTTTTAATCAAGTTCCTCTTTTCAATTATTATTAACTATAACATACTTTTGAAATATGTTAATATTATAATATATATGTGGAGTAAGTTATAACATACTTTTGAACACTGCCAGAAGAAATTAAGTTAAGTGTCTAAAAAGGATGTGTCTGTAACATTCAGAATCAATAAGCTGTTGGTTGTCGCCTGAGAAAAGTATCAGGGATTATTTGGTTAAAACAGAAAAGTTCTTGATAAGGAGGGATGGATATACATGTAGGAGGGTGGAAATAGATCCTACCATATCTAAATTGAAGGTAAACTTAAATTAAAGGTACAAGTTGTAAGATACTTGTAAGTTGATGCCAATTATACCCAATAAATGTCTTGATAAACATGCTAGCCTGTTATGGCAATGTGCTGTGTTTGCGGTTCTTTGGTGTTTATGGACTCAAACGAATTCCGGAAATTTCAGGGATAAATTAATTTCTTGGCCCCTTTCTGGGACAGGGTCGTTATATTTGGGACAGGGTCGTTATATTCTACGGGCCTGGGCTGCTTACTTTTAGTGTTTAGCTTTTGTCTATTTCATCATTGTCCGGTGGACTACTCGTCCATCTTTGTAACCTTTTGATTTTATATATTCCTTTTTTCTATGAAAAGAAAGAAAGAAATGTCTTGATAAATGGTCCTAGAAATCTACTGAACTTAGATAGTCTTCCAGTGAGCATGATGCAGAAAATTCAGATTTTAGTATACACTGGCAATGTACAAGAATCTGATTCTTGCAGCTTGATTTTAAAGAAAGTCTTTCAAGTGCTGTAGTTTCTCAAACATTCCTTAAAGCCGAGTGCATATGAGATTATCAGTCAAGTCCTTTTGACAGTACAAGGAGTTGTAACTGAATGGTCTGTTTGGTTCAAAAGGATTATAATAAATAAAACATTTCAGGTGAACTTCTGGTCCACCTCTTATTTTCATTCTTTCTTCTTATCAATAGAACTTCTTTTCCAAAAAATAAAAATAAAGCTTGATACAGATGTACCAATAGTCTTCTTTTGCTTGCATGCAAGATCTGCTGTTACTTCTTTTGTAATTTGAACTGGACTAGATAGAATTCCTATATTTTATGCTTTTAATCTACTTCAAGGTTATGAAGCGGTTGCCTATGCTTTTGAATATGGTGCTTGAGGTGTAACTAAGATCTCTGTTGCAACAGCTATCTGCATAATGTTGTTTTCTAACTTTGTACAAAGGTCTCTTGGACTTTTCCTGTTGTTGTGCACTACCTTACTTGTGATCTATTGGGTTGTATTATGTTATCATTTACAGTTAAACTTATATCTTAGATGGTCTCTGGTGTGTTTAATTTTCTTACTTGTCTGAACGAAATGAGAAAAAACCAATAATATGCCTTTTTATTTTTCAAATCCAGATCTTGCTGAAAGTCTTGTGTAGTTTATTTGCCTTTTTAATTGTAGGGCGTGGCAGGATTTGAGACTGAAGAGTTGAATCTACAAGGGAGGCTTGTAGTTCCGGGTTTTATTGATTCTCATGTACACTTGATTTCTGGAGGACTACAGGTGTCATAGTAATCCCACTGTCTTTTCAAAGTAATTTTCAGTAAATGCATATTTGTTCTTCTAGTTATGTAATGCAAACTCTTCGATTACACTTTCACTAGCTTTATGCTTGGCTGTGGAACTTCTGAATATTGGTAATTTTTTAGGTATAATTATAGATTCTGAGGTTTTATTTTTGCATAGTTTGATGAAGTTTTGCAATATGGCATTTCCTTTTATACTAAATGAATATTTGTTGAATCAGTGTGTGGTAAGAGTGGTAGCATATGGGAGCCCCTATTTACATTGAAGGTTATGTATTCCCTGACAGGTCATTGAGGTGGCAGTATCATCATCAGCATGTAAAAGAAATGAACACTCACAGTATGAGTTGACTTATCCACTTAGTAGACAAAAAGTTCTCCCTAAGCACTCTTTCCTAATCACTTAAGAAGTGCATTAGGGGAGGGGGGAGGGGGCAAAGAGGAAGAGAGGGAGTATTTAGGTATTAAAATATTTGCCACATTTAATTTGGAGGAACCACTTACAATGTAAATAAGTTGTCTAGGATGGTAATACATTGCTATATATTGATGACTCACAAAGTGCTACATAAATTACTGTGTTTAATACTCTTTGATTGTGATTTGATTCTCTTGATTTGATTTAGTAAATGAAAGCAGATGGCGCGGGTGGAACTCCGTGGTGTGAAAACAAGGGATGAGTTTGTTCAAAAGGTTAAGGAAGCAGTAACAAGTATGTATTCTTGTTAGCCATGCATATCTTATGTTATGCATAGATAATCATTATCAATCCCACTTTTTTAGGGTGCACTAAAATGAATCCTAATTTGGATTTCTTTCTGTATCAAGAACCATCAATTTTGTTTATTTGAACTTGTTAATTTTCACGTTGGACTGTGATTGTGCCACACTGCCAGAGGAGGGTCTATCGCAAAGATTCCATCTGTATTCTCTTTGATAGCCCTTAGCCCCCGACTGCCTTGAAGAAAATAATTAGATGTAATATTTTAATAAGCAACATGGTGTTTATACCATCACATATGTTTAATTAAATACTCTTACACAGCTGCCCTCGCCAGCCTAAATATCATCTTAACAATAATATCATATAAGAATAAATCCAACTTCAAGGACTCTGTGTGACACACATTGCATGTGAAATTCCTATTTCTGCTATCTATTTTCAGCATGTCTGTATAATTTCCTCCAAATTGGAATACAGTTTTATTCTTTTTGGTTTCTAAAAGATTAGAATATGATAGACTCAGGTTGAATAACTGTTGGACATGAAACTAAGAGCATCAGACTTAATACTTTTGGGATTGTGTTATCTTGAAGCTGATCTGACTTAACTATCTTATGAAAGTCAAAAGGACAATACTTCAAAGGCCATTTTGTCTAATGTTTCACGTAGCTTCCTGGGAGTCTGGGACTGAAATTGTTGATCTGCGCAGAGTAATCTCCTTTAGATCGCTCACTAATAAAAACTTAAGTTATATTATCATATACATATCATATCATACTATATATAAAAGCAAGGATTGCCGTATGGGTTTTAATTTTCCATTCCAAAAATACCCCTCCCAATGTGATAAATCCCTTTAAGGATCCCTCATTAACAAAAATTGTACTCCTAGAAACTCTCAGTCTTTGAGAATCAGGGTCTTTTGGGAAATATATTAAACCGTTTATTTTCCTTTCTGAAATTTTTAAGTTAGCTCCTGCAATTTATCTTTTTCTTGAAGGTTCTTGTACGGCAGTGGAAATAACTTAATTTCCTAAAAACACGGATTCGTTTGTGATATTTAACTTCCCCATTCTGAAATACCTTTTTGTGTGTGATAAATTCCGTTACTGACCCTTATTACTGAAACTCTCTATGCTATAAGAATTGGAGTCCTGAAAAGTGTTTTGGGAAAAAGATTGTACAATTTATTTTCCTTTCCTCATATTCTACATTTCCTCCTTTTTTAAGGTGCTCGTACGAGAAAGTAAAGAATTAATTTCCTAAAATTTAAAGGCCTTGTTTTATAATTTGTCCTCTTTTAGCTTCTAACTGAAATCTACCACTGGCTCTGATGGAATCGTATGATAGAATACTGATTCTTTTTTTCTCCTATAAATTCTCATCTTTAAACTTCTAATTTATTTTCTCAAAGGAAACAAAAAGCAAGAAGCCCTTAACCATAATATACCTCTTGCAGGATACTAATTTAATTTCTTTTAGAACTGAAAAACGACCAACTACCAAAAGAAAAACATCGGAAAACACAAAATACAGCTGGAGGAGTATGAAGAATTGGGGTCCTCTATCATAACATAAATAGTTTATCTATTAATCAAATTTTAAGTTTATTTAACAGAAAAAGAAGTCCTTATGTAAAATCAATAACTAAAATACCTAAAGTAAGTTAAAGATTTACATCGGAAATCCATAAATTCATCATTTCTTATGAGCTCTCAGAAGGAAAAAAATAAAACTGAACCAACCTCCAATTTCTGTGTTATGAGAATTTTAACTAATGTTTTATGTCTGATATTTTTTTCGTTCATGCTCATATGTGGACTCCTATTTCAACTAATTTAAATTCGAGCTGACCCGATCTTCAATGAGTGGAGCTTGAGCCATCTTGGTTATCTGAACAACCCTACCAACTTAGCTTGTGCCTTAAGCTTAGGCTGGCAGAGTCATGTTTCCTTGTATATTTTGTAATTAATTGATAGAAGAAACAATTCCAGTTTGAGGCACAGCTTGGAGGCCATTTCACAGTTGTGATCCCACCTGCACTTGGTTTTATGATGTGTAGGATGTTGCATAATATCCTTCCGCAAATTTCTTACTAGTTTCTTACAAACATGATTACATGAACCAACAGTTTAACCCCGGAGCATTTTATTGTTGTATCATGCATCAGCACTTTCAGTATGAGACCCGGACCAAAATTGTGAAATCTTGATTATCCTTTTCAACAAAAATGAGTTTTCAACAGTTGTCTGAATCAAAGATTTTACTTCGTATTACTGCATCTATGTCTAACATTTTCTTTTGTCGTGGTTATTTTTAAACCAACCTTGTAGATACAAAAGAAGGTTGGTGGTTATTGGGTGGTGGATGGAACAATGATCTTTGGGGAGGAGAGTTTCCAACTGCATCTTGGATTGATGATATTACAGTTGACCATCCTGTAAGAGTTCTATGTTTTTTTTTTTTACATATGAACTTTGACATTGACATAGTCATAATGCTTGTTTTGGATGGGGTTCTTCATATGCAGGTATGGCTTTCAAGGATGGATGGTCACATGGGTTTGGCTAATTCGTTGGCACTGAGAATTGCTGGGGTTACTAACCTTTCAGAGGATCCAACTGGTGGAGCTATCATGAAAAATGTTAGGGGAGGTAAGTATCTTTAGGGTGTATTTATAGGTTTTAGTCTTTCTTACCATAGACTTTCCTTATGATAGATATCTGCTGGAAAATAAAGGAGAAGAAATTGGGCTAAATAAGTTATGTTTGCGTGCATATCATAAGTGAATTTCAATGATAGATGATCGTGATGACAACTTAGCTTGGGTAATATTTCATGTCCATATTTATGCCAACAGTCTATATTTTTCCCCCTTCTACGTATGCATGTCTTCCTGGTTCACTTGTGTTCTATGTACACCTGTGTGTGTATGGTTTGAAGGCGCTGTAGCAGGCAATTGTCTTGGTGAATTGAACTCTGATTCAGTTTGGAATTAGTCTCAGGTGATAAGCATTGATGCTATAAATTCATTTTT
Organism: Platycodon grandiflorus; assembly: GCA_016624345.1. Taxonomy (NCBI): domain Eukaryota; kingdom Viridiplantae; phylum Streptophyta; class Magnoliopsida; order Asterales; family Campanulaceae; genus Platycodon; species Platycodon grandiflorus. Next base: position 22,644,552 of record CM028368.1, read on the forward strand.
TGTGAATGATTCGACATCATTCATTACATAATATTCCAAATAAGTCTATCAAGCTGACATTAAGCAATTTATACTCGCCTTCTACTTACTTCAAGTACACAAACTGAAATAAGTCAAATGACTAGCCCAGATTACGACATCCAGGAGTAAATTTAAGATCTCCTGGCTCCAAAGATTCCTCTTGTTCCCATTTTCCCACTTAAATTTCACAATTTGCAAGGAGTTTGCTGCTTTGCCTATACTGATGGCCCATGCTAGGCCAAGGAGGGAACTCTTGGTTTTCATTTGCATGATTGATCTTGCCATGGTTGATTTGGTCTGAGCTGCAATCTTCTTTTAATTTACATATTATACCACCCAAATTGAAGTTCTTCATTGCTGGTTAGTTTTCCACTCTGTCCTCAATTGTGCTGAGCTATTCGAGTTTTGATGTTTTTGAAGATGAATATTTTATCGCAGACAAAAGATTCCCGGTTAAGGAATGTTTAGTATTGGCTTCATAGCATTCCTTATAATTATCTTTCTCTTTTTTGGATTGCAATAGCTTCTGTGACGAGGTTGGAGAATTGGAGGTATATTTGTTGATGCTGCGGTTGGTGAAGCGTCGGGATAACTTGGTACGTGGTAAAGTGTGTAGGTCGAAATAGTGGTGGGGCGGCTAGGGGATTCGAGTATAGCGCCCCAAACCCGAGACCCGATTTGGTACCTCGTGGTGGTGCACTAAATAACAATAATTAACGATAATCACGTATCACATGTGAGCTCTACTGGCTCAGAATCACAACAATTACCTCAACGGCTATAACACAAGTCGGAGAACAATATAATAGTACAATCACGAGTCAACGGCTCGAGAAAACAACTAGTAATAAACAAAGCTCAAAGCCACAGCTGATACAAAATATAACTAGCGGAAGTTATACTGTACTTACACAACCTCGACCTTACAGGTCGATATCAAAAGAACAAGTTTACAAATTACAACACAATACTACCCACAACACAATACTACCTAAAATACTGCCTCAACCCACGTGTTCTAATAAAGCATTAGCCAATATACAACCTACTATCAACTTTTAGCTAAAATGTCTACTAAACTGTCTTTATTGCGCTGGATCTCCTTGCATGTTAGGGTCTAAGGAAAACAATAAAAAGGAGCGGGGTGAAACGAATCTCAGTAAGTTACTAAATGCAACTACATGGCATGCTATTATGCACAACTTTGGAAGTAGTAATAACAAGATATACAATTCTTAATATCGGCGACATGTAACAAGTATCATGTATAATAGTCAACCCCATACTACACAAGAGGCTCAGCTACCGCCAACCATCCCATACCAGTTGGAGACCGCGACCAACTCGTTCGTATAGGAAGCACATAAAAAGCTGTAAGTAAACACATATCAAAAGGATATTGTGTCGAGATACATCTTCGACGTTCACAATACTTCCAACCTTTTCACTCCTAGCTAAAGTGAATCACATAATACCAGTGCTGCTATTGCAGATAAAGGACCATTGTACATATCCAAGGGTCACACACAACCGTCACCCAAGCCCACTCGGTCTCCTACGACCTGAGTACGAAGAAAGGGTGTTTGTAGCTTCACGGCAGATTATGCTACCGCCACAATCGCAGCTACCCCCTACCGTGGCCAACGGCGAGGAATCGGCTGGATGTATTGGCTTACGGCTAATACGTAGCTCCGGCTCCCGTAATAACTGTGCGTCAATACACCTCCAAAATAAAATACATATGCGAGCTGGGCTCGATGCAATGCACAAGTAGATGTTTACTTACCATGCTAAAGCAATTAGGATGTGTCCTTATTGAATCACATACAGTCACATTAAACCACGATGTGTTGTACTGAATCACATACAATCACATTAACCACGATGTGTTCTACTGAATCACATTAACCACAATGTGTTCTACTGAATCACATATAAACCATACTAACGATATATGTGTTTTTAGTGAATCACATATAACAACACAATATGTTTTGATGTCTTACGTATTGTAAGTTATCCAATGACGAGCGACAAGGTTAGTCATATAATTGTTTACTATATAATCTCCGCAAGTTTATACGTATCTCGCTTTCGTCACGTACTGTTCACGTAACTATTACATACCTGTTATATCACCTATAATAGAGTTATAGTAAGATAAGTTATTAACTCCCATCACAAGATTAAGTCATATATCATTTATTAATGATTCCTGTCGTCTTGTATTTCACGTCACGTATTACGATACGTAATTCTCTGAGAATTATTAAGTACCTTTATCACTTCTGCGACAAGCTAACTATAGCTTAATCAATCCCTCATTTAACTATAGCGAATAACATAACCATCTAACTCAACACATAGTCAACCATCCTTTGACATAACAAATTAATATTACTAATTTAACTAAGTCTTTATTATATTTAACTATTTCTTTATCATCATACGTAGCTAACATATAGCTCGTAATAATTTATATTACACGTTATTCGACCTCGTGGGGTCAATTATAACCTTACTTAATTCGTTATTTTATCCGACATAATTTTATATATTATGTCCTATTCGACTCCATTTGAGTCAATTAAAATCACTAATTAACTTGTTTAATAGCTCGATGTAATATTCATTACATCCTACATGACTCAGTTTGACTCAATTAACATTTTTAATTAACTTCCCACCAACTTGATATAATTTTTATTATATCCAATTTGATTTCGTTCGAGTCATTACTAAATTTCGGGTTATCACGGCGACCCATAGTACCGCCTTATATTTTTTGTACTATTTTTAGCACTACTTTTAATATCATTTATTTAATTATCCACCCAAACAAGTAACATAAACATCACATCAACTATTTAACAAGTAGTATTATTTCTACTCATTAACAACAATTATAGCATGAGATTTATCTATTTAATCATGCAATAACAATTACAACAATAAAGGGGTTAGTAACTTACTGTGCTACAAAAATACTACTGATTAAACCTCAAGATTCTTCAATAATATCGCTCGATTAGTCAAGCACGTCGACCCTACGGTGACGATTCGTAGAAATCACGAAGAAATAATCGCCAATTTGGTCGCGTATGAAAGCTTCGTACGAGGGTTAAGTTCGAGCATGGAGAGAGACGTGAGTGATTTTATGTGTGTACACTGAAGATGTGTTGAAACCCACTAACTTAACATTTATATACGTCAAACGGTCCAAGCCAACAAGTTCTCCAAGTCTGATCGGCTGGCAAAGTCTATCCTTTCCCAAGTCAAATAGTCAACATTGTGCGAGTATCAATTGAAGAGTGGCCACGGCTTTGCTTTGGAAGAGGATGGAGAATTGTTTAATATATGAGGAATGAGGTGAGAACTTAATCTCCAGCCAAGTATTGAAGTCTCCAATCAATGAGTCAACCTAGATTAGGTGGCAAGTGATGAAGGCCTCATCTTTAAGGTGGCACTCTATGATTGGTCCATTGTTAATTGTTTTTATTAACACTAATTAATCAAGTTTAAGATTAATTAATCACCATTAACACTAACTAAACTTAATTAGGTCTAATTATACTTAATTAAAAATAATCATAACTAATTAATAAATTCTAAAATATCAATGAAATAGGACGGAAATGAGAACGAGGTCTTACAGGGAGTGTCATGGATTAGGAACTTGGTTTATCAGAATGTTTCCCGACTCCCGGTTAGGTGGTTATGGTGGTTTTCTCGAGGATCCCTATTTGTTTTGTGTTAAATATTATGTATTGATTGATAGCATAATTATAGGAGAGTGACTACATAATTATAGGAGTGTAATTATAGGAGATTTGATTGAGATCAATCTTCTCTTAGTTTCCTAGAATAGATAGCCTAGAAAGTGTATAAATATGTACAGCTCTTCACAAGTAATACACAAGGAATTCTTCCATTTTTCTTCTCTCTAAATTACTTTCAACATGGTATCAGGTTTTGTGAGCGAAATTCCTTTCTTGTATCTGTTGTGTTCTTATTCCAGCAGTTATCATACCTAGGGTTACACTGTGTGTTCATTCAACATACACAAACCCTAGCCGCCGTCCCTTTGTTTCTTTACACATCCAATACCTAATCATTTCCAAGAACCAACAACAGACCTGGTTGGAATCAATAGGCGACCAAAACCCAGAAAGTTTCGCGGGAAACCGACGTCAAACGTGCCTACACGCGATACCTTCTCCCGCACGTGAATCTTACGCGCCGTCAACAATCACTGCGCATGACAACGCTTAGCTGCTCCGATCACTATCAGATTTTTCAGGTTTGGTCGTATTACATATTTAAGTCTTGGATTGGTAATTTATTTGATTTTTTTTTCCTTACTTGTGCTCATTCCTAATGGGTACTACAAGTAATGCATTACCAAATAAGACTTTTCTCAGCTTTGGAACTAGACCTGTTAAATGTTCTGAAAAATTGAAAGGTTCCACCAATTACATGTAATAGTCTGCCTCTGTTGTGGTTTATGGTCAGTGTTTTGAAGAACACTTGACAAAACGTGTGAGAGATATTACTGAAAAAGAACGGGTACGATGGAAGCAAATTGATGCTTTCTTATGTAATGTCTTATGTCAATCTATTGATCAGACTCTTGTTGGTCAATACCGACCTTATCGCACTTGGTACGAGGTATGGCAAAAGGCAAAGAAGCTTTACTCGAATGACATAAATCATCTTTATACTATTGTCTCTCGTACGAAGATGATTAAGAAACAGGATCACGATATGCAAGAATACCTAGGCCAGATTGAGACTCTTCTGTAGGAATTTAATGAGTTAATGCCTCTCTCAACTGATGTTACGCAACAAGAAGCAGATCGTGGAAAATTCTTCATGGTCATTGCACTAGCAGGCTTGCCTACTGAACTTGAGTTTGCAATCAAATTCTGGCCAATCCCGGAGTTCTTACTATGGATACGATATTTGAGCAGTTAACACAACTACGACTGATTCTGCTATCCTAGCCTCTCAAGAGACTTATCGACGAGATGATAAAGGCGGGCAGCGAGCTCGAGGTCGCCCTGAGTGTACTCATTGCCACAATCTGGAGTAGATCGTTGCTTCAAAATCCATGGATATCCGCCTAAGGTTGCAAACATTTCCCAGTATGCCGCATTTCAAAAATTTCAAGAGAGGGTGATTTAAATCATGTCTGGTAACAAGAATCTGTTTTTCCATATTACTTATTCTAATAATTTATGGACTGTTACACAGCTAATGGGTCTCAAACTAAAGTTAGAGGAATTGGACAAGCGGTACCCTTGCCTTCTCTATTCTTAGATTCTGTTCTCTATGTATTTGTCCTTTTAATCTGATTTTCATTAGCAAGTTAAACCAAACATTTCCTTATTTTGTTACGTTCATTGCTAATTCGGTTCTCGTGCAGATCGAAACATCGGGAGGACGATTGGAGTAGGATGTGAGTACCGCGGGCTATACTACCTCTCCCCGCCACCAGCTCTTGTCGCTTGTGTTACCACTGAAACACCTTCCATTCTTCATCATCGTTCGGGACATCCTAGCCTACAAAAATTACAAAGGATGGTGCCGAAACTTGCCAGTTTACCTTCCTTAGAGTGTGAGTCTTGTCAATTAGTCGTTACAAAAGGGTATACTCAGATTTATGGGCTTGATTATGGCGACACGTTCTCGCCGGTGATCGGCCCCTTTATCGGTTGGATATAAAAAAATGCCTTTCTACATGGTGAACTGGACGAAGAAGTTTATACGGAGCAATCTCCTGGGTTTGTTGCTCAGGGGGAGTCTTAACTCTAGATTGGTGTGACGCCTCCGTCGTGCTCTCTATCGACTGAAGCAATCCCCACGGGCTTGGTTTGGGCGATTTAGTTCAGCTGTTCAACAATTTGGAATGACCCGAAGCGAGGTCGATCATTCGATATTCTGTTGCCATCTCTCCTCCGACCAATGCATTTATATAGTTGTTTATGTGGATGACATTGTGATTACCGAAAATGACCAGGAGGGTATACAGAAACTCAAGCAACATCTATTCCATCACTTTCGGACAAGATTTGGGCAAACTCAAGTATTTTTTAGGAATAGAAGTTGCTCAATCCCAACATGGTGTCTTTATCTCCCAGTGAAAATATGCCTTGGATATCTTTGAAAAAACAGGCATGTCCAGCTGCAAACCCGTAGAGACTCCAATGGATCCGAATGCTAAGCTTCTACCTCTTTTGAATCTTATATATCTTTAAAAGATGGAGATAACTCTTTGGAACCTATACCTGTCTAAATTTGATTTGATTCTGACAGGGGGATCCCTTATCAGACCCGAGCAAATACAGGAGACTCATTGGCAAACTTAACTACCTCATGGTAACGCGACCTGAAATTGCGTTCAGTTAGTTTCTAAGTACTCCATCAAAGGGCTGTAATATGAAAACAAAGGGCATACTCAGGTGATTGGCTATTCAGATGCAGATTGGGACGGTTGTTCATCCGATAGACGCTCAACGACTCGTTATTGCATTTTCGTTTGGGAAATCTCGTGTCATGAAAAAGCAAGAAACAATCGGTCGTTGCTCTATCCACTGCTCAAGCAGAGTATCGAGCCATGGCTAAAATAACATGTGAGCTCATATGGCTGAAACAATTACTCTAGGAGCTAAAGTTCATGAAGGTTCAACAGATGAAGTTAATATGTGATAATCAAGCAACTCTCCATATTGACTCTAATCATGTCTTTGATGAAAGGACCAAACATATAGAGATTGACTGTCACTTTATTCGAGAGAAAATTCTTTCAGGGACATTGCTACCAGTTATGTTAAGTCTGATATATTCACAAAGTCTCTCGCGGGCCCTCGAGTCAATTATATTTGTAACAAGCTATATGTATGCTCCAGCTTGAGGGGGAGTGTTAAATATTATGTATTGATTGATAGCATAATTATAGGAGAGTGATTGCATAATTGTAGGAGAGTAATTATAGGAGATTTGATTGAGATCAATCTTCTCTTAGTTTCCTAGAGTAGATAGCCTAAAAAGTGTATAAATATGTACAGCTCTTCACAAGTAATACACAAGGAATTCTTCCATTTTTCTTCTCTTTAAATTACTTTCAACATTTTGCATGGGGTGATATGGAGAAAACTTCTGCAATGGAATGTGTGGGATGCTACTATTTGGTCTTCAATGACTTTTGAGAGCGCTCAGAAAACTTTCCACTGATCTACATTCTTTTCCTTCTCATATTTGGTTCGTGCATATGAGACTCGCATCCGTTTTTGGAAGGACCATTGGGTTGGGGTAATTCCTCTGACTATTTTCTTTCTTTGTCTCTATAGAGTTTCTTCTCCCCATTATGTACCTATTTCCAATTTCCACTTGAGGAGGGGGTTTCGGAGTCCTGAACTTCGCATCTGAATGAGGATCATGTGTGAGATTGCTTTTTCAATACTCAGAAGATATGAGCGAACTGTCTTGCTCCAATCCAAGTAATTATGGTCATTAGACATGTGTTTTGTAATTTTAGTTGTCTTACGATGACATTGTAACTACAGATTTTGACTCTGATCCTTTTCTAGCCATTAAACAAGGAAAAGAATAAATGAATAAAGCGTGAAAACTACCGTGAATGGTGCCTGATGAATATTGCACGATTAACCATGCATGATGAATTGTAACCGTGTCTCGCCAGTGACCTCCTCTGCTCCATCTAGTTGACTTACTAAGGTCGATAATCACGAATCAATTTATGATTCTAAACAAAAAGAAATACACAATATTGGTCTTTTCAACATAGCGGTTTCAATACCTTGTTGAAAGTAGGAAATATGTTGAGAAACCTTAGAGTTTGGCATGATATATTGATGGTCACAGTCACAAGGAAAAAAACAATTATACCCCTAACTTTATGTACAGGAACATTTACATTTATTTCTTACATTGTGCATGCTTGCTAGGAGATACTAGACTCGTAACATTTGCATGAACACTTGAGCTCATATTCTATGTGACTGTGATCTGCCAATTTTCTCATCAAATTCCAGGGATCACTTGAATAGGTTCAGGAATAGTAGAAGCATTCGTATGAGAAAGATCGAACTGCTTTTGAAGTAATAATCATCATTACTCTTTTTCCTTGGCAATCAAATCAAGTGACATGTGCACTTAAAAATTTTCTCGTTTTGTGCAAGTAGGAGATTGGGTTGTCATAGGTAGACAATGTGCCTCAAACTCTGTTACATGGACTCTTCATTGTCTCCAAAGCACCCGTGTTGACACGACATGACATGGGTGTGGGTGTGACACTTGGACACCTATATTTAGTGTAAAATTGTAAAATTTTGGCATGTCGGACACCCGTATGACGTATTCGATCCTCGTATCCGAGTCCATGTAACATAGGCCTCAAATTTATAACTATGATTAGATTTAGAACTGATTGAGTTTTGACTATGTCAAAACTAGCATGCAGCCCTGCAGAGGGAATAAATGGAAGTTCATCTAAAAGGTTCAAATGTTTGTACGTTATCTTCACATGCAGAACCCACGGGGTTGCTGGTTGATTCTGCAATGAAGCTTGTTCTTTCGTGCATCCCTGAGGTGTCAGTTGAAGAAAGAAGGAAAGCTTTGGATAGAGCTAGCAGTCTTGCTTTGGCGAGGGGTGTGACAACAGTTGTTGATTTTGGGAGATATTTTCCTGGTGCACCGGTTGAAAATTCATGGGAAGACTTTTCAGGTTTCACCTTACAAACTGTCATAATTGTCTACACATTTTATAGCATAATTTCACCCTCTCACTGTTTGTGCTGGCATTCTCTATGGTTGCAAATTACACCACTCAGATATCCTATTTATTCCTACATGATAATTTAGCTAGATGAATTTGAAGAAGTAGCATCATTGAACCATCATCGACTTAGTCCAAATTTTCCTGATAATGGCAGATGTGTACAGATGGGCTGATCTATCAGGAAAAATGAGGATCAGGGTTTGCTTATTCTTCCCAATGCCGACATGGCCACGCCTGATTGTATGCTTCTTACTAGTGTTACTTTATGATAATATTTTCTGCGTTGTAGTTAATACTTTAGATTTTGTGAAACTAAAAATGTCCTGGTACTGATCCTGTCTTATGCATGTACTATCAGCAGACTCAAAAATTATTTCTGAATGTTGGTGGTTTAGCAGATAGGTTCGCATCTCTTTGGTTGGCATTTCTCATAACGTTTTTTAGTTGTTAAGATGGAGGAGAATAAGACATTAAGAGTTAGAAGGAATATATATATATATATATATATATATGTATATGACCAACCAGCATCACACCAAGGTTTACACTGTTGAAAGCAATGACTGGCTCTCTATTTGGTCAAACTGATTGAGCTCAGTTAATTTCTGTTTGTGTTCATTTGGCAGTCAAGTAAGATGTATCTGGGACACAAGACCAAGTTGTATGGAGTTGGAAGTGCACTAAGATCTTTGCGGTGTATTTTAACTTATTTCGTGATGCTGTAATGTCAAACTAGGCCAAATCAATCGAAAGTGAAAACCCCTTGTTGAACATAGATTGATCTTTTCAGAAGGAACCTCTCTTTAGTAACTACAGTCTGGCAAGATTGCATAATGATATTGATTTATCAGATATGTCCCCTTTTTAGAAGTCTTCAAATTGAAGTGTCATGTCAGGACTTATGCATGTAATATCATTTTTACAGATAAACCGTTGGTATTTTTGTTCTAAGTTAGGGTCAGATCTAAAATGAAAGAAGCAAGCCAAAGAGAGATTGGTTAGTCATCGGTGGAGTGAATGTCAAGTTCCATCCAGATTATGTCTTTATGGGTTTAAACCAGGAGCTCTTCATAGGGTGGTTTCTGATCATTGTACTATAAAACTTACAATTGCTGGGAAGGGGACTGTGGTTCTAAACTCTTTCAAAGGGTTACCACTTGTAGGAGGAGAGAATATATTGAGAAGATTAAACTTCTCTCTGATGAGATTTTTAGGAACTAGGGGCAACTGGATACGGTTATTAATTTCTATTAATCCCTTTTTCTGGAGCAGAAATCAAAATTAGTTATGGCGAGGGAAGCGGGCTTTGATACTAAACTCTTTTAGAGGGTTGCCACGGGGTAGGAGGCAAAAATATATTAAAGATTGAACATGAGTCTTGAACTATTTGGAATTAGGGGCTATGTTACCTTCATTTTTGCCAAAGTACCCGTGTCGACACGACACTACACGACATGGGTGTGAGTGTGGCTATTTTACACTACATTTGTTATTCCCATTCAGTTCTCGTGTAAATTACAGATATAAGACAAGCGGATGTCCCTGATGCACAAGTTCATTGTATGCAATATGTTACACGTTTGAGTTAGATATAGAATAAAGATGTCCAGGTGTTAGGTTTGAGTCCGTATTTCTCATATTGTTTTAGAATCATGCTTCTCAGAATACCTCATAGTACTTCATCGGAAACTACAAGATTTTGAAGTCATTATCAAACCTTGCATTTAGATCCTATGCTGTCATGTGGATGGTTCAATGACTAAATTTTCATTTGAGATTATCTTAAATCTAATATGCTGAAAAGCAAAGCTTTTCAAATAACCCAATTAAAGCATTTTCTTCTTCTTTCTCTTTTCATATGCCCCTCCTCCCATCTTCCATATCTGAATAGTACAGTAAAGGAATGATTTTCAAGTAACAAGCTGTAATGATGCAATTTTCTCTCTTATTTGTGTTGGTAGCCGACCCCAAGTAACTGGGACATAGGCTGAGTTTAGTTGAGATTTGTGACAGGTTTTGGTCTATATTTATTGGATTTTCAGTTAGGTCTTCTTATGGATATTGCTGAGAGGGAATGTTTTTTCATCTAATCCCCAATCAAATCTAGGTTGGCATATGCTATGCATGTGCTTTTCAAGGCCCCAAAGAGTTGGTCTATCTTTCACGGTTAGTGTCATCAGTTACCATGGTGAAAAATCTTTTAGATGACTTGTAATTATTGTCATTTGATTTTGATGATTTCCAGCACACTTAGTAGCTATCAAAATGGAGGTTGTTCATGGGAGCATGCGACTGATAAAGATTTTTTGATCGACCAACCATATATGGGTTAATGAATGTTTAGGTTTGATTTTGTAGTACGAGTACTTAACTGAGACATTTGGGCCTATTAAGGATATAGTGTATATACTTTGATGCTCGATCTATTTACCGGCTGAAGGCAATGGCCCTTACCCTTATGATAGGATTTCAACACTAGTATTTTGCGGGACAAGCCAACCTCATTTTAGTTTAACTTAACAAAGCCTTCTCTCATTTCTAGTTTAAAATTTTGTGTATGCTTTATGATGACCCTGCTCCTCCATTGTTATTTAAGTTCTTTACTGATGATGTTTCAAGTTATGGGTATTCATTTGAACAATACTCTTCAGGTTGTTCTCCTTGTGCATTACCAATTTGCTATTTGATGTAGCCTTTGAGTTACTCATATCATATTCCTCCATGTTTTCATCCTTTTTGAAACCTTGTTTCCTGCATAGGATCTTGTACAAAAGGTGGGTAGTAAGCTGAGCCAGTGGATTTACTTGGGAGGTGTTAAGGCTTTTGCTGATGGGTCCTTGGGATCTAATAGTGCACTCTTCCACGAGGTGAGAACATATACCTTAATAGTTTTACTCCAAGCGAAGACTTCAGAGACCTTAGTTTCTGCAACTGTTTCCACTCATGTAAAGTGCAATACGACCCTTTTCACTTGCTTCTCACTCGGATGCTGAGCCAATAATAAACTCTGCACAGCCTTGCCTCCAATGATCCTTGATCTTAAACACTAAGATTTCAAGTAAATCAGAAGACTAGAATAGCTATGTATACTAGTGGAAACTTTTTTGCGCTTCAGTTGTACAGCTCATCATATTTTGAAACTTCGACATGAAATTTTACCTAATGGTGTCTTCAGATGCATATAGACAGTCTATCCCTATCTCGGAGAACTGGATAGATTCTTTTTGTTCTCAACATGTCGAGATTTGTTCGAGAAGCATTGGCGCATGCTCAACACCACATGGCGTCACCTATTGAAGTTTGCCATAGCAAATAGCTTGTGGCATGCAAACCACAAAAGTGGTCCCTGCACTTGTATCTATTTTCATGTCTAGTCATTTGACCCAAAAACTAATCAGACTTCGTCCTTTGACCAACACTTTTAATAAAGTTTGGTCCTTCCATCCATCCTTCTGTTAGGTTTTTTGTTAAATAGTCATTGACTGGCACATGTTCAATAGTTAAGGATATTATTGTCTTATTCTTGTAAACTGATATGAATAAAATCCATAAATTTAATAAAAGGTTAAATGCACCAGCAGTCCCTGTACAATGCGAAAATCCACGAGCAGTCCATGTACAAAGCAAATGCATGCCATTGACCAAAGAATGCATATTTCGAACACCGGTAGTCCCTAACCCGTTAGCTGAAGTGCCGTTAACTGAGCATGTGCTCACTCACGTACCCAAAATGAGGGCAAATCTGTCTTTTCCCGTGCTAGACCTAGGCTGTTCACCATTCCTTTTGCGTCCATGTCTTTTATCTCTACTCTCTTCCCGCCGTCTCTCTCTATCCATTTTTCTTGCTTCGATTTCCAAAAATTAGGTTAGCGCTTGTAAATTTCCTTTAACAAAATACACATTTCGTTATCTTAGAAATTCGGATCCCAATTTGTTGAATTCTTTCCCAATCAAAACCGTTGATTTTTCGTAGATCTCTATAAATTCCTCAATACATACTGTTTTGGGATGGAGACTGGGTGGCAATGGTAGAAATCTCAATTTCTGACATCCTTGCTCTTGACCCGGAGACGGGTTGGAAGTTTGAGAAAAAGATCGATCCTTCTTCGTCGAAAAGGAACCCATTCATTCTTAGAAAGAGTATACCGCACCAGGGCTTGCAACTGCACTCTCTTTCAACAAAATATGTTGTCCTCTGTAATTGATTTCAAATCTTCACTCCTAATTGTTTATCTTATTCAAAATTTGTTATGTAATCAATCCACTTCGACAATATACAAATTAAACCAAAGGTTTCATTCCTCAAATCTGTAAACTCATAGAGGTACGGCAATGGCAATTTACGCGAGCCCTCTGAGTGGTGTATACGACTTTGATTTAAGCAGTCGGCCTGTTCCGTTGTCGTCTACCACTGGTTCGCGGTTCGCCGTAGAGAGAGAGAGAGAGAGAGAGAGAGAGAGAGAGAGAGAGAGAGAGAGAGAGATTGATGGGGGTTCCTCCGTCTCTTTCCCGATTTGTGAAATTAAAATGTAAGATAAAACAAAGAGAGAGACAGTGGTGTTGTGTTAGTTTCTATGCCAACCAACGAACGATCTCTACAGCTTAGGTGGACGACGACGGTCAAACTGCCGTCTCGGAAAAGAATGTTCAACAGCCTAGGTCCAGCACAGGAAAAGACAGCTTTGCCCTCAATATAATGCACGTGAGTGAGCACATGCTCACTTAACGGCACTTCAGCTAACGGAGTTAGGGTCGGGGACGGGGACCACCGGTGTTCGAAATATGTATTCTTTGGTTAGTGGCATGCATTTGCTTTGTACATGGACTAGGGACTGCTCGTGGATTTCGTGGGTTTTCGCATTGTATAAAGACCGCTGGTGCATTTAACCCTTATAATAAATATACGTCTCTATTTTCTTCACTTGATGAAAAAAATTTAAATTGAAATAGTTCTTTATAAAATAATATTATGAAACTTTATTCCGCGCATGTTATCTTAGATAAGTTGACATGCGTATTTTTAATTTTTGAGTTTTTCTTAAAATCTAAGTTATGCAATTAGTATATACAAATAGATTTGCTTACATGGCTTTTTTATTTGAGAAAGAATTCACACGACATTGAAGAGATCCCTCTGTACTTTCTTTTAATCTTAAATTCTATAAATATTAGTTGTCTCCCTTTCTTCATTTAAAAATGAGAAAAAAATAAATACAAAAGCCTACAAGTTTTAATGCTTTAGCTTTAAAGAAATTTTCATGGTATTAAGATTTAGAGCCATTGAGAAAAGAAAGTAAGACTAGGATGAAAGAATGGAATAATTTTTTATATTTTCTTCTTAAGTAAAGAAAATATGACAAAGAAGAGAAAAATGTATATAAACTACTCCCCCTGTTCCTTAAAAAGAGTCATGTTTGAATTGGACACACAAATTAAGAAAATCTAATTCACTCTATTATGAATAGTTAGATAATGTGTGTTTTCCAAAGAATGCTCGTGTGAGAGTAGGGTCCAATTAAAGTTGGAATCAAATCAAGAGTAAAATGATAAAAGTAATACTCCCTCTGTTCAGGCAAAGAGTCCTCGTTTGACTTTTTTCGGTCAACTTAGTTAAAGTTTGACCAATAATTAACATTAGAGAATTGTTATTCATACCCCCCCTTTTCTAGTACACCCCCTTTAAATATTACAAAAATGTCATTATAAAATCTGACCTAATTACCCTTAACGAAATACCCCTATTCGGTAAACGATGACCGAATACTCCTAATGATGTTCAGTAGGTTTTGCCGGAACACCATTAGTCGTGTTCGGTAGGCTCTAGCCGAACACCCCTAAAGGTTTTCGGTAAGCGATTGCCGAACTGTCTTTGTCGGAAAAAGAGAGAGAGAGTAGTGGAGCCCAACCGGATTAAGCTTCAAAACTAGGGTCCCGTCGAGCAATGGCCCCGCTTACTTCTCCAAAACTTCATCAGAGATTCCAGGTATCGATCCCTTGTCACAATTGCCATCTCATACGCCTTGACTCTACTTCTACAAATTCAACAATCATGGATTTGCGGGATGAAGGAAACTTAGAATTTACATGAACACGTGTTGTGTTTCTGCGTGAATTGGGGATTTTGGAGGTTAGAGAGAGAGGAGAAAGGGAGGTTTGGGAGGAATTGAAGTGAAAGAAACGACCATGGCCGTGTCTCGGAGAGAGCGAAATTGTTGCAGGAGAGGGGGAGTTGTAGGAAAGGGGAAGGAGTTGATTTTCATGGTGGGGTAAAATGGAAAATTGAGGGGGGTGTACTTAGTATTTAGAGATGTTTACAATTTAGGGGGGGGTTAAACTTAGAGAAGTGGTGTACTTGGAGAAAACGGGGGTGTGAATAGCAATTCTCTTAACATAAACTTAGTGATTTTTACAAAGTTATGAAAGTTGTAATCCATAGTATTTTTAAGATAGTTTTTAATTAATGAAATTTTATTTCTTAAAATATAAGTAAAGTATGTAAAATTTTGATTTGATTTAGTTACATGTTGACTTCTAAAAAAGGAAAGTGGACTCTTTGCCTGGAATAAAGGGTGTATCAACAAAAGGAAAGATTAGAAAGTTGACACTTTTTCTGGAATGGCCTAAAAAGGAAAGAGAGACTTTTTTTAGCAATGGAGGGAGTATTAGTTTATAGGAAAATGACAATAATATCATTGAAAACTTAAACATGTGCTCATCACATGACCATTTAACGGACTAAATAACGAAAAGATGGATGGAAGAACCAAATTGGATTGAAAGTGTTGGTCAAAAGGACGAACTCTGATTAGTTTTTGGGTCAAGAGACTAAAGCAAAAACCGGACATAAGTGCAGGGACTATTTTTGAAGTTTGCCTTTCTTTTTATAAATGTCGGACTAACTTTTCATCTAGTCATGGTGATATAGTACAACACTCATTGTGTTCCACAGGCATATCTTGATGAGCCTCACAACTATGGCCTACAAGTGACAGATACGCAAAGTCTATTCAACTGGACTTCCCATTCAGACAAATCTGGCCTACAGGTGCCATTTCTCTTATCTTGCAGAATTGTTTCTATCTGCACTGTAAGCAGTTCTAAGTTAGCAGTTGCACATTGTGTGTCAGGTTGCTATTCATGCTATTGGGGACAGGGCAAATGACGAGATCTTGGATATGTACGAAAAAGTTGCCTCAGCAAATGGACAGAGGGAGCGTAGATTTAGGGTATATATAATTGGCAATAAGATAAAGGACCCGAAGTCGATAATGATGATATGTTTTGTTTTATTTGTATGTATAGTTGTTAGCATTGCTCTTCTGACTAAAAAAAAAAATTACTTTTCGCAGATTGAGCATGCTCAACATTTGGTCCCTGGAAGTGTGACCAAGTTTGGTGAACAAGGGGTTACCGCTTCAGTGCAGGTGATTGAAGTGTATATTTGCACTATATTTTCATGGCTCCTAATATGCCTATTCATTTAGCATTACATTGCCATCCCTCTTGTCTTTATGTGCTTTTGAATGTGGGTCATATCTAGGCCGTTGGATTGAGTAGAGGTGTCCGCTGTAGTTCAGCAAATGCTTCTCGGAGAACTCATAGGTCCGGCTTTCATTCCTGCTTGGCAGTTGATATGTCCACTCAATTTCCCCTAGATTTGGAGTCCCTCTGGAAAAGCCTAAACATGTTACAACTTTGCAAATGAAATGAAAACCAACATACGGTTGGATGCCAGATAGGCTTAGAACATGACTGCATCTGTTTCCACATTCAACAGAGAATATTTCCTTGTTTTTTAATTTTACTTGCAGTTGGATTAGATATCCATTATATGACACCTGAAGTTTTACTCGATTAACTTATTACAATTATAAGTACCAAATTAAAAGTAAATACATTCTTAATGCTTCATTTTTTCTGTCTATATGTTTATCCCTTCATATATGGATGTTTAAGTTTTCTTCTCACAGTTGCACCCCAATTCTTGACAGCCCGATCATTTACTGGATGATGGAGATTCTGCAATAAAAAAACTTGGGTTGGAGAGGGCTCAAAAAGGATCTTATTTATTCCAGTCACTCCTGTCGAGCAGGGCACTTGTGGCATTTGGTTCAGATTGGCCAGTGAGGGTTCCTTGGACAATCCCTATTTCATGTTCAATCTGAACTTTCAATTAATAAGCTACTTTGTTGCAGTAATACCAATTTTTTATTACTACTATTTAGGTGGCAGAAATTAATCCATTAGGTAGCATTAGGACAGCAATCAAAAGGATACCTCGTGGCTGGGATAAAGCTTGGATTTCATCAGAATGTATCATGCTGACTGATGCGTTGAATGCGTAAGAACATTGCATTTAGCAAGCTGCATATTTATGATGCATCAACTTGTTAGATTTCATTTTCTTTTAGATCTGTGTATGTGCTCTGTGTGTGTCAGCAAGAAAGCACAGAAAGAACATCAAAGAATGAACCTGAAGGGGGGGGAGGAGGGGGGGTGCCTGAGATGGAAAGAAAGATTGCATGCGTTTAGAAGACATGACTTTATGCACACACACACACACACACACACAAACATATATTATTCGCGAACACTTAGGTAATGCTTTTGCAACTACTTGGCCTATGTCTTTTTTTCCCCTCCCAAATTTGACCAGGTAAAGAAGAAATCTTCTATTTTCTGGCATTTATTGCATACACAACAGTTCAGTTTTCATTGCATTTAGCAAGCTGCATATTTATGGATATCTTCAACATATAAAAAATGATTAATGAGTATGTTTTTTACTTGAAGTGAGTCAAGTGACCACTGATGTCCTATTGAAACTTCTTTATGCTGCCATATTATGTTATTTCTGAAGAAAAACAAACTGTCTTGCTAAGAAAGAAAGCACAGGCCAAAAAAGTTTACTGCATAATGGGCTACTATTAGTTCTTTAGTAATTTTTTTTTTTGGAAACAAGACCTTGTTTTGAGATGACAATTTGGTATTTTATCTGGAACAACTCATCATTGTTTGTAACAGGTTTCTGCTCAATCATCGGCAGGTACACTATTTCAGCTGCTCGTGCGTGCTTTCTTGACGAGGACGTGGGATCACTATCTCCTGGAAAACAAGCAGACTTTGTTGTTTTGACCACTCACTCGTTGGATGACATTGCTGAAGAAGGATCTACTTCTATCGCTGCAACATATGTTGGTGGTTCAAAGGCCTATCCTTGAAACCTGTTATAAGCTCGAGTGCATAAAGAAGACTGTTGTAAGAGGAGAACGACTAGGATTCATGCTTCTTAATTTAGACCGTTGTTCTTTCCGAGATTAAAACTGGGAACTAATTTATGTAACTATACCTCCAACAGATACGACATTAATTTTCATTCCTCCAAGTCAACCTTAAATCTGCAATACTTTCGTAACCAAGATGGGATCTAAAAATCTAAGTTCAAGCAAATCTATATATAGACACAATTTTCATGTGTCACCTGAGAGCTGATTAGGCTCAGCCTCTCCAGAAGACCCATTGCATACGATGAAAATCGGAAGAGATTTAGGATGTTCAAAATTACATTCTACTCGAATCGAGTCTCCCCTCTCCTTTTTTGTTATAGGTTTCCCCTTCCTTTTCCTATTTTTGGAATTTCCTTTGCTTTATGCCCTGTTAATGTCCCCTTTCTTTTAACAAAGACCATGAAGAAATCTGACTAGATTTTTGTACCTTACGTAGAATTTATGAATTTTGACGGCTCCTGAATCAGAAAATACAAAAGCAAGAACACATCCCTTGCAGCCTTAAACTAGATATGAGCAAAGCTGATGTGATTTTCAACGAGACTCACAAGTTATATGAACTTGGAACCACGTTTTTAAGAATGACTTCGCGGAAACGTACACCTAGGACTTTAATACAATCAAAGGAAACTGCAACTCTTAATTATATTTAGTTCAGAACTACGAATTAAAAGTAAATACAAACTTAATTCAAAGTTTGCAAGAATGCTAACAAAACTTGTTTGTCAAAAAGAGTTTAAAACTAACACTTTAATTCATCAAAATCTGTTTTTACAAAGTGAAAAGAATGCCTTTATATAGGCTTAGAAAACAAAAACTAATCTAACTAGGAAACTACTACTTAATAGAGTTTAAACTAAAAGATTAATAAAAATCTGATCACATTATGACTCCTAGTTAAAAGATAAGATAAAACATTCTTTTAAAGATCAAATAGGACTCTAAAGAAAGCAAGACTGACCTCCTTGGTTCCTAGAAGGTTGGACACGTTTTCAAGTATGAACACACTTAGAAAACACGTTTTCAAGTGTGAACACACTTAGGAAACACGGTTTTGAGCTCCTAGGCTTCTAAACACGGCTGGAATATATCTTGGACAGATTGGAAGCACTTAGAACTCCTTCACAAGACTTGCAACACGGCTGAAACTCCTCTTGATAAGTAGAACACGTTTTTACAACTAACATGCTTCTAGAAAACGCGGTTTGACAACAAAGCAGCAACCAAACGACTTGTAAGGCTTCTAGAAGGACTCCCACACGTTTTTAGACTCCTTGCACCTTCTAGAATACATGGAAACTCCTTGGAAAAGTCTCCCACGGTTTTGGGCAGCCTTGGGGCTTCTTGGGCTTGAATTATATACCAATTTGTTGAATTATATACCAATTTGTCCCCCCTATTGTCTTCCATGCTTGAGCTTGATTGGATAACAAACAAGGCTTGGAACAAGCTTGCTTTATCCTTTTAGTTCTTGACTTTGTTATTGGCCCATATTCTATCTTCAATGGATCATCCTTGTTAATGATGCTTAGTGGTCCTCCATCTTTCCCTACTCCTTTTAAAGGATTTGTCCCCAAATCGACCTCCTTAC
This sequence comes from Platycodon grandiflorus, assembly GCA_016624345.1. Classification (NCBI taxonomy): domain Eukaryota; kingdom Viridiplantae; phylum Streptophyta; class Magnoliopsida; order Asterales; family Campanulaceae; genus Platycodon; species Platycodon grandiflorus. The sequence goes on from CM028368.1 coordinate 22,664,251, forward strand.
CTACATCAAAAGGACGCAAATCAGAAATAGAGGAATATTCACTAACATTATGCTCACCATGTAATTCCACTTTGAAGGCCATGTCGTAGACTTGTTCGTGATCCCCTTGTTTTCGAATGATTTCTTCATCCAAGCTCACACAACTTCAATCACCGTGATCGAAAATCAATCGAACTTGACTTGCTCTAACTTGTAGAAGAAACAACCAAACAATACAATGCAAGATGATCAAAGTTGTTAGCATAAATTACATTATATAACAATTGAGCACACCTCAAAGACAAACATCCCTTATGCCTAACAATCTGATTATAATCAACATTCTTAATTCCCAACCTATCACATGTCAAAGCACTCTCAAATGCATTCTCAACATGAAACACACAACCCTCCCAAGTTTTAGCATACTTAGGAAGAATTACTTTTAATAAACATGATTTAGCCCTAAGAATACCATGCAATCTATAAATCTTGTGAATGAATAAAGTATCATGGAAAACATCTACACTTTTGTGACATGTATCAAAATAACTCATCGGAGAAAATTCGTGCATACTCACAAGCATAGAACTCTTCGACACTCCCAATACACAATTCAAATTTATCAAGCCAATCTTCAATGCACCATAAAGACTTACCAAGTCAACCTCCAATGAATAATCCATGAATGGATCAACATAAGAATGACTAGGGATATACAATGTCAAGTATAGTCCATCATCAAATTCATCCAATCATTTAACCCATGGTGACTAACCAAATTTTGCAATTCAAACTTTTTAGGCATGTCAAGTGGTTTAACAAGCTTTCTCATGAATGAAGTACCCACATGACCAATCAAATTACCAATACCAATATCTCCACGAATTTTGAATTCCCCACTAAGGTTATATGACTTGCCATGATTGTCAAGTCCCAATAACTTAGTATCATAAGAAGAAGGTAAGTCAAACCTATGAAAATGTGTATATTCTACAACAATCTCATTATGCGGATCATATCCCCACTTGTATCTCACAACCTTCTTACTTAATTTGGGAAATACATCAACAAAAATCTGTAGAGAAGAAGTAACACATGGAAGAGAAAATTGGGGTGACATGTTAGTGTAGAAAGATTTCTTTTTGGAAAAGAGAACTATCTCATTATGCTTCTCCCACAACTCCCTCTTAATCTCACCACTCATTGTGACGACCCGAGTCCTAGATTCGATGTTGAACCCCAACTCGGAGCGCCAAACTGAAGAAGAACAGAATAAAGTGAGCCACAAAAGCTCAAAAGTACAAAATTGGCAGCGGAATACTAATGATAAGGCAGCGGAATAACAAATGAAATAGGAGTTTCAAAAACTCAAATAACAAAATCCCAACAACGATATAAAACCTCTACGGTCAAACACGAGCTGTAGAAACAACAATAACTACAACACCACGAGTCAAAACGCTCGGGAAAACCAATAGAAGAATACCAACGGGTACACGACCACACTAACCAAGAAGACCGAAGTTATAAAATAGTACAACTGGCACGACTCCACAAGTCGACACCAAATACAAGTCTATAAAATACAAATGTTTCTACCCGACATACTAAGTTTACATAACTCAGTTTATCCCACGATCTCACAAATACAGGTGATAGAAATACAGTAATAATCTAAGTACAACCTCAGACCAAAGCCTCACTGCGCTGGATTGAGTTCTGCAACTAAGGAAAACAAATATGGAAGGGATGAGTCGAATGACCCAGTAAGCTACTAATGAAACAATATGGCATGGCATTATGCACGTAAGAATAGCAGGATAATAAACAGGTTGTAGCACATAAGACAACCAACCCTATATTCACGAAAGGCTCAGTAGCCGCCAACCGTCATGCACTGATTGGAGACCACGACCAACATTCGTTCATATAGGAAGCACATAAAGCTCAAAGTAAACACATAAAGGTGGATACGGTGGATTCAAGGTACACCTCCGAAATCCCTTGAAACACTTCCGACCTTATCGCTCCATGAAGCCGTAATAGATGATCGTACTGCCGCTCCACGGAATTATGAAAGATGCCTCTGCTGCCATCCAACAAGATAACAATGACAATAGATTCCTGCGCTTTTGCTCTAGAAAACCATGATAAATAACTGTGCCGCTGATGCTGGACACATCTCTCAATACCGAACATCAAATAGAGATAGATGATTGTGCTGCTGCTGCTGCCGTACACAAATCACAGAAGGACCGGTGCTCGTATCCCTAAACAAATATAGGTACCCGATCGCGTCAAGCACGATCTACAAGTACCCAACCAATAATGTACCCGACCGCGACTCGCACGATCTACAGGTACCCGTTGTGGACCATTTTCTGTATCCACGTCAATGTATCGCTCGATCCCCTACGACTCGAGACAATACGGCTCTAGCCACTTACAAGTATCACAAGGGACCGGTGTCCGTATCCCAATGCATACAAAAATGTCGACAATACACAGTCACCGTTTATTCCGTTCAACTGTGGGACTAGAGAAACCCCTACCGTGGCCAACGGTAGGGCGAGGCCCAGTGTATTGGCCTTTGGCTATTACGAAGCCCCTGCTCCCGTAATAACCGAGCGTTAATACACCTCCAATGCACATATGCTAGCTGGACTCGATGCAATGCACAAGTAGATGTTTACTCATGCCAAACTAATCTAAGTGTGTTCTATTGAATCACAACTTAATAAACCAAATAATGATGTGTTCTATTGAATCACAACCCAATGAAATCAAACCATAATGTGTTCTATTGAATCACATACCAAATCAACATAATGTGCTTGTAATTACTAAACACACAATCAATCATCAAAGTAGGATGATTGTCCTATTGCTTGCTAGAACAACCACACGTACACCACATCATTTAAGTCCGCAATTGCTAGACTTAACAATCATAACATATGTAAGCCTACTCGTACTTACAATCATAATTCAACGCGCTACTAACACGTGAAACCTAGGATCTCTACGGTATCCCACGATCACAATACACTCCACCTCATGTATATATAATCCACCTCATTTCCGTCATATGTTAAATATATTACGACTCCCTACAAGTCACATCGCCCGAAATGGAACGATACCCAAGGTATGTCATACTACCTAGAATATAACTAACTCGTCATCCGACGATTGAGGCTATTCGTCTCATGTGAAATGTCACGCACTAAGGGCATGACTATACGATAACACTTAAGGAAAAACCAAAATGGATAATTAACCCTTGCTAAAGCATAAGGTTAAGTCAACGATTCACCGCACATCGTAGTCAGTAATGTTGACTAAGTCAACCCAAGTCGAGTTCCATCGGGTCATGATCTCAACAATTCGTCATCCCACACCATAGGAGACTACCATACAACCTATATTGGTTTATACTACACATTACCACATTACACGACGTATAATCTCTACGTCTTATACAACTCCGCTAGAGTTGGTCACCAACAACTAAACCTCGAACGAACCGCAGTATCATCCCTAATTAACCGTGCCAACCACAATAACCAACGTTCGGGGTATATACTACCCGTATAAATCTCACGAGTCATCGCGAGAGTGCTAACGATAAAAATCTCAAAGAGCTACACATGCTCGGTAGAACTAAAACAAGTCATCGGCGACTTAACTGCCGGAACCCAACTATAACATAAACCCACGAGTCTATAACTCGGGAAACAACAACAACAACAATAATCACAACACAATCTCGAGGAGTCTCTACTACTCGGAGACAACAATCATCACAATAACAACAACAACGTGTACACAATGAACTCCACAAGTCTCTAATATTCGGAGACCACAAAATTAACAACAATTCATCAATACCCATCATTTAACATGCTCGAGTATCACATTGAACAAGTATAGCATGTAGGGAGTTCATATGCACATAGATAACACGTAAACATCGCGATACTACTCTACGATGCTCAAAATCTAAAAAGGAGATTAGTAACTTACAACACAATGCAAAACCTCCACGAAATCCAAGGGTCTTCGAGTGGAAACGTACTCCTCTGCAACCTCTACGCCACTACGGAGTCCAAACGTCGATCCCAAGCTCGAACCAAGCTCGAATCAAGCTTTCTCTCTCTCAAAAATTAACCTTCTCTCTCTAAAAATGTGGAAGAAGAAGTGGGGTGGCGATTCTTCAACCGATCGGATGATCCAATCAGCTAGAAACGTGCTCCTCTTCGTCCTCTACGCTACGGCGAAGATGGATCGTCGATCCGACTAATGGAGCTCAAGATATCGGGATTCTTCTCTTCTTTTCTCTCCTTTCTCTCTCTAGACTCTCTCTCTCTATTTTCTGGTTTGAGGATGAGAATGAGGGAGAAAATAGAGTTGGGTTATGTTATTAATACCATGGGTAAGTGTTTGGTCCAATCCCGGGCTTGTTTGAGCATTTTAAACCACTTAAAAATGTTAAAAACCGAGAAAGAACGAAAACCGGACGAACAGAGTATCAATCTGTCCGACTTCGCACGATCGTGCCAAAAATAGGCGCGCGGCCGTGCCAACTTCGCACGACCGTGCCAAAAATAGGCGCACGGCCGTGCCAACCTTCACAGCGCAATACTGGAGTTTCTGTCTGCTCTCGCACGGCCGTGCCAAGAAAAGGCGCACGGGCGTGCCAAGTTCAAAAGTCCAATCAAATTCTATTTTACTCTATTTCCTAGGTTTGATCACTTGGCCACTCCAAGGTTTGATCCTAACATCAAATCATGGTCAAACACACTCGAAACACACCTGAATCATCCCGCGATGGTGGACGAATGATAATAAACATAAGTCTCACATGCACAACGAGTCAAACCACTCTCAAACTATCCCAACTTACGGGTTAACGACAAGGCGAACGTTCTTGTCGTTAGCGAACAAATCTAAGCCCAGGCTAGGTCAACCAACCGAAGAGGAAATGTAATGGATACGAACGCTAATCGGTGTCGGGGAAAATCTCGAAAGGATAAAGGAACAAAGTACAACTCATCATGAGTTAAACGCGCATCAAATATGATTCTCGACCTAACACGTCACGCCTAACGAGCATGACACCTCACTCTCTGAGGGTTTTAAAGTAAATATCGAGAGACTACGAGTGAACCCGGAATGAAGTTGGGTCGGGGTATTACACTCATTGCATAAAAACTCTCATTTTTTCCCCTCCACTCAGATTTTTCACTCAACTCATTTTTTCCACTTTTTATCTTTTCTCTCAATTATGTTTTGTCTCTCTTTTTATTTTCTCCAACACTCCCACTTTCTTTTTTCTCTCTTTCACCTCCTTTCTCAAACTTTCCTTTTTCAATTTCTTTCTCTTTCTCTCCCTCACCTTATTTTCTTGATTCACTCATCCTCATTTGATCTTCCCTTACTTTTTGTAGAGATAAGGGAGCAAGAACATTCGTTTTCCCACCAATCTTGAAAGAGTACTTGTTGGTGTATCCATCAAAAGAAACCTTTCGGTCAAATTGCCATGGTCTACCCAACAAGAGATGACTAGCTTGCAATAGGCACAACATCTTAATACCTCATGATCCTTATACCCCCCAATAGAAAAGGCAATCATCATTTGCATAGTCAATCTCAATTCCCCACAATCATTAAGCCACTGTAACTTGTACGGATTAGGGTGTTTCAAGGTAGGTAGGTTAAGCTTTTCTACCATTTCTGTGCTAGCCACATTAGTGCAACTCCCCCCATCAATAATAACCATGCACACTTTCCCATTCACCGAACATTTAGTATGAAAAATATTTTCACGTTGTATCTCCTCAACAGTTTGTACTTTCATACTCAACATCCTCCTAACTACCACGTTTTTCTCAAACTCATCACCATTGGCATCACCTAATGGTAGCATAGTAGAAGAAACATTGTTTCCCTTATTTACTACCTCATCTTTTGGTTTCAACTCCATGGAATTCTCACACCTACTTCGAATATGTCCCTTAAGAATTGCATGATTTATAGCTTTAGGAATTTCAACCTTGAGTCTATCGACGGGACCCTCAACACTAGATCTCCCATTAGCATTGGAACTAGAAATCTCACGAGTACTACCCCTCCTAGGTCCTCTCCATGGTGGTTCATCCTCTTTTAACCACTCATCTTCCTCAATGGGTTGTCTATTTCTTCCCATTCTCACATTTTTATTAGGTGGGGGTTCTTGACGAACACGTTCCAACCTATCTATCCTATCATTCACTTGCCCAATCTTTTCATTCATTCTCCTCATCTCTCTTAACAAATCTGCCATAGACACGTTGTTAGGTATTTCTTACTCCTCTACAATATTTTTTTCTTTATCTTGATTCATGATTTTAGAAGACCTCACACACTCCCTTACGTGTATCTCTCTAATTAAAAATATGACACTTGTGTATCAAAAAATTCGGACTTTTACCTCCCCTCTTATGTGCTCACCACTCTTGTCTTTTTTCACTCACAACTCTTGATGAAAACAAGTCGGGTTAGAACAAAGCAATTTTGGAATTAAAGTTTTGAAATTCTAAAACTCGTAGAAATTAATTTAAACAAAGAAAAAAGTTTTTATGAAAGGATAAGAAATGGTTTGTGGAAAAAGAAAGAAGAAGATTTGTTTTTTATTCTCGAATCAAGGATTGAAGACCAAAGGTTTTGAAGAAAACTTATGCAACTCACAGCCCAAGCCTCTTTGCTTGCTTTGTTTACTTTTTTTTTTTTTTTGTACTAGGCCGAATTCAACAAGTAATAATTCTGCCTTCCTTTTTTTTTTGTCCGTAGGCCGAATTGATCAAGATGTAATTCTTCCCTTTTTTTTTTTTTTTTTTTTTTTGTATTAGCCTTCTTTGGTACGGTCTTGAGCAAGAAATTGAAGAAGAAATTCTGTGGCACAAAAGATGGTTAGATTAGATGGTGTATGGATTATGGAATGAAGAAATTAAGAACAATATAATAAAATAGGGATAGAAAGATTGTTACCAATAACCTTTGCTCTGATACCAACTGATGTGATTCCCAACGAGACTCACAAGTTATATGAACTTGGAACCACGTTTTTAAGAATGACTTCGCGGAAACGTACGCCTAGGACTTGAATAACAATCAAAGGAAACCGCAACCCTTAATTTGCAATGAACTAAGAACTTTGGTCGATTTGAAACCCTTAATTATATTTAATTAAGAACTACAAATTAGAAGTAAACACAAACTTAATCCAAAGTTTACAAGAATGCTAACAAAACTTGTTTGTCAAAAATAGTTTAAAACTTACATTTTAATTCATCAAAATCTGCCTTTACAAAGTGAAAAGGGATGCCTTTATATAGGCTTAGAAAATAAAAACTAATCTAACTAGGAAACTACTACTTAATAGAGTTTAAACTAAAAGACTAATAAAAATCTGATCACATATGACTCCTAGTTAAAAGATAAGATAAAACATTCTTTTAAAGATCAAATAGGACTTTAAAGAAAGCAAGACCGGCCTCCTTGGTTCCTAAAAGGTTGGACACGTTTTCAAGTGTGAACACACTTAGAAAACAAGGTTTTGAGCTCCTAGGCTTCTAAACACGGCTGGAATATGTCTTGGACAGATTGGAAGTACTTAGAACTCCTTCACAAGGCTTGCAACACGACTGAAACTCCTCTTGATAAGTAGAACACGTTTTTACAACTAGTATGCTTCTAGAAAACGCGGTTTGACAACAAAGCAGCAACCAAACGACTTGTAAGGCCTGTAGAAGGACTCCCACACATTTTTAGACTCCTTGCACCTTCTAGAATACATGAAAACTCCTTGAAAAAGTCTCCCACGGTTTTGGGCAGCCTTGGGGCTTCTTGGGCTTGAATTATATACCAATTTGTTGAATTATATACCAATTTGTCCCCCCTATTGTCTTCAATACTTGGGCTTGATTGGACAACAAACAAGGCTTGGAACAAGCTTGCTTTATCTTTTTAGTTCTTGACTTTGTTATTGGCCCATATTTTATCTTCAATGGATCATCCTTGTTAATGATGCTTAGTGTCCTCCATCAAAAGCTTATGACAAATTGGATTGGAACTTCATTGTTTTGGTTTTAACGAAATTTGGCTTCACAGAAAAAAGATTCAACTCCTTAGCCAATACTTTAAAATTGTTGTCTCTAGTATTTTAGTAAACAAAATACTAAGCCCCTTTCTCCATCCTCGAGAAGGAATTAGACGAGGAGATCCTCAATCCCTCTATATCTATCTGAGTAATGCTATGGTTACATAAAGAGTATTAAATTTTTTACACCAAATGATGTGTCAGCTGATGTGGTACAAAAAAAAATCATAATTAATGCATCACATCAGCTGACACATCATTTGGTGCAAAAAATTTAGTATTTTTTAGGTACTCATAGCATTATTCTATCTACATTCTATGTGTAGATGTGTATTATCTTTTAACCTTACTTGCCTTCAAAACTTTGGAGAAATCAGGGTCTGGGTCAAAATTAACAATGATGCTCCTCTCATAATTCACCTTCTGTTCTTCTTTTCGCCCATGATAGTTACTTCTTTTTTGAAACATTACCTATAGTTATATCCACCATTAACCAAATCCTCCCAACCTACTTTACGCACATGAAGAACTTTTTCAAAATAAAGAAAAAAGAAAAATACATTTTATTTGACCTGGTACACAGATTAAGAAAAAATAATTAAATTAATTATTAATATTGATATAATGTGTAATTTTTTTTAATGTTTTTTTATATCTGATTCATAATTAAAATAGAGAAAAAAGTAAGAATAAAATGATAAAAATAATATTAAATTTTTTTTTAAACAAAAATAATTATTTTAAAACGGATAAAAAAGAAAATGCAGAAAATAATTTAGTGACGGAGGAAGTAACTTGATAGGCGGAAGTTGTATAAGGACTACACTAAACATTGCACCCAAATGTGCTAAACAATTCACCCAAATATGCTAAATTACTATACTACCTTTGAACTAAAAAAAAATTTAAAAAACAAAAACTAACCTAAACCCCCTCAACCCCTAATCTGCCGGCTCTCTCACCCACTCTCTCATTCTCTCATTATCTCAACACCCCACTCTCTCTCATTATCTCTTACAATTCTTACAAATCTCTCACATTTCTCCACCATTTTACACAAAGAAAAAAGGTATATTTCTTTATAATTTTTGTAATTTTCTATTAATTGTTAATTGTTTTAACTAATTAAATTGGAAAAAACTAATTTTTTTTTTTGAATTACGGAGAGAGCCGGGCCGGCTGTTTTTAAATAAATCCGGACCGACTATATTTAAACATAACCGGGCCGGCTATATTTAAATATAACCGGGCCAGCCTCCCCTTTTTTTTCTTTTTTTTTTTTGTGAATAGAAATGATATTCCTTTGGTCCACTTTTTATAGTATACTACATTATTGATTATTAACTTTTTAAAATGCTATATTTTTGTTAGATTAAACTTTATAAAACATAAATAAAAACCCCTAAACCCAAAACTCTAAATCCTAACCCAAAAACCTCAAAACCCTAAACACTAAATCCCAAAATCGAAAACCCCTAAAATGTAACCCCTAAATTTTTGTTAGATTAAACTTTTTAAATTTTATGTTTTTGTTAGATTAAATTTTTGTTTTACGTAAATTTTATACTTCTGCTAATTGTTATTGTCATTTATTTATTTATATTAATTGTAAACTTGTTATTGTTAATTTTAGATGTCAGGACCCCTAAAATGTAACCCCTAAATTTTTGTTAGATTAAACTTTTTAAATTTTATATTTTTATTATATTAAATTTTTGTTTTACGTAAATTTTATACTTCTGCTAATTGTTATTGTCATTTATTTATTTATATTAATTGTAAACTTGTTATTGTTAATTTTAGATGTCAGGAGTTGGTGGTAGTGGCGGTGGTGACCAATCAGGGCAGAAATCTTATAGCGGGAGGCTGAAGGATCGAATAGTAGTTGCATCCGCCCGAGCAAAAGCAAGTAAGAAGCAGAGGCAGGATAGTCAGCAGCCTATTGTCAGCAGTACTCGTCTGCAGACTCCACCAATTGTTCATCCAGCCAGTGTTACTCGTAAGCGGACTCCACCAGCTTTTTCAACTGGTCAGGGATCTTTTCATATCGGTGGTCCTTTGCCAATGCTGAGAGTGATTTGGCGGTAGAACGAGAATTAGAGGAAATTGGGGGACATATGTTTCAGTCGGGTCCTTCTGCTAGTAGTCAGATGATAGGTTCGACCATGAGGCCTGGACGGGGAAAGGGTACGATGAGTGTTGTGCATTTTCAGCAGTTGCATCGCAACTATCAGATCCAGATGGGTAGGAGTGACGATGACGATGACGATGATGTTGATGTTGATGATGATGATGACGACGCTGACGACGACGACGAGGATGTTGCTATTGGTCGAGGAGGTTGTGGGCGTGGGCGTGGTCGTGGACGGGGACGAGGAGTTAATGCTGATGATGATGAGTGGATGTTGTTGGATACACATCCAGGGGGGCCCGCCACGCCGACTTTGCTTACTGGTTTTCTTGGCCATATTGCGCATGCAATATGGAATGACGAGGTAAAATAAATTATTTTCATGCATAATTTTAATTATTTTTATTAATATATTTTTTAAGAGATTGGTAATGATAATTATTAAATGGGTGATATTTTTTTTTTAACAGAAAAGGCAAGTGTTAATTTGTCATAATGCTGCCGATCGCCTTACTAAATGCGTGATATTGTGCCGTCAGACGAACGACCTTATTAACGGGACTGGGTTAGGACATTTGAGGCAGTGCATGTTTCAGCACCTAAACATGCCTTTGATTTCTGCGTTTGTCGAGCGATGGCACCCGGAAATGAATAGTTTCCATATGCCCTTTGGTGAGATGTCTATCACTCTACACGATGTTCATTACATTCTACGGATTCCAGTTACAAGGAATGTTGTCATCCCGAACACATCAATATCGGGAATCAAGGGTCAGCTGTCGGCCCTATTAGGAATGACTATGTCTGAGATCAACCAGCAGCTAAAGTCGAGCGGCATTAAATTCAACCTGTTAACGGAACGTTTAAGCCCAGAAGCAGTTAGTCCAAGAAATAGGGCGATGGGTTATATTATGTGGTTGCTGGGTGCAACATTATTTTTGGACAAGACCCAGAACCGATTAACTGTTCACTAGTTGCCATTATTGGCGAGCTTAGTAGACGTTTCAGGTTATGCGTGGGGTGCAGCTGCCTTAGCATATTTATACCGCCAGCTGGGTATTGCTTCTAGGTCGAATACCGCCCAAATCGCGGGGTGTTTGACTTTGCTGCAGGTGTGTATAATTAATTATTGAAATTTAATTATGTAATTTTTTTAACACAGTTAATTGACATTTTTTTAGACTTGGATCTACGAGTATTTTCCTGCATTTAGACCGAGCAGGAGGCAAGGATGGACTCCGAACCTGCCGTGTTCATTGAGATGGGCCCCCACTGCGACACCTAGGACGTCACTGACAGCTCTGCTAGGGTATAGACGTGCACTAGATCGCTTATCTAATGATATGGTACGTATTTTAGTTATTTTTATGTCATTGAATAGAATAATAATTTATTTTTATATCGTCATTTTTTTATTAATGATGTTTAATTATTTTATAATACAGGTGGCGTGGACCCCATTTGAAAAAAATCCGACCGCGGAAGTCCCAATTACTCTTTTCTCGGGCATAATTCATTCCAAGGATATTACCGAGCCGTACATGCCTGATCGATGCCTGCGACAGTTTGGGTATACACAAGTTATACCGTCTCAGGTATACATCCCAAGTGTGGTGTATAGAGGTCGAAAGGCTCATAGGTACAAATGCAGGCACAATCTTATGAAAAGCCCGTTTGTTCGTGCGTTTTGGCCAAAATGCAGGGTTAAAACGCAGCTTATTCCTTAAATTAGCGTTTCAATGCTGCGTTATAAAAGCAGCGTATTCAAAACGCAGCTGCGTTTTAAAACGCTGAAATTCCTAGCTTTTTCCCAAAACGCAGATTTTAAAACGTAGTAGGGAATAAAAAGCTACGTTTTGACATAATATCTCAAACGCATTTATAAATAAAAAAGTCGCGTTTTAAATAATCTGCGTTTTAAAAACGCTGCGTTTTCAAAACACTGCATTTTCAAAACGCTACACCAAACGAGCTCGAAGAGGGCATGGCAAGAATGACGACTTGTTCTGCTCAATTTGAGCACAATTGGGTCTTCTGTAGCGAGTCACCCGACTGAGACGGTTACTTGGCTTGGTTTATGGAGCATTCTCATCCTCGAGTCTCGCCGTTGGGTAGGAGTGCCGATGCTGCTTGGGAAGTTGATCCCCAAGAGATACCCGAAGCATCTACGGTGAGTAATTATATTAATTTTTTATATTGTCATTTTTTATCAATCATTTTACTATATTTGATTTTGACATAACTATTAACACTTGCAGCGGCTGCGCTGGGTAGCTAACCAATTGGAGCTTCTTCATCCCGAAAGGCGGGAGGAAACAGACGAAGTTGTATTTTGGGAGACACTTGATGACTTGTGTATTAAAGTGAGAGAATGGATGTAGATGAACATGTTGTCGACTTTAACTTTAGCTATGACGAATATATGTATTATTTACTAATTTTGGGACGATATTTTGGTTTCAATCTTTATGTATGATAAACTTTTTCCTGACTTTACATTCTATAAGTGTTGGACATTTCAAATTGATAGAAAAGTGCCTAATTAATCACTGTAACATTACACAAGATAGAAAAGTTCATAATTAATCATTGTAACATTACACAAGGATAAGTGCTAACATGATAAACATTTTGATTATGTTTTCTTTTTAAACCAATGTTGTTCAAATTGCTGCAGTCGTTGCCTCCAAAAAGGAAAATTCTCCCAGTGTGCAATGTTGGGATCACAAATATTTTTCCAACTGGGTATAATCTTTGGCATGGGAGAGAACTCGGGCATATATAATGCTATGAAGTGGTTTCCATTAACCAAACCGAAGTCTATCTGTTCAGATGGCGGTGCACCTTCTTTGATGTAAGACTTTAGTGGTAAGTATGTCGTGCTTTGCTGAAGTGACCAACATGTGACGATCTTTTGGTACTTGGTCGCAATCACAAGTCCTAAGTCCATGAGTTCCAAATAATGGTCTTCGGGTGCCGGAGAGTGATACTATTCAAGTCTATATTTTCCTGAATTTACTACATGAATTTGCAAAGCTAGTACATAAAAATCCCAGTTTTCCCTGAGCTCATGGAGCAAATCGAGTCTCACATCAAGCCAACGCTCCTCATTACCATACTGAAATAGGGCAATTACTCTGAACCCACAATTTCCATCTCCCTTCACATTTACATAATCATCAATGAAGTCATGAACGAAGGATGGTATTTGATCTGCGAATGGAAATGAATTACCCGTACTATGCATCGATGGAGAACGACCTCGACCTCAACCTCGACCGGAGATGGACATTGGGTCACTCTTTGGCCCAGTGGAGTAGGTCCTATTTACGTGCTCCCAGCCTGACAACTCCCTTTTAGTTGAGTTTTCCCTCGGACGTCCTTTATGAGGCTCGTGTTTAGGTGTACCTGTTGTCGCCGCATGAGAATGAAAGTATGCGTGGAATTGGCTGGCATAATGCTGCTTTCTGTCTTCAAGCACATTTTTTATATCATACATAAGGTTGTTGAGCAATTCATCTGCCACAGAGTAGCTCCCATCCGGTTCATCAAATATTTCTCCCTTCATATGTATAGTCCTCCAAAACACGTGGATACCGTGGGGATCAATCGGTAGATTAGCGGCCTCCAACAAATTCATTTCATGTGCACACGGTAAGCCATGTGTTAGTCTGAACGAACAGCCACATTTTTCAGCATCAGTACCAATATTCTTTTTCTGACCCGTACGTCAACCTCTTCGATAAGCAGTTGAATACAATGGTGTGAGACTTTACCTCTCAAGTTAAAAAACAATAACCTATCTGTTACTGTCAAATCAAAGTTCCTTGCCCTTTCAAATGTAGTCTTGATCTCATTGAATTGGAGCTCGATCAAGTCATGGATCTGCAAGACTAAACTATCCAAACTGTTTGCCGATGTTTTTAACCAACTCTTTAACATCCCATGTGCACTCTCCACTCTGTTGTAAGACATCACATAAAAAATTATTAGATCAATGTAAAATTGGATTTCTTAAACCATTAAATTAAAGATAAATGTAAAACTAGTACCTGTTGGTAGTTTGTGTTCCGAAATGCACGTAATTTTTGGTCCAAGCATTGACAAATCGATCTCTGTACGGCTCCAACCATTCCTTCTTCACGTAAGTGACCTGAGGTGGGATCCATTTCCAAGCCTTTTCCATCTGAGCCAACATAAGCTGATATTCCTCCTCAGTATTGGCGTGCACTATCCTTTGCCATCTTGAACTAAATGCTTTGGTAAATCTTTTATTTTTCATCAGCTGTACCAAATATTTTTTCACGTTCTTCGATATGTGTCGCCTACATAAAAGATGTTTTGACTCGGGAAAATGAAATTTAATAGCACTCATTAAAGACAGTTCTCGATCAGTAACTATCACATTAGGAGCCGCAACTCTATAAAACATCATCCGCAGCTGCGACATTGCCCAATAGAAGCTTGTTTTCCTCTCATTTCTTAAGAAGGCGAATGATACGTGATAATTTTTTCCCGTCGATGTAATCCCAATGATCTCCAACATAGGCATATCATATTTGTTTGTCCGATATGTACAATCCATACAAAAAACATACGGATATAACGTGAGCAGCTCCTGCGCCTTCGGGTGAGCAAACATGACATCGCCCAAAATGTTTGTCCCCTCCACGTGCCTAAACCATGTCTGGTATCCCAAATTCTTTAACAAATAAAAAAAATACTGCATCTTTGTCATGTTGCCCATTTTATTAATTCGTATCTTCTGCTGGGCATTTTGTACCTGCGGGCATTAAATAAGATTTACGTCAATAATGAATCTAAAAAAATGTTATCAATTATTTAAACATATTTCTCACTAAACACATTGATTTCTGTACCTGTCTCAAATTGTTGCAGTTTTCCAAATTTTCTTTCTTTATGGCGTTTAGTATCTGTTTCCTCTTTATGTTTGCATGACTTAATTCTTTGATCATACCAAATTCCTTCTCAGTAAACGCCGTTTCAGATCTATGCCACATGTGCTAATCCGACAATGGATGGTTGTGTTTGCCCTTCTCTTTTTTAATGATCACGTTTCACTTACCAAGAATATTTTCCACAGCTATTACTTCAAACGGACATTCTATTTTTTTGTGCCTCTCAAATTTCGGTCCGCTTCGTCCAACTTTCTGCCATATTTGTAAACCCCACCCCTCTCACATCCAAACCACAACCTTTTACATCCGTCCGCTCTTGTTTTCTGCCTTGAATTCTTGAAGTACATATTCTGTTCTTTTCCTATTGCTCTAATCCAAGCTTCAACTTCTTCTCGATAGACAAACACGTCATCAGTCGCAAAAAAATGAGACACATCAGGGAAATATTCCGTATCATCATTAACGATGTGAATATCCTGCAAATAATAATGTAACATTAAAAAAAAAATTGTCCATGTATTGAATTAAAGTATGTTACTTCATCTGTATATAGTGTAATTATATTTAACATAAAAAACAAAAAAAAAAAAAACAAAAAATAACCAAGACTATTTAATTTAAAAAAAAAAAAAACCAAGACACTTTAATTAAAATATGTTACTTCATTTGTATACAGTGTAATTATATTTAACATAAAAAACAAAAATAAAATAAAATAAAAATAACCAAGACTATTTAATTTACAAAAAAAAAAAAAAAACCAAGACACTTTAATTAAATTATGTTACTTCATTTGTATATAGTGTAATTATATTTAACATAAAAAAAAAAAACCAACACAATTTTATTTACAAAAAAAAAAAAAATTAGAAAACAGGGCAGGGCCGGGCCGGGCCGGCGTTAATGATTATAGCCGGACCGACTATATAACAAATGGGCCGGGCCGGCTTTTTGTTATATAGCCGGGCCGGCTATAGTCATTAAGGCCGGGCCGTTTTTCCTTAATTGGGCCGGAACGGCTAAAATTAAAATGGCCGGGCCGGCTATATTTGTCCGTCAAAAAATCCTAAATTAATTGAAATACATTAAAATAAATTAAAAAATGTATCGTAAAATAGATATTTGCGGTAAAATTACCATTATTGTTGTAATCCATATCTCCGTATATAAAAATTTAGATTAAAATTATTAGAGGGAGAAAGTGAGAGATAAAGTGAGAGTGAGAGTGAATGTGAGAGTATGAGAGTTAAAGTGAAAGCGAGAGTGAAGGGTGAGAAGTAAATAGTGAGAAGTGAGTTTTATATTTTATTTAGCTTAATTTATTTTTATAAACAGTAGATTACATAAGTAGTTCGTTAAATTTATCCAAATAAGTAACACCAATATATTTATTAAGAACTCTAATCATTTTTATCTCTAATACTAATTAAGAGTAATTTTGTCATATTTAAAAAAATTTCATTAAAAAGGTTCATTGTTGAGCGCAATTGGGTGGGTATTTAGCGCCCATGATAATCACCACATTTTGAGGTACTAAGGCAAATTACCCTTCGTCTAGACCACACACACACACACACAAGACAGTAAAGCAGAAGGTTTTGCATAAAAATCTTTCAATAACAATAACAAATTTGAGGAAGGATGATCGGGGGGTTAGCTTCTCCATGGATTTTGGGAACTTTCGCTCTTTCATCGTCTTCGTCATCTTCATCTTCTTCTATGCTTTCTGAGGCTTGGAAAATCTCAAGAATCCACCATTTCTTTTGTTCATCATCATCATCATCTTCGTACACTGGAGTGGTGATTCGATCCCAATCCTCCATGGCAGCAGCAGCACCAAATGACCTCAAATTTCTACTCCACGATGTCCTCGATTCTTCCGGCGTCAACACCACCCATGCCCGGGTATTTTTTTAATTAATTAATTTATTTATTTCACCTCTCTCTCTCTTTTTTTTTTTGGGTCCGGGTTGATCCTCATTTTGGTGTATGAAGTTTCTTATATTTTGAATTAAAATGTATGCATTTGGGTATTAATTAATTAATTAATTAATTCATGGGTTATGCTAATAAGTTCCCTTATGTACTTGCTTCCATTAATAGAATTGGGTTGCAATGAAAATCATATTTAATGCATTGAAAATAATTCCTAATACATTGAAAATGATGTTTAGTGTACTCTATCCGTCAATCCATAGCAAAAGGACTGTCTTGTTTGACTTTTGTTTCGTTTGACTTGTTACCCAGATTAAGAAAGATCATCATTTAGTGTCTGTTTTTTCCGTACTAACCCTATTAAGTATAGCAAAGTGTGGTTGTTACTCCATTAATGAGTAGCAAAGTTATTAAAACTATGTAATCATGAGGAATATAGTAGGAAACTATGATAAGTAATTGTTCTACTTTAAGAAAGAGGACAAGTATTTTGGAGTTTTGGGACAAATGAAAATAGAAACAAAGACTGTCTTTTTGGGATGGAGTGAGTAAGAAATTCCCTGATTGGGAGAACCTTAACAATTGCCATAGGGACACTTTTTTAGCAACACCCTTAATTTATTTAATTTTTTTCATGCTCTTCATTATGGCTCACAAGTCACGCAACTCTTTGAATTGCATGGATTTCTCCCCTGTTTAATACTCCTTCCGTTCCACCCAAAGAGTCCACGTTTGAAAGCCTAATTATTAAGGGATATGTTATTGTCATTAGATTTGGTCATAATTACAAAAATACTTAACCACAACCAAGATAATTACCACACAAGTGGAGGGTATAGGTGAAAGATTATGAAAATTGTAAGTATAATTTTTTAAAAGTGGACTCTTTAAGTGAAACATCTCAAAATAGTATAGTGGACTCTTTGCCTGGAACGGAGGGAGTATCTATTTTTATGTTGTCCAGTGTTAATGTATCTATTGGGGGGGTGATGATGCTCCATCTTATCTTATATATACGGCTGATACAGACATTGTATTTATAAAAAAATTTGTTTGCCTACAGAATGATTTGCCTGCATTACCATTCCCATTGCCTTTAAGTTACATAACACACTAATCTAAAAATTCTCATGAGTCCAGTCTTATCATGGTTCAAGCAATTTGTCTCCTTAATTAGCAACACTACTAGTGAAAATTTTTTTTTCTTCATAGTACTATATAGTTCATAATTTTAGTTTTTGAATTTTTTCATTTTAGTCTTTTGAATGTTAGTAAATTATTATTTAGGCACAGGGGCAATTTAGTCAATCACAAAAAAGTGTGATGGGGCTTCATTCTTAACTTCTCACTTTATAATAGTAATAGATATGTGACATTATAGAAGTGATTAATCCCACCACAACCCCCTTTTGCTCCTATCCTTTTGGGGTCGATCATGGGGATGTTGAAGAAACCAAGATACTTGGCCATCTTGTTGATCAACTTGCTTTAGAGCTTGATACGCACCTTGCCAAGGATTAATTAACAAGTCACGATTTACCACATGGTGAAGGGGGACACATCAACCCGATGAATCAATCCAAACACGAACTTTGGCATGTACAACTGATGCTTGCGATGACCACGAACCTTGGCATAATGAATAACGCCACAATTGGTATGAAATCCCGATTGATAAGTTAGAAGAATGAACGCCACAAGACAAATCTATTAAGTTCGAAGAGTTCTCAAAGAACAAAGAAGAATTGAATAAATTCTCTCAATATGCAATATCAAAGTTGTGTAACGTTTGGCCTTAAATAGGCTGAAAACAAACCCTACTAATCCCTAAAAACATTAAAAGTCGGACCTCGAAGAAATAGGGCAAAAATAATAATTTTAAATACATAAAATAAAGGAAAAAATGCAAAAACGGCGCACGTTGGCGCAGCGGTACCTTATTTGACGCGGCACCAGATTGTTGCAGCTCGCCTTCGCGCTTCGCTCCCGAGTGCTGCTCGCTGAAGTTTTCAATTTTCAGACTTTTCTGAAGCGGAGAAACTGGGACTGGCAGGCGTGCCTAGGCTACCTGCCTTGGCCTAGGAACTTTCAGAAAGTTGTCGGTTGGTCCCCCGGGTCTTTTGAATCATCCATATAGCCTCGAATCACATTGAAATAACTTCCTTGAGCCCATAAGTCATCATTCATGCGGGTGCGCTATGGGAAACTATGAACAAAGTTAGGGATGCAATACAAATGGGTAAAACTAATTTGACATTGTCACTTGAAGCCTTAATAATGCAAAATGGGAGGAAACAAGAAATTGGAAGGTACACGGATGTAATTTACACGACAAGGGAGGACAGTTGAAGGGCATGTGCAAAGGGCGGCTTGGAGGAAGGCAAAGGAAGGCAAAAACGTTTTTTGTGTGGCCCATGTGAAACCATGTTGGTGCCCATGTGAAACCAAGTTGTATTGTTTCCTAATTTGGTCAATGTTGTTTAGTCTTATTAGAACTCTTTAGTTTCTTAGTTAAATAGGTATTTAGGTGTCCTAGTGTAATTAGATTTCCTAAAGTCTTCATGTAATAGTTTTCTAGTTGAATTAGGAGATTATTTAAAGTTTTCTTGTAGGAAATAGATTTATGGACGAATTTGTTATTCTTTTAGGGCTAGGAATTCAGATTTTTCATTATTCTTTTTAGATTAGGATTTATTTTTGTAAAGCCTATATAAAGGCCTAGAATTAGAACTTGTAAAATTCAGATTTTGTGTTATATGAAAAGTATTTCAAAGAACAAAGTTTTGTTCAAATTTGTTTATTGCATTCCTTAGGTTTAGGAAGGTAATATCCAAAGGGATCTTTACGTTAGGTGAGTGAAGCCTAATCGGTGAACCCAAACGGGATCTTTATGTTAAGGAGTGAAGCCTAACCGGTGAACCCGTCATCTATCCTACTTTCCGCTGCAATTTCATTAATTTACATACAACCTCATCCATAATTCCGCAAGCGTCAAATTCGGTGAAAAATACGCATCAAATTGGTATCAGAGCTTAGGCCTTTCACGAATTCCATCTTCGTGAACGATCATGGCGAATGAAGAAACATGTCCCCGTGGATTGACGTTAGATCAAGTTACAACTCTACGACAAGATCACGAAATACAAAAACTTCAACGACGTATGGATCGAGTATTACAACTATTGGAAGGACGAAGAAAAGATGATGATGACCGAGGCTTGAAACGTGATATTCCTGAATTTGATGGTTCCATGAATCCGGATGTCTATGCCAATTGGGTTCGTAGAACGGAGCGAGCATTCGAGCACAAGGGGTATAGCGATCGAAAGAAATTCAAAGTTGTCATCCTCAAATTTACAAGGTATGCATCTACTTGGTATGAAAATCTGAAATCCCAACGAAGATACGAGGGAAAATCCAAAATTGAATCTTGGGAGAAATTAAAAAAGTATCTTGACCGTAGGTTCTTACCAAGCACCTATCGACAAGATAATTTTTCCAAACCCAATCGAACAAAATTCGGTTTTGTACCTTTGTCTCTCAAGGAGGGTTATGAAGAGTTAGTGCTATTAAAAAAGAGAGAACAAGAGTTGATAGAAAAAGAGAGGATAAGAAAAGAGAATATTGAAAAGGAGAGGGAAGAAAGAGAAATAATTGAGAGAGAAAAGATAGAGCAAGAAAAAATTGAAAGGAGAGGGTTGAAAGAGAAATAATTGAGAGAGAAAGGATAGAGCAAGAGAGAATCGAAAAAGAAAGAATTCAGAGAGAGGAGAGAGAAAAGGAAATTGAGAGAGAGATGATTGAAAGGGAGAAAGCTATTAGAGAGAAAATTGAGAGGGAGCAATGTGAGCAAGAGAAAGAGGAGATGAAGCTCAAGGAGCAATGTGAAAAAGAGGAAGAGGAGATGAAGCTCAAGGAGCAATATGAAAAAGAGGAAGAGGAGAGGAAGCTCAAGACGGTTCGAGAGGAATTGAAATTGTTACATACGTACAAGGACCCGTTTGACTTCAAAGTTCCTACGCGGTTTGCATCATGGTTCCTTACTCGACTTATCGACAATCACTTTTTTGCAACTCAATGGGCGGATTGGATGAACCTCGTTTCAAGGGCGAATCACCGAGTGGGTCGTCGTAAAGATTCGAGGGCGAATCCTTTTCAAGGGAAGGGGAATGATGTGATCCTAAGGCCCAAGATTTGCTTTGCACAAGTGGAGAGAATTATTCGTCAAGCTTGGAGGCCATGGGATGGTCTTGGTCACAACAAAATTATGCTTGAAGAATTGAGGACAATTCTTTTCGAAGAAGGGGAGAATGATGCGGGTGCGCTATGGGAAACTATGAACAAAGTTAGGGATGCAATACAAATGGGTAAAACTAATTTGACATTGTCACTTGAAGCCTTAATAATGCAAAATGGGAGGAAGCAAGAAATTGGAAGGTACACGGATGTAATTTACACGACAAGGGAGGACGGTTGAAGGGCATGTGAGTGGCATGTGCAAAGGGCGGCTTGGAGGAAGGCAAAGGAAGGCAAAAACGTTTTTTGTGTGGCCCATGTGAAACCATGTTGGTGCCCATGTGAAACCAAGTTGTATTGTTTCCTAATTTGGTCAATGTTGTTTAGTCTTATTAGAACTCTTTAGTTTCCTAGTTAAATAGGTATTTAGGTGTCCTAGTGTAATTAGATTTCCTAAAGTCTTCATGTAATAGTTTTCTAGTTGAATTAGGAGATTATGTAAAGTTTTCTTGTAGGAAATAGATTTATGGACGAATTTGTTATTCTTTTAGGGCTAGGAATTCAAATTTTTCATTATTCTTTTTAGATTAGGATTTATTTTGTAAAGCCTATATAAAGGCCTAGAATTAGAACTTGTAAAATTCAGATTTTGTGTTATATGAAAAGTATTTCAAAGAACAAAGTTTTGTTCAAATTTGTTTATTGCATTCCTTAGGTTTAGGAAGGTAATATCCAAAGGGATCTTTACGTTAGGTGAGTGAAGCCTAACCGGTGAACCCAAAAGGGATCTTTACGTTAGGTGAGTGAAGCCTAACCGGTGAACCCAAACGGGATCTTTACGTTAGGTGAGTGAAGCCTAACCGGTGAACCCGTCATCTATCCTACTTTCCGCTGCAATTTCATTAATTTACATACAACCTCATCCATAATTCCGCAAGCGTCAAATTCGGTGAAAAATACGCATCAGGAAAAAATGCAAAAACGGCGCACGTTGGCGCGGAGGTACCTTATTTGACGCGGCACCAGATTGTTGCAGCTCGCCTTCGCGCTTCGCTCCCGAGTGCTGCTCGCTGAAGTTTTCAATTTTCAGACTTTTCTGAAGCGGAGAAACTGGGACTGGCAGGCGTGCCTAGGCTACCTGCCTTGGCCTAGGAACTTTCAGAAAGTTGTCGGTTGGTCCCCCGGGTCTTTTGAATCATCCATATAGCCTCGAATCACATTGAAATAACTTCCTTGAGCCCATAAGTCATCATTCACACGTTCCAAAGGGTTCTCGCTCACGAACTCACGAACCAATCCACTCACTTCTTCACGAATCCTCTTTGCACGAGCTATTGTCAACGGATCGTTCGACACTTGCATCGAACTCGACACGTTGTTACCTCCTTGGATCTCATCGGAGCTCATTCCAGATTAGTGAGATAGACTATGAAAGTGCTGCGGCCCAGGTGTGTCTTTTTAATTTTTAATATAATTCACTGTTGCTGCAGAAAAAAAACTTTGATAGGCTGGCAAGCAAGCAAGGCAGAACATATCGGAAGCTCAGTAACTGAGCCCGCGTCTGGATAAACTTAATGACTACATGTAAAGCCAAGATACTCGAGTTTAAATTGGTTAAGCTTGTTGGGTGCTTGCTCAAAAATTGAATAAGTGAAAGTTAAACAGATTATAAAGCTCAAGGATACTACAGCAATGCTTTACTCGCCCACTTCTCAGCTTGGGTTTGGGTAGATTTTTTATACCCAAATTACTTAGAAATATTTGGGAAATGTGTTTTTTTTTTTTGAGATATGCAAATTTCTTTATGTTAACCTGGTTGGACTATGTGTATGCATTAGGGATATATGATTTGTCACTTACCTCATCTCTCTTTTCCTATTTGGTAAGTTGTGCCGCTCATGTTGGGATTTTCCCTAAGGAACAATCAGAACTCTTAGATGCTTTAGTTATCCAAAAAAAAAATAGCTCTTAGATTCTTTTGTCATATAAAATCTTTGTGGGGACAGCCAATTAACTAATTTCTGTGAAAATCCTTAGGAAGCTGAGCTCTAAATTGCAATGGGACATGGTGACCGAGAAACAAATGCATAGGTTACTTAATGACAAAGAGAAATTAAATTGATGCTGTTGAAAAGGTTCAAGGGCCAAATTCATTTTAATGTAGAAACTTTGATAAGTATATGTCTACATTCACAAGAAAAATTCTGCGCCCGCGGTTCTAGTGAAAATATGTTCTTAACTTGTTCAATCTCAAATTAGTAGATACAAGGAAAGGACCTTTTGATTTTTAATAGGAACTTAAAGTTGGAATTAAAGCAAAAGATAATATGCAAACTGTTATGGACAAGTCTGTTAGTATTGACAATGTTTGTGGTCATCAACGCTAAAGAGATGGTAGAAAGTGGGGTTCTGGTGTTTTATACGAGGTGAGGGATTTAGAAATGTCGTTGTCTATAAAGAAATTATTTTATCTGATAAAGGAAATAGTCCCAAAAGAGACGAGCACTTCTCATAAAATTGTAAAAAGTCAAGAGAGGTAAATGAGGTTATTACTGTATACATTAGTATATTATTGCTCTTTAACGTTTTGTTGGTCTTGATTTTGTCCTATTTTCCCCTGGCTCTTAAACGACTTACTTTTTGTGCTGTTTTGAGTAATTTGCTAAAATTTGTTTATGCAATGCATTGCCAACAGGCAGCAAGGGAAGGATTCTGCTCGCAAGTTAAAAAACTCTCAAATATAGAGAGGGAAACAAGCATCAGCATAAATAGAGAGATTGATTTAGGGACAACAGCCCTTTATATAGCTGCAGAGGATGATTCACTTATTTCTCACTCTTCTGTGCCGCTTCCTGTGGAGGCTTTTGTACAGAGATTGGACGATCTTTCAATGGATTACTGCAGACTCTACAGCTCTTCACTCCGTTCATCTCCTGAGAAATTTCTGGAGTGTTTGGAGAGATACATGTATGTTGACAAGGTATATGTAGTCTAGTTTCTGATTTTCTGTTCCAGTTAGTCAATATAATTTATTTTTCAATATGAATTTGGCGATTGATGTTTGCCACAAATAGAAAAAATAATTCCGTAAAGGAATAATAGAATCAGTATTCATGTAACTTTTAGAGGGTGTACATTGATTAAGGACAAGAGAACTTGCTTATTATGTTAGTTTTGCTTTGAGTTGATTAACGAGAGTAATGGTCAGGATAAGAGCAGAAGGATCCTCTACCTGCAAAGACACATTAACTACTGTTGTACGGAAGAGAAAGAGACCTTCTGGGTCTGAATATGCTACTATGCTTGGACTATTGCTCAAACTTCATGTACATTTTGCATCTTAAGACTCGGAAAGAGGTAGGATCAGGAATGAAGTTATAACCTTAAGAAACATCAAAACCAGAGTTTGTGGCTGTTTATCTTCTCAGGACTAATCCCAGTGGGGGAGGGGTTGAGCTTAATGGGATCTGAGGTTGTAAGGAATGCTTTTTTATGCTTGAAGGTTTATTCCACACAATGTACAGAAGAAGAACTCTGAAGAAGAGAAGAGGGAGAATCTTGGAACTGCATATATTTTTATGAAGATCACACATTTAGCTAACTTATGTTATAAATAAGATGTCTAAAATATCTCTTTGGTCTCCAGTACGGTACAACCATAGCAAATTCCCTTAATTTGGTAAGAAGTTTCAGAGGCAGTGAAATTCACTGAACCTACCAAGGCCATCAAATCAGACAGAAATTAGATCTCTTCTCATGCAAGAGCCCAACAAAGTGAAACAGTTTCAAGTGAGGTTAATGACAATTGTCCTTAGCTCTAAAATATAAGGATTATATGAAGCTGATCAATAGCATCCTAATTCCTAAGTCCTAACCAATTTTGATGCATAGACTTGAACTTTATTGATACTGAAACTCAACTATATAAGATCTCAATTAGATCTTGCAAGGACTTAAAACAAAACTACGATTCCCGAACTTCCTGGGGTACCTAAAAGTTGTTCACACGGTTGCGGGTTGCTCTGATTCCGACATGGTGTGGTACAATCTGGACAACATATTATTAGTCTCGTTACAAAATTGTTGGATTGCAGGAGAAATCATCTTCTTTGGCTGGTCATGGTGCTGTTTGGTGCTCAATTTAGTGGAGGCTTATCTATAGGTGGGGTGGGTACGTGTTTTGGAGTACAATGAAAACAAGAAGTTAGTGACTGTTTTCGGGGCCAGGAATTAAATGTCCAAGGGTCATGACTAGTTTCTTTTTGTTTTTGCTTTCCTAGGAGTGGATTGGTCTAGCAAGATAGAGTTGGGCTATAGAGTTCTCAAGGAAACCATTTATTATGCATCGGATCCTTGTATGCTCCGGCCTAACGGCATGAGTGGGACCTCCCGTCAGCGAATTTTTTAGTCTGTGGTTATCAATAATGGGCTGCTGAGGTTGTATAAAGTTCTCAAACTCTATCCGCACTTCCACGTCACATATTTGGGCAGTATAAAGCTCTCAAACTTTTCAGACTTCTGATGTGGGTTAGGTCATAGGTGTCACAACTATGGATATATTTGAACATTATTAAGAAAGCCTGAAGCTGTAGCTGTACTAATTGGCATCCAAATATGTCCTCAGCACAATTTTGAACAATCTACCATTGAATATGACACTCATATTTTAGTAAATACAGTCATAAATCCTGAAGCTGTAGCTGTACTAATTGGCATCCAAATATGTCCTCAGCACAATTTTGAACAATCTACCATTGAATATGACACTCATGTTTTAGTAAATACAGTCATAAGTATATACCCATACTCCTTGTTTGGACGTATAATTCCCTATTCATTGAGTTTACAAGTGAAAAATGGTTTGATATATAAAGCAAGAACAAGAAGCATATCAGAAATTAACGACATAATTTTACAGAAATATGAGAGAAGTAGGGAGGGATGGAGCCCATACTTGCTTATTTCTAGAAAAACTTGAGCTAGCAATTGGTAGTGGTAGGGAGGGGGTGGGGGACTTTTATTTTGCTTCCTATGACTTTTTGGTCTGGCTTTAGCTCATAATTCGTGAACCCTTTTGGACCGGTAGCTTTATTTATTTACTTCTTACGACTATTTAGTACTGAGGGTCATTTATTTATTTCTTATGACTACTTAGTACTGAGGGTCATACTTGTTTATTCTTAGAAGTGGTTGAGTTATCAATTGGTTGTTACCACTTAGGTGTTTGAATATGAAAAGTTTGACACTTATCATGGATGTCCTTGCCAAGAATAGAATTACTAATTTTAATGTGAATCAAACCAACCTTGGACATAATAACACAGAACATATATGACTTTCTGAATCTAGTTGGTTTATGAGTAGTCCTGCTCACACAATCATCCCACTGTTTCATTCATGCTTTTTGATGCCGCACGAGTAAGTGTACCAGATATTTAGTGTACTGTATTATGTGTTCTCTTGTTATACTAAAAACACGTCTTTCCCAAGGTACTCTTCTAGATGAACTTTGCCTTCACCGCTATCTTTTTTTGGGATAACCATACTTGATTATTTTTCTTTCTCAAATAGCAGACATTCTATATGCAAAAGGGAAAACAGGAGTTATTTTTGATGACTATGAAGGAGCAAGTGAAGAAACGAATGATCCCCGCTTCCTGCTACTAATATGATTTCTTTCTAATTACCACACATATTACCTTTTCAGGGGTTCCGGAGGACATATTCAAAGAATCAAGTAGAGCAACGGGCTCTGTATCTTCATTCAGTATGGTGCTTTTGGATTTATCATGAATATCTTTTACTTCATTCTTTGTCTTCAGTAATAACTCTTATCTTCATGCTCTGCTCAGGTTTTGACACATCGTGTAGGTTCTGCTTCTATGCTTTCCCTGATATACTCGGAGATTCTGAAAATGCTTCGCTTGTGGGATCTGCTAAATTTTGATGTTGAGATTTTCTTCCCTCATGATTCTTATGGTTCTCCCAGAGGCTATCTTAAGCAGAAAAGTAAGGAGTCTGATCAACCACATATTATGACATCTGAATTATTATTGGTTAAGGTAATTCATGTTGTTTTATATTGAATTCTGCTCCCCCTGGATTCATTAGCATTTGTACATCCTCAAACCCTGTCTTTCTTTTTCACGCTTTCTGCTAGGTGTGCTGCCTGTCTTGGTTGTTGGTTTTATTAAATAACAACCATCTTTCACTATGGTTATGTGATTACGAAAATCGAGAGAGGGAATGGTCTGAAATGCAATTTGTTACCAACAAATCTCAGAATGATGCTTGATAGCACTTCCATTGTACCAAACTAAATCTAGCTTTTGCATTATTTTGCCCCGAAACGAATGTCACACTTTTGAATATCAAAGGTTTGACAACCATAATCCACTTCTCTATGCAAAACAATTTTAGAAATGAAGGACAGTTTTAGAAAACAATTAAGAAGGCAAAAGGCTGAGAAATGAAGGACAGTTTTAGAAATTGCCTCGTAAGCTTAAACTCTTATCAGAAAAATTGAGTTTCTTAGTTCCTGTGCAATTCATGAACGTGACTTTCATTGGGAGCAGAGGAAGTAGTGAATATATTCCTCACTATCATTTCTGTTGTGATTAAATTTCTTAATTTGAGGCCATCTTAAACTTTCTACATCCATCATCGTTTGAGTCAGACTTGGTCAAATGATACGGTACTTGCAAATTTTTAGTTTTTGATCGAGCAGTATAAGATTCCAAAGGACTTATACTGTTATTTCTGCACATTTCCATATCTGTAAGAGAAAAAAATTATAAATAGTTCACATATCTACTTGTTCAAGTTCTCAATCCATCATATAGAGATGTCCCTGGTATTTAAACATTGACTTTGTGGGCAGATCTTGAAAGACTTGAAGGATGCTTTCTGGCCGTTCCAACTTGATCGTAGTAGAAGTCTATTTTTAAGGGCAGCAGAGGCTGCTAGCTGTTCTGATAGGTAAGAAAATGTTGATAAAAGGTTTTTGGCTTAGTTGTAATGCTGTACTCTTTACACAAAAATACTTCATATTGATTTTCATCTGTATTTGACGTCTAGATACCACTTCCTTTCTTCTATCAAACTTGTACTTACTACTACAGTGGCTTGGAACTTGCATCTGCCAAGGCTGCTCGGCATAGGCTAGAACGTGGTGTTTGGACCAGCGTACGTTTTGGGGATATAAGGCGTGCACTTTCTGGTATGTAGATTATGGTTATTTTCCCCTACAACTGAAGTCATATTACATTTGGTTAGTGTCTATGAAGCATGAACATGAAAACAACTTCGAGTCTATAAATCCTAAAGAACTAGGACATTGCTATCTCAAGGACATTGGAATACCCAGCTTAGCCTCTGTCCCAATTACTTGGAGTCGGCTACATTCGCCATTCTGTTTGGTCCAACACAAGATTATCATTATAATAACACTCACTCATATCCTTCTTAATTATTGCCGTTCATTTTAGTCTTGCTAGTCCCCTACCTATAGCACTATTCATGTTGTTATAATTACAATTCTTAACTGGTTTACTTAATGGTATGTGCTATATGTATAAAACCACCTCAAGCAATCTTCTCTTATATACCTTGTAGTGGATGTCTTTTCCTATCTTTTGAAGGCTTAAATCGCAATTTGATCATCCTATTTTGACAGAAAATGCATTAAGCTCACCCTACTATTTTTTTTTCTTAATTTTATCACTATACTTGGCATGTTGAGTTAATAAGCTCACTCAGCTTAACTTCGGTTAGTTTTGTTGGATAGAGGTCTGCGAAAAGACAATAATGCCCTGTAATTTTGGATGGAGGTCTACGTCAAAACTTGTCTCTCCATGGAAATCGCAACTGGGTTTGACACGAGCTGAGCGAGGTCGAGCTCGCGGACCTTGCCACTGACCTGATCGGCGAGGTTGCAGGTGGAATGGACATTAGAGAGCATGTGATCGGAGTCGGCCTTAACGATGTCGAGGACGTCGGATGATTTTTGGAGGACGGAGAACTGCTTGTCGAGATCGAAGCGGTGAGAGTTGATGTTCTCAAGTTCAAGATCTAGGGCTTGTTGGTAGGCAATGCACTCGTGGAGGAGGCAATTCATGACGGTGGCGTCGGTGAATTTTTGGACATGTTGTATGGCCTCGGGGGTTCTGAATTTGACAGAATTGACGGCGGTGGTTTGGTCATCGTCGGAGACAGAGATTGATCCATCTGGAGTCGATGTCATTTCCAAATCGCGATATATGAGTGATTGAGTTTGGGTGTTAGCAAACAAGCATTTGCTGAAATCTAATAAAAGTTGATGCAGAACCAAATAGAATTGGAATTGATTTGATTGATGTCAAAATCCTGGCTTCTTCTTCTTCCAAATTTAAAATCTTGGGATCAAAATATATGGAGATGGAACAAATTTTAAATCTTGGGATCAAAATCCTCACCGAGTTGTTGAAACTAGCATATTGGAAAATCATTTCCCATGGAGGAGAGAAGGTTTCGACAAATTTGAGAGATTCGGTTGGAGTGGAGCGAAAATTGGAATTTTTTCAAGGGCTTTTGTGGGGTTGATATTTAGTTTTTCGAGGTAGAGGATTTTTTGGCGGAATAGGAGGCCAGAGTTGGTGGTGGCGGCATTTAGGAGTTTAGATTTGGGGAATTTGGTGGGGGAGGGGATAGGGTTTTGGGGGGAGAGAAAATTGGGCCGTGGAGAGGGAAGTAAAGTCGAATTATCATTTTCTGTTGGGTTTGAAGTTATGAGAATACATCACTTCGCTTGAATGTGGTGGAGATTGTTGTGGAATTGAAGAATTGCCGGTGACGAGGCTAGGGTTAGGGTTTTGAAGAGGGACATGGACTCATGGTGGGAGAATCACTTTGAGTAAGGATATTTTCGGGTTTCACAAATTTTATTAAGGTTTCTAACAAAAAAACTGGATGGCGTGATGAATGGGCAACAACATGCCAAGTATAGTCATGAAATTAAGAAAAAAAATACTTCCTCCGTCCCGGATAAATATTCCTACTTTCTATTTTGGGATGTCCCAACTAATGTTCCTAAAGACTTTTGATCTACCTATTCTCTATTATTCTTCCTAATATACCCTTAAAGCTTCATTTAATATAACACATCCCAAAGAAATCCAATTATTTAAAATAGTTGAACTTAATTAATGTTCATGGGTATTATTGTCAGAACACATTTTAGAGCACATCATTAATTATGTTTCTTAATTCCTGTGTTTTATCCACTAGGAACATTTATCCGGGACGGAGGGAGTAATATGTGAGCTTAATGCATTTTCTGCAAAGTAGGGTGACTAAATTGCGATTTAAGCTATCTTTTAAATGTCTTTAGTTCAAATTAAATTTGAACTGTTCTAGTTTTATCATGCATGGACATGGAAATAAGGAGAAACATTTTATTTCAAAAAGGTAGCTATCTACATCAAATACATCTCATCTTTGGACAATATTATAAATTTTACATGCTTTTGAGTGTGTATACGAAAACTGTTATACATGATACACCTACATGCACACACACGCGCGCGCACACACACACACACACAAACATGTATATATATATATATATATATATATATATTCCCTCCGCTCCAGGGAAAGAGTCCACTATACTATTTTTGGATGTTCCATTTAAAGAGTCCACTATCAAAAATTATGCTTACAATTTCCATAACCTTTCATATTTACCCTCCACTTGTGTTGTAAGCATCTTGTTTGTGTTTAAGTATTTTATTAATTATGACCAACTTCTATGATACTAATATATCATTTAATTATTATACTTCTTAAACGTGGACTCTTTGGGTGAAACGGAGGGAGTATTTACTTATTTATTTGTACTTATATATATATATATGTGTGTGTGTGTGTGTGTGTGTGTGTGTGTATACACATATATACATAAATGGGACATCCGTAGGAAGATATGATCAAACATAATTGGCTTAAAGTTGCTTCAGTAGGTCAGATGAACAAACATGATTCAGTTCTTACATCACTAAGTCTGCATCTGGACTGAAAGAAATTCCAAGATTATTAATAGCAAAAGCTATCATAAATTCAGCTTTAGGAGCGTCTAACTTTTATAGCCTCAACAAGGTATTGGTGGGCAGCTTTTGGTTTGTTAGTGTAGTCTATCTTGTCTTTTTGATTCGAGTTTTGGTCTTTTGTAATGGTGGATATCTTATCCACTCCTTTTTCCTCTTGAAAGCTTCTTTTTCTATCAAAATCAATATTTTACCTGAAAGGAATATTTATTAAATATTGCATGGATTTCAGTTTTCTTGGAAGTAGATGATAGTAAAATCGTTTAATCAGGCTACTTGTCGCTCTTCTTATGTTGGACACCATGAGAGCGTATGTTTGCCATTCTAGATCCTCCGTCTATTAGGCATTTGCTAATGTTTCAAATGAGAGTGGTTTTGAAGAGTTCAAATATAGCATGTGGATTTCATAACTCAGTCCTGGAGCTTTTAGATTCATAAGAAAGTGGGTATTGCATGCAGTTGAGATGGCCTATCAAATTCAGATATTGATAAATTGACCAGAGCATTAAAGAATGTAATTTCACCGTTTTCGAACAAATTGTCAGGGCTTACAAACATTGTTATAAAATTAGATTTTTGGTTAGAAATAGAAAAATAACAAACTGGAGGACACGATGTCCA
Source organism: Platycodon grandiflorus (assembly GCA_016624345.1). Lineage (NCBI taxonomy): Eukaryota > Viridiplantae > Streptophyta > Magnoliopsida > Asterales > Campanulaceae > Platycodon > Platycodon grandiflorus. The sequence continues at coordinate 22,696,297 of CM028368.1, forward strand.
CCAAAGGAAAGAGCAAATAGGGAAGAAAAAAGGGAACGCGAAAAGAAAAGAACATGTAAAGAACAGCAAAATGCTTTCCAATTCCTCTGCTCAAATCCATAATCAGCATCCCTCTAAAAGCTCCCAAAGCAGAGAGCGAGAGGCAAGGGAACAGTCTCTCCAAAGAGGAAATGGAGGCGCTGATCTTTAAAAGTCACAGAGTTCCTATCCGTCCACAGGCACCATAATGTACCAAACAAGCTACAATGCTACAAGCACTTGCCATCTTACCACCCCCACAACTTCTAAAAGTGTAGAAGAAGTCCCCCCAATAGAATGAGGGAAAAGGAAAAAAAAAAAAAGAAAAAGAAAAAGGATGCTTTAATGCTCACATAGATGGAGATTGCTGTAAGCCAAGGAGTTTCACTACATTGGAGAAGCATGAGGGGTTATATTGGTACTTGTAAGGAATCTAAACCGGATTCCATACAACTTTTGGAAAATATCTAAAAATTAGAGTAAATTGTCTTTTTAGTGATATATTGACTGATTTATACATAAAGGGCATTCTTTGTATAAGAATGTTAAAACCCATAAGCACTAAGGTGCTTATTTATGTAGTGAATAGATAAAGTTATAGGTATAGACGTATAAATTTCTGTTTCTTAAATCATTCATGCTAGTTTCTATACTGTTGATTCAAATTGATTTGCATAAAAGATCTACTCCCTCCATCCGTAGTTGAGTGTCTCTTTCTTGAATTTTTTTTGCCCCTAAATGAGTATCCCTTTTTGTAGGAAGTTACTAAATTCACCTTGTTATCTATCATGCCCCATTGTGCACTTGCAATTCTATAGTGCGGACAGGAAGGTCATTCATGTGTCGTGCCATTACTTTTTTTGCTGTAAAGAAGGCTGTGTCACTTTCTATTATAAACAAAAATCTGCACTGCTCTGATTTGGTTCTCACCTGCATGTTTTTCTTTTGGGCAGCATGTGAACGGCTAATTATTCTTGCAACTGATTCGAAAGAATTAAGAGATTACAGTGTTCTCCTTTACCACTGCGGATTCTATGAGGAATCATTACAATATCTCGAGCTATATCAGGACACTCAGGTACATTCCACTGCAACTTGGCGGACAAAAGCTAGGATTTCCTCTCCTTAATTATATACTTATAATCGAGATTATTGCAGAAATCTTCCATGCTTAAGCAATCACCGGATTCCTTGACTGAATTGGAGGAAGATGCTGTGGAAAAATTGATGATTCGTCTTAAACTCATCTTGATGGAGGGAGGATGGTACAGGCCTTCGTCACTTGGAAGTTTTCTCTACAAAAATACTGAACCATGGTAATACATCCGTTTCAACTGTCTTACCTCAGTCGGTTTTCATGTACTTTAAATTGTGGTTTGTTAATACTAGCTTGGAGTCAGAGATAAGATAACTCTACAACATGGGATCAAATCCTGACACAACATTTAACAGAAGAGTGGGAATCAAGAATCTTGACATGGTGGTCGTGCCTGTAGATACAATAAACCATGCATTTAGCTTAAGGCGTTGTTCTCTTGCCTTTATACCTTGTAATAACAAATTCTCCCATTGATAGTGTGGAGCAGAAGCCAGAAAAGATTGTATATAATCACACATCGCATGATAGCAAACATTGAATGATTCTTCACTCTAATCGCTGACTGCCTGATTTTGAATGTGTAGAAGCAGATATAATGAACTCCAAGCACTTGTAAGTTGTAAATAGTCTGTGTAATACAATCTTCTTGTTTCAGTATACTTGGTATACATACTACAGATAATGTGTGTAGTACCAAAAGGAATTTAAAGCTTTTCTTCTGGCTGATACTGGGAAGACCATCGAGTAATGCAACCAAATATCGTGTATAGAAAGAAGGGTTGGTTTTGCTATTAGTCACCTCATTGCTGACTTTGATTAGAGGTTCCGGAGCTTGACTAAGAGCATGTACAACGAAGCTACCCACATTGGGAAGCGTGTACGACCAATTATAAAATTAGAGAAACACATGAAAAATTTGTAAAAAAAAAAAAAGATACAAACCAAGTTTCTATTTATAGAGAAAAATGTATACTTTAATAAAAAAAATATATATATATATATATATAGGTTTTTTTGTGGTTAAAAAATAGCCAAAAATTGGAAATAATCAAATTTGAAGAGAGAGGAGATGAAAATGGAGGAAAACTTGAAAATTTTGTAAAAAATTTAACTGGTGTTTAAATAAAATAAACTAAGTCTCTATTTATAGATAAAAATGTGTATTTTAATACAAAAAAATAAAAATAAAAAAGAAGATTTTTTTTGTGGTTGAAAATGACCAAAAATCGCATGAAAAGAATTTGTTACAGTGCTGTCAGGTGCTACAGTGCATACGAGTTTTTTTTGTGTGGCAAAAACCAGAACCAAAACGGCGTAGTTTTGGTGTCTTTTGAGCCTAAACTACGATGTTTTAGAGGAATTATTTTGAAAAAAACGTCCTAAGCTCTGCAAAGCTCTGGGAGCAAAATTTGCTCCTCAAATCACTTTTTGTTTAATAAGCAACGCCCATGCTACTCCGTCGTTTCTCAAAATCTCACCAAGCTCCCCAAATATACAATAATACTACTAAATATTCATTGTATATTTGTATTTCTAGAAAAAGAGTTTCTAACTTGATGAGTCCAATTCTTGGTAGGTTGCTTTGAAATATCCATTTTCAATTAACACAAATTAGACAATTTCAACCATCTTTGATTGGTCGGTTTGAAAGTTGGAATGATTTTCTGGATCTTTGGCTTGAGCTGACATGGTGCATCATAATTGATCTCAGGCTTTAAAATTGCTCATGTGGCCTATCTTTTTTCAATTCTTGAATCCCAGAATGCTTGGACCTTTTGTTTTTAACCTCTTTAAGCCCCCCGGGAGGAATCAACCGTCGTTATCAGTATTTTACGATACGATACAAATATGTGATGATTGATTTGTATCTCATGTGCATATTTTATTTGACAAGATATTCTATGGTATATCTTATGACACATTATTGTCTTATAATATGGACTTGGACCAAAAATTATATTATAGGAGTAATTTTAATAAAAATTATTTTTCCTTACAGAGTCGGCGTATAAAGAGCATATAAAAAGTCAGAGCTTTTAAAACTAAATTATTTCTTAAAACATTTTAGGTTATCATTATATTGAATAATATTTTAGTGTAAATTAGTGAAACACAATTTTTGAGTCTTAGCTTATAAATATTATGATTCTACTTATTATAGCTTTCTCAAATATTTAATGAATATACTTATGAGTGGGGCTATTAATACATCATTTTTTAAATAAACCACCCCTCTAAATTTCTAACCACCCTAAATTCTAAATACACCTCCCATGATTTTTCTATTTTACCCCTTCTTAAATTATAAACTTTCTCCATACTCCCACATCCCCTCCTCCCTCCCTGCCCGCCTCCTATCCCATCTTTTTCCCTCCCACAGCCCACCTCTTCTCCTCTCTTCTCCCTCTTTTAACTTCTTTTTTCTTGCCAGACTTCCCCTCCCTCCTTCCCTCATCTTTTTCTTCCCTTCCCTTCCCTTCCCTCCTCACGTCACTCCCTTCTCAAAACCTTCGAAAAATTTCACCGAAAAACTTTCGCTCGAGGTGTTCGGCCATGGTTGACTGAACAATTGAGTGTTGTTCGGTTAGGGCTAGTTGAATGACACTTGGTTGTTCAGTCAACCATGGTCGAACACTTGTAGCGAAATTTTTTGGCGTTTCGTACCCAGCAACACTCGCCAAATTCACAAACCTTTCTACTATCCTCTGCATCCAGCTGATTTTTAGGGTTTGCTTCAACGTCTTGTCAAAAACTTTTGCCTCGTTAATTGCACCAGATTACAAGTAATGGTTAGAAATTAGGAGAGCTTTTGATTTCTCTGGGAGATACTTTTTTTCCGGTAACAATGAAGGGTGATGGCGTTGGTAATAATGGGGGTGGGAAAAAAACAAAAGGGAAATTAGGAGTGGGATTGAGGAGTGGAATTAGTGGAGGTGTAAATTAAAAAGAAATGGAATGTATTTAGAAGGCCTAAGGGTAAGATGGTCTTTTTAAATGATTGCATTTTTGTAATAAAAAAGGAGAGTATATTTAGAGGAAGAGGGGGTGTTAATAGCCCCACTCTATACTTATATCCACTTATAGTTCCAATTCCTCAATATATTTCATAATTTCAGGTGAAATATTTGAAATTGTGTATTTTTATATGCAAAATGTATCTGACGATATACGGAACGTATTTCGATACATATCATAAAAATAAAATTACAATACTCGATATGTATCCCAGTTTAGTAACTATAAGATCAACATTCATCTCCTTAATCTATTTTGGGATGTCCCAAAAATTTAGAAAGTTATCACTTTTAGTAATGAGATAGAAATGAATTGAATTTTATGGATCTTACACCAACGAAAAACGACTTAACATGAAAACGAGTTAAAGATAGAATAGTGCTAAATGACACTTCCCAAAAATGCTAAATGACACTGCCTGGGCAAATTTACTATTTTGCCCATGATTTTATTATTTTAATAGAAAATTTTTTTTTGACAAGACCGCCACCTCTAGGCGGTTCTAATGAAGGAAGACCCCCTCGGGGTGGCGGTCCTATGGAGGTTTCGTTAAAAAGTTAACGATTCCATTAACTTTTTAACGAAAATGTTAACTTTAAGCTATTAAAGTTAACATTTTCGTTAAAAAATTAACGAAATCGTTAATTTTTTAACGGAACCCCGAGGGGGTCTTCATCCATTAGGACCACCACCCCTTGGGGGTCTTCCTCCATTAGGACCGCCACCCCTTGGGAGTCTTCCTCCATAGGACCGCCACTCCTTGTGGGTCTTTTTTTTTTTTTAGTAATTGAATTAGGGGTAAAATAGTATTTTCCAAAGGGGAGGGTGGTGTCATTTATCATTTTTGAGGGGTGTCATTTAGCACCTATGTAAAGAGTAAAGAAAGTTTACATAGTCAAATGGGGATGGATTCTTTTTGAGATACAGCCAGCCAGGGTCTATATCTTTTTTAATTAAGGATCTGTAAATCGTGTAATAAGGTCAATATAAGTAGTTTGAAATAAGCACAAAGTAGACACAATAACACACCTCACAACTCTGGAAATGCATTGACTGATTTATTAAACAATTTCAATTAAACTTTATATATATATATATATATATATATATATATCCTTTACAGGAGGATAAGGAATACATAAAACATGAGTAACAATCACATACAAGTAGTGGACTTTGTTACTACTGACTAACTCAATCACAAATCTTATCAACCTGACTCCTACCTAAAAATCAGGAGCTTATTTGCTGAAATATTCAAACAACTAACAACTTTAAATCCAAGCTTAACAGTTTACTTCTACACTACTGCATGGCTTACATGAGTTAACCTATTCTTCTTACAACAAATGCATTTTACTTTCTTTTTGAGCTTGTTCAAAAAAAAAAAAAACAAATAAATTTTAAGCAATAAACTTTTATTGCACTTAAATATTTTATTTGATTTTAAAAATATTATGTTGCTCTTATATGATATATAGCACAAGAAAAGATGCAATAGTAGTGTAAATTAAAGAAAGAATATAAAAAGTCAAATATAATTTAAGAAGTTTGATTCTCTCTCTTAAATAATAATAATAATAATAATAATTATTATTATTATTTTAATTATTTTAATTATTATTTTTAGGCTTAAATTGCAATTTGGTCACCATACTTTGTCAGAAAATTCATTAAGCTAACCCTACTTTATTTTTTCTTAATTTCATCACTATACTTTGAGTCATTAATAAGCTCACTGAGCTTAACTTCCGTTAATTAAGTTGGATGAAGGCCTGCGAAAAGACCAAAATGCCCTTTACCTTATAATTTTTTGATGACTTAAATCGCTATTTGGTCACCCTACTTTAAATAATTTAAAGGTTAAAATCTCAATTTGTTCACTTTCGAAAATAGTTAAAAGGACTCAAATACCCCTCTTTTTATATTATTTTTACTTTTTTATTTTTATTTATTTTTTTTTGACAAAAGAATAAATCTATATTGCTTGATTTTTTCCAAAGAGTAGCGTTATTAACACCTCCAAAATCTATTAATACACCCTCTTAATTTCCTCTTATCTCTTTCTTTTTCCCCTTCTCCAAATCCTAAGTCACTCACCCACCTTCAAGTTGAAGAAGAAGCCATCAATCACAAAACCGGAGGACTAATTGTGTCCTCCATCGTGTCAGACCCGTCTTTGTAAAATCCTTAATCAATCAGAAGCTTAGGCATGGTCGAGAGATCTAGATGGATCTACCTATCACCTTTCTCTCCATTACCGACATGCTCAAATCACAAGCTGTCACTTTCTCATTCCAGTCAACCCTGGGTAGGGAGATTAGATCTGGATTATATCTCTAACTAATATGAAATAGCCTATTATTGAATATGCGAATGGATCTTCGATTGACAGAAATGAGAATAACGAAGATCGAGTTGAGGATGAATTTTAGGAGGAAAATTCTGCTAGAAGTGAGCTAAAGGGCCATTGCTGGAAACCGTGGTCGATCGCTTCAACCATAGTGGTGTGGGCTCATCAAACTTCTTTCATCTAGGGTACGACACCAGGATGAAATCGATGGAGCGGCCTTGGTAACCCTAACAAACGTCGCCGTGAAATTTCGATAGATTGGCATATGTGTGTTGCAGCAATTAAGCGTGGAGTTATGATTCTGATGATTTCTTCACCGAGTGTTTCAAGAAGGGTTGTGGGTTTTTGATGATTTTGGTCCATTTGGATTTCAAAAAATTGGATTGATTTGGGATTCTTGAAGGAGTAAGGGGGTACGTGTAGATTGAGCTTGGAATGAAGAGATGCTGATTTAGGTGTCTGACCTTTTTCCCTAGAATCTGGGATTGAATTCTGCGCCTCCGTCTGATGAAAAACTGAGGAAAGGAACCCAATTGCAAATTGGGATGAAACCGAGTAGCTTGGTTGGTTGTTACTAGGAGTAAACAAAGGAACCCATGGCCACCGTCTCTGCCTTCTCTTCCCCTCCCTGGTCAAACCCTAACCCTAATTTCGACCTCCTCAAACACGATCCAATCACCAATGAAAAGCCTAGCTGCACAATTTCTAGGTTTTTGTTTGTTCTTGGTTGCAATGAATTTTAATATTTTTGTAAAGGCATTTTCAGATTTTTCGGAAAATTTTAAGCTTTTTATTAAAAAATCTGGACGAAGTGATGAGCTTGATATTTATGTCTAAGTACAGTGATTAAATTCAGAGTTATTAGTAACTTTATTTTTGGGATTTAAAAAAATAGTAAGCTTTTCATCCAAAAATCTGGATGGAGTGATGAATGTGGGATAAATATACCAAATATGAAATTGTAAAAAAAAAAAAAGAAGATGCATTTTGAATTTATATCTCAAACACATTTATAAAAAAAAAAAGATGTGTTTTAAAAAAATTACGTTTTAAAAAAGCTGTATTTTAAAAACGGTGCACGAAACGAATTTTAACAATAATTAAAACACACACAAACTATAAAAACAACTTAAGCCATCAAGTCTAAACAAATTCCCTTTAACCATGCTAAATAACACCCCCCCAAACATGCTAAGTCACACCCCCCCCATGAAAGTTACACCCTTGCCCTTGAAACTCCCCATCCTCCATCCTCTACACCAGGGCCCCCCTCATCCTCCATCCTTCACACACCCCCTCCCCCCCCAGCATACCACCCCTTCCCTCCCTCCAACGCACACAGCCACCCCTTCCTCCCTCCAAGACACCCGCCCTCTCCTCCCCCAGCCCCCCCTATCCCTCCCCAATAGCCAGGCCCCCTTCCCCAACAAACCCCCTTCCTCCCCAACAAATTAATGTGCTAAATGACACCCCTCCTCCTAAATGACACCCCCCTTTTATTATTATAAATAAATAATCTTACTCTCTCTCTATATTCTAAATCTAACTCTCTCTCTAAATTCTAAATAATCTAACTTTCTCTCTAAAGATATTAACTTTCGGGTTTTTTTTTTAAAAGGTATGTTTTCAACACAACTAATTATTTTTTGCGTTTGTTATTGAATTTATTAGCATTATAATTTGATATATTAGCATTATAATTTGATAGGATTTTTTTTTCAAAAAAGGTATGTTTTCAACACAACTAATTATTTTTTGCGTTAGTTATTGTATTTATTAGCATTATAATTTGATATATTTATTGTTATAAATGCAAAAATTAATTGTTATAAATGTAAAAAATAATTAGTTGTGAAAAAAAATTATTAATATATATTAGCATTAAAATTAGGTGGTCTTTTTTGACGATTTCGTTAATTTTTTTTTAATTTAGCCCCTTAAATTCACAATTCCGTTAAAAATTTAACGGATCCGTTAAGTTTTTAATGAAATATGGAGGACCGCCCCCCCTGGGGGTCTAATACATTAACACCGCCCCCCCTAGGGGTATAATACATTAAGACCGCCCCCCCCCTAATACATTAACACCGCCCCCCTAGGGGTTAAAATTTTTTTTTTCCAGTTTATTTTATATAATTTTATATAATTATTAAAATATAATTTTATATAATTATCAATATATAATTTTATATAATTAGTAATATATAATTTTATATAATTATTAATATATATTTTATATAATTATTAATATTTGATTTTATATAATTATAATATATTTTTATATTTAATTTTATATAATTATTAATATATAATTTGGTAATAATTATTAATAGATAATTTTATATAATTAATAATAGGTAATTTTATATAATTATTAATATATAATTTTACATAATTATTAATAGTTAATTTTAGTTTATTATATAAGTTTATAAATTTAATTTTAGTTTATAAATTATTAATATATAATTTCATATAATTTAATTGTAGCTTATAATTTAAAATCATTTAATAAATATATAATTTCAAATTATTTAATTTAATTTTATAATTTTAGTTTTGAAATTAATATTATTGTTGATTTAATTAGTAATAGTAATATATTTATAAATAAAATGTGCACAAATTAATATTTAATTTAAGTTTAATATATAATTTATATAATTTAATTTTATTCTATAAATTATTAATATATAATTTCATATTATTTAATTTTAGTTTAGAATTTAATATATTTGTTTATTTAATAGTAATAAGATTTTAAACTAAAATTTGCACAAATTAAATTTATTTTGTGATATTTTAATATATAATTTCATGTAATTTAATCGTAATTTATAATTTTATGAAATATTTTGAAATCGTGGAATAAATATATAATTTCATATTATTTAATTTTAATTTTGAAATTAATATAATTGTTGATTTAATTTGTAATAAGATTATTAAATAGTATTTGCACAAATTAAATTTATTTTGTGATACTTTAAAGTGACTTATTATATATTAATTACACAATTTTAAATAATATTAGCATAAACAATTAAAATTACGTTAATATTTGTAATTTTAGGTTATAGTTTCATAAAATTAATTTAATTTATTGTTATGTTTTACATAATTTATTTTTAGTTTGTATAAACTCTTCCTTTGTTTTTGCAATTATTTGTTGTTAAACACTTAATTTCATTAAATTTAATTTACGACTGATAAGTTAAATTCATATGTGTTATGTTATAATTAGGTGTATTACTTTAATTTATAATTTTATTTGTAGTACGTTAATATAAATTACGTTAATATCATATTTTTACGGTGATATGTAGATGTCAGGCGTAGGTGGGAGTGAATGTGGTACTGATAGAAATCTTGGAAAGAGGCCCGTAGGTGATGGGGATGAAAACTTGTCACAGTATTCAGGCTGACTTAAAAACCGTTGTATCGTTGCATCTGCGCGATCTAGACAGCAACAACGATTTCAGATGCAGCTCGAGTTTGAAAGACAACTTGAACAGCGACAACAACACTCACAGCAACGGCAACACGAACAGCAGCAACATCATTGGAGTCGGAAGGTTGAACACAATTTGTCAACTTCTGATTCACTCGGCTATTCACCACATTTTGATCAGGGTCCCACACCTATTAGCGTTCCTGTTCCCCTTTTTTTTTCAAATGTTGATGAGGTTCTTGAGGTCGAGGCTAGGATTCCGGCGGACAGGTCGCGGTACTTTGAGTCTACTCCTGACTCGTCCCAAGTCAATAGTCGAGTCATGATTTCGGGATCAGGAAAGGGCAATGCGGCGAGCGGAGATATTTTTAGGTCATTTCATGGAGAAGGGGGTTTTGAGCAGACTAAAGAGGAGGAGGAGGAGGAGGAGGAGGTAAAGGAGGAAGAGATTGTTCCACGTAGAGGTCCGACGCGACGGAGAGGAGGTCCAGCACCAGCACGAGTGGGTTCTCGAGGTAGAGGACAGGGTCAACGTGATGATTATTGGAAGTTGACATATCCACTTGAAGGTGGGCCCACCATCGTAGATTTACTGGTTGGCTTTCGTGGTCATATTGCATATGCAATATGGAATGGCACGGTAATAGTTATTTATTTATTTATTTTCATTCTTAATAAAAATAATATTAATTATTTATGCTAATATGAATTATGTTTTTTTCAATAGGAACGTGGACCCTTAAAAGGAATGACCGGTGCCGATCGGGTGATTACGTGGGATATTTTTGATCAACAGCCTAGGAGCTGGGTGCAAACATCAGGTTTTATGCACTTGCGAGGTTGTATGTATTCTGAGTTGAACATGCCGTTGATCTCGTCTTTTATTGAGAGATGGCACCCGGAAACTAATAGTTTCCATATGCCTTTTGGGGAATTGACGATCACTCTTCACGATGTCTGGTATCTATTAAGGGTACCTGTAGAAGGGAAACCAGTCATCACCAACAGCACAATTCCATGTGTCAAGACCCAGTTAGGGTGGTTATTGGGTATGACTGCTGCAGAGGTTGATCAAGAGTGGAGATGCAGCACAATCAGATTCAACACGCTTCATACGCGTACAGGTTCTCATGGGACAAGTCCCCATAGAAAAGCGACTGGTTATATGATATGGTTGTTGGGTGCCACTTTGTTTATGGAAAAACACAAGTCGCGGCTTAGTGTTCATTTTCTGGAGTTTTTAGAACCAGTAGAGGAGGTGTCATCATACCGTGGGGTACAAGGGCACTTGCCTATCTATACCGACAGATGGGTGTGGCATCACGGGCTGAAACTGCTCAAATTGGAGGATGTCTGACACTGCTACAGGCATGCTGAAATTTTTTTTATGTTATAAGTTTTTAAATTTTCATTCTAGTATTTCTGGTTATAATTATTTTATATCGTGTGCAATTGTTAGGCTTGGATATAGGAGTACTTCCCAGCCTTTCGACCAACTAGAAAAACTAATTGGAGCAGTGAACAGCAACCTTATGCAGCTCGTTGGGTCTACAAGGCCGGCCGAAGATTGGACCCTACTGCTGTGGAGCAGTACAGGCGACGACTCGACAAGTACACCTCGCAAGAGGTAAGTTATATATTTGTAAACTATAATATTCTTGAGTATTTGTAACTTAATTTTTTTTTGAAGTTCAGTGTGGAATTGATATATGACTATTTAATATTATAACAGGTGCAATGGACTCCATTTGGGATTAAACCGAATGAAGATGTCCCGATTAGTCTGTGGAATGGCATCATTCATTGTAGGACCATTACAGAGCCATACATGCCTGTACGGTGTTTGCGCCAGTTTGGTTATGTTCAAGTAATTTCGCCCGAGCCATTCATCCCCAAAAAAGTGCACAGGGGTCCAAAGCCCCTCAAGTATGTATGTGATCACGACAAGATGAGGATACTTTGGGACCAGTGGCGTATGTACGTCTTGGCACCTGCCGCGTATAATACAACAAGAGTCCGATACCCAGCTGACGCTTCACCGGGGTATTTAGAGTGGTTTGCACCACGATCTCATCTAAAGGTGGATCCGATTGATGCTGATTTTAACGATGAAGCCCCTCATGAACTTGAACTTACTCAGATGTCTGACGCTACTGTGAGTACTATTTCATCTATATTTAATTCTTGATCTATTTCATCTAGGCTTAAAATTGTTGATTTAAGTTATTGTGTTTAAGAAATGTCGTATTTTATCCTTTTCTTATTACAGCGACTACAGTACGTAGGTGCTCGTGTAAAATACCTCGACCAATGGAGAAAAGGACAATACGATACGGAGGAGGTGGCATCAGCCGTTGACGAGATTTGCGAGCACTTAGTATATTTTTAGTTAATGTACTATCTGCAGTTTGTTTAAGTTTATGTACTATTTTAGTTTAATTTTCCGTTAATGTATTATTTTGGACTTATTTCATATTATTTTCTCGACTTGATGAGCTTATTTAAGATATCATTTTTTTAGTTTAAAAAAATGCGATATGTTTATAGACAACGTTAGCATAAAAAGGAAAAAATCATGATACACATAAGATAAGCTAATATTCAAACGAAAATAGGTCTTTTTACATAGGGCGTGGTGGTTTCATCATATCTGCCCACTTTACAGCGAAAGTATGTTTACGATCCATCCAAAGATTTTCCCAATGTCGAATGTTGGGATCACAAACTAACTCCCAACCTGTATACACCCTAGGCATCGGACAATCGTCAGGCAACTGAAGCTTAATGAAGTGAGTAGCGCCGTATACTAACCCAAAGTTAATATACTCAGATGGGGGTTGGTATCCTGCGAGAGTAGACCGTAATGGCAAGAACGTGGAGCAAAAGTGACTTATTGAGAAACACTGTACAATCTTCTGATACCTTGTTGCTACAACGTATCCAAGGTCACCCAAACTTAACCAATGTTCCTCACCGCACGGTCCATCGAAGTGTGTACAGATATGCAAGGCACCCATTCGAACATCAGGATTTAAAGTGTGATCATAAAACTCGTGGTGATCAGTCAGCTCCTTGATCAAATCATACCTCACACGTTGCCAATATCGTTGGCTGCCATACTCAAACTCCGCAATAACTCGAAAGTCGTAGTTTCCATCACTCACCACGTCCTTATAATCTTCTATGCAATCCACAATGAATGCTGGGATCGCATTTGCAAATGGAAATGATGGTGACGTGGTACTCATCGATCGCCGACCTCGACTTTGACTTTGACTTTGACTTCGACCTCGACCTCGACTGGAATCTGGTTTCGACGTAGACATTGGATCAGTATCTGGAGTTCTTGAGTATTTCCTTTCAGTGTGCTCCCAGTCAGATAATTCCCTCTTGGTCGAGTTCCCCCTCGGTCGGCCTTTATGTGGCACAGCTTGTGGAGCCCCTTGTTGATAAGTCTGGCAATGCAGCAGTTGATAAAACCTGCTCGCATATACCAACTTACTCGTGTCATCCAACTGATCCGCCTCATCAAAAATACTATTCATTATATCTGAAGGAGTTTGTCTTGTCGTAGACGCCGTATATTCTCCCTCAATTTGTAGAGTCCTCCAAAAAGGATGAATATCGACAGGATTGATGACACCTTCACTTTGATCCACTTGACGCATCTCATGGAGACATGGTAGATCGCTTAAAAGTCGGAGCACACAACCACAAGAATCTTCGTCTAATATAATTTTTGGTTTCTCATACTCATCAGTGAACCGATGCCACTCTGTGTGCAGCTTTTTAAGTGCGGCGTGAGATACATTGTATTTCAGTAGGCGAAGCACGGATAATTCCCTGGTGATTTGATATCTGACTGTTATATCATGCTCAAGTGTGGACTTTATCTCATTAATCTGTAGCTCTACAGCACAGTGAATGTGCGGGAATAGAGTATCGAAACCCATACTAGCCGTGCCTAACCACCTCTTGAGTTGCGAAAGAGTGCTTTCCACCCTGTAAAACATCTATAATTCTTAGTAAACATAATTTATAAGTATTTAAATTACACAACTGATGCTTTGTAAAAGTAATACTTGTTTGACAAAAAAAAAAAAAAAATACAAGTAATACATGTTTGTTGTAGTATTGCTGAAATGTAAATAATTTTTGGTCCATGCCGTTACAAAATTCTCTTTGTATGGATCCAACCACTGCATCTTCAAATATCTAATTAAGGCCGATCGGGTGCCCCATGTTTCCTCCAACCACATCACATGTTGCATGTACTCCATCTCAGTTTCGGCATCTATTAAGTTTCACCATCTCCACATAAATGCGTTGGAATAGTTCTTATGCTTGACTAATTGAACTAAGAACTTTTCCACGTTCTTGGCGATATGTCTGCGACACAGTAAAAGTTTGACATTGGGAAAGAACATCTCCACAGCTTTCATTAAGGCCAATTCCCTGTCAGTGACAATAACTGTTGGAGCAACGCCAAGACCTTCGCACATCACCGAAAGTGCTTGTAATGCCCACTTGAAGGTATCCGATTTCTCATCCTTAAGAAATCCAAACGCGACGTGAAAATTTTTGCTTGTTGGAGTCACTCCAATAATCTCCAACAAAGGCATATCATACTTGTTGGTTTTGTATGTTGCGTCCATTATTAGAACGTGTGAAAATCTGCGCAACAAATCAAGGGACTTTGGGTGTGCAATTAAGAGATTCTCTATAACTTGATCCTGATCATCGTTTGAATGCCACTCAAAGTATCCATGTTCTTCAATTTTCCTGAAGAAAAATTGCATTGGAGTTGATTCGCCCATAAGTTTCCTACGCCACTTCTGTACCATATTCTGTATTTGGCGTATGTTGGTAACATTCTCGTGATCTTTGGATTTAAGGTGCTTTAGAATGTTCTTTGGCTTAATATGGTCGGCAATTAATGAACCAACAAGAATATCCTCTTTGGAGCCCGATCTTGATCTATGCCACTGACCAGACTCAGTTAACGGGTGGTTGTGTCTACACTTATCGCCCACATTAACTTTCCAAAAGCCCGATTGTTGTTGCACAAGTTTGATGGTGAACGGACAATTTATTTTCTTCGACCCTCGTAGGTTTCTATCCTCCATGTCAAGAATGCCAGTATATTTGTACTTACCGCTCCTCTCATAACCATAACATACACCAATTCGGTCACCCGATAATATTTTTGTTCGCCTAATGATTAAATAGTTGTTTGCAGCTCATGATTAAATAGTTGTTTGCAGCATGAGCAGCATCCATAAGCCATTCATTACCCAATTCTCGAGTTGCAAATAATATGTCTGTTGTAAAAACCTTGCTTTGATCTGGACCTAAAAATATGTCTTCTGCTCCTTCATTTGATGTCTGACAAATAATTAAAAAATATTAGCCAAATTAACATAATTTAATTTCAATAAATATATATTTATAAAATGTCTATTTTAAAGAACATAACATTAACTTAATAAATTTTATTTTAATTTACATAGTTAAACTTAATTATGTAAAACATCACAGTAAAATTAAATTAATTTATATGAAATTATACACTAAAATAAAAAATATTAACGTAATATTTAATTATTTATGCTAATAAAATTTTAAATTGTGTAATTAATATATAATAATTATATTAAAATATCCATAAATACATGTAATTTATGCAAATACTATTTAATAATCTCATTACTAATTAAATCAACAATTATATTAATTTCAAAACTAAAATTATACAATAAAATTAATTAATTAATAAATATGAAATTATATTTTTATTGCATATAAAATAAAATGAAAAATTAAAATTAAATTATATAATCTTATTGCTATCAAATAAACAAATATATTAAATAAAAACTTAAATTAAATAATATGAAATTATATATTAATAATTTATAAACTAAAATTAAACTATGTAAAATTATATATTACACTAAAATTAAATATTAATTTGTGCAAATTTAAGTTTATAAATATATTACTAATTAAATCAACAATATTATTAATTTCAAAATTAAAATTATAAGATAAAATTACATCATTTGAAATTATATATTTAATAAACAATTTTTAATTATGATGCTTTATAAATTACAATTAAATTATATATTAATAATTTATAAACTTAAATTAAATTATGTAAAATTATATATTAATTTGTGCAAATTCAAGTTTATAAATATATTACTAATTAAATCAACAATAATATTAATTTCAAAATTAAAATTATAAGCTAAAATTACATCATTTGAAATTATATATTTATTAAAAAATTTAAATTATATAAATTATAAATTACAATTAAATTATATGAAATTATATATTAGTAATTTATAAAATTAAATTAAATTTTATAAAATAATATATTAAAATAAAATTATAAACTAAAATTAGATATTAATAATTATAGAAAATTATATATATTAATAATTATAGAAAGTTATATTTATATAAATAAAAATTATATATTAATAATTATATAAAATTATGTATATATTAATAATTATATAAAAACTGAAAATAAAAAATTCAAACCCCCATGGGGGGGGCGGTTTAAACTATTTAAACCCCTAGGGGTGGGCGGTTTAAAATGTTTAAACCCCCAGGGGTGGGTGGTGTAATTCACTTAAACCCCTTGGAAGGGGCGGTCCTCTTTTCCAGGTTTTTTTTTTTTTTTTAAGTTTATTAAAAAAAATAATTATAAGTTTTAAACTAACTTTAGACTAAATTAGCATATATAAAATTGCAAAAATTAAACTAAGCACAAAACATAAATTTAACATAATTTAAACTAAAACAAAACATAAATTTAACATAAACTAACTTGATTTAGATCCATTTTTTCAATTTGGTATAAATAAAAGGTAGGAATGTTTTTTTTAATACTAATTAAACAAAAATAATTATAAGTTTATTAAAAAAAATAATTATAAGTTTATTAAACAAAAATAATTATAAGTTTAAACTAACTTTAAACTAAATTAGCATATATAAATATGCATAAATTAAACTAAGCACAAAACATAAATTTAACATAATTTAAACTAAAACAAAACATAAATTTAACATAAACTAACATGATTTGGATCCATTTTTTTATATTTGGTATGAATAAAAGGTAGGAATATATTTTTTTAATACTAATTAAACAAAAATCATTATAAGTTTATTAAACAAATATAATTATAAGTTTAAACTAACTTTAAACTAAATTAGCATATATATAAATTTGCATAAATTAAACTAAGCACAAAACATAAATTTAACATAAATTAAACTAAAACAAAACATAAATTTAACATAAACTAATTACTTGATTAGGATCCATTTTTTAAATTTGGTATGAATAAAAGGTAGGAATGTAGGAAGATTCAGATAATTTCAGATTATTTTTGGTGTGTTTTTAAATGTATGAAATGGTTTTTTTTTTCAAGTGAAAAGTGGGTGAAAGGGGGGGCGTGGGGAGGGAAAGGGGGGTGTCTTTGGAGGGGAGGAGGGGGGGGCTGTGTGCTGGAGGAGCGAAGGGTGTGTGTGGAGGATGGAGGATGAGGGGGACTGGTGTGGAGGATGGAGGGAGGGAAGGGGGTGTGTGGAGGATGGAGGATTCGGGGCCCGGTGTGGAGGATGGGGGGTTTCAAGGGGCAAGTGTGTAACTTCCATGGGGTTGTGATTTAGCATGTTTAGGGGGGGGGGGTGTTATTTAGCATCACTCGTTCCCTTTATCTAAATTATTCTCAACTAGCTACTAGCTTTAACTCCCACCATTCTAATCAAATAAAACATTGTCGAGAATGTTGTGCAATGTTCCACGAGACTCGAACATGTAATCTTAATCCGAAGAACATGTTTGCGTAATGAAATTCAAGTAAATAGACCTAATTTTCTCCTAGCATTATCAGAGCTCTATCTAGTACAAAATGCTAGACACTTAGAAAAGATAAATTTTTTCAAACAGAATCTTCTTCAATGCAAATCTCTAATGCTGAGATGAAGAAGATGTGACATTTAGTTGAGAGACATCCTCTACGTGATTCTCTACTTCTAAAGGGTCACCTAGAGGATGTCTTTTTATTAACGTCATTTACCGTCAGTTTTTATTTTTGATGATGTGACATTTAGTTGTTACCGTCAATTTTTATTTTTGATGATGTGACATTTAGTTGAGAAGACATCCTCTATGTGATCTTCTACTTCTAGAGAGTCATATAGAGGATGTCTTTTCATCCACGTCATTTAATGCCAGTTTTTATTTTTATTTTTTATCGTCAATCAGTTACAGTGGGAGTAATTTTTATTTTTTACTTTTTATAAATAATTATAAAAATTATCACATCTAAAAAAATATTTTAAAAGAAGTCTTGCATTGGAGCACGTTTAGAAAGACGTTTAAAAAGAGGACTCTCTATCTTTTAAATTTTTTTTCAGATTTTCTTATTTAAATATGTCACATAAGAAAAATTAGATGATAGCATTAGAGATGCCCGCTCTCATAATTACGAGATCCATGATTGTGTGAATCTCTCAATAAAATTCAGATCTTCTATCATTCATATATTGTTTTTCTTCAAGAAATCGAATTAAAATTCCACTCCTACATATTTTAAATTAGAAGTGTTTATTTAAATTAAATGTACACACTGTCTTACCGAATCAATGGCCCGACTAATGAGTTGTTGGATTGGACGGCTATTATAATGATCTTGTCAATCCCCTCGATTCCCTACACATGGCTTCAAATAAGTGGAAGAATTATCGTTGATGAACTGTTATCAGTGATTTATTTTTTAAAAAATAATGATATGAGTACTTAAATACTACTTCCTCCGACACTTAATTATTGTTTTGTTTAATTCAATACATGGATTAAAAAAAAATAATTAACATGATTATTAATATTAGTATAATGTGTAATTTTTTTTAATACCCATATATATGTAGTACATAATTAAAATAGAGGAAAAAATAAGGTTAAAATAGTAAACGTGATGTCCTAAAAAGAAAAGTTTTCAAATAAGATAATATTTTGGGATGGGCAAAAAAAACAGGAAGACAATAATTCAGGGATGGAGGGAGTACTAAATTTTTTGCATCAGATGATGTGTCAGCCGGTGTGGTACAAAAAATAAAATTAAATATTATAATTAATACATCATATCAGCTGTCACATCAGCTAACACATTATTTAATACAAAAAATTTAATATTCTTTAACTACACATAGCATTACTCATTTTTTAATGGTGATACTTTATCCATGTTTTATTTTATTTATATCATATGTTTTACATATTGTACAATAAAGTGTTGTAATAAAAAGTGAAGTGCTAACAATAATTTCCTAACAAATACTCCTATTTTGTGGTGTTAGAGTAATACATTATTAGCTAACGCGATGTTTCAAAACCAACAAAATGGAAGGAAGATAGTTTTTCTAGAAGAAAAAGAGTATCTAACTAGTACACATTCTGTTTCAAAAGAAGTGCTTATTTTTAAAATTTTCTTGTCCGAAAATGAGTGTCTAATTTTGTATAAATTTACTAATTTAACGTTTGACACTTATTATATTCTAGTGTGAAATTGCAATGCTATATATATATATATATATATATATATTATTTTATTTAAAATTTTTTTTTTGTGTCCTCAGGCTTGAAAGTCCAAGACTAATTTTTCGAACCTATGATTAAATTAGAACAACCCCCTTACTAGCTGGTCTATTGGTCTTGGACATTAAAATCATCAATTTATATTTTTCACTAAGATGACCCAAAACTTAAATATCATTAATTCTAGTAGAAAATTAAAAATAAATACTCCCTCCGTTTCAATCAAAGAGTCACTTTTGAATTTTTTTTAGTCAACTTAGTTAAAATTTGACCGATAATTTCCATAAATTTAGTTGGTTTTACAATGTTATAAAAGTTGTAATCCATAGCATTATTAAGGTAGTTTTAATTAATGAAATTTTTTATTTTCTAAAATATAAGTAAAATATGATTTAGTCACATGTTGACTTTTTTCAAAAAAAAAAAAAAAGTGAACTCTTTACCTGAAGACGGAGAACTATTTTAGAACAGAGAGAGAACTACAATAACCATGTTACAACGCTATAAGCTGGAATTGACTCCGTTTCATTACTTTCTCACAAAAATTTCTTAAGAGTAGCGCTAAGCGTCGCAACACAAAATTTTTTAGGGCTCGGTGCAAAGTTGAGTAAAAGTCCGGTACAACGTTAAGAAATTCATTTTTTCTTAATGCATCATTAGATAGTCACGTTTCTCTTACTTAGACGATAATCATCTAAAAAAATATTTGAAAAAATTATCTAAAATAATTAGAATCCATCCTATAGGACCACAAAATATTTCTTGCACGAATCATAATTCAAATGAACCAACCCTACAATTCCCTAATGCAGAGGACAAGACACGACTATGGGCCCACGCCAGCCAGCTTTAGTCCCATAACTTAAGACAACTGCAAAAGGGGTACTAAAATATGTTAGCATTGTTCCCAACATACATGGGCGTAATGGCCCGCAAGTTTGTAAGGGCTAAAAACATTGGACGCACGTTCTATTTCTATCACTTAATAAATGACCACGTGGGATATTCATTGAGTTAGGTCGATTCGGAACCTCTAAAATTATTGATGTTTGGAGTTAAAAGATTTAAATTTTCTATTTTACCCCCTATCACACTCCGTATCTCACTTAATTTTAGTCTTACACATATTTTTATTATTTTAACTTGTCTTTTTCTTACAATTTTTATAAGAAAACGTGCTGAGATTTAATGGAACAAAAGGTGTGATAGAGAGTGTGATAGAAGATTTGAAGTCGAAGTTAACAGAGTTCATGGCCATGTATATAATCATAACTGCTCCCTCCGTTTTAAGCAAAGAGTTTATTTATTTATTTTTTTAGAAATCAACATGTGATTAAATCAAATTAAAATTTTACATACTTTACTTATATTTTATAAAATAAAATTTTATTAATTAAAAATTATTTTAAAAATACTATGGATTACAAATTTAATAATTTTTAAAAAAACTCACTAAATTTATGTTAATTATCAGTCAAACTTTAACTAAATTGACAAAAAAAAAATTAAAAATAAACTATTTGCCTGAAACGAAGGGACTATCAGAGTAGCTAATTTGATGACGTGGTGTTATCATGACTACAAAGTGTATGTTCTCTTGCAAGATTTAGAGATTTTGGTTTTTAGTTTGCGACTTTCTCTCTCTTTAGCTCCACCAACTTCTCTATCTCTTTTTTAATTTTTATTTTTTTATGTCTTTTTCTTACTTTTTTTCAATCATTACAGAACGGAAATTCAAAATTTAAAATCCAAACTCTGAATCCCCGTTGCCAAACACACCCTAAAATTTTCCGATTCTTGAGTCCTAGGCTTCAATATAGCCTTTCCCACCCAGAGTCCATTTATCAAGTTATTTTGCCTCTAAGCGAGTACCTAGTGTCAACAAATTGTTTTGAAAATCAATAAGAAAACGTGTTATATAACCAACTCATCTAAAAATATTTTTTTCACGTCAATATATACTACTAGTTATTTAAAACGCTAAAATTCTTGATTTTTTCCAAAAACATAAGTTTTAAAACGCTTTTAAGAAAAAAAAAAAAGCGTAAAGTTTTGTAGTAATATCTTAAACGCATTTATTAGAAAATTGCTGCATTATAAAATGCTGCATTTTAAAAACATTGCACCAAACGGGCTCTTCGTTTTAGAGAAGAAACTATTCTCATCGTCGAATATTCATGTAAAGGTACATTAACCACAAATTGATACTTTCTTAAATTCAAGGGAAAAATTATCAAGTATCAGTATAAAAAATTATCAAATTGTTTAGAACATAGACTTTTTGAGCAAAACTAAGGAAAAAGCAAACAAGCACAACTCGCAGGGTTCTCATTTTTCTGATCTTTCAAGAGAAAATCATTTCCCATTTCAATATCCTTCTGTACAATTTTTATTCCGTGGTATAATCCCAGAAAATTTTCATCGACTCTTTCTGGGACCAAAAAATATTGGGTACAAGAAATGGTACACTCCCAGCGCAGCTGCATTTTCATCGCGTAATAATTCATTTACATTTGAGGCAGACTCGAGTAACTTCTAACGACGCTAATCTACATGTAAATCAACACTATCATTGTGTATGTATGTATTCAGTATAAACGAGAGGAGATCAACGAGGATTTACTTGAGCGCAAATACTGGCAACCACGTTCGGTCTATCCCCTAATGGCTGTGTTATGTAGCGCAGTAGCCGAAACTTCAAATCCTTTCTCTGGTAAGCACGGTCATACCTGTGTGGACAGACCGGCTGTACATGGATCGCTTACCAGCCAGCTATAAGCCGAAAATAATCAAGCCATTTCTGTAAACTTTCAAGTGTCTTCTGCGAAAACTTTGAATATGAAATCACGAAAACGTTTTGAGTACTGTCTGGGATCAACGGCAGAGATTGAAGTTGGGTCATAATGGATTGATTTATACGCATGTTCAAGCTTCTTACTTATGTCATAGTCTTGTAGTATGTCGATTATACTAAAGAAGAGGATGACATCGTAGAATTCTCCCGTTGGCTCTCCCACTAGCTGAGTGTCGTAACTTCTGACTGTTCGTTCAACCCGTGCTGGCATGCTGATGCCTAGTTTTATGGACGCCCACCTGCAAGCAAATTGAACATTTGAGAAAAATGAAAAATCAAAAGTTGAAGATTTAAACCAAGTGTAGTGTAATTTATTTACCGGGAAGGATCAATAGGAAGATTCATATCTACTGAAGAAAGTCTTGGGGCTGTTCCTTCACTATCAGTTTCTGCATTCCCTGCAAGAGAAATTCAAACCATTGTTTTCTCTGTTCAGAACGTATTCCAATGAACTAGACTTTTCTAAACAGAACAGACGAGTTCGAGAGAGAAACCAGTGGGAGTGCGAACTCCAGATGTACGACCCTCAGCCGTGGATGGTTCCCTACTGCTATTGTGAGAACTTTCTCGAAAGTGAAGACCGATCAAGAGACTGTAATCCATAATTCTTTCCTGTTCAAGGAAGTCGCAGTCCCTATCTACTTGCCTGCAACAATGACCATTTCATTTTCATCTTAACGAAAGAACAAGAACACAAGTAGATTTTTCAGAAGAAATGTAGCAGAAAAAACAGGATTTTTAGGTTCCATGTTTTCACTGTTTGATGTTCTAGCGTCTCGCTACATGCTCGAAATGACAAGTGAACTGCTTCTTGACCTTTTTGGCTATTCCAACTTTTGTGTTTGTCATAAGGGTCTGTGTAAATCTCGAGAGTACAAGAGAAAAGAAAAGAAAAAGAAAATGAACACTTCTACAAAGCTCATATGCTAGTATTGTTTCATTTAATTCTAATTCTTCTCCTTTTCCTCTCCTTCGCCTAGCAATTT
Source organism: Platycodon grandiflorus (assembly GCA_016624345.1). Classification (NCBI taxonomy): domain Eukaryota; kingdom Viridiplantae; phylum Streptophyta; class Magnoliopsida; order Asterales; family Campanulaceae; genus Platycodon; species Platycodon grandiflorus. The sequence goes on from CM028368.1 coordinate 22,719,698, forward strand.
CTGATCTTAACAGAATGAAAGGAATGTAGAGTTCTCACGAGCCATGTAAATGGAAATTAAGGGTGGAGGGAGTAGAACACAGGGGAAGTAAGTTCACCTGCAGAACTCCTCGAACCAATCCTTTTGTAATCGGAAGATGAAATTAAGATCAAGGTCCTTGAGGGTGGTCGTTGCCTCAATTTCAGCCTCTGGTTTATCAGTTGTTCGGCCATGGGACGATCCTTTCAAGTCAAAACGTCTGTGAATTGGGTACTCGGTACAGAAGAGGTTTCCCATTATTACAAACCGTACCTGCCTCATCAAATCCAAAAATATAAGCAAGGCATTGATTGTAGAATTGTTTTATCATTGGAAGAAAAAAAAAAAAAAACAAGATTCTAACCACAAATTCGTAGAGGGGCTAAGTTTCCCTTTCATTCATCATACCTTCTTCTGGGCAGGTCCAGTCAACTTCACACAATGAAGGCCAAAAAATTTGGCAACTAGAGTGTGCTCGAACGACTTAACATGCTGGAAATAGGCTGGAAGCATCCTTTTGAGAACCTACAGTTGCATTTATCAAGCTGGTAACTTGGGAATTTTTCTCTTACAAACATGAAAATGCAGGAAATGACAAAAAGAAAAAAACCAAACAGATAACAAGCCAAATTCTTCGGATGGAAAATGAACTCACTTTTACTTCTGATTTCTTCATCGTCTTTATCATGTACTTGTCATCATGGGTCAAGTAGAAGAAACTTCCACTTTTTCCAGGGGAAGAGAGCTCTCTAAGAGCATCATTCCCACATATCGATAACATGTAATCAGCTGGATCCACATTAAATAATCTCCGTAGAGTCCTAAAACACATATACATTGTGAAATATCAGGAGGCCACGAGCTATAGCAAAGTCATACACACACACACACTAACGAGAACTGAGTTGGTTGTCAGAAAACTGATACGGTGATACCCGTCCATTTAAAGACTGACCTGAAGACCAATGGGCAGTAATCCTTCCATTTGAAATCACACGATTGGTGAGGTGGAGTATGTTTTGATCCTTCTGGAGGAAATTTGGTCCACACTTTTTCCTTCGTATCAAAAGCTGTCGGCTTCAAATCAAGAGATGTTGCTTTAGCAGGCCTTCCTACCGAATGTCTGAGAGCGCACCAACAATTTTGATTAAAAACAAAAATTTACGAAAATATAGGTTAAAATCTAGTTTAACCTTAAGTCACCAGAAATGAACCTTGAACCTATTGAAGTGCACCCGTCAGATTCATAAAACGTTTGCACCAGAAAGCTATTCCTATTGTTTAGAAATGTGATTCTATTTGTGTCCAACAGTTTCAGTATCATTGCATTGATTCCTTTCAAGAAACCATTTCTATGTCCCTAAACATTGGCAGGTTAGATGCATCAACAGTAATATGAAAACATTTCCTTCACCATAAGCTCCAAGGGACAGGAGACCCTTTTAACATGCATGAAGAAAAAAAAATCAAAAACAAAACAGAAGGTATGTAATATAAGACTACTATATTACTAGTACGTGGTGCGAATTGTCTAAATCGGAAAAACACCAAGAAAAGTTGTGTTAATGAAACTTCAAAAAGGATTCTTTCTCTGCTAAGTAGCAATTAAACTGGATAGCACCCAATTTGCTACATGTATCGACATGTTGCAGAAAAAATTCGTATTAATATAAATCCAATTCAGAAAAAATTCATAAGAAACCTGGGTACAAGTAATGAAACACAACTAATATCAACAAGATTGTTCAATACGATAAATACCTTATTCCGAGCTGCAGATTGAGCATGAGCTCATAATTCTTATGGCCTTTACATATGGTTTCCCCTTGCCTCTTTGGCGCTTGTATTCTAATCATCCCTCTCGACGTGTCTGGTTTTTCATTCTGAAGATTCCCCGTTCCATCATCCACCTCCCTCCGCTCGTCCGAATACCCATTAATAACCTCACTATCTGAGCCCCAACTAGAAGCAACACCAATGCCACTACCACCATTGCTTAGCCTGCCATCCACAGACAATCTCCTAGGCCTAGAGGTATCGTGTCCTTTGGAATTCTTTCTTGTTGGCTTCTTCTGTGGCAAATCATCACTAGTGTACCAATTGAGCGACTTCTGCGAAGGAAACATCATAATCTTCTCCCACTCAGAAATCACACATTCACTCAACTCAACTGTGTAAACTTGTTGAGGATCCCAGTCGGATAATTCATCCGACTGGGAAGAGGAAGGATAAAATATCCCGTTATGCTCTTTTGGGTCTTTATTCCAAACACCAACATAAAAACTCCCGTCCAACCATCTATACGTCCCGTTTCCTTTAGGCAATCCATCTTCCCAACAACCATCATACCGATTCCCATTAGCCCATATGATCGTCCCATTCCCGTTCATACTCCCATTCTTCCATTGCCCAATGTACTGATTCCCATTACTCCAATGGTATTTCCCATGGCCATCGGGGACCCCACGACGCCACTCGCCGTCGTAATGATCACCATTAGCATAATCCTTTGTACCTCTCCCATGCTTCATATTCATAACCCAACTCCCTCTATATGTATCATTGGATGATCCTGTAAAAGTCCCTTCACCATCCATAAATCCATTCTTGAATTGGCCCTCATACGTCGCGCCAGATGGCCAACTAAACTTTCCTTTCCCCGTTTTCTTGCCTTTAAACCAATCACCAACATACATACATCCATCACACCATAGAAGCTTTCCCGGCCCGTGGGGCCAATTCTCAGAGGACCATTGCCCAATGTAGATATCACCATTGGGAAAGATCTTCTCCGTGTGATAAAGCTCGGCGTCGATGACGTCATCGTCTACGTGTGCAACTGACATTGTTGCGAAGATGCTGCTTGCCCTCTTCTTTGCAGCTGCTTGTGATTTTCTAAGTGTTACTTCCCAGGCCTTGACAATGCCGGCCAGCTCTTTGCTCATTCTCCTCCCCCTCCTCTTTCTCTCTTTATCTCCCTCCACCTTGCCTCTTCCGGCCGACGATAATTTCCGTTAACCCATATCGAGCTCTCCCTCTATCATCATCAATGTGACTCTCAAAACCAAATCAACAACCATTTGTACAAACACACACAAAATCAAATAAAACCCGATAACAATTTTGAAAACACCACCACACACAAACAAAATAAAACACCAAAAAACAATTTGTCAGCAAATGATTTGCTGAAATGGGTGTTTGAATTTCTGCTTTTTCTGAAATGGGTGTTGAAGAAATTTGGAAAAAAAGAAAGATTTTGCAGGCAGGGGGCAGCAGCTGCTGCTGGATTTGATTGGGAAATGGGAAGGCAAAAGCTGGAAATGGGAACCCAATGACTGGCTTTTTTTCTTTAATTTTCTTCTTTCTCTTTTTCTTTGAATTTTGTTTTTGTTTCTCTTTTTGGTGAGTTGATGTTGATAGTTTGGGTACGGGCCAGAGAAAGAGATTGAATTACCTTAACACAATTGTTCCTGGTTTCCGGGTTTGGCTCCTAAAAGTACTAACAGACCTAACACTTGGAGGGATGAAAGAAGTGGGGAGGATGATTTGTGTCTATTCTTGCCCTTCTCCCACCAATTAAATTACCCCTGCGTATTATAAAGAGAAAATTACACAAATGGTCCCTGTACTTATCGATCTTTTTGAAATTCGTCTCTAAACTAATTTTTGTAAAAATTTTGCCCCTGTACTAATCAAGTAAAACGCAATTGGTCTTTCCGTCCAATGCCGTTAATTTTTTTCCGTTAAGTGTAAGCATGAGTAACGCATGTGCTTTTGACTAGGGGTAAAATTGTCATTGAAAATTATTCGTTTGAATAGACAAAATTATTCATAATAATTTTATTTTTTAAACTTTATAAAAGGATATTACAGTAATTTTCACACCCCTTTCTTCTCTATCCCAACCCCTCTCCCTTCGGTCCATCATAACTGCCACAACCACTGCCATCGTCTCACCGTCACCGGAGAAGACGATAATGGAGGGAGGGGAACGGTTTTGCTGGATGTAAGAGAGAGAGACAGAGAAGCGGAATTTGAAGCTCATTAATGGCCGCTAAGAACAAGTAAAGTGCCAACAACAAACAAATCCAGCAACAAAAACAAACCCACCAATCACTCAATCAATTTCACCTACAATCTTAATTATCCTTCTTCAACTACCCTCCCCCCTTTTTTCTCGATTTTTGTGCTTTTCCTCTCTCACCCCTTCTCCTTCTCCGGTCTCCACCATTTCAATATCTGTTTTTTCTTTAGTGTTTGTGGTGAGACTGAGGGATAAAGAAGGGAGACATGGGTAGCAAATGGAGGAAAGTGAAGGAGGTGCTCGACTCCAATCTATGTGTTTACATACCCACTTCTTCCGCCAACGATTCTCCCCCTCCTTCTTAAAGATACTTCAACGCTGCTTTGCTCTCGCCGTCCGTCTCTCTGGCTATTGACTGGAGCTTGGGTTCAGTTCAACCGGCGTCTCCTCGTGTTTTAATACAACAAGTTCATCTTCTTCATCAGTCGTGTTTAAGAATTTGGCTTTGAACTGGGTAGGATAACCCAGAAATTTGGGTTTCAATTTTTAATTGGTAAAATTACACAAAAGGTCCCTGTATTATTTACAAAGAAATGATTACTTTACCCTTGGGCAAAATCACGTGAAATGCACGTGATTCCACTTAACGAAAATAAATAGACAACAATGGACGGAAGGACCAAATGCGTCAAGAAATTGAGTTTAGAAACTGCTGGCGTGGGGTTAGAACCAATCCCAAAAAAGTCGAGAAGTACAGGGACCATTTGTAAAATTTGCCCTATTATAAACTAATACTCTCCCTTCATAATAATAAAAAAAGATATTACGAGCTTGAGCTAGTAATATTATTATAAGTTTTAGTGTTAGAGCCGTTAGATTGTTAATTGTTTATAAGTTGGTGATAATATGGAATATTCATGTCATTACTTAAAAAAGTGATAATTTTAATCCAACGGTTTAAAAATCTCATTAAATTTGATCTAATAGCTCTAACAATAGAGTTTGTAAGAATATTATTAGTTCGAACTCGTAATATCATACCTTTAAAAAAAATATCATATTTGATTCGGCACACAGATTTAAAAAGTAGTTAATTTTAAGGAGAGTCTATTTTCACTATAATAATTACTTATCCGCCACATTCATCTAATATCAAACTTATTTAGACAAAACTACCCTCTACTTTGATTCATATGTCATGAATCACATAATCTATGAAAGGAATTGCAGCTAGGGTAACCCAAATAAAATAGTAGAGAAAATAAAAATAATACTTGTAAAAATTAAAACACCAATGTACTGTCCAATGTACTCAATATAGTGAACACATTGGAGGACATATTGATATATATGACAGCGAAATATAAAAAATAAGTATTAGAAAGAAGTATGAGATTGAACACAGAGGAGTAAATTTTAATCAACAAGTAAACAACTTGTTGATTGTGCCAATATGGCAAAAACTTTCACTAGGCAAAACTTTGTAGTTTAATACAAATATGAAAACTTACTAACTCGTGAAAAGAAATGAAAAACTCTTACATGTAGTTGATATAATCATTGAATAATAAATCACCCAAAAATACTTAAGCTATAACTTACCAGATCTAAACGCCAAAGGCTGGGTGAATGACAAAAAGACAGTGCTGAAAAACTATGAATGAAACCTTTAATGAAGGCACATTGATCAGGGCTTCATTCATAAAACACAGCAGCAGCTTTTCAAAACAACTCTCACGAAAATCTATGTATTATCTCTTTTAGCGTTGTACTTCCCCAAGTTTTCAAGGCTGAGTCCTTTAGTATATATAGTCTTCGATTATGTCCTAGAAACTTTGTTCAATAAGAAAACAACTTACCATAAAAAAGTTAATATGTTAGTAAATAAAATAGGACTTAATACCTAAAATATAGACTTACCATTTATCTAGGATTCCTACTTATTGTACAATTAGGTCAGCCGTGATATTCACAAGGCAAAGACGGCTTAATAAAGTTTACAACAACAACAATAAGAAACCCTTGAATTTAAACAATTCATAAAACCCTATAAACTTTAATCTTCCAAAATAATACTTTATAATTAATTCCTACACAATTTTATAAATACTAAATAGTATAATCTCCCTAAACTATCCTTTCTATAAAAGGATTAAACAGATAAATAAATAATTAACAATTAGTAAAACCAAGAAAGACAAAACCAATTAATTAATTAATTTAAAACAATTCAAATATTATAATCTCAATAAATCAATCTCCAACAATCTCCCCCTTTTTGCCTTTCTAGACAAAAGCAAAAAAAAAAAACAAATAGTTTAAGCATAATAAAAACTTCATAAGAAGAAACAACTCCCCCTAAATTCAAAAACCAAAGAAAATTTAATTCCTGTTTTAAAACAGAACTACTCCCCCTTAGTTTAAAATTAGAAATAAAACCAATTTAAACAAACACTCCCCCTCAATCAAAACTCAAGAAATAAACATATGCATATTTCAACATTCAATATGCATATCAAACTACTTCAAGTTTTAAAGCTAAAACAATATCAACAGAGAAGACTAACAACTAACCCTGAATTAGAAAACTTCTCCCCCTTGGCTTTGGCCAGAAAAAAGCAAAGCTTTAATAAAAGACGCATAAAATTATAATGTTATAGCATCAGGATAAAAATGGTTTAAAACAAAAACAATCAAGAAGATTATCAATGTAGCCATTGAGAGTTGTAAAAACAATCAGCATTACTACTTGAAATTCTCCCCCCAAAACATATCAATGAGTATGTTACAGTAACAAACAAGTGATAAAAACAAACTCCCCCTAAATCAAGAATCAATTAAAGAGAGGAACCAAACCTTGAAATATAGTATGGGAAGAGATATGGTTGACAAGTTGTTGATAAATACTAGTGATATATGTTTAGCACAAATGATGTGGAAAAAATTTGAGGAACCAGAATTCTGAGATAACTGGATGTGGTCTCTAATGTAGCCACATCTGGAACGACATCTAGATGAACAGGAACAGAAGGAGTAAAGGCCAAAGTTCACATAACTTAAACACAATACGTAGCAAGAAGGATTATCATGAGTAATCAAGGAAGATAAAACATGTGTAACAACCACAAAACTAGCCGGTTTAGGATAGGATTTATAATTAACGGTCAAACATATATAAGGAGGATTAAACAAAATTGTGAAATAATTATGAAAAGAAAGTCAATGTTATGGAAGGTATAAAACAAAATCATAAAAGGATTAAAGAAATAGTGAATGAAGAATTTTTGAAATAACAAATTTGAGTCAACAACGGGTTCAAACAGTTAGTAACCTAAACCAATTAGGATACAAAGAGAACCACTTAGGAACACCACAAAAATAAAGGAATTTAACATGAAGTCATATATCAAATTTTAAAATGTTTTCCAAAACAACCCATATTAGTTAGACATTAAAAATTCTTGATTAAAGAGATTATTTCTCAAACCAAATTAGTACATAGATTCTGACTTTCAAAAGAGAGACACATATTTACCAAGTATGCATGTCCTAAATCATGCCTAAAAAGATATGAAAGTGTATATAAAAAATCACACAAGTGAGATGGACTGTTTTCTTCCAATGAATTCATCAATGTCACCACATTTTAGACTACATTTCCCAAAATACAATGAATTGAAAATATGTTTCCAAAAAGACATTATATAATGAGTTCTATGATGCTCAAACATATATAGGATACTATGAGATCTATGAAGCTCAAAATACTTAGGATTTATCCAGTGGCTAGCTTTCACGCTTTATTATAGATTTTTTTTTTTTTTTAGGGAAACAGGGGCGGCACCCTGCTAAATTTTATTGATAGAAAAAAATAAATACAAACTTGAGGGGGACAACCAGCCTTGCCCTTATAAGAGGGAGGACGGAGGAGCCTTACCTCGAAACGGAAATACAGAGAGAAATCTCAAAGCAACTAAGCTAACCATACATCGAAAAGGAAAAACAGAGAGAAAACCCTAAGCAACTAAGCAATAAAAAACCACACTAGTTAGGAACTACGAATTCTCGCTACTGACTGAGAGTCTAACTTGATCTCACCTTTAATGGAACGAGGAAGATCTGCAAGGGTGGTGAAATCTTTATCCGAACAAGTGTCAATCGCTAAGTTGGCAAGGCCGTCAGCTGCAAAATTAGCTTCCCGAAAGCAATGGCGAAAAGAAAATTTTAACTCGGACTTCATGCGCAAAATAGCACGAACATAGTATGCCAATTTCCACGGAGGGGCATGACGATTATTAATCCAATGACAGATTGATTTAGAATCCAGTTCAATTATACCGTCTCGGAGGCCTTTCGCATACATCCAACAAGTGCCTTGGAAAAGAGCTTTCATCTCGGCTTCAAAATTAGAAGCATAACCATAGAAAGTAGAGAAAGCATAAATAATATTCCCAGATGAGTCCCTGATTATACCACCACTACCACTAGGACCTGGGTTTCCTCGGCTAGCTCCGTCCGTGTTGAGCTTATAGATACCTGCAGTCGGTTTCTCCCATCTAACTGCTCGAATGGAAACCGTTTTCTTCAAGGCAAAAGAATAGGAAATTCCATTATAGGTGCGCACTCCAACGTAGTTGCCGGCTCTTAAAGAATAAGTTAAATCTCGATCGATAGCTAATATTAAAGCGTGAGGAGATTGAGCTAAGCCATCATACAGTTTAGAGTTGCGAAATTTCCATATGTTCCAAAGAATAATAGGAGGGAGAATAGTTGAGTTGGTTTATAGATAGTTGTTTTTCACATGCATAATCCTTACCAATAAAAGTAACCAAGGTCAATGGTGAATTTTTATCCATGTGAATAACTTTCATCAAATAACTCAAAAATAGATTTTTCCCTCAAAGGACTCCATTATCACCAACTAAGTATAAATTCTTTGTAGGAAATATTAAGAAGCAATATTTGCTTTACAGAAAAATCAATTCATATGTAGAGAAAAAGAGTTTCTTTTGTGATAAAGTTAATAAAACATTGAGGCATAACAGTCGTGTAATGCAAACTTAGAAAGATATGCCTAAAAAAAAATTGGAAAGAAATAAATAAAAGACAATTATACAACAACAAGAATGTGGCTAACCATGTAACCACATTGTGTGACTTTTTCATACAATGCACAAACTAGGAGGTTCCTGTAGGATGGGAAAACTCCTTTGAACCAATGTCTTGGCAAATAAGTGTATTCTAAGATTATCATAGACAATGTAGTCATAAGGAATGATATTTTTCTCAATTAAATCTCTAATAAAGTTCAGTCTAATATCATAAATGGTGAATTGAGAATAAACAATGGAAAATTTTGATATATAAGAACATAGATTATCATTCCATTCATTCCATGTGTCACAGTGTAAATCAAAGATCCTTTTTGGTCTAAGCATCAAACATGATTGAAATCCTTTTAATAACTCATTTTTATCATAAATCATCGTTTGATTTTTATCATTCATCAAAAAATAATTTTCATCCTTCTTTGATATATGAGGCAATTTATAAAAAATCTTGTTAGAAAAAAATGTTGGAAAACATGCTCCACACAAAACATCTTAAGTGTTGATTTTTCTTTGAAATATTACTAACACAAGATTTTGTCTTTTTGTGATTAAGATGGACATTATGCTTAGATTCAGGATCATGACAAGGAATTTTTAATTCTAATTTTTTGTTGTTGTTATAAACTTTATTAAGCCGTCTTTGCCTTGTGAATATCACAGCTGACCTAGTTGTATAATAAGTAGAAATCCTAGATAAATGGTAAGTCTATATTTTAGGTATTGAGTCATATTTTATTTTACTAACATTTTAACTTTTTTATGGTAAATTATTTTCTTATTGAACAAGGTTTATAGGACATACTCGAAGACTATATATTGTGAAGGACTCAGCCTTGAAGACTTGGGGAAGTACAATGCTAAAAGAGATAATACACAGATTTTCGTGAGAGTTGTTTTGAAAAGCTGCTGTTAAGTTTTACGAATGAAGGCCTCAATGTGCCTTCATTAGAGGCTTCATTCATAGTTTTACAGCATTGTTTTTTTGTCATTCACCCAGCCTTTGGCGTTTATATCTGATAAGTTATATCTTAAGTATTTTTGGGTGATTTATTATTCAATGATTATATCAGCTACATGTAAGAGCTTTTCATTTGATTTTCACTAGTTAGTAGATTTTCATATTTGTATTAAACTACAAAGTTTTGCCTAGTGAAAGTTTTTTGCCATATTGGTACAATCAATAAGTTGTTTACTTGTTGATTAAAATTTACTCCTCTGTGTTCAATCTCGTACTTCTTTCTAATACTTGTTTTTTATATTCCGCTACCATATATATCAATGTGTCCTCCAATGTGTTCACTACATTGAGTACATTCGACAGTACATTGATGTTTTAACTTTTACAAGTATTATTTTTATTTTATCTACTATTTTATTTGGGTTACCCTAGCTGCAATTTCTTTCAATTGGTATCAGAGCAAACACTTGAAGCAGAAAGTGAAGGTCCTTTCTAATTGCAGCTTTGATGGATAATCAAAAGGAGTTTGCTTTTAAGCTCAGACTAATAAGGATGATGAGCTATTTGAGATTTGCAATGACATGAGCAAATCTGATTTGATTGATAAATCTATGGCTTTGTTTGATAAAATTTTTTTGCAAGTTTTTGAATAAAAGGAAATATCAACCTGTCACAAGGAATAATGATAACACTGTTTTTGTGAACTCTGCCTTTAGATCTATTTTATGCAGATTGCTAGAAGTCTCCAATGATGCTCGTGGCAATTGAAAAGAACCCAGAAATATTGATGATGTTCAGTGCCATGCATGCAAAGAATTTGGTCATAGTGAAGATGAGGAGTCTGATATTCAAAATAGTCTATATGCAAGAGAAAGAACTCTACCTATGAATCCCTTAAAATTACGTTGGAATGTTGCCAGCAATGTAGAGGCACATCGAACAACACATCTAACAACACATTTGAAAATTTTAGTCCTAAAGTCTTTTCTGATCTCCTGTTTATGTTAGTAATGCCTCTTGTAATAATTCTGTTCCTAAGGATTCCGGAGATTCTAATGAAGAATCTTGTGATTTTGAAAAAGACTATAAAGAATTATTTTGTGACTGGGAGAAAAAGTGTGACTTGATTAATGTTCTTATAAAAGAAAACCAACGTCTATCTCTAGAGAATGATGAACAAAAGGGTGCCATAGCCCGTTTAGAAACTCTTCTCACCAAAAGTGATGTAAAGCTTGAAAAAGTTATAAGAAACTTGAAAAATCTGTTGATACTCTGCACAGGTTAAACACTGAAAAAGTCAAGCTTGATGAAGTTCTTGATTTAGGAACTGAAAGCAATTCTGGTTTGGAAAATAAAATCCCTAAGGCTCCTGTTTTTATAAAAGAAACTAGAAAAAAAAATTCAAAAACAAGCAAAACAACTTTTCATAATCACAAGCCTCAATCTAGAAAACGTAAGTATATATGACATTACTCTTATGTTTCTGGTCATATAAAATTAGTTTGCTTCAAAAGAAAAGCTGATTTGGCATTGCAGAAAAATCACATCTCAATGAGGTCTCCAATGTCCCCTCATTCGGAACCTCATTCATCAAACACACCCAAAACTGTTTGGGTTTAGAAATCTGAAATAAAATGCAATATCACTTTTATCTCTTTAAGATCTAATATTGAAGGTACCTGTTACTTTGATAGAATTTGCTTTCGACATATGACAGGTAATAAAGAATTTTTGGTTGATTATGTTAATGTCTCAAGTAGTAGTGTGGCATATGGAAGTGGTGCACGCGGTAAAGTAATTGGCAAAGGTATTTTAAATGTTAAAGGTCTATCTAGGCTTAAAAATGTTTATCATGTTGAAGGACTTACTGTGAATTTAATTAGTATAAGTCAATTATGTGATGATGACATGCATGTGAAATTTAACAAGGAATTATGTAATGTTTTTGATAAGAATAATGTGTGCATCTTATCTGGTTTTAGGTCATCTGATAATTTCTATCTTATGTCTAATGGTCTTGTTTGTCACTCTTCTAGCTTAGATGAGTCTGATTTTTTGCACCAAAAGTTGGGTCACATGAGTCCTAAGAATTTGGATGATTTAATGAGAAATGAAGCTATTAAATGTTCACCTAAATTTAACACAAAAAATTCTAGTGTATATAGTTCTTGTCAAAAGAGTAAACTTTCTAAGATACCTCACAAAAGTATGCAAGTTATTTCTTCTTCTATAAGTTTTGAATTGGTTTGTACAGATCTTATGGGTCCATTTGAAATTGAAAATCTATGTTGGAAGAAGTATAATTTTGTATATACTAATGATTTTTTCTCATGGGTTATATTTCTTAAAGAAAATTATGAAATATTTGATTTCTTAAATGTTTGGTATAAAAAGTTACATAATTTTTATGGTCTCAATAATCTTGTGAATCATAGATCTGATCATGATAGAGAATATCCTGCTAATTTTGATTATAAGAGTGATAAGTGTGTATTTATGAAATACTCCACAATTAGCCATGCTTATCGTATGTTTAATCTTAGAACAATAATGGACCTTATGCATGTTGTTTTTAATGATCTCTCTTATTTAGGCAGGAAAATAGTTGATGACCATGTTGATGACCTAACCAAATACCTATCGATTTCTGAATTTGAATTAAAAACTGTAATAAAGGCAATTGATTCAGTCTTAAAAGCACATTGAAAAGCACACTGAATCAGAAATTGATATGAATGAAGTGCCCATTCAGTCTTAAAAGCACATTGAAAAGCACACTGAATCAGAAATTGATATGAATGAAGTGCCCAATGTGCCCACATTGAAAAGCACATTTGAAACTGCAGAAACTAGATCAGATTTTGAGGATGAAGAAAAAGTTGTTACTTGTCAAAGCCATGACGTTCCTAGCATACTCCAAAGGAATCATTCCACTACTCGAGTCATTGGTACTTATGGTAAAGTATGTGGTAATGAGATTTTCTATAACAAAAGTTTATCTATTTTAGAAAATATGCACTTTTGTGATAAATGGTCATGTGTGTGCTTATACCTTGCATATGAAGGTTGAAAATAAACCTTTGAATTATATTGTTAAATTTGACATGTGCGTATGTTTTATTAAAAGTTCTTTTTGCAACAACCTTCTTTTGACTAAAAGCTTAATATATCACATTTATTGCATAAGAAATCTTATTTTGTTGCACAAAGGTCAATTCAGTTTATGCACTAGAGAAAATTTTTCCCAAATAAACCCCATAGGTGTTTCTCTAGGTGTTGCCCGTAATGTCAAAACATTGGGCATTATATTTGAACAAGGTAGTAAATCTTATAAATTGTCTGAAAGTGTGCACTTAACTGCTCCTACCTGTTCTATTTTTAATTGTGAAACACATGATGAATATAAGTGTATGGATCACAATGATAAGAAAGATTATAATTTGATGAAAACTGCTGTCAAAAGTTTTGAACAAAGATGTTTTGAAAAAAAATAAATTTAAGAGTATAAATCTCTGTGAAAGCAAAACTTGGTTTGATCTTCTAGACTTGAATGACAACAGTATGTTTAAAGTTCTTGGTTGGTTATGGTATATTTTTTTCTTTAAATGCTATAAATCTATTTTTGTCAAACTTCATGTCATTCGAATGTGGTCCTTAATGTTGGCACATTGGCAATCACATTCATCTGAGTTTACCAGAACTATTTGGAATAAATTTTGTGCTATCCGTGTATCTATATAGACTAACAATGCAGGTTCTGGACAAGTTATCAATGAAGCTATATCAAAGGAAATCAAGTCCAACGAATTTACTGTTGTTTATGACTTTATGGTTTATCAAACCATTAATTATGATAAAGGATGCCGTGAGGTAAGTTTGCATAAAGGTATATCTAGACTACTTGTAATATACTCCATGCAGTCATATCCAGAATATATTTGGCAACATGCTTATGAAAAATTACATGATACATACATTGTTCAAGCATGAGCATGAGAAAATCTTTATCAAATCTGGAATATGCATACTGCCTTCTATGAACTTTAGAACCAACAATGTGTGCAAGTTAAAAAGCCTAGATCTTCATAGTTCATACAATAATATGCTTGCTCAAAGAAAACTGAAATCTCAAGGTATGAGAAAACTAATTGAATTTACTAATCCTACAAGCTTACCTTTGACAACAAGAAACCCTAGAATTTAAATAATTCATAAAACCCTATAAACTTTAATCTTTCAAAATAATCATTTCCATAAATAATTAATTCCTACACAATTTCATAAATACTAAAATAGTATAATCTCCCAAAACTATCCTTTCTATAAAAGGATTAAACAAACAAATAAATAATTAACAATTCGTAAAACTAAGAAAGGCAAAACCAATTAATTAATTAATTTAAAATAATTCAAATATTATAATCTCAATAAATCAATCTCCAACAAAACTAGCATGTATTTTATTATTGATATCACAAAAATAAATTTAACAAAGATAGAAATTTTAATTATGATATTGATATTTAATCTTACTTTTTGTTTTAATATTAATAGTTTATGTTTAGAAAATATTTCTTCGCTTCTTGCAAATTGTAGACAACACAATTTTGTTTCTTTTATGAACATAAATAATTAACTATAATGCTTCTTCAAGCAAGTCGGAAAGGAAAATGAAAATATATTGTTCATTGGATATATTAAAAAATTGCGTTGAAATGAAAAATCACTTGATAAAAATCAATAATTGTAGTTATGTACAAGCATATCTAATTATTTAAAAAAAAAAATCCTCAAAACGTCGAAGTGTAATTTTAAGCAGAATTATGAAAAGAAAATAATAGCCCCCTTTTAATTGAATATAAAGTGAAGTAAAAGTAATTTGAAAACTATATAGTACTATTATAGTGAATGACTTTTTAACAATATTTTTATCCTAACATAAGCTAAGTTAAAGTAATCATTAATGAGTGTAGTAAATACGTAATATATGTAGTGGAAATAACTTCTTCCTTGATTTTATTATAATTAAAGTAATCATACAAAAAATGTTGCAAGGTGTTGCACTGTATAATGTCTTAAAGCATTAAAATATTATACAAAGCAACATTTTAAAACATTTCTTACACATATCTATACAAAATACTAGTAATTTAGCCCATCTTTCGCTCGGGTTTTCTTTTAGTTTAGCGTGTTTTGAAATAATATTGCATGGTATTTAAGTTTTCTTAATTGATTATAAAAATTAGTGTATCATTTTATAAAATTGACCTAAGGTAGTGATACTTTATGCCCATTTCGATAAATGGACTCTCACATCTTCAAGTTAACATGTTTCCTCAGACTTGGAGAATGTTGTTTTTTCAGATATTACCCAATTAATGTAATTATAATTAGAAAATTTGTCATATTTTTGAAAGAACCGATTCGCAAACCTGTTTTGTAACTACCAATGACCGGAATTCACATTCAACTAATTCATCAACAACAACAATACTTAAATATCTTACTTTAGATCGCAAAGGACCCAAATTCGATCACATGTGTGAGAAAGATGAATTTAGTTATCAACTCATTCATAACATAGACATTTTTTCTTATCGTATTTCAAATAATTAATATTTTTGTTTGCCATATAACAAAAAAGTAGACAATAATTTGTTTGTGAAGCAACTCGGCACATAGTAACCTTTGCTTATCTTGAGTTTATCATCATATTTGTCTTATCATATTATTGAACTCTAACAACTACAAACCAAATCCATGATAACTCTTAAATTTGATGTATTGCCATGAAAATCTTATAAGCTTATATTATGTCATTAGTTAAAGTGAACTAAGGCCTTAAAGATTTATAAATGAAATACAATCAAGTGTGGTTGACGTACAGAAGTATTGCGATAGAGGATACTTTAGTCAGTATTATATATGGGACATATATATGAAGTTTGTTTGATTGTGGTTAAGGTTGGCTGAAGGTACGCATTTGTTAATGTTTTCTTCGTGGATCAATCATATGTAAGGAAGTTTATAGGTTCCAAATGGTTTCGTAATGGATTTTAAAACTTCGTTATTTAATTATAGGTCTCTTAAAAGTTCTTTTCTTTAATTAGTATGAGGTCATTGCAACGAACAATGAAAATTAATTGCACTTGTTATAATTATTTGGATGATCAAGATATCAATTAAATATTTAGACATTTTATGTACCAAAAATATTTAGATATTTACACCAAAAATATTTAAGACATTAAAACTACAATTAAAAAAAATGCACTATGGACAGGATAACTGAAGAAAATAATTTATAATACATATTTTGATATCGCATATTTTGATATTTCACAAAAATGCTTATCAAAATATGTGGATATTATAGTACATGGGTCACGTAACTCACTTAACTAGGATATATGTAGTATTCTGAATATATACATATAGTATAAATTATTGAGTGAATTGGTTTAAGGTGGATGTTAATATTTAAAAGGGTTTCTGTTCAAATCTTACTGGAAACATTATTTTGTTTTGTTTTTTGAGTTTTTCACTTCCTTGCCAATAGCTTTGAAGAATGCTATATATCACAATATCATACATATAGTCCTATAGGTAATACTATTAGTTAATGACATATTCCCTAAAATTCCAAAAACCAAGCCTTGAGAATGAAGATTTAACAATTATGGTTGAGGTGGTAAACTTATAGGTCTCCTCACCAATTTTAAATATATACATATATAGATTTTGTGAATACATCACTTTTCTTTTCTTTATGTTATTGTTAGCCCAAAAACATTTTTGGACTTGTATTCTCCCCTTTCATAGTTAGTCTACTCTTATTACTGTATTTAACTATATCCAGAATTTGGATCTCTTATTTGAGGGGAGTCCTTGTGAGAGGGTTAGTGATGTGAATAATGGAGATAGTGGCTTGGGCCCCAAGTAAAGGCAACCATAGTCCGAGCTCAACATTTTGGGTTCGGATTTATTAGCCCTACGTGGGCTCAACCAATGGATGGGAGTCCCAACTGTGGAGTAGCCACCTCCTATCTGAAGCTGAAGCCAGGCTTGTCTAATGAGCTCGTGTCTTACAAGTACAACGGTCATATAAAAAGTTGGTTTTTGAGAACCTCTCCCTACTGAAAGCAAAGGAATTATCTCCACCTCAAAATCTTAACAGTCTGTCTTATCCTAATTACATTGTATACATCTCACAATTGTCAAAACCAAAGCTACTGTGTATTAGTGATTCATTGCACTGACCTCCTATGTACTGTGTATATATATTCCAGTAATTCATAATGAAATGATTATCTTGGGCACTCAAACTTTTCTCCAATCTTACATGGTATCAGAGCTCTGAAGGCTCACGCCATGGGAGACTCACCAAACTCAACTGCCTCTTCTTCTAATCTTCTTAAATCTGAAGCCAATTACAATGGCCACTCTCTCCCAGTTTTTTTTAACCCACAATCTTTAATGTCGAACTGCTTACTTACCCAAGAAAATTACCTAAATTGGTCCGCCCAATTTCTCGCAGTTCTCCGCACATTCTCCCCAGAACATGTGCTCACAGATAACTCTCCACCTGATGAAAACCTTGACGATAAAATCACCAACAACCCAGCTTACCTCAAATGGCTGGAAACCACCAGTCTGGTGGTTGCTTGGATGCGATCATCCGTCACAGCCCCTATTCAACCCTATCTTGCAAACATAAAGATTGTTTTTGTGGCCTGGAACCTTATCTCCAAAAAGTTCGGAGCTACCTCTGCTTCACATGTCCGTAACCTCCGTCAAAAACTTTATAATCTCAAGCGAGAACCCGAAACTCCAATATCCAATTACCTCCTTCAAGCCACTACAATCTCCAATTCCCTTGCCACTGCTGGCATAATTATCCCTGATGAAGATCTGATTGAACAAGTCCTCAACGGACTAGGGTCAGATTATAAAGAATTCCTCACGTCATATAATCAACACCTAGCAACAAACATCGATGATTTTTCTGACCGTCTTCTACACGAAGAAACCCTCCAAAAACGTTTTTCCTCCCTCGCACTCAACTCCAGCACAGCTCTTTCAGCAAACAAAAATGAAAACACCACCTCCATGGCCAACATCAACCCTCGAAATCCTAACAACCACACCACACCACATAATTTTGCAAATTATGGACAGCAACCCCATTACAACCGTGGACACAAATCTAGAAATTTTCGTGGAAATTTGCGTGGTCGAGGTAGAGGTCATGGACGTGATCGTACCAGAAGAGGAATTTTGCCAACACTCCCTTATCAACTACCAGCATTTCCTTCTAATATCGACACATCTCAACCATGTCAAATCTGCCATCGATCCGGCCACACTGCAGACATATGCTAACATCGTAACAATGCTGCCTATACCACAACCTACTCTCCATATCACACACCCAACTGGTGTCTTGACACTGGAGCCACCCACCATATCACTTCCCAACCTTCCTCACTCAATCAAGCATCTCCATATACTAGCCATGACACAGTAACCGTGGGACATGGCTCTCAAATGCCAATCTCTCACGTTGGCTCTTCTTCCTTCTCAACCGGTAACAAAAACTTTAAATTGAACAATGTTCTGTGCATTCCTTCTGCTCATAAATCTCGTCTTTCAATTCGTCGTTTCTCATATGATAACAACTGCTTTTTTGAATTTGATGCTTATGGTTTTCGTGTGAAGGACCTCCGTACCAAGAAGATTCTTCTTTCTGGGCGTAGTTTTGGCGGTCTCTACCATCTTACCTTCAACTCAAACACCCCAAACAGTCCTCTTGCTCTCATCGGGGAACAGACAAATCAAGACGTTTGGCATTCTCGATTAGGGCATCCCTCATCTCAAATTCTTCAAGTTTTGTCTAGAAAGTTTCATTTACCAATTCAGGGAAGATTAAGTCCAAATAAATTTTGCTAAACATGTCCTCTAGGGAAATCATGCAAATTACCTTTTGTAATGCACTCTTTTCAATCAAAACAACCATTAGCCTTATTACATTTGGATATTTGGGGGCCATCTCCAGTTGCATCTTCAAGTAACTGTCGTTACTATTTCTCTATTGTCGACGATTTCTCTAGATACACCTGGTTATTCCCTCTTACCCACAAATCCGATGTAGTTAATGTTTTTGCCACTTTTAAACTACAAATTAAAAATCAGTTGTCAAGTCGTATTGAGGCTGTTCACACTATCAAAACTGTGTAAACAGATGGTGGAGGTGAATTCATTGGCAATGTTTTTCGGTTATTTCTCACTAAAAATGGCATTAAACATTAACTCACGTGTCCCTATACACCACAACAAAATGGTGTCGTGGAGCGAAAACACCGGCACATCGAACAAATGGGATTGTGTCTCTTGGCTCACTCTAATATTCCAATGACATTTTGGTTGGAATCCTTCTCCACAGCCGTCTACTTAATAAATCGTCTACCCATGAAACAACTTGAATACATCTCACCCTTCCAAAAGCTTTTCCATCGAATTCCTGATTACCGTTTCCTCAAAGTCTTCGGTTGCTCATGTTTTCCATATACCGCGCCATACAACAAAAATAAGCTTGAACCAAAATCTATCCATTGTGTCTTCCTTGGGTATGATGACAATAGAAAAGGCTACCGTTGTCTTGACAAATCCACGGGTAGAATTTATGTCTCGAGACATGTTTTATTTAACGAAAATTCTTTCCCATATGCAATTGACAGGGCAGCTACTTCTGGGCAGCAACACAGCACAATATCCAGCCCCGTGGCTCCTCTGGGAATATCACGAACCGATCATTTCGGCCTCTCACCTTCTGATAGCCATTGCTTAAAACAGCCCAGCAGAATAACAAAATCGATTGAGCAGCAACTTGTTATTCCAACTCCACTACAAACCACGCCTCAACACTCGGCATGCCCATTCCCCAGCCCAGCATATGCCTCGCCAGAAGCACAAATCCCACAAACCCACTCATCCCCACCTAAACCTTTCGCCCCAACAGAATACCAAACCCAATAACCTCACCGCCAATCCATTACTCCAATCCCTTTCTCCATCCAACCAGACTCACTTGACAGAGGCATATTATTTCACAGATCACCCAATTTCAATGTTTGGGCTTATTCGGATGCCGACTGGGCAGGCGATCCAGATGATCGACGATCTACGACGGGGTCTTGTATCTTCATTGTTTCCAATTTGGTTTCGTGGTCAGCCAAGAAACAAACCACAGTATCTCGGTCCAGTTGCGAAGCAGAATACCGAGCACTTGCTACAACCACCGCAGAGGTTCGATGGTTCACATATCTTTTTCGCGAATTAAACATTTCGCTACGTCAGCCTCCGTCCATATTCTGTGACAATCTGTCTGCTCTACACATGGCCCGGAACCCAGTGTTTCACCCCCGTACAAGACATATCAAAATAGATTACCATTTTGTCCGCGAGCTAGTTCATCAGAAATCACTTCAGCTCGCATACGTCTCTACCACCGATCAACTTGCAGATATATTCACTAAAGGTCTTAGCCGGACTCGGTTTGATGTACTGTGTTCCAAGCTACGTCTTCGATCCTCTCCATCTCACTTGAGGGGGGTAAAAGCAAAGGAATTATCTCCACCTCAAAATCTTAACAGTCTGTCTTATCCTAATTACATTGTATACATCTCACAATTGTCAAAACCAAAGCTGTTGTGTATTAGTGATTCATTGCACTAACCTCCTATGTACTGTGTATATATATTCCAGTAATTCATAATGAAATGATTATCTTGGGCACTCAAACTTTTCTCCAATCTTACACCTACCACACTATAAGAAAAATGGTGATTAGCGACGAAATTTTCCGTCGCTGAATACAGGTTTCCGTCGCTAAATGCATATTAGCGACGATATTTAGTGACGGAACTCTATTAGAAAAAAGCAGTCAAAAATTTTAGACGATGGCTTTTCCGTCAAAATTCGCGACGACAACCATTTATGTCGCTGTTTTAACAACGACTAAGGTCCGTTGCTAAAACCCTAACTTTACAATTGGCATACTTTTTCATGGCAACCCCTTACACCCTCGCGCGGTTCTTCTTCATCTTCCCTAGAGGTCTAAATCGAGAAAGATACTGAGACCCAAACAACCACTCTTTAGATTGAACTAGAGCAAATATACTATGATACATCTTCGAATTGGTCTAGTTACCTAGAATTGAACACTTTAATCACCTTTTTGTAGCCAGATATCACCACTCCTCAGTAGCAAACAAAAATCTACCAATGATAAATCATACTAGACTCTTGAAATCAGCACCAGTTATCGCTGGTGGTGTTAGCTAAGTAGTGAATGGCACTGTGGGGCCACAATGGAACCTCCTATATGGGACATTCCATAAGAGGACCATCATCTGGCCAACCCTTTACACATGATGAACACATCAAGGGTAGTCATCTCTTGGAGCGCCATTCCAAAAACCACTCTATTTAAGAGATGGATAGCACGACGGTTAAGCGATCAGACCCACAATAAGAATCATCTTGCAAATCCATTTTAAAAGGATTTATGTGATCGCCTGAATAGGCATAGACTAGACTCACCTTGTTCTGGAGACCCACAACAAGACTACAAGCTCTGTTGATGAGCAGATCCCCAACCCAAGGCAATATAGAAGTTAGCTAATCACTCCAAAGGCACAGACTATTCTCCTACATAACCAAATGAGCTTGCTCAACCAGCTAATTATGGTGGCAAACCATCAGCCACAACCCTACGCCAAGCAGTCCCTGCATAGTTGATCTTTACTAACCCACCTACTTATACGGCCCACATGACCTGTAGCCAGATCCGCCAAGGTTCAACTAGACGAACATTACCCTATACCCTATAGGTGATGACTGCAAATCACAAACATGAGCAAGCTACGAAACCCCTTGCAAGAAGTGAACAACATGAGAAGTGATGCAACACAATTTCACACCGAGTACTCGTTTGGAATTATACTTGGATGGATATCTAGGCTTGAGGTGTGGACTACGCTAAGAAACGACTAAAGAATAAGACAAAATAGGATCCCTAGGCAAGGGGTTGCCCTACAAATCCCCTCCGATGTGAGAGTCGGTAATGAGCTCAAAGGAGATAATGAGAATGTGTACTTGTTTGTACCTTTTGAAGTCATATAATCCACTATTTATAGTGGAAATGATGAAATCAGTTAGAGAGTTTTGTTGGAGTTGTCAGGAAATCTTTTTAGAAGAGGTAGTCGGTCAGTGATGACTTGGAAATGTGATAATCTCGTGTTTGCCAAGGTGCCTGCTCGGCCATGTGGGAGATGCCCGAGCGGAGAACCCTTTAAGACCATGTTTCTAGAAGGTGTATGGTTGTCAAGACCCTTTTGCCCTTGCATATGGATTTTGGGTGATTCAAGAAAGGAGGATCACTCTGCCTAAGCCCACAAGCACTGCTCATGTGTTTCCCTTGGAGCTTGCTGAGGGAGGAGTTCCCTTGAGGCAATGAAGCCAACAAAAAGACTCCCGAAAGGGATGATCATAGATCAGGAGATAAAAGAAGGAGAGATAGAAGCCAAGAAGGTGAATCCAACTCCAACCTCTGAGAGGTCAATGCACAGAGCTCATCTGATCGACCAGGAATGAAAGGACGAGGTCGCCTTCTAAACTAGAAAGCCACAAAAGTTTCAAGAGGCGCATCCTGACCAAAAATGAGCAGTACCACAACTAATATGGTCTGAGACATTAAAGATACGTTGATCCTTATAGAGAACAACCAAGTTGAGATGACGACCCCCAATCTTGAGGAAGATGTATTCACAAGCTGGATCAAAAACACTTGTTTGAACCCGAGCCTTAAATTCCTAATCTTTAAGAGTTACAAATAAAACATATGAGCATAGGATCATTTTGTAGCCTTCAAGTGCATCATTGGTGAGTAACAATGAAACCATCTTCTGCTAAGCCTTCAAGAACACTCTGACTAGCAGAGTCATAACTAGGTTTAGCGGATTAAAGAGAAACTCTATCGACCGTTAGGTCGACTTGCGAAAACCATTCTTAATGAGTTTAGTATTAAAGGCACTCCTAGGGAGAGACCAGATTCGTTTAATATAAAGTAGAGGCCCGACAAACCATTTTTGAAGTAAAGGTTTTGGTCTACCTTGAGGATATCGAAGGAATCGTATAAGAGGTCGTCATGACCTACTTCAAAGAGGACTGGGGCTCAATTTTCTAAATCTAGCTTGGAGTTTGTCTACCATCGGATTAAAGAAACATGTTCCAAATTTCCCAAAGGGTTGATAATAACGAAGCTCACAGCTAAACAGCTAGGTAAAGATATGAAAAGAAAAGGTAAGGCAAAGGTGGGCAAAAAGCTGAGAAAACATGAGTATGGGGACTTGGATAAGAGAAATTTGAGGAACCATGTTCAGACACAAAACCCGTCACCCCCTTCAATGCATCGTGAAAAATTTATGAAGTTCGTGAAGAGGGAAAACCTCGCAGAACCCTCCCTTGAATGAAGTGGGATAACCGCCTCCCTCTAACTACGCATTGTGCGTTCCACAATAATGTGGGACATGCTACATAAGATTATTAACAACTAAAGAGGGAAATCAACAAACTGTTGGACGAAGGGAACACCCTAGATCAGTTCCAACCAAATGCCAATAACGTCAACAATGGCAAGTAGAGCGCCAAATAATGATGCGACTCAATAAGTCATAAACACCAATAATCAAAATCTTGAGCAACACTTAGTTGAAGAGCCAACTGCATAGCTTGGGAAAACATTATGACATCTCCATGTTATAAGATAACAAAGATGAGGTCATCCCCCTCCCTTGTAGCAAGTTGTCCTTCAACCCACTTTGTAGAACAACCCTTGGTTATCACCATAGAAATCAAGTGATTCAATGTCAAACGGGTCCTCAGAGATACATGTGCAGCTTGTGATATCATATAATATTCGTGCTTCAAGGTGCTTGGCTTCTCCAATTCTCATCGCTCGAGGGCTTCACCATCACTTGGTAAACATAAAAGGAACTATCACCATTAAGTCCAACTTGGTCACGCCATAGTTATGAAAGGCGAGTGCCTAGCTCGCCTGAGGCGAGAGGCGAAGCGAGGGTTCATCGCCTGGGATCCTTCAGGCGAGGCAAAGAGCTAGAAGCGACCTAAGGCGTTTGCCTTTCTCGCTTTTTTAAGAGGCGAGAGGCAAGAAAAGGCGAGCATCGAGAAAAGGTAAATTTTTTGTTGATACGACGTAGTTTCTAGGTTTTATAAAAAGTCAAACAAAAGGTTAAAAAACAAAATAACCCTAACCAGACCAGATCGACATCGATCGATTCCACACTTCTTTCGACTTCTTGACTTTTCGACTCTAGTTCCTCGATTCCTTTGAATTCGACAGCCTTCGTCTTCGAGTTTTAGTGATGCATCTCAGTCTCTCTCTCTCGTCTACGTTTCCGTCTCTCTCTCTCACCTGCGTCTGTGTTTGCATCTCTGTCTTCGCAACTCTCTCGCGTCTTCACTGACTCGGCGACAGGTAAGAAGCTTTTTGTTTTTAGTTTTTTTCTTTCTTTCTTTCTTTCTCTTAATGTAAACTAAGTAAACTACTATTTTTTTTCTTCTTTTTTTTTCTCAGTACTATTTTTAAATTTTCTACCTTTTTTTCTTTTTTAATGTAAACTGTAAAGAATTAATTTTTTTATTAGTACAGTAATTTTCTATTTTTTCTGTTTAAAATTAATATTTTTTTCTTCTTTTTTTATTTCAGAATTAAGTTTTTATTTCTTATACTATAATAATTTTTTGTTCTCTTCCCTTTTTTTAATTGTTATTTGACTTATTTCAGTGTTTGTAAATTATCTTTTTTCTTTTGTCTTTTTTCCTTTTAATTAGAAATGTCAGTCCCAAGTTTTTCAAGTAATCGAAAAGATCCAGCATGGAAGTATGTGACATTGGAAGATAAAAATAACACTAATAATACGACATGTATGTTTTGTTATCAGCGATACACCGGAGGGATTTGTAGGGCCAAACAACATATTGTTGGAGGATTTACTGCAGTTAAGGGTTGTGATCGAGTACCCGTAGAGGTGAAGGAGGAGATTAAGAATTACATGGGCATGAAAAAGAGAACTGAGGAACAAATTATTCTTGAGAAACAACAACGAGCTGAAAATGATAATTATAGAAGTTATGGTGATGACGATGAAAATGTAATTGGTGATGAAAATCATGAAAGTCAAGAGGTTGATTCGGTAAAGAGGGTAAAGCCAAACAGAAAGGGGCCAATGGATATATTTGTCAATCGCAGTGGGAAACCAACTGCAAAAAATATCAAACAACAAAAAAATCAAAATGAGGAGGCCTTGAAAGAGTTAAGGAATCGAGCATGTTCGTCTATTGCTAGATGGATGTATGATGCTGGGATCGCTTTCAATGCCGTGAATTATGCTAGTTTTCAAGAGATGATTGATAACATTGGACGACATGGCCCGGGGATGAAAGCTCCAAGTTTCCATGAAGTGAGAGTTCCTTTACTCAAGAAGGAGGTGGATGAGGTTAACAAAGTCATGGAAGACCACAAAAATGAATGGAGTAAACATGGTTGTTCCATTATGTCGGATGGGTGGAAAGACAAGAGAGAACGAACATTGGTGAATTTTCTTGTCAATTGTCCCAAAGGAAGTATGTTTGTGGAATCGGTTGATGCTTCCGATTATAGCAAGACCGGGGAGAAGATCTTTGAACTACTTAGTGATTTTGTGGAGAAAGTTGGGCCCGAGAATGTGGTTCAAGTTATTATGGATAATGCTTCGAATATGAAATTGGCGGGTAAGAATTACTTTCCGTTTTACTTCATATAAGAATATTGATAGCATTATATATTTTTTTCCTTCTTACTCTTATTGAAGTGGTTATTATTTCTTTTCTTTTTTTTCTCTTGATCTCTCCATAGGCTCGTTATTGGAGACAAAGTATCCACATCTATATTGGACACCATGTGCTGCACACTGCTTGGACTTGATATTGGAAGATTTATTTAAAATACCAAGTATCAAGTCAATCTTTAAAAAAACAATGAAGTTAAATAGCTACATCTATAGTCGCCCCGGTCTAGTGAATATGATGAGGAAATTCACTAACTTGGAGTTGGTTAGACCCGTAAAAACTTGTTTTGCCATAGCTTTCCTTACTCTTTCAAGGATCAATTTAGTAAAGAAAGGCTTGAGGGCAATGTTCAACTCAGATGTGTGGAGAAATAGTAAATGGGAAAAAGAGCAAAAAGGTAGACAAGCAGCGAGGATTGTTATGGATTTTAGATTTTGGAAGGGAACAATTGATGCTCTTAAGGTTGCCGGTCCTGTTGTCAAGGTTCTTCGACTTGTTGATGGTGAGAAAAAACCTGCAATGGGTTATATATATGAGGCTATGGATAGAGCAAAGGAGGTAATTGCAAAAAAATTTGATAACTATTAGGAGAAATACATAGATTATTTTTGGATCATAGATCGGAGGTGGGAGGATCAGCTTCACCGGCCTTTACATGCTGCAAGTTACTACTTGAATCCTGGATTTTTCTACAAAAATCCAAACATCGAGAATTAAAAGGAGGTTAACGATGGGCTCCTCGAATGTATTGAGAGATTAATTCCGACACATGACATACAAGATAAGATTAGCGAGGAGTTGACTTCTTATAAGAATGCAGATGGCCTATTTGGGAAGATGATGGCTATAAGGCAATGAGATACAAGGTCACCAGGTACATAAGTACTTTACACATTATTAAATGTAAAATTTTGAACTCATTTTACTATTTTACTAATGAGAATAAATTCTTTCAATAGCTAAGTGGTGGAGGAGTTATGGTGGAGGGACTCCAAATTTACAGAAATTTGCCATCAAGATTCTTAGCCTAACTTGTAGCGCATCCGGATGCGAGAGAAATTGGAGTTTTTTTGAGCACGTAAGTACTAAATACTAATTACTTACGTATAAAACTTTGTTTAGTTACTTAACAAAAAAGATGAAGAAATAATTACTATGCTTATTCTCAGTAAATGGTGCATTACATTTGACAGGTTCATAGCAAGAAAAGGAATAGATTAGCTCAAGTTAGATTAAATGATTTGGTTTTTGTAAAGTATAATAGAGCCTTGAGACGAAGATACGATCTTCGAGATATAATTGATCCAATTTCCTTGGATGAAATCGATGATGGCAATGGGTGGTTAGTCGATGAAAATGATGAAGTGACTCAAGATGGTGCTAGTGAGGACATGTTTGATGATGGTCTCTCTTGGCAGCAAATTAGTAGAGTTTGTGGAGCTGAGGATCCTATCTATTCAACAAGGAAAATATTGTTTTCTTCACCACCAGCAAATCATTCAAGTCATCTACACGGAGGTGCTAGTAGTTCAAGGCAAAGGACGAGGACCACGATGCTTGGATCGCGGGTTGGCTCTTCAAGTACTTCTAGTACACGTACCATTCATGTTGTAGATGAAGATGATGACAGTGATCGAGAGGAGGAAGAAGAAACTGAGCCGGTTAATTCCGTGAATGAAGATGATGATGGGGGCCTTGGATTTGGGGGTCGAGATGTTGAGGCTTTTTAGCTTCTTAGTTCTCTTTTGATTTCCATGACTTTAGTTCCTTTTGATTTCCATGAATTTAGTTCTCTTTTGAGTTCCATGACTATAGTTGTTCTCTTTTGAGTTCCATGACTTTAGTTCTCTTTTGAGTTCCTTGACTTTAGTTTTCTTTTGAGATCCATGACTTTAGTTTCACTTGCTTTGATAACTATTTACTTTCTTGTTTGAAGCTTTAATCAAGTTTATCAATTGCATTGAAATTTCAACTATGAATGATGAAATTGTGTTATTGATAGTATGTTTAGAACTTAGTTTCATGTATTTTGCTCACTTGTAACATGTTTTGTTAAGATTAGTTAAGTTATATTTTTTTATATATTTTTTATACAGTTTTCCTTAATGTTCGCCTTTTGCTCACCCGCCTCTTGCCTCGCCTCTCGTCTTTCACCTTTGATAACTATGGGTCACGCCCCACATTCAAGAATTAAGAAGGTCGGGTTCTTGGTGCTTGACCTACACTCTTAGTAAGATTGGCCTAGAAAATAAGAACCAAGGAAGCATTTTCAGTGAAAGAAGGGTCTCGAAAGCCAAGTGATTTTACCCTCGAAGGACCTACAAACACTACCTCAGACCAATATTACTATTTTGGAACTACTTTATCTATGACTGTAACGACCAGAGCCCGAAGCCCGGTCCGCCACGCATAGGCCACGCACTGGCCCACTAAGCACCTGGGTCAACTGGCCCACCACAAGCCACCTAAAAGTCCATGGATAGGTTGGTGCCCAGTGGTAGTAGGTGGCCACTTATAAGGCACACACAAGTCCCACATCTACCCGATGTGGGATATCACAATCTCCCCCACTTGAATCCTTGACGTCCTCGTCAAGACCCAAAGGAGGCTCAAAGGATCGGCACCCCGGACGATGGGTTCCAACACATTTCCGGCCGGGACCCGCTCTGATACCATTTGTAACGACCCGAGCCCGAAGCCCGGTCCGCCACGCATAGCCCACGCACTGGCCCACTAAGCACCTGGGTCAACTGGACCACCACAAGCCACCCAAAAGTCCATGGATAGGTTCGTGCCCAGTGGTAGTGGGTGTCCACTTATAAGGCACACACAATTCCCACATCTACCCGATGTGGGATATCACAATGACAAAGATAAAAAGAATGAAAAGCTAGCACATGGAGAGCTCCCATTAGGTGCTCGTCCTTCTTGCCGAAAACTTTAGCCCCACAGCTATCACTATAAGAACCTCGTTATTTCTACAAGTAAAATGATAGGCGAAAGCTATACTATTACTTGATTCAATTAATATTACACTTACAAATCAC
This sequence comes from Platycodon grandiflorus, assembly GCA_016624345.1. Lineage (NCBI taxonomy): Eukaryota > Viridiplantae > Streptophyta > Magnoliopsida > Asterales > Campanulaceae > Platycodon > Platycodon grandiflorus. The sequence continues at coordinate 22,748,768 of CM028368.1, forward strand.
TATTTACATTACACTTACAAATCACAATTTACACATACATTGTTGTTGGTAGAACTTAAATTGATATTTGAATAACAAAATGGTTGTACACGTGCATAGCACGAGAATTTGCATAGTACTATAAAAATGGATTGTAATTTTGTCATTATTTCTAGGGTGAATTACAGGCCGGTCCCTTTTTAAACATTTGTAATCGCTCCAGTCCACTCATCTTTTTTTAAAACCGAAAAAAGACATTTTTTGGGCGAAAAGACGATTATGCCATTAATAAAAGAAAAACACACGCGCATCAGTAACCCTAAGCATCGCAATAAGTAATCCAAGGCATTGCGTGGGATAATCATCGTGATGAGCAACCAAGGCATCACGATGAGCAACCAAGACATCGCAATGAGCAACAATGGCATCGCGATGAGCAACCAAAGCATTGCGATGAGCAACCAAGGCATCGCGATGAGCAACAAAGGCATCGCGATGAGTAACCAAGACATCACGATGAGCAACCAAGGCATCGCGATGAACAACCAAGGCACCATTTGAATTTCAACCGCTGGAGGGGACTTGATTTTCGTTTACCTTTCGGGGGCGTTGCCCTCGAACCCCCACAAGGAACACTGTCCCCTCGACCCCTACGACCTGACCGAGCAGGTCGATCCCTGTTGCGTTGCCCAGCATACTGCGATTGGCGAATTAAAGGCATCCCGATGCCCAATTTAAGGCATCTCGATGCCCAATTTAATATAATATCAAAATCGATCAAAATAGTTATTTCTGGTTGGGAAATTTACATACAAACATGGTATTGACTTCCTATAACAGTATGGTAATGATATTATACAAAATTCAAACTCAAATCATTGATTAAAGTCCCAAAATCAGTCTAAGAACATCTCCATCTATTTTCGGACAGCACACTGCCAAGCCTGATTTTGATCTCAAAAATAGTATTTTTTTTGGTAGAAAAATTGTGCACAAATGTAGTACTAAGTTAGGATAACAATATGAGATTGATTTTAAACAAATTCGAAGCTTAAAACATAGATTAAAGTGGCCAAAACAGCCAAAGAACAAAGAAAAACGGGATGAACTCAAAAAATTCGAATTTGATCAAATTGTGATCAAATTCGTACTCTATGCATGGAAATTGATACCCAAACATGAGGGAAGACTATATTAACAACATGAAATCATTTATACATCAATTTGAACCTCAAATCTGAAACAATGATGTTGTTGAGGGCATTTTAGGAAGAAAATTCTCAAAATGTCTTTTAGCGGTTAAAAAAAAAAAAGTGTGGACTGGAGAAAAAAAAAGTTTCAGAAAATAGACCAGCCAGCAATTGACTGTTATTTCTAGCTTTTTGATCCATTTCTTAACAACCTTAACTTTCAATACTTTCCTCCAAGCTTTGCCAAATAAAAAAGGAGACCCTAATTTAGCACGTCGACCAAATAGATTGTCTCAATGGACAGTTAAATTGTTGAATAAGTCAAAACTCCTTTTCACCAATGATTGCCGCAATTTACAACAATCAAAAAGAGCAACGCTAAACCACACCCCCCTAAATATACTAAATCACACCCCCTCCCATTGGAAGTTACATCCTTACTGTAACGCCCGCTTCATTTTGCATCTTACACGTCATTCATATCACTCACGGATGTTGCACGTGACACATAGAATAACACCATGAACATTCTTGAGCATATTATATGACATTAGCATGTTCGTGTTGCATTCCATACATCTTATATGCTTTACATCATCGCTTAGTTCTTGTGGTTGTTGTTGCTTGAGATGCTTGGAATCCCCAACGTCATTTTCGGACTTTTCGAGAACCTTTCTCGAGTGTTTAGAACCCTTCCTTAGACTTAGGGTCATTTTGGAAGTGTTTCGAGACTTTTCGGAGAGTTTTTAGTCACTGGACACAAAGCGATCGCCCTGTTAATAAACAAAGCGATCGCCCTTCAACCATGGAACAGAGCGATCGCCCTGTAGAGTTTACAAAGCGATCGCCCTTGCACCAGAACCCGGAGCGATCGCCTGGAAGGGACAAAGCGATCGCTCCGCCCGATCCAGCTTATCCGAGAAAGTTTAAAATTTTCCAAAACTTGAAAATTGAGTGGCCCACAGTCGCCACGTCACCCACTGATTCCCTCCATTTTGGCCACATAAAACACTAAAGAGTGTTTAAACTCTTTCATTTCTTCCACCATTCCAACCCAAGAACACAAGAGAATAGAGAGAGAAATAGTGAGGGTTTAGAGAGAGAAATTGAGATATCTTGGGATTTTGAAGGAATCTCGACGATCCGAGCTTACCATTGCGAAGGTCTCGACTAGAGGAAGCTTTCCCACCGATTAACTTTCCACTTTCTTCGCTTTTTTTTCGACAAGAGGTAAGCTACTACCCCCCTCTTCTTCTTGTTTTATGTCTCATATGACATATTGGACTTCTAATATGCGAAGTTACCATGCTAGATACGTGTACATGTGATTCTTGCCATAAATGCCATTTTTGGACTTGTGAAATATGTTGTTAATCGTTCGATGAGGTTGGGAAACTCGATATTGGGCGATAATGTGTTAGGATTAAAGTGCAAGATCATTTTCGTAACTCGTTGTCATTAGTAACCTAAAATGACTCTAGCGGAGTCGGTTAGGGTTTGATAATTAATGAGACCACGCGTGTGTTTTGTGAGCTCTTTGGATGCTCGAGAGACCCGTTGGGGAATTGGTTACGCGATACACGTATAATGGTATTGTGTTGAATTTGATGTTGGTATTTTATGGCTATGTGTACTAGAATTATTTAGTGTACATTAGCATGTTATTGTTGGTGTCGTTATACTCCCTACTTTGGAGTGTAATGCTTTTATTTAATGTTGAGTAAACATCTACTTGAACATTTGGTTGATTAGTTAATGTGTCGAGTAAACATCTACTTGAGCATTGTTTAAGTCCATGGCATATTTGTTGGAGGTGTATTGACGCTCGGTTATTGCGTGAGCCGGGCTACGTAATAGCCGAAGGCCAATACACGGGCCTCGCCCTACCGTTGGCCGCGGTAGGGGTTATAGCGCTAAGTGTTGTACGGAATAAACGCGACCTTGGTAAGCTATACCGTGATTGTTTCTCGGGTCGTTGGGGACCGAGTCTTCACGTCGACGTGGATACGGTAAACGGTTCACCTTTGGTTTTGGTTAATTGGTTCGATGATCGGATACGACATCAACGGTTTCTTCATTTGGTATTATTGGTTGGTTGGTTGGAAGTTGGTTTGTCGGAGGTGTACCTCGACGGTATCCTTTATATGTGTTACTTATCGCACCTATGTGAGTTGCATGCTACGTGACTTATGTTATGAGTTACTTGACGCGATGATGATTGGAAATGATTATATTATGCCAACCATGATATATAAATGATTCTTATCACTCTTTGCATTTCGCATGCCATCTTGTTGCATTAGTAGCTTATTGAGTTTTATAACTCACCCCGTCCATTGTTTATTGTTTTCCTTAGATCCCGAGCCTGCAAGAAACCCCAAAGGAGTTCGTTGTTATCCGACGTCGTCTACGCCTTCTTTTGGTAGTGCTCCTTGAGCCTGGTATTTTCTTTTGGTGAGGCCGAGGGTACATATGTTAAGTAAACATTGTAAAGTTGGGTAGTAGTCCCGTACATGTGGTTTATTCATATTCTTTTGTTGATGCCGACGTGGATGTCGCTTTTGTAAACATTACTTACTTTATTATTCCGCGTACTCGATGATATCATATGTTTGGTCCCGAGCCTCATAGCTCGTGGGTTGTTGGTTATGTTGTGTGTTCATTTCCGGCTTTGTGCCGTGACTTAACGTTTTGTTTTTAAAATAAACATACACTTGCATTACGGGTTTTTGCACGAAAAGTGATTTTTAAATTGTGCATTTTGTGTCCCGTCTCGCGAACCGAACGAGATACCATATAGGATCTCGGGTCGGGTCGTGACTTGGTATCGAGCATAGTTAGCTCGCTGGGATTTGGTATCCTTGGCTTAGGCGGGGGTTGGTTGAGTGTGTCTGAGTCGTTAACGACGAGTGTTTGTTGCAGGTGAACAATTATGGTTGAGACTCGGAATGGAGCGGGTTCTAGTAGGGCCACGGAGGCCGAAAGGGACACCCGTCGAACCGGACCGAACCCATCTCCCAACCAAGCTACCGGACAGTCGTCAGAGAGTCCTATGCATCAAAATGAGGCCTTCATGCACACCATGCAAGGTTTTATGCAAACAATGATGGAGATGAACCGACAGACAATGGACATGAATCGGCAAGCTATGGATGGACAAGGCCAAGTAGGTGGACAGAGAGTAGTGCAACCGACCGGTGGAGTCGGGGAGAATGATCGCAGATTGGAAAGGTTTTTGAAGATGAAACCGAGGAGCTTTAATGGTGAGCCGGATCCGGAGAAGGCCGAGAGGTGGATTGAGTCGACAGAGAAAGTTTTCGCAGCATTGGGATGTACGGATGAGGAAAAGATCAAGTTCGCCACATTCAAGCTAGAGGATGCGGCCGAACATTGGTGGAAGGTTTTGGAAGCCGTTGGGTACAAGATCGACAAGAAGGACGTGGGAGCTCTTTTGCGCGGTTCGAATCGGTTCGTCCGGATGTGATTCAGCGAGGAAGGAAGTGGAATTTCTTGGATTGGAACAAGGGAGTCTATCGGTAGCTCGATTCCGCCAAATTTACCGAGTTATCTCGATACCGCACACACCTACTACCGACGAGGAGAAGAAAGTTTATCGGTTTGTGAAGGGTTGAGGACGAGTATAGGAAGCAACTCATACCACTCGAGTTGGCAAACTATCGTGGAGCGTGGATAAAGCCTACGAATTGAGCACGATATCGAGGAGCACCGTACTAAGACGGGAACACCGGTGGGAATCACGGGAAATACTAGTGGGACTCCACGGTCGGGACGATCAAGGTGGAGAAATCGGGGTAACCGTGGGACTAATAACCGCAGAGGGACGAACCAACAGAACGGGAAATCGGGGAACGTCGCACGGGGCGGGCCCGGGATGACGTGTAAATTTTGCTTGAGGACCGGTCATACGAGGACCGATGTTGGAAGAAGCAAGGGAAGTGTGTCCTTTGTGGTGATGGCACGCACTTTCGGAGGATTGCCCAAGGAATAAAGGGGTCCCACAAGGAGGTGCGCCCAATGCAGGCGTTAAGAGGGACAACGAGGGTCGCCCTAGAGTCCAGGGTCGTGTCTTTGCCCTCGACCGAATAGAGTACCCGAAGCCACCAATGTCATAGGAGGTACCTTACTCGCTTCTAGTGTTAAAGCCCGAGTTCTCATAGATCCAGGATCATCTCATTCATACATCGCATCTCATTTTGCCTGCCATTTGCATACCATGCCTGAGTCTTTACCATATGTGCTTGAGGTGTCTACTCCGATGGGAGAATGCCAAGTAGCTTCAAATGTTTATCGTAATTGTGATGTGATTGTTGATGACCACCTTTTGCTGCGGATTTGGTTGTTTTACCCATAAGGGATTTTGATGTGATTTTGGGAATGGATTGGTTGCATGCGCACCATGCCGTTGTGGATTGTCGTAAGAAGTTTGTTACTTTTGATGTGCCGAATATGTCGTCTTTTGTGTTTGTTGGTGATAAGTGTATGGGTGGAGTTCGTCTTATTTCGGCTTTGAAAGCCCGTAAGTTGTTGCATCGTGGTTGTTCGGGGTATTTGGCTTGTGTGGTGGACAAGTCAAAAAGGGTGGTTATGATGGATGATGTCGCAGTCGTGAGGGAATTTCCGGATGTCTTTTCGGATGACTATGAAATGCCTCCGGATAGAGAATTGGAGTTTTGTATCGAGTTGTTACCGGTACCGCGCCGATATCGAAAGCACCATATCGCATGGCGCCGCCGAGTTGAAGGAATTAAAGATTCAATTGCAAGAGTTGCTTGATCGGGGTTTTATCAAACCGAGTGTATCGCCTGGGGTGCACCTGTTGTTTGTGAGGAAGAAGGATGGTTCGTTGAGGCTATGTATTGACTACCGGGAGTTGAATCAGGTTACAATTAAGAATAAATACCCACTCCCACACATTGATGATTTGTTTGATCAGCTTCGAGGTTCCGTAGTGTACTCCAAGCTCGACCTTAGGAGTGGCTACCATCAGTTGAAGGTTCGGAAGGAAGATGTTCCTAAGACGGCATTTAGGACTAGGTATGGGCATTTTGAGTTCGTGGTTATGCCCTTTGGGTTGACTAATGCACCCGCGGTGTTTATGGATTTGATGAATAGGGTGTTTTTGCCGTACCTTGATTGTTTTGTGGTTGTCTTCATCGATGACATTTTGGTGTACTCGAAGTCTCGGGAAGAGCACGAGAAACACTTGAGGATTGTGTTGATTTGAGGAAAGGAAGTTGTATGCTAAGTTTAGCAAATGTGCCTTCGGTTGGAGGAGGTGACATTTTTGGGTCATGTAGTTTCGTGCAAGGGGATTTCGGTTGATCCGACAAAGATCGAGGCGTGGTGAGTTGGAAGAGGCCCGAGTCGGTGACGGAGATTCGGAGTTTCTTGGGGTTAGCGGGTTATTATCGGAGGTTTATAGAGGTTTCTCTAGGATTGCAACCCCTTTGACGACTTTGACTCAAAAGAATAAGCCGTTTGTGTGGAATGACAAGTGTGAGGCGAGTTTCGGGAATTGAAGGAAAAGTTGACTACGGCTCCTATCTTAGCATTGCCGAATGGACATGATGGGTTTGTGATCTATGATGCTTGAAGGAAGGTTTGGGTTGTGTTTTGATGCGAACGGAAGGGTCATTGCTTATGCTTCACGGAAGTTGACTCAGTATGAACAGAACTACCCGACACACGATCTCGAGTTGGCTGCGATTATTTTTGCTCTTCATAAATGGAAGCATTATTTGTATGGGGCTAAATTTGAGGTGTTCACTGATCATAAAAGTCTTAAGTATTTATTTTCGCAAAGGAGTTGAATAATCGGCAGCGAAGGTGGATGGAACGTTTGAAGGATCATGACTGTACTATTTTGTATCACCCGGGGAAAGCCAATGTTGTGGCGGATGCGCCGAGTAGGAAGGCGTATGTTTCTTGCTTGATGACTAGGGAATGGAAAATGCTAGAGGACATTCGTGATTGGGGTCCTAGTGAATCTAGCCATGGGGTAATCTTTGCTAATATTAGGGCTACTCCGGTGTTGTCCAACGGATCAAGGAGACTCAAGAGAGTGATCCGGAGTTGAAGAAGGTGATTGATGAGTTAGGTGGGGGTAAGACCCGGATTTTGCTATGAATAGTGATGGTATTCGACGTTTCGGGTAGAGTTTGTGTACCGGCGATTGAGGAAGTGAAACGACAAGTGTTAGATGAAGCCCATAAGTCTAAATACACAATTCACCCCGGGAGTACCAAGATGTATCGAGATTTGAAGAAAAATTTTTGGTGGAATGGAATGAAAAAGGAAATCGCCGAGTTTGTGTCGAAGTGTTTGACTTGTCAACGGATTAAAGCGGAGCATCAGAGGCCAGCTGGGTTGTTACAACCTTTGGAAATTCCGGAATGGAAATGGGAAAATATTGCAATGGATTTTGTGACAGGGTTACCGAGGACTCGACGAGGTCATGATGCGGTTTGGGTTATTGTAGATAGATTGACTAAGTCGGCCCATTTCCTTCCCATTGCGATTTCGGATTCGTTGGAGAAGCTTGCTTCGTTGTATATTCAGGAGGTTGTGAGGTTGCATGGGGTGCCGGTGAGCATTGTGTCGGACAGGGATCCGCGGTTTACTTCTCGGTTTTGGCAATCACTTCAGAATGCTTTGGGGACGAAGTTGAATTTGAGTACAGCATTTCACCCGCAGACCGATGGACAGTCCGAGAGAACGATTCAAATACTTGAGGATATGTTGAGAGCTTGCTCGATGGACTTTAAGGGAACTTGGGATTCGCATGTGCCATTGATCGAGTTCGCCTACAATAATAGTTATCAGTCGAGTATTGAGGTGGCTCCGTATGAGGCACTTTATGGCAGGAAGTGTCGTTCTCCGATTTGTTGGGATGAAGTTGGTGAAGCGAAGTTGTGGGGTCCGGAAATGGTTCACGAATCGGCGGAGAGTGTGAAGATTATTCGGGAAAGATTGAAAACGGCCCAGAGCAGACAAAAGAGTTATGCCGACAATAGACGTAGGGATCTTGAGTTTGAGGTTGGCGATCACGTGTTTTTGAAAGTTTCACCTCGGATTGGGGTTAAGAGGTTTGGAAAGAAAGGAAAATTGGCCCCGAGGTATATTGGACCGTTTGAGATCTTAGAACGGGTTGGAAAGTTGGCATATAGGCTTGCATTGCCGCCATCGATGTCAGGTATTCACGATGTATTCCACGTGTCGATGTTGAGGAAGTATTTGACGGATGTCTCACATGTGTTGGAGTATGAGCCTGTGGATTTAACGCCCGACCTTTCGTATGTTGAGCAACCGGTACGAATCTTGGACGCAAAAGAACAAGTGTTAAGGACAAAGACTATACCCCTCGTGAAAGTGTTGTGGAGGAATCACAATGTCGAGGAGGCCACTTGGGAGACTGAGCAGGAGATGCGCGAGAAATACCCCGCGTTGTTTGATGGAGTCGGTAAGTAAATTCGCGGACGAATTTATTCTAAGGGGGTGAGAATGTAACGCCCGCTTCATTTTGCATCTTACACGTCATTCATATCACTCACGGATGTTGCACGTGACACATAGAATAACACCATGAACATTCTTGAGCATATTATATGACATTAGCATGTTCGTGTTGCATTCCATACATCTTATATGCTTTACATCATCGCTTAGTTCTTGTGGTTGTTGTTGCTTGAGATGCTTGGAATCCCCAACGTCATTTTCGGACTTTTCGAGAACCTTTCTCGAGTGTTTAGAACCCTTCCTTAGACTTAGGGTCATTTTGGAAGTGTTTCGAGACTTTTCGGAGAGTTTTTAGTCACTGGACACAAAGCGATCGCCCTGTTAATAAACAAAGCGATCGCCCTTCAACCAGGGAACAGAGCGATCGCCCTGTAGAGTTTACAAAGCGATCGCCCTTGCACCAGAACCCAGAGCGATCGCCCTGGGAAGGGACAAAGCGATCGCTCTGCCCCGATCCAGCTTATCCGAGAAAGTTTAAAATTTTCCAAAACTTGAAAATTGAGTGGCCCACAGGCTGCCACGTCACCCAGCCGGATTCCCCTCCATTTTTGCCACATAAAACACTAAAGAGTGTTTAAACTCTTTCATTTCTTCCACCATTCCAACCCAAGAACACAAGAGAATAGAGAGAGAAATAGTGAGGGTTTAGAGAGAGAAATTGAGATATCTTGGGATTTTGAAGGAATCTCGACGATCCGAGCTTACCATTGCGAAGGTCTCGACTAGAGGAAGCTTTCCCACCGATTAACTTTCCACTTTCTTCGCTTTTTTCGACAAGAGGTAAGCTACTACCCCCCTCTTCTTCTTGTTTTATGTCTCATATGACATATTGGACTTCTAATATGCGAAGTTACCATGCTAGATACGTGTACATGTGATTCTTGCCATAAATGCCATTTTTGGACTTGTGAAATATGTTGTTAATCGTTCGATGAGGTTGGGAAACTCGATATTGGGCGATAATGTGTTAGGATTAAAGTGCAAGATCATTTTCGTAACTCGTTGTCATTAGTAACCTAAAATGACTCTAGCGGAGTCGGTTAGGGTTTGATAATTAATGAGACCACGCGTGTGTTTTGTGAGCTCTTTGGATGCTCGAGAGACCCGTTGGGGAATTGGTTACGCGATACACGTATAATGGTATTGTGTTGAATTTGATGTTGGTATTTTATGGCTATGTGTACTAGAATTATTTAGTGTACATTAGCATGTTATTGTTGGTGTCGTTATACTCCTACTTTGGAGTGTAATGCTTTTATTTAATGTTGAGTAAACATCTACTTGAACATTTGGTTGATTAGTTAATGTGTCGAGTAAACATCTACTTGAGCATTGTTTAAGTCCATGGCATATTTGTTGGAGGTGTATTGACGCTCGGTTATTGCGTGAGCCGGGGCTACGTAATAGCCGAAGGCCAATACACTGGGCCTCGCCCTACCGTTGGCCGCGGTAGGGGTTATAGCGCTAAGTGTTGTACGGAATAAACGCGACCTTGGTAAGCTATACCGTGATTGTTTCTCGGGTCGTTGGGGACCGAGTCTTCACGTCGACGTGGATACGGTAAACGGTTCACCTTTGGTTTTTGGTTAATTGGTTCGATGATCGGATACGACATCAACGGTTTCTTCATTTGGTATTATTGGTTGGTTGGTTGGAAGTTGGTTTGTCGGAGGTGTACCTCGACGGTATCCTTTTATATGTGTTACTTATCGCACCTATGTGAGTTGCATGCTACGTGACTTATGTTATGAGTTACTTGACGCGATGATGATTGGAAATGATTATATTATGCCAACCATGATATATAAATGATTCTTATCACTCTTTGCATTTCGCATGCCATCTTGTTGCATTAGTAGCTTATTGAGTTTTATAACTCACCCCGTCCATTGTTTATTGTTTTCCTTAGATCCCGAGCCTGCAAGAAACCCCCAGTGACAGTTCGTTGTTATCCGACGTCGTCTACAGTCTTCTTTTGGTAGTGCTCCTTGAGCCTGGTATTTTCTTTTGGTGAGGCCGAGGGTACATATGTTAAGTAAACATTGTAAAGTTGGGTAGTAGTCCCGTACATGTGGTTTATTCATATTCTTTTGTTGATGCCGACGTGGATGTCAGGCTTTTGTAAACATTACTTACTTTATTATTCCGCGTACTCTGATGATATCATATGTTTGGTCCCGAGCCTCATAGCTCGTGGGTTGTTGGTTATGTTGTGTGTTCATTTCCGGCTTTCGTGTGCCGTGACTTAACGTTTTGTTTTTAAAATAAACATACACTTGCATTACAGGGTTTTTGCACGAAAAGTGATTTTTAAATTGTGCATTTTGTGTCCCGTCTCGCGAACCGAACGAGATACTATATAGGATCTCGGGTCGGGTCGTGACACTTACCCTGAAACCCCCATCCTCCATCCTCCACACCAAGGCCCCCTCATCCTCCATCCTCCATCCTCCACACACCCCTTCCCTCCCTTCACCCACACAGCCCCCTTCCCTCCTCCAGCGCACACACCCCTTCCCTCCCTCCACCCACACAGTCCCCCTTTCTCCCTCCAGCCCATACAGCCCCCTCATCCTCCATCCTCCACACACACCCCTTCCTCCCTCCAAAGACACCCGCCCCCTTTCCCTCCCCGAGCCCGCTCCACTCCCCTCCCCCCCTTCCCCCTTCCCCGCAACCCCCCCCCCCTTTCACCCCATTTAACCCGATTCCCTCCCCTTTCACCCACCTTTCACTTGAAAAAAAAAAAAAAAAAAAACTATTTCATACATTCAAAAACACACCAAAAATGATCCGAAATAATCTTAATCTTCCTACATTCCTACCTTTCATTCATACCAAATTTAAAAAATGGATCCAAATCAGGTTAGTTTATGTTAAATTTATGTTTTGTTTTAGTTTAATTTATGTTAAATTTATGTTTTGTGCTTAGTTTAATTTATGCAAATTTATATATGCTAAATTTATGTTCAGTTTAATTTATGTTTAGTTTAATTTATGTTAAATTTATGTTTAGTTTAATTTATGTTAAATTTAAATTTTATTTTATTTTATGTTAAATTTATGTTTAGTTTAATTTATGTTAAATTTATATATGTTTAGTTTAGTTTAATTTAGTTTAATTTATGTTAAATTTATGTTTAGTTTAATTTATGTTAAATTTATATATGTTAAATTTATGTTTAGTTTAATTTATGTTAAATTTATGTTTAGTTTAATTTATGAATAAATTTTATGTTAAATTTATGTTTAGTTTAATTTATGTTAAATTTATGTTTAGTTTAATTTATGTTTAGTTTAATTTATGTTAAATTTATTGTTTAGTTTAATTTATGTTAAATTTATATTTTGTGCTTAGTTTAATTTATGCAAATTTATATATGTTAATTTAGTTTAAAGTTAGTTTAAACTTATAATTATATTTGTTTAATAAACTTATAATGATTTTTGTTTAAAAAAAAACATTCCTACCTTTTATTCATACCAAATATAAAAAATGGATCCAAATCATGTTAGTTTTTGTTAAATTTATGTTTTGTTTTAGTTTAAATTATGTTAAATTTATGTTTTGTGCTTAGTTTAATTTATGCAAATTTATATATGCTAATTTAGTCTAAAGTTAGTTTAAACTTATAATTATTTTTGTTTAATAAACTTTAAAAAAAAATATGGAAAAGAGGACCGCCCCTTACAAGGGGTTTAAGTGAATTACACCACCCACCCCTAGGGGTTTAAACATTTTAAACCGCCCACCCTTGGGGGTTTAAATAGTTTAAACCATCCCCCCCCCCATGGGGGTTTAAATTTTTTATTTTCAGTTTTTATATAATTATTAATATATACATAATTTTATATAATTATTAATATATAATATTTGTTTAAATAAATATAATTTTCTATAATTATTAATATATATAATTTTATATAATTATTAATATATTCTACGTGGAACAATCTCTTCCTCCTCTACCTCCTCTTCCTCCTCCTCCTCCTCCTCCTCCTCCTCTTCAGTCTGCTCAGAACCCCCTTCTCCATGAAACGACCTAAAAATATCTCCGCTCGCCGCATATTTGGGGGTTGTGATTTAGCATATTTGGGGGGTGTTATTTAGCATGGTTGATCAAAAAATGGAATAAAAGTAGAAGTGGGCTTAGAATACTTGCTCCTAATTTCAACTATGCCCTATTTCCTCCTTCTCCCCCTCAACAAAATTTAGAAAAATAAAATAAGAAATAAGCAACACCATTTAAGCAAAAAAAAATTCCATTATTTGATTTTGATGTTAATTTTAATTTAATTTTATTCTTTAAATTGAGAAGAAAGTACATAATTTGGGCACTTCGATTCAATGCATGTGGTTATAAGATCTTTCGTTTCTTGTACTCCCTCTGTTTTTAAATTATTGTCATGCTTGACTTTTATTTTTGACTCAAACGAATTGTTTTTCATATAAAAAATTAACGATTTTTTTTTTTTTTTGCAAAATCATAAAACACTTAATTCGTAGTACCTTTTTGCTACTACAAATATGTGTTTTATAATTTTTTTTTATAAATATTTGTCAAGTTTTCATTTGAAAAAGTGGTTTAAGTAGGTCTTCCAAAATGATGAGAAGAATTTTAAGTAGGTCTTCCAAGATGATGACCATTAAGTATGTCGAGCCCCAACCTCCAAGAAAAGAAAAGGAAAAAGAAATATATTAAGGATCTTGCACATCATTGTTTAAACATATGGTAATTAAATGTGTCTCATGAGATTTAAAAAACATTTAAGGGAAGAAAAATTCTTGTGCTTCATGCATCGTAAAGATGTAATTGCCACCTCCAAACAAAAGAGTTGCATCAACCCATTATCCTATTTCATCGTGTTGGAACCATAGGCTTAACGACCTAGAAGAAGAAGAAGAAGAACAAAATATTTAAGGGGTAATTACTTTTTCACCTATGAACTTTGCTTAATGTCTAAAAGACTCATTGCTGATATAATTTTGTATATATAAATTTTATTGACGTGTGAGAAAGGGTATCAAAAAGACTTGCGCCATCACGTTTTCGTCCAAAAACCTAATGGAATGCGAATAACTTGACTACTCATAATGCTCTTAAAATTGATGGAAAATGGTGATGATGATAATGGGAATGATGAGTATTCCGAGGGTGAGGAGGGCGATTTTACCTCAAATATTGATCATGTTAGTGATAATAATGAAGAAGAGATTTCACATCGCGTTAGGTTTTTAAATGAAAACCTGACAGGGTGCTTTTTAATACCTTTCTACAAACATCAGTAGAAAAATATAAAATCACATCGATTTTTTTAGACCCTTAAAGCAAAGCGCAATATATGAAAAAGTTATCGGCCCAATATTAAGTCAGAAATTTCAATTGGCATCAAATAATTTTTAAGATAAATTACAAATAACCCCCCTCAACTATGGGTTGGTTTGAATTGTCCCCCTCAACTACCAATTAAAGCAATATGTTCCCCTCAATTATAGCATTTTCCTTAATCGTAGCTTCTGTTTAAGTACTTTCATTTAAGCTGATGTAAAATGCCCACGTAAGACTCATGTAACCATCTCTAGGTTTAACATAGTGCTCTTTTGGTATTTTGATTGACTATATTACCTTTGTTGTTTTAATACCCTCTTTGTACATAAAGAAGGTCATTAAAATAATTTTTTATCTTTATTTTGAATATTATGATAAATATCATACATACAGATGATGACGTGAGTCTTTGGTGGACAAATTTCATGAATTCAAACCGCGGTGTCTAAATAGAAGGTGCAATTTAAGAAAATGTTATAGTTGAGGGGGCACATTGCTTTAATTGGTAGTTGAGGGGGGCAAATCAAACTCGACCCATAGTTGAGGGGGTTGTGTGTAGTTTACCCTAATTTTTAATATAACTACAGCTTGGATGGGTTGTACTACTTGCATAAACAATGGATTTTGTTTTCAAATATAACAACACATCCAATCAACCAATGATGACAACGTAGATCAGAAATCTAACAAAAAAGCTTCTAATGATTTTAACATTTTGCCATCATGAATAACTATCATTTTTAGAGCCCGTTTGGTCGAGCGTTTTGGCCAAAACGCAAGGATAAAACGCAGCTTATTTGCAAAAAATGTGTTTCAATACTGCGGCAGAAAACACAGCGTTTTCAAAACGCAGCTGCGTTTTAAAACGCTGAAATTCCCAGCTTTTTCCCAAAACGCAGGTTTTAAAACGGTCATAGAAAATAAAAAACTGCGTATTGAAGTGATATCCCAAACGTATTTATAAGGAAAGACTTGCGTTTTTAAAACACTGCGTTTCACTGCGTTTTTAAAACACTGGATTTTGTAAACGCTGCACCAAACGAGCTCTTAGTAGTCCATATAAATTCTGGTTAAATCTTCTATCTCAATCCTTATCACATCTTATGTTCTATTAAATCTCAATTGTACACGTACCTTTGTAAAAAAAAAAAAAAAAAAACTAAAATAATAAATATACGTGTAAGATTAAAATTAAGTGAAACACGGATTATGGTAAAGAGTGAGATAGAAGAATTGAAAAATTCTGAAGAACAGCCACGGCCAGCATGACAGCCATTAAATTAATGCCAAATTACACGATTGGTCCCTGTACTTTTTTTAATTTTTAAAAAATTGGTCCTTACCCAAATGATCGTCGTGAAAGCCACCCACCCTACTCCGTACCCACCACCATTAATATTGGAAACCTCATTTTTCTGTAAATAAATGCTGCCCATTGGGGTTGTTCTTAAAAGATGGTTGATTCTGGGCAAAACAATTTTTATTATAAGGAATAGGGCAAAATAATGAACAAAGTATACCTTTTCTTGAAGATGACTGCCCTTGTTTTAAAATGGGGAGTGGGGTGCCATTACCGGAGTAGATAAGGATGTTGTTGGAATATCAAATAATTTGGCCAGAAAAACTTGGGGCAAGCAAAATGGCAGCTAAAAACAAGAAAGAAAATGGGTTCATTGGAGTGAGTTTCCAGAAATCGAGTATTGAGTTTACTATGCAGTGGCTTGAAGGTTTTGAACGTGGGGTTTAACAGGCTGAATGTATTTCGAATTTGCTGAGGCATTTTGAATTTCGGGTTGCTGGTGCTGGGTTAAAATTTGAACGCATGGACAATTTTACCCCCGGGTGAAATTGGGTGTGACACACGTGATTACACGTTTATAACTTAACGGAATCAGCCGGAAGAACCATTTGCATTTAATTTGATAAGTATAATGACACAATTTTGTACAGGGATCATTTGTGTTGTTTGCCCATAAATTCAAGACAATTAAAACTCGTATACTATGTATAACAAGCTGAACAAGTTATCCAATCAACTTTAAGGTATCAATTGGTACACCTAAATAAAATTAATTTAGAAAAATTAATTATAATAATAAGATTTAATAGAATTAAATGCAAATAAGATTTATAAATTGTGTTTGGTAACATTAGAAATGTGTTGGAAAAATTATATAAATGATCATCGTACTATCATTTGGTAACCAATTTGACCACGTACTTCCAATATTGTAAATCTAACCAATGTACTCACGAATTGAGTGCAATGTAGTCCTTCTGACTAACGGCTCATCTTTTTTTTTAATGGTCGTTAACTCTTCATCCAATTTTTTAACAGGGCTGCTGATATAGTCTACGTGAGCCATTTTATAAGGGGTATCCAAGTTCGTCACGTACACACCATGTGGTCCCCTGAATTTATGGGCTTGAAGACTTCTGACCATCCTAATTTTTAACAGGGCTACTGATATGGTCGGAAGTCTACAAGCCCAAAAACTCAGGGGAACGCATGGTGTCTACGTGACGAACTTTGTTACCCCTCATAAAATGAGTCACACAGACCATATCAACAGCCCTTTTAAAAAATTGGATGGAGAGTTAACGACCGTTAAAAAAATGGATAGGCCGTTAGTCAGAAGGACTACATTGCACTCAATTCGTGAGTACATTAGTTATATTTAGGATATTGGGAGAACATGGTCAAATTGGTTACCAAACGATAGTACGATGGTCATTTATATAATTTTCTTGAAATGTTTTTACTTGCGTACTACAAATTCCTAGTATATATGTTGGGTGGCTGAGTGGTAGATTTAAGACTTTACAAAGTGTGAAGTATCCGATTAAATCCCTTCCCACGCCCCCTTAGGACATATAATATATATTTTATTCGTTATAAAGAAAAATAATTTGAAATGCATTGATCAAATTTAAGAGAAGAGATTAAATTATCCCAAAGATACAAGTACTAGTTATAACTTCCCATGAAAAAGAAAAAAAAAATTTCCAAGGAGTACACAGTTAGACATTAGCAATATTTCAATTCTACAGAATTTTCATTTTGTTTCGATTTCGGTGAAATGAATTACATAACATTAATAAAGTAAGAAAACTAAATTAAATTAAAAGAAGCTAATTTTGATAATGGAAGTACTCAAATAAAACCAACTTAGTTTGATTGGGATAGTTATTTTTTCAATAAGATAAAAAATAAAAAAAATTGAATGAAACGACGAAAGGAACGACTTGAGACTGAACAAAATTATTAATGTAAATCAAGCATATCACTTGATAGAAGGAAACAATTGTCCTTTTACAAGAATTTCAAATGTTTGAAATCTAAATATCAACTCCTCCATTAAGATTAAGATTCCTCAAATTTTAGTAATTGACGAGGAACAAGATGATGCAGTATCGAATAACCCATAAGGCGTGCCCAAGCCTTATGCTGAGGGGACCTGGCAGAATCGAACAATTGTTAAGGTGTGTCCACGCCTTATCCAGATTTAGCTTTTAGTTTTTTATTTTAATTAGTATTAGAGATCTCCTAATATTGTTAGTACTTCACTATTTTATTCTTAGAACAATTAGATCTATTTTAATTAGGTTTCTTATTTTAATAAGCCAAGTCCTAGTAGGTTAAGAGTTTATTTTGTCTTATAAATATGGATGTAATCCCCTTTAGCAAACACATTTGAATTATAATAAAGTTTCTTGTTGGTGCACCAATAGTTGGATGGATTTTCTCCTTTGTTCGTTCTTTCCGTCCGTTCAAGTTATACATCGAGCAAACGTTCGTTCGTACATTACTACTAACAACAATCTATTTTTCTTTCCGCTTTCGTTCTGCGTCAGTAATCAATTATAAGATTTTAGTGATCTGATTCCTATTACACAAACTATTTTTAGGATATCAAAGGCTTAAGAGGATTTACCAACCAACTTTCTCAAGGTGCAAATAGAAAATTTTTAATTAATAAAATTGCTAAATTTACATTTGCTATCTACCATATCCTACTATGTCCGTACAATACTATAGTATGAAGAGTAAAGACACTCGCGTACTACTAAAATGAGCTAAAATTTAACTTTTTTAATTTTTCAAAAAAAAAAAAAAAAAAACTAAAGTTATTGTCATTCATATATATGTATAATAAAATAGCCTAAAAGTCATCATTCTAAATTTTTTTTTAAAAGATTAAAAAAAAAAAGGGTGAATTACAGGCCAGTCCCTTTTTAAACATTTGTAATCGCTCCAGTCCACTTATCTTTTTTAAAAATCGGAAAAATGCATTTTTTGGGCGAAAAGACGATTATGCCATTAATGAAAGAAAAACACGCGCGCTTCAGTAACCCAAGGCATCGTGATGAGTAACCAAGGCATCGCGATGAGCAACCAAGGCATCACGATGCACTACTATTGCAAATTGGGGCATCGCGATGCAACAATTGGTGCATCGCAATCATCGCAGCGCGCTTTAGGGAACCAAAGCATCGTGATGAGCAACCAAGGCATCGCGATGCACTACTTTGGCATCACGATGCACCACTTTGGCATCGCGATGCACCACTTTTGCATCGCGATGCACCACTTTTGCAAATTGGGGCATCGCGATGCAACAATTGGATCGCGATCATCGCAGCGCGCTTTAGGGAACTTGATTTTCGTTTACCTTTCGGGGGCGTTGCCCCCAAACCCCCACGAGGGATCCCCATTGCGTTGCCCAGCATTCTGCGATTGGCGAATTAAAGGCATCGCGATGCCCAATTTAATATAATATTAAAATCAATCAAAATGGTTATTTTTTGTTGGGAAACTTACATACAAACATGGTATTGACTTCCTATAACGGTATGTTATTGATATTATACAAAATTCAAACTCAAATCATTGATTAAAGTCTCAAAATCAGTCCAAGAACATCTCCCTCTGTTTTCGGACAGCACACTGTCAAGCTCAATTTTGATCTCAAAAATAGTACTTTTTGGTAGAAAAATTGTTTACAAATGTAGTACTAAGTTAGGATAACAATATGAGATTGATTTTAAATTAATATGAAGCTTAAAACATAGATTAAAGTGGCCAAAATAGCCCAAGAACAAAGAAAAACGGGATGAACTCAAAAAATTCGAATTTGATCAAATTGTGATCAAATTCGTGTTCTATGCATGGAAATTGATACCTAAACATGAGAGAAGATTATATTAACAACATGAGCATTTATACAACAATTCGAACCTCAAATCTGAAGCAACGATGTTGTTGAGGGCATTTTAGGAAGAAAATTCTCAAAGTGTCTTTTAGCGGTTTAAAAAAAAAGGATGAACTGAAGAGAAAAAAAATTTTAAAAAATGAACCTGCCAACAATTTCTCCAAAAAAAAAAATTTGACGCTAAACTTGAAACGGAGGGCATAATAGTTTCAGGCTTTCAGCCCATTACCATTAGCTGTCGGTTGACTCTCCAGACTTATGTATGCTTCAAAATTTCAGGACAAAACTATGAGAGATTAGCAAACCATGTCGACCCATCAAGTCCTATTAATTTAGTGTCTATCACGGGAAAATTTGAATTGATGATAAGGGTAAAAAGGTCATTTACGTTATTCAAGGGTTGTCAAATTGGTCCAAGTAATAAATTTTCTAACACCAACTAATTTTTGGAGTCTCTCTGCTAATCAGACATTGAAATCAACCGCTGCCTACAATACAGTGTGACACTTGTACAATAGAAAAAGAGAAGTACTAAATACAACACATATTTTATGCTAAATGCAACACCCCTAGCCAAATTTACTATTTTGCCCATGTTATAAATGAATTTTTTTTTTTTGACAAGTCCGCCACCTCTAGGCGGTCCTATTCCAAACAACTACCCAGACTAGACGGTCCTCAGACTTCCATCCATTACTCCACCAATTTTTTTTTTACACTTTAACACCCTAAAGTTAACATTTCCGTTAAAAAGTTAACGAAATTGTTAAAATTTTAACGGAACAACAACACCCCGCGATGAGAACCGCCATCCCGAGGTGGGTTTCTTCGTAGAGGACCGCCACCCCAAGGTGGTTTTCTTCCATGAGAACCGCCACCCCAAGGTGTACTTTTTTTTTTTTTTTTAATAATTGAATGATGGACAAAATAATATTTTTCCAAAGAGAGTGTTGTATTTAGCACTTTTTGAGTGTTGTATTGGAAGTACAATGAAAAATAATATTTTCCTATATAGAAAAATTGCACGTAAGGTCAAAGTACAATGAAAAAAATGGTGATTTATCCAAAAGAACTGTATTGGAAGCCTTGGCTCAAGTAGGCTTTAGCACATTTGATTTCGTAGCATTCTTAATGCTATACATGCATTGGTGAATGATTTATCAAACAATTGTGTAAGAAAAAATCTTTGGGAGAGGTCCTTGCTTCTAACGCCAAACAATACCTCGGTAACTAGTCTTGGACTCTCGAGGATTGAAAAAATATTGAACAATACCTCGGGGACTAGTCTAGGAAAGGTATAAAGATGTAATACGCGCCGCGTATTACTTGTCATAGAGTATATTCACTTCCCGCGGATACGAAGATGTGAAAGTAACAACTTGAAAACAGACAATTTAGTAGTGTAAATTCTAAAATATAAGAACTTATCGCTTCTTTTACATCCTACACCTGCTGAAAGCCCTGCTTCACTTGTTCGCAAAGGAAAAGTGGATCTCCGATGATGCCCTTTTTATGAACTACCTACCTTTGGCCGAGATTTATTCTTGCCCAACAAATTCATCTGATTTGCATGCTCTTCCTCCTCTTCAAGTTTCCTCCTTCGAGCAGCCTCTTCTTTTTGTCTTTGAATCATCTCCAGTTCCCGATACCGTTCCTCTTCTTTGCGCTGCAGCTCCAAAGCTTCTCTTCTCTGAGCCTCTTCTACCCTTCTGCGATTCTCCTCAAGCATCTTATCCAGCTCCTCTCTCTCTTTTCTAGCTTGCTCCTGGTAAATTTGATGTTAACAACACAGCCACGAGACAGCATGGTACAAACAGGAAGAAAAAGGAGTTCTGAAGTAAAAATAACAGTAGCCATATTTATTTGGACATACAATAGAAAAGTATATAAAACCAATACTTGTGAAGTTTTCCACAAGTTGGGATTATGAATACCAATATACCGAATTTTCCTCCAAATAAGCAACTTCAATTAACTTTTTGATCCCAATAGGTCGTGCAAACAGGTGGTACAAATCAACCTGACTGGTTACCAAGGTCAGATGGGGAGGGGCTGCAGGCAAGGGCCAGGATGTTCTCTAACAAGTAGCAACCCCCTTAATCCCGAGCCCAGAGCATTTATGCTTGTGAGGAAGCACCAGCCACCCATCACCAGAGCTTTAAGTTAATAGTGAGTTTATTGATCCTTTTACTACATATGGTACTATGAAACAATTATTCAGCTATAGGAGGCACTTCCTGAATATTGCCTGCATTTCCAGCACAGGCATTATCCACTAGGTGCTTCAGCATTCGGCCAAGTGCTTTGCAATTAGGGTAATAGCTACAAGTGGTTTAAATAGTCCTCTACTTGATTAAATTGTCTGACTGTGACAAAAATTGCTTCAATTGCAGTTTAATCACGTAAAGCACGGCAGCATGACATGCTGGGACATTCCCCTTTTTGGAAAATTTCCTTTTTAACCTCTTATGCGCTAGGGCACGCCTTCCACACAATGGGGACACAACAAGGCCACAACTTATGAAAGATAGCACAGGGATCAAACTACAACTGAAAAAACATTACCTTAGAATCACAAAAAAGAAAAAAAGGAAAAGAAATAAAATAAACAACCAATACTCCAGACTTATGCTTTGCTTCCAACTTGATAGCATTTGTTTTCTTGCGAGAGAGAAGGGGGGGGGGGGGCTGGGGACCAGGGAAGGAGCTAAAGCATAGACGAGAAGAAATCATAAAGCATACATTTATGATACTAAACTAAGCATTATTTACCACTCAGTGGAGTGTCCCTAATCAATAGTGGAGCACGTATGTCGGCAACCTTGGTTGGTTTGTGATACACCTAGTTATGCACATAGGTGGACCTCCTTTGTGTGTGGGATTGTTAAGGTTGATATGCATTGTTGGCCCCTCTTTAGGCTAGTTGGTCACTTAACAGTTGAAACACTGAAGGGTGGATTTTTCATCATTCAATTTCCAGTTCCTGAAATGTTTCAAAGCGGCTGGCTCAAAGGACAGTTCAGCATTTTCCTTAGAACGGAATGGATCAAATGAAACGAAATCATTCAGTCTTGGATCTTATATGCTAAGAATTCTGTCACTAGGTTGCAAAGCAAAGAAAGTGAGCGGGCAATATTGCCGAACAATGAATAAGGATCCATTTGGCAGCTGTAGAACGAGACAAAGAACTTACCAAGGTAACATTCGAACAACAATTCCAACATTGAGAAGGTTTAAAAGTGATGGTTTTCCGGCTGAAAGATCTAGATGCTTCCGCAGAGCTGGGAATTACCGGCTAGAAGAACGGAATGAGAGGATCCAAATGGATGGGAAAGGCCTTGTGAGATGAGCAAAATTTAAGAAATCATGGATAAGGTTTGGCGTGAAACAAGGTCAATTTACGTGGTTGGGTCATGGATGGTTTTGTGACCATAGTGAGATGTGGTAACAAAACTATCAGCCGTCCCCTCATAACCACAACAAATGAAGTAGAGATGATAGACCGATGCTGATTCCCTGCTTATAATTATGGTATGGGGGAAAAATAAAAGGGAACGGATGTCGTCCAAAGCTTGACAAGCTGGACCTAGCCAAGCTGCCAAGTTACAAACCCATCCTACACACGTGTGCAAAGAAATTGAGGGAAACGGCAGAAAAAAGTGAGAAAACCATGCATTGTTGTATATTCACTTGAAAGAAAAATAAATATAGCTTGGTAGCCATGGAAAAGATAGAAGCTTTGTTGGAAGTATTTTCCAGCATATTTGTTCATTTTGCAATGTTAAGTAGCCCAGCAGCGCCAATAGTTTCCTTCTTCATAGCTTCATCCAACTATTTAACTAAGAGAGTGCAATTCCTAAAGCCACCCCCTCCGAATCCATGAGCACCCAGCTCAGATAATAGGCTGGGTGTCGAGGTTAGGTATAAGAGGAGTGATGAGCCAGGCTGCAACTGAAACATAGAAGTGCAGAAAGTAAGGATTTTCTTGACTTTCTTAAAGGCCCTTGACTTTCTTAAAGGCACCCGCTTCAACAACTCCATAAGTGACGAATCATTTCTGCCAAGGCCGGGATGAATCAGTGAAGGTAGATACCTTACCGAGAAGCTTTTCAGCTGCCCTTCGGTTCTAGGTGTGTACTTTCAAGAATTGCTTTTTCGCTTTTTGGAACGTACTTGGATAGCCTGTCCGTTTCCTAGAACTCCAAAGACATATTTGTCAGAGTTACAAGGGAAGTTTTTATGGCTTGTATTAGGGGTGTGCATTTTGAGCTAAAAACCATTAACAAACCTTTGTGACCGGTTTCTCTAAAATCAAAAACCAAAACCAAATCAAACCGGCAATTTCAGTTTCATAACGGTCCGGTATAAGTTGCAATACACGTTTTGACTCACTTTTTATTACTCAATATTTGTAAGTAAGCAAAACAAGTTCATTAAGTTAAGCAACAAATAAGCAAACTCAAATAAATAGTGTACTTCTATAGACTCAAATTCATTAAGTTTACTTAATTAAAGACAAAAAAGAACAAGGTAAGAGTCTTAAATCCTAGCAAACGCTTCTATAATTTGGGTATGTATATATATATATATATATATATAAATATATAAATATATATATATAATAATAATAATAATAATAATAAGCAAAAGTACATAGTTCTGACCAGTTTCGGTCCTGGTTTGGTTTTTGAAGGTATATAAACCAAAACCGGCGACCAATTTTTTTTTAACCCGTTACCAAACCATTGCTGACGGGACCCTTTTTTGATTTCGCTGGTTTCGGAACAGTTTTTTGGTTTTTGAATTCATGTTGGTCAGGCTAGCCTGTATGGTTGGAAAACACACCACAAGTCATCAAGATGAGTCAGTGGCGTCCCTTTTGGATTTAATCACCAAATCACCCTTGTGAAATTCAAATAGTATGTGGAGCAGATCATGGAAGATGGTATGTGTCCGGGGCATAATAAGTCATTTCTTTAACATTGTCTGATTGCTTGTAAATGTGGTGTTCTATATTTGATTTTCGTGGTGAGGAGTGAGTTTGTCCTGATTCGATGGAGGCTTTGTTTATGGTTAGGTATTTGGGTTTTTTGGGGAGCAAGGATGCACAGATTCTTTGGCAGTGTGCAGTAATTTTCAAGTTATCGCGTACATGAAGTGAGAGGAATTCTCGCATCTTTTGGGATCACGCGCTTATTTTCTCTCCTTAGCGAGAGAGAATATTCTTTTATGCTTCTATCTAGTCTTCAGCTTTAGGCGCTTTTCAAGGAGTGCACAACGCTCATCTTTCAAGAGATTGAAGGGTGGTTCTCCATTAGTTTCTAGCTATCTCCTTTTCCTTCTTTTTTTGTCTTTTTATAGGCGGATGGCTGGTTTGTTGTTTTTGTTTATTCTTCTTTGATCAAATAAACTTTCTTCTTTTACCTAACACACACACACACACACACACATATATAAGTGTGTGTGTATATATATATCATGGAAGATGGCTTCATGGTCCTCGGGTAATTTGCATGGGCGCTCTTTAAGCCAAAGGGCATTGCTGTGAAGTAAAAGTTTACAAAGGGGGATCCTGAAGGTTGTTTTCATGGCATCGTCAAGATCCATTTTAATCTAGTTGTACCCCTTATACCCCTCACATAAAGAGCATATCTCATGCAATGTCATGGAATCAATCATGGCATATATAGGAGGGAGTGAGAATTCGTCTTTAGGACAAGCCTCGACGAGAACTCTGTGTTTATCTAGTACCATCACATAAAGAGTATGTGTCATGCCCTGTCATGACCTAAGTCACACAATACGTTACCCTAGGGTGCCGCTCCGGCGATCCGATCTCGAATCGGCAATTTGAGAGTGGATTTGCCAACAATTCACGAACCGGGTCTTTAGAGTTCGCGAGTCCAAATTTTAAATTCGTGAATTTGTTATTTCCTGTCCCAAATCGCCAATAATAAATCAATGTTTGTCATTCAAAATAAAAGTTAATCCTTTCAAGCTTGTTTTCCATGAGTAGGTTTCTGTTTATGACTAATGCTGGAAGAAAAGGTCATAGATTGAAGAAAAAAATGATGATGTTTGAAGTCTTTCCACAACCACAAATTACCTGAAAGAGTACTGAATTGATGGATGATTTCAACTTGAAGAACGAAGGAACGCTGTAGTTGTTGTTTTGAACGAGAGAGGGGAGAGAGAGAGAGAGAGAAAGAGAGGCATATGGTATTGGGATAGGGTTTATCATGGAGCTGTTTGACTAACTTATTCTTTTAACACATTTTTGTTAAGGCCCTTCATGTTAGGAAGCTTGTTATTTTCCTTACTAGTACTATTTATGATGATATATAAGCCCTAATATGCTTATCAATTAAACTATATTAAATATACATATTCAGCTAATAAATATTTTTTGTATTCTTAGATGCTCTCACTCTCAACAACTTCTAGAATTAGCCACATTCACTCTCCCGCTCTCGCTCTCCCTCTTGCTCTGTGTGACTTAGGTCATGACTCATGACATCTATCGATAGAAGTGGGAACTCCTCTGTAGGACATCCTTGTGTAGGACATGCCTTGTTGAGGTCACAAAAGTCTTCATACATGACAGACTTTTCCATCCTCAATAGCTTCTCCATCTCTGCTTTGATTCGTAGTTCCAACTCGAGGCATACTTGGGTATGCAAACAAATTGGTTTAACCATAAGGTTAACATGCAGCACGTCGGTTACCGAAAGGCAACATCTCAACATTTCACATTCATGCCAATAAGCGAAGTGAGTAATTGCTCTCTCGAATGAGACTCGAGTCTTCAAAAAGGAAGGTTGCTTTCGGCTCTTTTGCTGGAATTGCCAGGTTATTTTTTCAAGCTCATGCACTTGATGCTTTTGGTTCATCTCACAACTCTCGAGGCTCAAGTTCCAACTCTTAGATAATTTCTTGAATGTGAGAGTTATCTATAAGATCACATTTCATTAGGTTTTCCCCTCATAGAGGCAAGATGCCCCATACCTTGTTAAATCATGCTTGGCTTAACCCTATTTCTATTGCCAAGGGTTCTTTCTAGGTTCTTTCATTGTCATCAGAAGACTTCAGCTCTGTGGCTATGGCAATCTGCAGGGAACCACTGATCTTAACTGGCTTGTAGAGGTGCCTAGAGCTGAATGAGGCCGGTAATGCCCATGAGGTATTGGAACCCACCCCCCCCCCACCCCAATTGTAGCGGGAGCCTAATCATTATGTGTTGTTCAAAATAAAAAGTTAGATCAGTGAAACGTCACTCAGCTTGAGCAAAGGAGACCCCAAATGGTATGATGGTAATTTGCTTCCCTCCAGGGGTACCCTTGGCATATCAATGAAGGGTCCACGGAAGAACATAATTGGGACTGAGCCAAGCCCTTTTGACAATGGAAGTTGAAATGCATCAATTATGTGCATTTTTGCAAACTTTAAAACCACGCCAATTTCAAGGGGGTAGTTGATGAAACTGAGGTTAGGGAGGCTGTAGCTGTGAACCAGTAATAGCAGCTGCTTGCTTTTTTGCTGGGTGGAGTGCTTAGGCCCAGCCCATTTAAAAGTTCAGAGGTCAGATGTTAATGGAGGATCCACTGCCCATTTCTCATGCGGTGGGTTACTTAGGGGGGTCTATTATGGGTGTCTTTCACACGCATATCAATGTCTTATAAACGGAGTAAAGTTCCCTGATCTTGTGCCTTCTTGAGCCATCACCCAAGATACATGGCTGGTTATGCCCATCTTTACGCCTACAGGAGTCAGGAGGGTCAAGCCAAGCTTCGACTTGAGTAAGTGACTTGGTTGTCGCCAACTAGGCATTAGGGGGAAACACTTCTTATCATAAAATATCGTGATCACTATTGCATTATGGAGTTTGTTTGCATGGATCCAACGATTTTTTTTTTTGATAAGTAAGAATTAATATATAAACTAAAAGTGACAAATCAGGTGCCACAGCCTGTGTACACTCGGAGTATACCAAAAAGGCACTATATAATATTAAAACTATCCACAAACTCTACAAAAGAATTGACCAAAGGCCCGGCTGATTCTGTGCACCAAAAAAACAACGTTTGAAAAATAGAATTCTTCAAATATAGAATAGACAATTCCTCATTTTCCGCATGGATCCAACATTACGGGTCCTATTGTGTTGCCTGTGCTCTCGGGAATTGTAGTAATCCTTCCAGCAAGCTCATGGTACTGATCATCATCATTTGAGTATTCCTTCCCCCTATATCAGATGCCATGTTTACTTGCTGGGGGAAATGGCTGACATTTGGTTCTCCCTTGCTACTTGTAGGTTCTTCTCATTGAAACTTTGGTTAATGATGCTAATCTTGGGTAGGACTTGAGTATGGTGGCAATACTTCAGATCATGTTCCGTCCAGTCAAACAGAGAGAACAATGTACAAAGTGGACAATGAGCCCACAAAGGAAAAAGTCAAGAAAGACTAACAATCCAGGAAAAAAAAACATGAGGAACACAACGTATTAAAGTACCCTTCCAATCCCCACATATATCCAAAAAGCATCTCTGCAAAATGTGCCCTTAGCCAAAGGTCATTCAAAGAAAGAGAATCAAAACCTAAGAGATGTTGAGAACCATCTGTTGGTAGAAGATTCATACTTCTTTCTTTTGGGAAAGTACTAAAGTACCAGATAGAGGACTTCAATAGCCTACGCAAACAAAAGACTATATAGTCTGTAAATCAATGCATGTGACAGTAAATATCATTTCACAACGCATCTATCACACAAAATGATTCATTAGCTTGTTTGTGCCAACATTTCTGACAGATGGTGGATACAGAGATATGCGATCCCGTGTATCACCAGTGATTATGAGAAGTAGCGAAAGCAATTAACTTGATTTGGTTTTTTTAAAATGATGAGTTGTTGGGTCATAAGTTTCGGCTTTTAAGGTTGTTTTGCAATATGAATTTACTGGGAGATGTTTTCAGATTACTTGGCAATTTTGAGGGAGGTATCAGAGCCTGAACCGAAGCATTAGTAGGGAGATATGCAGGGTTTCTGGAAGAGCATACACGCAGCGGAAAACAAAAGGAATTCCAAAACCCTAATAGGATCCATGTGAAAACAAAGAAATTAATCGGAGGGTTAGAACGTTACCAATTAACAAAGCACCAATGCAATCTATCTAAACTGTGCCTCTAATGGTATCCACACTTACGAACAGAAACTCCGGACGGATTTCTCACGAGCATCTTGGAAGGAGGTCGATCACCTCTTCTCTCTCTCAAAAAAATGGCTAGGTTTTCTGAAGTCTCACGTTACACACTAGGCATGGGTGGATCTAAAGGGTGTCCGGGGCGCTCAAGCCCACCTCAAAATTTGCAAAAATATGTAGTGTATATATATACCCACCCTCTCTCTATCAATTATCAAGTCTCCAAAAAAATCTCTCTCCCTCGGTGCCATCTCTGATATCCCACCAAATTACCAAAAGAGACAACAAACACTTACATCTCTGACCTCTCCTTCACTCGGCATACTTTCTAATTCTTGTAGTTTAACTCTTTAAGTTTCTAGGCTTTGATAGCTTGATTATATGAAAAAATGTGATATATTTGCATGCTAAATTTGTAGCAACTATTTTTAGATCTTTATTTTTTATACACATTTTAGTCCCAAAATGTTGACATTTAATTGAACTCTTTAATCGTTATCTTTACAATATTTCAAAATGTAGTTTTTTTTGTGTTTAATGGGTAAGGCTCATTAAGTCACCAACTATATGTAACTTCTTTTTTTGATAAATGAAGTTATTTTATACGGTTATTACTGTTTACAATATTTCCTAAATTCCAAGCCCACATGGTACTAAAATCCTGAATTCGCCCCTGACACTAGGAGACGTGGATATATATTAGATATATATATGCTGAGAGCATGGACGAAGGCACCATAGGCCAAGGGGGGCCATCGCCCTGCATCCATGTTGAGAAATAGTAGAGGCTACAAAATTTATACTTTCTCCAATTGTTAAGTGTAGTAGCCCCTCCATGCAAGTTTCCTATTATTATATTCTTTTGTTTTCCTAAAAAAAGTAAACTATTATACTCCCTCCATCCCGGATAAATGTTCCTACTTTCTATTTTGGAATGTCCCAACTAGTGTTTCTAAAGACTTTTGATCTACCTATTTTCTACCATTCTTCCTAATATACCCTTAAAGTTTTATTTAATATAACACATCCCAAAGAAACCCAATTATTTAAAATAGTTGAACTCAATTAATGTTCATGGATATTATCGTCGGAACACATTTTACAGCACATCATTAATTATGTTTCTTAATTCTTGTGTTTTATTTACTAGGAACATTTATCCGGAACGGAGGGAGTACAAAAGTTCAAACTGGTGGAGAATTAGACAATCTAAATGATTATGTGGTGATAAATATGGAAAGACCAACCAATAATATACTAGGTTTAGTATTACTTTTACTCACCTATTTGTGTATCTAATATTCAAATATATATATATATATATTCCCTCCGTCCCAATTGAGTGTCTTTTTTTTGAAATTTTTTGTCCAAAATAATTATTCGTTTTGTATAAAGTTACTAAATTAACCTTTGCTATCTATCATGTCAAAGGTGCAGTTTCCTAATCATAGTTTGAACACGAAGAGCATTCATGTATAGACTACTAAAATGACCTATCGGACAACTTTTTATATTTTTGTAAAAACTAAAAAGGGACACTCGATTAGGGACGGAGTAAGTATAATTCTTCATTAAGGTCTTACTTTTCTAATCCAAAATATGCTTCAATTGGATTTAAAATTGGTTGTTTGGATTAAGGAAAAAAATTAACTAGATGTCTTCATTATTTTCTATTTGCTTGAGCTACATTTTTTATATTTTAATAGTCTTTTTTTATGAAATTTATTTAAGATCATGTTGACTTATTTCGTCTCTGAAAAACAAAATTAGTGGTTATATTAGAGCTGTTTTTATATAATTTCCCTCCCTTTTAAAGTGGAGGTATTTTTGCGGATTGGTAGTGAACGACAAAGTTTAAAATACTAAGGATTGGGAGCTTCTTTCATACCTTATGATTTTTGTGAAATTGTTGTGTTAATTTCATTATAAGACTTTTTTTCTTAATAAGGTTTTCAAATATGGGAGAAAAATAATACTCGATGGACCTTTTAATCTTTATCCCTCCCACATATATATGAGACTTTTTAATTTTAATTAATCGTAAATAGGGATTTAAAATGGAGAAATACAACCAAAGACTTAGTGGTTCAATGGTTTGTTGGTTGCGGTTCAATGGTTTGTTGGTTGTTTAACCCCTGAGTGGAGGGTTCGAGACTTGTCGTCAGCTTTAATGATTTTTGGGCTCAGTTCAGCAAATATGCACCAATGACAACATGCACTCACAATATTTCGGGTAACAAATGCAAGCAAGACGACTCGAACCCAAGACCTTGCCAAACCAGAGCTCTGATACCATGTTAAGTTACCAACTGATCTAAAAGTTTAAGCTTTTAGATAGGAGGCCAACAATGTATATCATGCTCAACATTCTTTTTGCTTTTTTTGATAAGAATAAGCTATTTAAAAAAATAAAACTAGGAATGCAAAGAATTCCAATCCCGCTTAGTCTCTAATAGGCATTCCTCAATAGGCACCGCTAGTCGAAACCCAAATAGACACCATCTAAACAAGTCTATCCCAGAGAAGAGAGCAGGACAAAGTCTGATTCCGGAAAATCCTAGAAGCTCTCAGTCCAAACACTCCAAAGGACAGCAAACACCCCGATTGCCACCAAATACTAGCATCAAACCCCCTGCCAATACCTGTAACATGCATCTCAAGGAAGCAGAATAGTAATAGGATAAACCCAATCTTTCCCAACTACCCAAAACATGTTAATCCAAAGGAACCAAGCACCCAAAAATGGAGAAATAAATGATCATGACATTCAGAATGAATAACACCAGATTTTTTCCATTTGACAAGATACTCTTTTGTATTATTGTTTATCTTCACATTTTTTGGCTAGAAATCATGGTTGAGACTTTGAGAACATTACCAAGCATAGAGCAATACAAAAGGGCAAAGCTTAGCAACCAGCTCCACCCAACATTACCAAGCATAAAGCAATTCACAAGTTAATTAAATAAGCATAAAACTCAAAATATAAAGTAATGAAAATAGAGGATTGTAAAATTCATTTAAATAATACTACTTGATCATGATTAATAGCCACTGAAACTTAAAGCAATACAAAAGGGCAAAGCTTAGCAACCAGCTCCACCCCCAGACACTGACCTCTTTCTGCCGTGCTTCAATAAGAGCAGATTCCTTTTCTTTTTCAAGTTGAGCTTCAACGTCATCAAAAAGTTTCTTGCGGCCATCTGCTATTCTCCTCTCTATCTCTAGCTTGACTTCATCAGATGCCAATCTCTCCTCAACCTTTATCCGGATTGCCTCTTCTATTCTCTTTGTTGTCTCTTCTAATATTTTGAGTTCCACTTCCTGTTGGAGCCTGCCAGTGCATATGAACAGTAAAGCACAAGAACTGGTAATTGATGCAATAAGACACATTAGCAAGTCCAGCATTGTGCTGAGGAAAGCAAGAGAACGCTAAAGTGACACACAAAGCAAGTCAAATTGTGTTATAGGATAATAGTATGAGACACCAACTAATGACTTCACCTCTTTCCCCAATCAATACCATCTCAAAGTACAAGGTGAAACTTCACTGGCATGCCTGCCTTTCTTACATACTAGTTTCCTATCAATAATAAATGAGGTTCAAAAGTTGGGGAGATGGACAAACAAGGCACCCAATTGATCATCAAATATAACACGAAGCAATGCAGAAGTATCTTTGCAAGTTACTGACCTGAAACCACTTTATCGGTTTCATTTTTTCATCAGAAGAGAATCAATTAGATTAAAATAGAAGAAAGTACAAAAAGACGGCCGAGAAGTCCATCGAAACAAAAGGAGAGGGAAAACAACGAAAAAAAAAAATAGACACCAGAAAACTAAGAAGGCAAAAACCATTCCAATCATGACGAATCTCCGAAAATGAAACTCCACAGAAAGCTCCCCTCACTGACGCCCAAAGAGAAGCTAGAGATACAACTCCATCCCACAAAAGCGTCAACGACAAAGCCTGATCTCGGAAGATTCTGGAGTTACGCTTCGTCCAAATTCACCAGAGAACAGCAAAAATTCCGCATTACCATAATACCAAACCATCCTCAGCTCACACAAAACCGCAAAACTGCACCTGAAGAAATAAAGCAATAGAAGGACTAACACAGACCTCTCAAACCACCCCAAGAGGCTTGTGCCACGGAAAGCAAGCACCATCACAATGAAGTATCAGATGATCATGAGTCTGAAAAGTTTCTACACATCACCCACCAATCAGGGCAATTTACTGAGTTTTTACTCTTCTTTGGTAAGTGAAAACTGAAAATTAGCACTAACATCAATGAAAACAAGGTTCACAGTCACGATTAACTAAATCACTGCTGATGAGAGCATTGATACCCAAGCAAACAAGAATCTTGCATCTCAAGAGCTACAAGAGAGTTACTGTAAACATATAGCAAGTGCTCGACCGCTCTAAATCTTCTTAAAACACAAGAGAGTAGTAGGCTAAGATTACCCACTGATTAGAATCCAAGGAGCCTTAAAGCAAAAGAAAGTGATCACTGATGCCTCAAGAAGTTAATATTGACACGAAAGCAAAAATGTGAAGAACAAGGGGAAAGCAACTTGAAAGGGTTAGATCCTTTCTAACAACCTATAAAGCATCGTAGACAATTTTAAACAATACAATAGTGCGAAAAGAATTCAATAATTACACCATTTCTTAAAAATCTTATAAGCTACTGCTAAAACAGCTAGTTTATACTCTGGTGATACAAAGAATGCAGATGAGCCTCCAATAAGAAAAACTCAACATTGTATGCATTAACACAATGTCTACATGTAAATAAGTTTATCCCACTCGTACAATACCTGTTTTTTAAGCAGTCGCTTATGGGGAAGTTTTTAATGCCAGAAATTTGCATAGAAAGCAGAAAGAAAGAAACGAAGGAATCTCTCTGCTGGAGGTTCAGGGTTTAGTGCTGCAGTCAATAGACAGCAGTAAAATCACATCACGATAAGCTGATCAAAAGCTGGATTATTCAGTAAACAAATAGCAATAGCAAAGGAATAAGAGAGACCGTCAATGGTTTTTCTCCTCAAGAGAATCTAAAACAGAACTCAAAAACTCAAACTTAAACCAATCTCATCATCCTAACACCCCGAAGTGAACCAAATGCTAATTTCCTAAAACACCCTCTTAAGTAATGCAAAATATTTTCGACCAACTGCTAATTAATTCCTATTATAAAAAGCCCTAAAAGCACAAAAATCAGACTTTTATGGCTCAAAAATGCATACTAAATACAATTTTATTGCTCGACCCCTAACAAATATTGCTCTTCTTTGCGCTCTATCATTTCCCTCCCGTTCGGAAGATTTAGGCTCCAACGAGTTCAGTTTCAGCTTATTTTACACGACCTACAAGTAATCTGACTTATCCTTTCCATGCTTTCTTACATCTTCAGCGTAGTACCAATAAAGCACGTAATAGCATTAAATCCAGGCATGTTCCTCGTTGATAGGCCAAAGAAACAATTTATTACTGTATTACTGAGAATGTATCATAGTACTCTCGAGATATGGAGCCCAGCATAATGCCTAAGAGAGCCTCGTGCGAGGCCAGCTACTATAGTACTAGAACACCCTCTGAATATTTCTCCTTTTCAAGCCTAAACAACTCCAAAGCCTTGCTCTACTAATGGAATCCCTTAATCCCAAGTTCTGTAAATTAAGTTCACCTACCTAAATTCCTCAAAAAGACCTTCTAAACATTCTTTTTAGCCACTGTACTACATCGCCCAATTTTGGAGAATCACCACAGTAAGGCGTATCAGTGAACATGTAGGAGATATCAAAGCCAACAAATGAGCTTAAACTTCGCTTAGTAACTCAAAAGGGGACATGAAATTACTCCTGTAATACCTCAAATAGGACACAGTCAAATGTTCATTCCAAAGAGAGACCCACTCTGGGCATGCTGCAAAGCACACCTTAGGTGCCTTGGGCTTCAGGATTAAGTAGAAATACTACATAATCATAATGCCATGGGGTCTACATGGGTATTGGATCGGCGGCTAAGATGAGGAATATATCAACGTGAACGTGTAGATATCTGCTTGAATACGGAGTGAGAGCACTTTAAATGGACCTTACCGGGAATATGTGTCATGAGCTCGTATGATAGTCAATGACATATGGCAATATAGGGCCATGACTTTACAAACATTCGCAAACTCCCCCAGAATGCTCTTCACAAAGAAGGGACAACTATTCACCACTAATTGTCAACTTACCTTATTTACAAATGGGATATAATTGAGTGACAAGATCACAAGACTTGGCTCTAACAACTTAGAGCTTTGACCAAGTCCCATGGGTAACTCCGTAGATGACCTCTGTATCCGTCTTGGCATCGTCTAGGTCATCACCCATTCATATCTTAATGATATTCATAGACTAAATATGTATACCTTCAACTACATACCTTAAGCAACCAACTTTGTTACCCTCCAAATGTAACCAAGCCTAGCTGGTAGACCTTGAGACTCTCTAGGCGATTACAGACCTTTTATGAGGTTTGACAAAAATAACATGAATTACAGTGTTCAGAATTGTCCCAAGACGGTCTAAACTAGATCTCTTTTCTTTTTTTGACAATCGAGAGAACTCCAGTACATCCTTCAAACTAGACTCGATGGATACCACAATGATTGACAATCTCAGCAAAACAGAAGAAGCAAGTGATTGACAATATTATGCAAGAGTAGTAGCTATTACCTCTTCTTTTCTTCTTCTTCCTTTCTCAGCTTTTCAAGGGCATTTCTGCGGTCAGTTGATGTAAGACTTGGACTACGAGACTTGGGCAAAGGACTCAATGAGGCTGTTCTACTTCTTCGGCGCTTGTGACGCCGAGGTGTTGGAGAGCGGCTCCTTCGATGCCTCAAAACTGGAGAACGACTTCTACGGCGACGAGGGGTACCGGAACGACTCCTTCGCCTGGGTGATAAAGTAAGACATACAAAAGAATAGTTAATGTAGAATGTCATAGAAAAAGAACAAGTTACCAATAACCAAGATCTAAAATGCTAAATGTCTTTGCACTATATTGTTACATCATCAATTATCCAGACATTAAGACAGTTTTCAAGCACAATATTTTACTCGGTACATCATATCCTTGACAAACAACTATCAAACCTGTAGAGACTAGTCTCCTCTTCAGTTTTTACATGGCAGAAGTAACCAAAAGTCTGTGTTGTGTTGTCCACATTGCAATCTCATTATTACACTTTGTATGGCATAACCACAAAGCTGATGATAATTGCCTTCTCATCATCCATGGAACTCACGTTTCTGAATACAAGGAGATTCCCAAAATAAGACCAGCCCTACAGGGTGCTGATAAAAATAAAATAAAAAAATAAAAAAACAAAAAAAAAACTACATGGAAATCAATGCGAGAACAACGGGAGTGAACTAGATCAAACATAAAGAAAGATTACACCATTTTACATTGCAAGGATCGATAACCTAATGAATGCGTGTAAAATCTATGAATGTGTAATGTATTTTCATTCCTAAATGAAGAGATAATACTTAATCTGCTTGAAGTGCCTTCAAAATGGGTTCTCGCGAATGTGCCTAATACAAATTCATAGAAAATTCTTATGTTGAGAAAGTGTGTAGAGTCTGGTTAACAGATACTACTTATTAGCACTATTGTATTTAGGTAATTCCACCAAATGAAATTTCAAATCCATAAATAATTAGTCCTTCCAATGCTAAATTGAAAGCAAGAAATCCCCTTTCACATATGAAAATGGATCCCAAAAGCTCATACTCGAATCCTTCCCTTTTGAATTGTGAAAGTGAAATTGTAATTTTAAAGGCATCAAACTGACGGAAGCATGAGTTATTTTTTCTTACAGAAAGAGGAGTATAATGATGAAGGGAGGTATACAAAATTGTAAGACAAGAAGTCCACCTTACAAGGAAAAGTGAAAACAGCAAAGAATAGGGGAAAATCGAAACAAAACCATCTTAGGGCTGCCCTCCCCAAACATCAAAGCCCACTGATCACCCTTGGCTTGGCACTCTCTCGCTCTAGATTGTTATTGACATACTTTTGAGTTCCATAAGGTACATGATTTTGGATCCTTTTCACTGATGTAATCTGCTAGTTGGCTCAGTCATTTCTTCGCATCCCCTGATATTGCAATCGGTACACCTCTGAAGCCCATAAAGATCATAAAAAGGAGCTTCTCCCTAATTGAGGAGGGGAAAAAACTTTACTCTTACAAATCCTTGATTTCCTCTCAATCATAACGTATGAAACCCACCAAAGCATCACAAATTCCTCCCATCCTTACCACCCCCAAGGCCAAATCAGCTTCCACCAATGAACAAAACCTCAGACAATCCAAAATAAGCCGGAATTCATGTTCCATAGGATACATGCTACAGGTCAAGGTGCATTTGAATCTTACTTTCGAGTCTACATGAAACACACATATCAACCAGACACAACGCTTTATAAGGCCTACACTTCTACCTAGGGGAGAATCTATAGTTTGGCCAAGTGGCCTCTCCTGGCTTTTCAACTTTTACCCTTCTATTATTGATTTATTATTTTAGAGGCTCTTAGTTAATGGAAGTCTATATTGAACCCTATCAGTCTTACTCTTTGCAAACAGAAACTTCTATCTATACAACTCAACTCAAGTGGTCTTGTTACTAATCACTTGGGGTCGGTTACATGAATCTCTCTTTCCACATATTCCCACCCTACTGGTGAATCCAAAGCAAGGTCCTCACACAACCATACTCACTCATATCCTTCTTAATTGCTGTTGTTCATGTTAGTTTGCCGATGAAGTTAGTGGTCTACATTGTATATGTCCAAGCCATCTATAGTGATTATGATGTGGTCCGTAAAGGGGTCAAGGAAAAGCAAATTCAAGAGCATAAGAGGCATCATAATTTGCTTGAGTTCAAGGCAAAGCTTCGTTAAGTACTTTAGTAGTCAAGTTAATTAATTAATAGTCTTATTATAGGGTATTATTAAATTAATTCAATTTTTCTAATTTTTAGAGTCTAGGGTAATTTTTTAATTTTCCAGTTTGCTGGGAATGGGTCTCAACATTAACTTAGAAGTCTTATTTAATTATTGAGTTATTTAGTTGAGTTCAAACCCTTACATGATTAATGTTTTAATTGTCTTCAATTATTTTAGAGTTTAGGGATCCGAATCCTTCTGGGTTTAGGATTAGTATTAGCCTATTATTACTATTCACGGGTACTGTTCATACCACCCAGAACAGCACATGCAACTTATCATTTGTAAGCCTAAACAATCCTAAAACCCTAACCCTAATCCATCAAATAGAGAATCCATAAATCCCAAGTTCTATACTTAAAATAGCCTTCTAAAGTCCCTTTCCCCGCTGTGTTCTACATCAATTCTGGCCCAACCTTTGAAGGCCAAGTGTACCCACGCTTGTCCTGCATTCTACATCAACTTTTACGGTTCCACGAATACAGTCATTTTGAAATTTATAGTTTTTAGTTTTACCGGGCATCAACCGTAGCATTCACATTTCAGCTACGCTCAATTTATTAGCATGTTGTTTCTTAGTTGGCCAAAATTTGTTCCATGAAGTATGTCGGGTCTGCCAGCCATCCTATAAAACTTCCTTTCAACTTTACACGAGTATACGCCTATCACACATCAGTGCAGCCCAACCTGATTTTATTCTATGACTAACATCATATCCCACCTCCCCCCCTCTTGATTACTAATTGATCTGAAATAACGTAATTGATCCTTTCGTGGTATTCCATTGCCGTCTAACCTACTTCTATCTCCATTAGTATCTTTTTTCCACTAGAGTTGCATTTCATATAGTCAGTTTTAGTTATTTTCAATTCTTTAACTTCCAATGCTTATCTTCACTTTTCTTTGTGTACCATCAATAAGTACAGTGTTACAAATAACATGCACCACAATACATCATCTTGTATACATATCTCACTTACCCCTTTCTTACCAAACACCCACCTAATTATCTCTCTCGGGCCTCGATCATGCACCTTTTCTTAATGAATAAAAATCATATGCAGATCACTCCTCCCACTTTATATCTTCCATCAATTTACTAAAGAAATTCATAGCTTCTACTGTTGAGTGTTGACCTCCCAGTCCACAAAGCCAAACCGTTTCTCATATACAATGGTCTCACATATTAATCCATTCTCAATAACTCTACCAAAGGTTTCTTGTACACCTCGTAATTTTATTCTACTAGAAATTATACAACTTCAGATGTCTCCGTTAATTTTGTAGACCAGAACAATAATGCTCTTCCTTCACTCATTCAGCATTTTCTTCAAACATCACCATCTTATTACATAATTTTAAGTAAAGATACTCCTACATTGCCTAGGTCCTTCCTTGCCTCAACATGAATTCCATGCGGTCCTAAAGTCTCCTGTTTCCATCATCTCTAAATGCACTCTTCACCTCAGAGTCACTAATTCTATGAACAAAAGTAATATCTTTAGGCTTCTTGCTGTTATTTTGTTCCTCTACGGCTACGCTTCCTAAATATGTTGTTCATTTAATTATTTCCCAAACTCAGTTGTTCATCTTCCTTTTTACATCGTCATTGATAAGTTTAACCTTGAAATCTCCGATTTTTCTCTCCTCAGTTTTGCAAGCATAGTCTTTTCACCATCGTCGTATCTAAATTAGTATAGCCGTTGCCTCAATTATAACAATCTCATCATACTCTGTCTCAAACTCACTAATTAAGTTCCTTCTACATATACCGAAGGATAGTTTATGACAATATTTGGGTTAAGGTCAATAACCTACTTAACTCTAACAATTGGGTTAAATACAACTCAACAAAACTCAATCATTTTCAATCATTTGGGGTCGGCTACATGAATCATTTTCCACCATCGAATTTGGTCGAAAGCAAGGACACCACACCACCCAGTTGTAGATGTGACGCCCCTTGCTCATCCATAACACCCCGAGGCATGTGCAACGGGTCATATACGAGTGACTTCCTCGCATTTACACGAAAAATAATTTGAATTCATGTTCAATCTAACAAAGTTTTACGCTAGTTGTTAGGCTACTTAAAGCAACCCTCCTTTACCCGGGCTTGGAACCGGCTGTATACGGATATATAACTCTAGGCTCGACATATGCCGAGTTAATTGGGTTAAATACAATTTAATAAATGTTATCTGCGATCTGGACAGCAAGTGGACCCCACATTACCCATGTCGGCAACTCTTTTACAATTTATCCTACATTAACGATTTACATGAAATTTACAAAGAAACTAACAGTACAATCGGTCAGATTGTATTTCTTGGCAAATTGATATTTCCCAAGTAATACGACTTGTCAAAAAAAAAATTGTGCTCCCTTTGTCCCAAAAACAAAAAATAAAAATAAAAAAAAATAGTCTCATTTGACAACTCAAACTTTTTCAAATTTTAGCTTAATTGTTTGTACTTTCTTTGAATTGCACTATAAAACTATCATCTTTTAGAAACGGGACTATTCTTTTTTGGGACAACCAAAGAGAAAAGTATGCCTATTTTTTTTTCTTTTAGGACGGAGGGAGTTTGAGCAAATAAAAATGGAAACCGCTATCAGCACTCCATAATTCAACTGTACAAGCGTACGTAAAGCATTTTTAACAAGCAAAATGAAATGTCAGTAGGGTGGGAGTGTGGCAGTTAAAATTCAAATTGCTAATGGTGATTCTCAAAAACAAATTTAAAAAATAGAAAAAACCTGTAGTAGAAACCAGAACAGACAGGAGGAATTGCAATAGCCTAAAATGAAATAATGAGAGAGGGAAGATTTGAACCTAGTGGAGTAAGTGGAGCGGCTTCGATCCCTTCGGCTTCGCTTGCTGTGCCTGTTACTGACGGGTGACCTAGACCTAGAGTATCGTCTCCGATGATGCGACGGTGACCCGGAAATACTCCGAGCCATTTCCGATTTTCAATGCGCTCCCTACTTTTTGTCTCCTATCTAATAGAAATTCTCTCTCCCCTTTGTCCCAAAAAAAAAAAAATTTAATAATAAACTAAAAGAGATTTTCTAATAAATGCACCCTATAATAGGTGTTAAGGTTCCTATGTTTCAATTTTAGAATATAGGCGCTAAACGATGCACCCGATTATGCTAAGCAACGCATTTTTTTAAATAAATTTTTTAAAATATGATAAAAATGTCCTTAATTAGTATTAGAGATAAAAATAATTAGAGTTCTTAATAAATATATATTGGTGCAGTTAGATTTAATGTACTGTTTATTTGTTTGGACAAATTTAACGAACTATTTATCTAATGTACTGTTTGTTAATGTACTGTTTACAAAAAAAAACTAAGCTAAAACAAGTATAAATAGTTCTTCTCACCTTTCACTCTCACTTTCACTTTAACTCTCCTACTCTCACATTCACTCTCACTCTCACTCTCACTTTATCTCTCACTTTCTCCCTCTTTCCAATCTAAATCTTTATATACGGAGATATGAATTACAACAATAATGTCAATTTTACTGCAGATAGCTATTTTACGGTACGTTTTTCAATTTATTCTAATATTTTTCATTTAATTTAGGGTTTTTTTTTTTAAATGCACAGCCGGCCCGGCCCTATCCGTGCACAGCCGGCCCGTCACTATTCATTATAGCCGGCCCGACTATATAACAAATAAGCCGGCCCGGCCCATTTGTTATATAGCCGGTCCGGCCATAGTGAAAGAAAGTGTTAATAGTTAATAGTTACTCAAAATCAAATATAATATGTAATGATTGATAAAAAATGACGATATAAAAAATTAATATAATTACTCACCGTAGATGCTTCGGGTATCTCTTGGGGATCAACTTCCCCAGCAGCATCGGCACTCCTACCCAGCGGCGAGACTCGAGGATGAGAATGCTCCAGATACCAAGCCAGGTAACCGTCAACCACCTCACGTGGGTAACTCGCTACAGAGGACCCAATGGCGCTCAAATTGAGCAGAAGAAGTCGTCATTCTTGTCATGCCCTCTTCATAAGATCGTGCCTGCATTTGTACCTATGAGCCTTCCGACCTCTATACACCACAGATGGGATGTATATCTGAGACGGTATGACTTGTGTATACCCAAACTGTCGTAGGCATCGATCAGGCATGTACGGCTCGGTAATATCCTTGGAATGAATTATGCCCGAGAAAAGAGTAATTGGGACTTCCGCGGTCGGATTCACATGGAATGGGGTCCACGCCACCTGTATTATAAAATAATTATGTGACATCCTAGTTCTTTTAATTGCATAATTTGCATGTTATATATCTTGTTTGCATGAATAGAAATGCCATGTTAGTATATGAATGGTAATTGGGTAACTACTGCTTGTTTTAGCTTTGTTTACTTGTGTTGTTCATACAAAAATGATTTGGTATGATTTTTAGTAACCAAAACGACTTTGTACTCGGTGAGGTGCATACGGGTACAAAGCGATCGCCTTGTTTTTGGACGAGCGATCGCTTTGTAGACAGAATGCACTATTGAGCCGGGTACAAAGCGATCGCTGTCCTTAACAAAGCGATCGCTTTGTAGGCGAATGTCAAAGCGATCGCCTTGTTTCGTGGGAGGGCGATCGCCTGTTACTGAAGCTTTATTTTAATAATTGTTGACTTGTGGACTGTTTGTTTAAGTTGGGACACGTCCCTAAGTGAGAGATCAGCTCACTCATACATCCCTTACGCCTCAACACCTGGAATGACCCTCCACTTCACCCACTTCACCCAAAACCTTCTTAGAACAAGTGAGAGAGAGTGTGTGTTCTTGGTGAGATCATGTGTGTTTTCACCTCCTCCATTTCCAACCACTCAAACTTGCATGCAAAGCCATAATTGTGTTCCTTGAGACTAGAGAAACAACTTGGGAGGCTTTGATTCTTCTTTTGTTGGGTTAAATTGTGTGTTTGAGGTAAGTACCCAATCCCTTGTCTTGTATGCTCAATATCAAGTATGCTCCCTTCATGATAGTTTTAGTTTACATGTTTAAAAGACATGCATCATGTTAAAAACTTGAAATTCCTTAAGTTAAATTTCTGTAAATTTTGGGTTAATGACTCATCATTGATAATTTGGGCTTGTGTCAAGTATGAATAATGTTCTAGGATGAACTTGGAATAACTTTTGTTCTTGGACTTGTTATAATTCATCACTTCAAAAAATTGATGGACATGTTAGGGTTCACAAGTGTGGGACTTAAATTTTGATGGACTAAAAGTCATGAATGACATATAGTCTAATTGCAATTGAATCGAGAACTTAGAAAAGAGCCATGAATTGCACATAGCATTCATTCGCTACTTAGGAATATTTTAGCAATAACTCATCGGAGTTGCGTTAGAGAGTCATTGAACAATACCGACTCTACAAACAAATCCCTACGACGTTTAGAGTTCAATCGAATTGTAAAATTGTTCTTGGGAATTCTTGACATGATTGATCTATTGCTCGACTTGTACATAGTAGAATAACATGCCTACTTGATCGAACGAGTCGCTCTTGTCGACCTCGCTCCCTTACTTGGTTTATTATGTGAGTAAACATCTACTTGACTCGGACAAGTTCGCTCTTGTCGAACTTGCTCCTTACTTGATTTGTATGA
Organism: Platycodon grandiflorus; assembly: GCA_016624345.1. Lineage (NCBI taxonomy): Eukaryota > Viridiplantae > Streptophyta > Magnoliopsida > Asterales > Campanulaceae > Platycodon > Platycodon grandiflorus. The sequence goes on from CM028368.1 coordinate 22,791,875, forward strand.
CAAGTAAATATCTACTTGACATACCATTAGTCCAGTGGCATTAAGTGAATTGTATCGATGGTCAACGATGCATCATAGTCGTGAATCATGAGGTTCATGATGACGATGGGTCGCCATACCATAACTTGCACACACCCTTCACTACGATCACGGTGGAGAAGAGTACCATGTCGTAACCAAAAGGGCGCTTGGAATAATACTAATCGTGGTCGATGTTTCATACACGTGCATCCGACAAATACAATCGTTATAACCTTGTCTATTTCGGGGACTACGAAGCGGCACCGGTTCTATAACATATCCTAATCCTATGTGATTTAATTACGCACCTATGTGAAAACAATGTGCATCGCGACATGAGAACTACGTGCTAACATGATCTTGCTTGATACGTGTTATGTATGCCTTGCATTATATCTGTCATGCATATTGGTTACTTACAAAGTCTTTATGACTTACCCCCTCCCTTTCTTGTTTTAGATCCTAGTCGTTCAGTCCGTCTTCTCGAGGTTGATCGTCTTCTCGTGCTCGTGATTGTTCACCTAGAGGTGGTAGCGTTGGCTTTTGGTTTCTTCTTTTGCAAGGACGTTGGGTTTAAGCAAGTCAATTAGACTTCGCTTGGGAATGTGTAATCATAGTAACTTGTACTTGTTGTAGACTAAATGAATATTCTACTTATGTCTCTTGTTATTTGCCGGCACTTGTTGGCCGAGCCTTGTTTACATGTATATGGTTCACTTGTTAAGACTTCCGCTGAGCATCCCTTTAGCTCTTGTTTATTGATGTGGTTTTCTCCGGCATGTTTAGCCGTCGAGGTGTTTATATATTAGCATGACTTGTTAGTGTTGGGTTCCTGTAATTTCGCCGATGACTTGGTTTACTTGTTATTAATTGTTATATCGGGATTTGAAGTTTAAAAATATTCGGCTTTTTAATGCCGAGTTTTACTTCGTGTCCAATGTTGCGTCACGTTAGTTGTGATAATCGAGTCCTTGCATGATTGTAGTCCTTATTTGGACGGCTCGACCCGCGTTCCCATCTCGGGGTCGGGGTTGGGTCGTCACAGTTGGTATCAGAGCTTTATAGGTTAGCTATCGGCCAGGATAGGTTCCATGGCCTAGTTGGGTTAGTTCTTGTGTGATGTTCTAACGTCGAGTGATTTCTTATAGGTGTATCATGGTGCGACCTAGACCGGGGCTAGTAGCGGTGGAGCCGGTATTGGTCGAGGTAGAGCGGGCCTAGGAGGGTTCCTCTGAGCCGAGGCTAGAGCTCCGAGAAGAACTGAAGTTGAGGTACCCCACCTCGAAATCGGGGTGATGAGAATGCCCGTATGGCGGGCTTGTTTCGTAGAATGATGACTGTTATGACCGAGTTGGCACAAGAGGGTCAAGCAGGAGGTGTACCACCTCCACCACCACCACCAGAACCAGAACCAGAGGCGGAAGTTTCACCACCTCGTAACGAGGCACCGCCAGGACCTAGAGCTAGAAATAATACTACTTTGGAGAGGTTCTTGAAGATGAAACCTCCATCTTTCGAGGGAGAGTCCGATGCTAGTAAAGCAGAGTTATGGCTGGAGGACTTGGAGAAAATCTTTGCAGCTCTAGGCGCACGGAAGAAGAGAAGGTTGTCTTAGCCGTGTATAAGGCGAGAGGGCGGCGAATCATTGGTGGAGAGTATTGTTGGCAAGTGGGATCTTAACCGGGTTCCAAAGATTTGGTCTAATTTCGAGAGGGAGTTCAAGGCTTCTTATGTACCTATGGTGGTGAGGAGAAAGAGGGAGAAAGAGTTCCAGGATCTAGAACAGGGTTCTATGACAGTGGCTCGATATTCACCAAGTTCACCGAACTGTCTCGTTATTGTGCACATCTTGTACCCGATGAGCCCATGAGGGTGCTCAAGTTCGTTAAGGGTCTAAAGACGAGTATAGAAGGCAGCTCTTGTCATTGCGGTTGACGGACTATAGGGGTGCGATTGATCGCGCCTATGAGATCGAGAGAGATATAGAGGAGCACGAGGCGAAGCTTCTTGTGCGATCCTCGCATCGCGATCATCGCAGCTCATCTCGGGTGACCTCGCGGCATTCGGGAAGGGTCGGTTTTCGGGTGTCGGTGCAGTCGGGGCAACCGCCGTAACGGTGGTCGATCTAGGCGGCGATCGGATGGACGGCCTAGGCGTACTTCGATAGTCGTGATAATCGTACCCGCCGCAAGGGCGCAAGGCCGCGGAGTGAGCTGTTGAGTGCTCTTTTGTCACAAGCGGGGCATTCGTACAATGAGTGTAGGGTCGAGACTTGGGCGTGTTTGGGTTGTGGAGATTCAAGTCACCGAGTGAAAGATTGTCCCAAGTTTAAGACTACTCGGTCAGTGGGTTCGGTTCGCGATCGGGCACCAAGAGGGATAGTGATGGGCGTCCTAAGGCTCAAGCTCGTGTTTTGCGCTTGACCGGCGTGGTGTTCCGAGTCGACCTCGGTTATTGGAGGTATTCTCTCGGTCTTCGGCCATAGGGCTCGAGTTCTTATAGATCCGGGTCTTCTCATTCCTATGTTGCATCGCATTTCATTGAGCATTTGTGCGTGTTACCTTCTCGGTTACCTTATGTGCTTGAAGTGTCTACACCGTTGGGTGATCAATTATTGGCGTCGGAAGTTTATAAAGCTTGTGATGTGCTTGTATGTGATCGGGTCTTGCATGCGGATCTAGTAGTTTTGCCTATTCGGGATTTTGATTTGATCTTGGGTATGGATTGGTTGTGCACTTATCATGCTCTAGTTGATTGTCGTCGTAAAGAGTTACTTTTGCCATGCCGGTATTCGGAATTTGTGTTTACGGGTGATCATGCCATGAATAGTATACATATCATTTACGCTGCGGGCTAGGAAACTTCTATCTCGGGGTGCACGGGGTATATTGCTTGTGTGCTTGATACTAGCATGTCTACTGTTAATATAGAAGATGTACCGGTAGTTAATGAATTTCCGGATGTCTTTTCAAATGATTTTGCATTACCTCCCGACCGAGAGTTAGAGTTTTGCATTGAACTATTGCCGGGAACTTCACCAATTTCTAGAGCACCTTATAGAATGGCCCCAGCTGAGTTAAGGGAGTTGAAAGACCAATTGCGGAACTTCTCGATAAGGAGTTCATTAAACCGAGTGTGTCTCCGTGGGGTGCACCGGTATTGTTTGTGAAGAAGAAGGATGGTAGTTTGCGGTTGTGCATTGACTATCGCCAATTGAACCAGGTTACTATCAAGAATAGGTACCCTTTACCTCACATTGATGATCTCTTCGATCAACTTCGGGATCCGTGGTGTATTCCAAGCTAGACTTGAGGAGTGGTTATCACCGGTTGAGAGTTCGGGCGGAGGATGTCCCAAAGACGGCTTTTCGGACACGTTATGGTCACTATGAGTTTGTGGTGATGCCGTTTGGGTTGACAAACGCGCTGCGATTTTCATGGACTTGATGAATCGGGTGTTTCATGAGTATTTGGATTGCTTTGTTGTGGTTTTCATCGATGATATTTTAGTGTACTCAAAGTCGCGAGAGGAACATGCTAACCATTTGAGAGTGGTTCTTTCCTTGTTGCGAGAAAAGAAACTTTATGCGAAATTTAGCAAGTGTGCATTTTGGCTTGAACAAGTATCTTTTCTTGGGCACGTTGTTTCTAGTGAGGGTATTGCGGTGGATCCTTCTAAGGTGGAGGCTATTACTAAATGGGAGACTCCTAGAACGGTAACCGAAGTTCGTAGTTTCTTGGGCTTGGCGGGTTACTACCGTAGGTTCATTGAGGATTCTCCAAGATTGCTACTCCCATGACTAATTTGACTCGAAAAAGTCTACTTTCATTTGGAGTGATAAGTGCGAGGCCGGTTTCAAGAGTTGAAGAAAAGATTGACCACGGCTCTGTTTTAGCATTGCCTAATGGATGTGATAACTTTGTAATTTATAGTGACGCTTCGTTAGAAGGCTTGGGTTGCGTGCTTATGCAAAACGGGAAGGTGATTGCCTATGCTTGAAGAAGTTGTCACCATATGAACAGAATTACCCAACTCACGACCTTGAATTGGCGGCAATTGTTTTCGCGCTTCACAAGTGGAGACATTACGTATGGAGCGAAGTTTGAGGTGTATACAGATCATAAGAGTTTGAAGTACCTCTTCTCGCAGAAGGAGTTGAATATGAGACAGAGGCGTTGGTTGGAGAAGCTTAAGGATCATAATTTTACTATTCTTTACCATCCGGGAAAAGCGAATGTTGTTGCTGATGCCTTGAGTAGGAAGGCTTATATGTCTTGTATGATGATGAGGGAATGGAAGATGCTAGAGGATGTCCGGAATGGAGTCCTATTGTAAGTGGGCGTAGTGTTCTATTTGCTAATGTTCGTGCTACGCCGCTTTTATTTGGGTTGATTAAGGAGGCTCAAGTTATTGATCCCGAATTGAAGAAGATTATTGATCGATTGGGAGAGAATGCTACACCGGGGTTTGCGATGAACAGTGATGGGATCTTGACATTTCAGAATAGGGTTTGTGTTCCTTCTTCCGATGAAGTGAAACGTATGGTCCTTGATGAGGCTCACAAAGTCAAGTACACGATACATCCAGGTAGTACTAAGATGTACCGTGACTTGAAGAGGCAGTTTTGGTGGAACGGTATGAAGAGAGAGATAGCTGAATATGTCTCTAGATGTTTGACATGTCAGCAGGTTAAGGCGGAGCACCGAGACCTGCCGGTCTACTTCACCACTTGAGATTCGGAGTGGAAATGGGAACATATCACGATGGATTTTGTCACGGGGTTGCCGCGTACTCGTAGGGGCTTCGATCTTTGTTTGGGTTATTGTTGATAGGTTGACGAAGTCGTCCCATTTTATTCCTATTGCGATGACTTACGGTTTGAGTCGGTTAGCGGCATTGTATATCCAGGAGATTATCGGGCTACATGGTGTCCCCGTTAGTATCGTGTCGGACGAGATCCTAGATTCACCTCGAGATTTTGGCATTCATTACGGGAGGCCTTGGGTACCAAACTTAACTTGAGTACACTTTTCATCCCCGTCGGATGGACGGTCGGAGAGATTGATACGAATATTAGAGGACATGCTTCGTGCTTGTGCTATGGATTTCAAGGGCAATTGGGATTCACATCTACCGTTGGCGAGTTTGCATATAATAACAGTTACCAATCTAGCATTGAGATGGCTCCTTATGAGGCTTTGTATGGGCGTAAGTGTCGTTCACCAATTTGTTGGGACGAAGTTGGAGAAGCTAAGTTATGGGGTTCGAAATGGTACAACAATCGGCCGAGGATGTCAAGTTGATTAGAGAGAGCGTGCGGCTCGAGTAGGCGAGAAAAGCTATGCGGATAACCGGAGACGCGATCTTGAGTTCCAAGTTGGAGACTTTGTGTTCTTGAAAATATCGCCGCCGAGGTACTAAGAGATTTGGTAAGAAAGGGAAACTTTCACCAAGGTATATTGGTCCGTTCGAAATTCTTGAGAGGGTTGGTTCTTTAGCTTACCGGATTGCATTGCCACCGTCTATTTCGGGTATTCATGATGTGTTTCACGTTTCTATGCTCCGCAAATATATGAAGGATGAATCACATGTTCTTGCCTATGAAGAGATTACCTTTGAACCCGATCTTTCCTATGTTGAGAAGCCGGTGAAGATTCTTGATACCAAAGAACAAATCTTGAGGACTAAGAGGATACCACTAGTGAAAGTTTTGTGGAAGAATCATTTGATGGAAGAAGCCACTTGGGAAACTGAGAGTGAGATGCGAGAGAAGTATCCATACTTGTTTGATTAGATGGTAAGTGAATTTAGGGACTAAATTCCTTTAAGGAGGGGAGGATGTGACATCCTAGTTCTTTTAATTGCATAATTTGCATGTTATATATCTTGTTTGCATGAATAGAAATGCCATGTTAGTATATGAATGGTAATTGGGTAACTACTGCTTGTTTTAGCTTTGTTTACTTGTGTTGTTCATACAAAAATGATTTGGTATGATTTTTAGTAACCAAAACGACTTTGTACTCAGTGAGGTGCATACCGGGTACAAAGCGATCGCCTTGTTTTTGGACAGAGCGATCGCTTTGTAGACGAATGCACTATTGAGCGGGTACAAAGCGATCGCTTTGGTCCTTAACAAAGCGATCGCTTTGTAGGCAGAATGTCAAAGCGATCGCCTTGTTTCGTGGGAGGGCGATCGCCCTGTTACGCTGAAGCTTTATTTTAATAATTGTTGACTTGTGGACTGTTTGTTTAAGTTGGGACACGTCCCTAAGTGAGAGATCAGCTCACTCATACATCCCTTACTGCCTCAACACCTGGGAATGACCCTCCACTTCACCCACTTCACCCAAAACCTTCTTAGAACAAGTGAGAGAGACGTGTGTGTTCTTGGTGAGATCACGTGTGTTTTCACCTCCTCCATTTCCAACCACTCAAACTTGCATGCAAAGCCATAATTGTGTTCCTTGAGACTAGAGAAACAACTTGGGAGGCTTTGATTCTTCTTTTGTTGGGTTAAATTGTGTGTTTGAGGTAAGTACCCAATCCCTTGTCTTGTATGCTCAATATCAAGTATGCTCCCTTCATGATAGTTTTAGTTTACATGTTTAAAAAGACATGCATCATGTTAAAAACTTGAAATTCCTTAAGTTAAATTTCGTAAATTTTGGGTTAATGACTCATCATTGATAATTTGGGCTTGTGTCAAGTATGAATAATGTTCTAGGATGAACTTGGAATAACTTTTGTTCTTGGACTTGTTATAATTCATCACTTCAAAAAATTGATGGACATGTTAGGGTTCACAAGTGTGGGACTTAAATTTTGATGGACTAAAAGTCATGAATGACATATAGTCTAATTGCAATTGAATCGAGAACTTAGAAAAGAGCCATGAATTGCACATAGCATTCATTCGCTACTTAGGAATATTTTAGCAATAACTCATCGGAGTTGCGTTAGAGAGTCATTGAACAATACCGACTCTACAAACAAATCCCTACGACGTTTAGAGTTCAATCGAATTGTAAAATTGTTCTTGGGAATTCTTGACATGATTGATCTATTGCTCGACTTGTACATAGTAGAATAACATGCCTACTTGATCGAACGAGTCGCTCTTGTCGACCTCGCTCCCTTACTTGGTTTATTATGTGAGTAAACATCTACTTGACTCGGACAAGTTCGCTCTTGTCGAACTTGCTCCTTACTTGATTTGTATGACAAGTAAATATCTACTTGACATACCATTAGTCCAGTGGCATTAAGTGAATTGTATCGATGGTCAACGATGCATCATAGTCGTGAATCATGAGGTTCATGATGACGATGGGTCGCCATACCATAACTTGCACACACCCTTCACTACGATCACGGTGGAGAAGAGTACCATGTCGTAACCAAAAGGGCGCTTGGAATAATACTAATCGTGGTCGATGTTTCATACACGTGCATCCGACAAATACAATCGTTATAACCTTGTCTATTTCGGGGACTACGAAGCGGCACCGGTTCTATAACATATCCTAATCCTATGTGATTTAATTACGCACCTATGTGAAAACAATGTGCATCGCGACATGAGAACTACGTGCTAACATGATCTTGCTTGATACGTGTTATGTATGCCTTGCATTATATCCTGTCATGCATATTGGTTACTTACAAAGTCTTTATGACTTACCCCCTCCCTTTTACTGTTTTAGATCCTAGTCGTTCAGGTCCGTCTTCTCGAGGTTGATCGTCTTCTCGTGCTCGTGATTGTTCACCTAGAGGTGGTAGCGTTGGCTTTTGGTTTCTTCTTTTGCAAGGACGTTGGGTTTAAGCAAGTCAATTAGACTTCGCTTGGGAATGTGTAATCATAGTAACTTGTACTTGTTGTAGACTAAATGAATATTCTACTTATGTCTCTTGTTATTTGCCGGCACTTGTTGGCCGAGCCTTGTTTACATGTATATGGTTCACTTGTTAAGACTTCCGCTGAGCATCCCTTTAGCTCTTGTTTATTGATGTGGTTTTCTCCGGCATGTTTAGCCGTCGAGGTGTTTATATATTAGCATGACTTGTTAGTGTTGGGTTCCGCTGTAATTTCGCCGATGACTTGGTTTACTTGTTATTAATTGTTATATCAGGATTTGAAGTTTAAAAAATATTCTGGCTTTTTAATGCCGAGTTTTACTTCGTGTCCAATGTTGCGTCACGTTAGTTGTGATAATCGAGTCCTTGCATGATTGTAGTCCTTATTTGGACGGCTCGACCCGCGTTCCCATCTCGGGGTCGGGGTTGGGTCGTCACAAATTAAACATCATTAATAAAATATTCTATTCAATGACATAAAAATAAATAAAATACGTACCATATCAGCAGATAAGCGATCTAGTGCACGTCTATACTCTAGAGTATGCGCGTGACGTCCTAGGTGTCGCAGTGGGGCCCATCTCAATGAACACGGCAGGTTCGGCGTCCATCCTTGCCTCCTGCTCGGTCTAAATGCAGGAAAATACTCGTAGATCCAAGTCTGAAAAAAATGCCAATTAACTGTGTTAAAAAAAATTACATAATTAAATTTCAATAATTAATTATACACACTGCAAACAACGTCAAACACCCCAATTTGGGCGGTATTCGACCTAGAAGCAATTCCGTGGCGGTATAAATATGCTAAGGCAATGCACCCCACGCATAACGAAACGTCGCTAAGCTCGCCAATAAGGGCAAATAGTGCACAGTTAATTGGTTCTGGGTCTTGTCCAAAAATAATGTTGCACCCAGCAACCACATAATATAACCAATCGCCCTATTTCTTGGACTAACTACTTCTGGGCTTAGACGTTCCATCAACAGGTTGAATTTAATGCCGCTCGACTTTAGCTGCTGGTTGATCTCAGACATAGTCACTCCTAATAGGGCCGACAGCTGACCCTTGATTCCCGAGATTGATGTGTTCGGGATGACAATATTCCTGTAACTAGAATCCGTAGAATGTAATGAACATCGTGTAGAGTGATAGACATCTCACCAAATGGCATATGAAAACTATTCGTTTCCGGGTGCCATCGCTCGACAAACGCAGAAATCAAAGGCATGTTTAGGTGCTGAAACATGCACTGCCTCAAATGTCCTAACCCAGACCCGTTAATAAGGTCGTTCGTCTGACGGCACAATATCACCCATTTAGTAAGGCGATCGGCAGCATTATGACAAATTAACACTTGCCTTTCCTGTTAAAAAATATATCACCCATTTAATAATTATCATTACCAATCTCTTACAAAATATATTGATAAAAATAATCAAAATTATGCATGAAAATAATTTATTTTACCTCGCCATTCCATATTGCATGCGCAATATGGCCAAGAAAACCAGTAAGCACAGTCGGCATGGCGGGCCCCCCTGGATGTGCATCCAATAACATCCACTCATCATCATCGGTATCAACTCCTCGTCCCCGTCCACGACCACGCCCATGCCCACGCCCACGACCTCGACCTCCTCGACCAATAGCAACATCCTCGTCGTCGACGTCGTCGTCGTCATCATCATCATCAACATCATCGTCATCGTCATCGTCATCGTCATCGTCACTCCTACCCATCTGTATCTGATAGTTGCGATGCAACTACTGAAAATGCGCAGCACCCATCACACCCTTTCCCCTTCTAGGCCTCATGGTCGAACCTGTCATCTGACTACTAGCAGAAGGACCCGACTGAAACATATGTCCTCCAATTTCCTCTAATTCCCGTTCTGCCGCCAAATCACTCTCAGCCATTGGCGAATGACCACCTATATGAAAAGATCCCTGACCAGTCGAAAAGGCTGGTGGAGTCCGCTCACGAGTAACACTAGCTGGATGATGAACTATCGGTGGAGTCTGCTGACGAGTACTCGAGAATAGGTGCGACTATCCGCCTCGCTTCTTACTTGCTTTTGCTCGGGCGGATGCAACTACTATTCGATCCTTCAGCCTCCCGCTATAAGCCTTCTGCCCTGATTGGTCACCACCTCCACTGCCACCAACTCCTGACATCTAAAATTAACAATAACAAGTTTACAATTAATATAAATAAATAAATGACAATAACAATTAGCAGAATTATAAAATTTAAGTAAAACAAAATTTTAATCTAACAAACATACATCAATTTATGTTTTATAAAGTTTAATCGATCAAAAAAAAAGTTAATAAGCTAACAAAAATATAGCAATTTAAAAGTTTAAATTTATGTTTTTATTTATGTTTATAATCAATAATGTAATATAGCAATTTATGTTTTATTTATGTTTAAATTTATGTTTTATAAAGTTTAATCTAACAAAAATATAGCAATTTAAAAAGTTAATAATATAGCAATTTAATCTAACAAAAATATAGCAAAAAATAATGTAATAGGAACTTCATTTCTATTTCCAAAAAAAAAAGGAAGCCGGCCCGGTTATATTTAAATATAGCCGGTCCGGCCTAATTTAAATATAGCCGGCCCGGCCCAAATCAAATATAGCCGGCCCGGTCCTTTCATCTATAGCCGGCCCGGTCCCTCTTTAGCATAGCCGGTCCGGCCCTCTCGAAAATCGATTTTTTTTTTCAGTTTATTTAGTTAAAACAATTAACAATTAATAGAAGATTACAAAAATTATAAAGAAACATACCTTTTTTCTTTGAGTAAAATGGTGAAGAAATGTAAGAAATATGTTAGAAATGTGGAGAGAATGAGAGAAAGTGAAGAGAGAATGAGAGAAAGTGAAGAAATTCAAAATGAGGTATGGTTGATTAGGGGGTGGGGGAGGGGGGTAGGTTAGTTTTGGTTTTTTAAAATTTTTTTAGTTTAAGGGTAGTATAGTAATTTTATAAAAGAGGGTGCATTGTTTAGCACTTTTGGGTGCATTGTTTAGCATTCTCCTTTTAGAAAAGCGGCGCTATTTGCATCACATTTTTCTATTAATACAACCCCTAATTAAATTATATAAATACCATTATATTAAGACATCCCCTAAACCTCTAAATATACCACCTAACAATTTATTAATGCACCATCCTCCAGTTCCATACGTCATTGCCAAGGGACAATCTCCTCACTTCATTCATCTCCTCTACTCACTTCAATTCTTTCCTACATTAACTTCATTATACTACAAATTTTTCACTTCACTTCGATTTTTTTCATGCATTTACGTATATCTGGGTCGGGATTTGTACGGCACTGGTCTGTAGACACCACAGTGGTGTTCGGGAAGCACTTGCAGAACATACCAATGGTGTTCGGGAAGCACATACAGAACACCACATTAGTATTCGGGAAGCACTGCAGAACAGTTGGGGTTGCAGAACATCACAGAGATGTTCGGTAAGCCCTTGCCGAACACTACTGTGGTGTTCCTCAAACCAGTCTCGAACCGAAAATGAAAAAAACCCAATATATCCCATATACATTGCATCTAAAATAAAATTTAACACAAAAATTAAAACAAAATTGCTATTTAAACATAAAAATACATTTCATACTTAGGACCTTCATCATCTCGAAATCAGAGTTGCTCTTTTTCTTCTTCTTTCTTTTCTTGTTCTTTCTTTTCCTTCTTCCTTGTTTGCAAATTGGGGGGCTTGCAAATTGTTGAGTTTGAAATTGGGGGCCTTTGCGAAGCAATGGAAGTTAAAGTCTGGTTCTCGCGATGTTTCTACTGGCGGCAGTATTGTGTTTTGGTTGTTGTATGGTTGGTGTATTAAGAAATTAATTGAGGTGGGTGTGATGATATTGTGTGGGTTTATTGAGAAAGAAATAATGAGTTAATTGAGAGGGGTAAAATAGAAAATATTTGGTGTTGTATTTAGAAATTATGTTGGTGTAAAATTAGTGAAAGGGGTGCACTATTAAGAGAAGTGGTGTATTAATAGGAAAAGGTGGTGCTAATAGCGCCACTCTTTTAGAAAAGTTAGAACCACTAGTGTATAGGCTATAGCGCATGTGTTGCAAACGACTTAAGTCGATTTTAGTTTTTATATATTTTTAATTATAATTAGATGGGGCATCCGTTATTTCGTTGCAAAAATAATTAAACCAAATGGGGCATTCGTGATTTCGTTGCAGAAATAATCGAACCAAATGGGGCATTCGTGATTTCGTTGTAGAAATAATCGAACGAAGAAAATGGAAGATGCTTATAATTTATTCAAAGTGAATGTAGATGCATATTGTGACATGGGGGGTGATTTTGTGGTTGGTTGACATTTTAGTTTCCTAGTCTATTTCATTTTTCTTTGCTAATAGTTTAAATTCTTTTGCTAGTGTATTAAGAAGAAGTCTATGTCCTTCAGGGGCGGACGCACATTGAAGGGCGGGGAACACGTGACCCATTGAAAAGAAAAAAAAAATCTTGTAAAACAGCGTCGTTTTAAGGAGTGACACCACTCATTTTTGTGTCCTCTTCCTCGGTACTGCACGGCAGGAAGCAACAACAAAATAAAACAAAACAAAAAAAAAACCCACGGCAGCAGCAAGCAGCGAATGGGACTGCGGCAAGGCAACCGTCTTCCTCCACTCAATATTCTCCAAATTTTCGTAGATTTTGGCAGAGAGCTTAAAGAAGACATGGATCAAAAAGTAGTTTTTCAAGAATTTTCAGTAACAAACACTCTTTCTCTTTCCTCTTTATTTTATCCCAAATTAGGGCTGTTTATTTGAGGTTAAATAGTTGATTTAAATAATGAATTTGTATAGGAAAATAAGCTTTGGAACTTTGGTTGAGTTTATCTTGGAACAATTTGAAGGTAATATTTGATTTTGTTCAAATTATATGTTGCCTTCATGCCTTGTTGGGTTTCTTGAAATTCTTGAGCTTAAATCCGAAATTAGGATTTTTTTTTTATTTAGAAAAATTTAGTATTATTACTCATTTACTTGTGTGTGATGTTTTGGAATTTGTTTAGTTTAAGTAATGACTCCCTTGAATGTTTTATTGAAAAAGAGCTATTTAGGAGCATAGTTAGTAATGTACGGAACGAGAAAAAATGGTTTGTCATACGTATGAGCTAGTATATTACGCTTATCATTGTAAAATACGTTTAAAAAATATGGCATAAAAAACGGAAGTACGAAAATTACGTATATTCTAAGGAACATGTATAATACAAATCATAAACAAAAATATACACGCTAAAATATGGTATAATATATATATATATATATATCATAGCATTAAAAATAATATTTTGTACAAATAAGTATATTTAATCAACATAAGTTGATAAGGAACAATTAATTATAATATACCTTAGATTATAAAAAACTCTATCAAGTCAACATCATTTGTCCATAAGATTAATCTGGATATCAAATTATTACCGAAGTTCAATTATCCAATTAGCAATCCAAAAACTTTATGAAGTAAAACTACACTACAAGAAAAAGCACTATTTGTGACCCCCTTTATTTGGAAGGGCTAAAAAACCGTCCCAAATACTATCTTTTGGGAAGGCAAAATTTGCGGTGCCAAATACTTGGTATTTGGCACACTTTTACCCTAGCCCTACTAAATACTTGGTATTTGGCACACTTCTACCCTAGCCCTGCCAAATAATAATCATTTTTTAGGACCCGGTGGTGTTTAACCGTCCCAAATATTTCCACCGAATAATTTCAGCCAAAATATTTTGATTTCCCTCAATTTTTTCCCTCCACAAAATACACACTTTCCCTCTCCTATCTAGATTTTCCCTAAAATTATTGGACAGAAGACAACGATTTGGAGAAGAAATTCCCGCGTCTATTGTTGCTTCTCTCCACAAAGGTTTCTCTCTCTCTTCCGATTTGGAATCCCTTCCCTTTTGGAATCCCTTTGGCAGCGACTCCCATCGAAATCCCTTCCATTTCAAAAATCTCTTTCTCTTCCGATTTGAAGTCATTCTATCGTCTGAAACTTGACTAAGGAAGTCTTCTCAGTAGGGCGCCGCCATCTCATCGACGGAGGCCTCGGAGGAGAACTATATTTACTGTATCGTTGACTCAACAGAGGCACTCTCTTAAGGTATTCCCTCTCTCTCTTTCTCTCTCTCGTATGGGTGTATACGTCTTTTCCTTGAAGATATCTTTTTACTTGATGAATTCCTGATCCCAATCTCAACTGGGTTTTGTGTTACTGGTTTTGAATTGAAGTTTAAGATCGTTATTTTGATCAATTACTTTCTAGGTTTTCCTTCTTTTTAGATTGATTTTATGTTATGAAGGTCTAATTACTGGTGGGTATTTGTTTGCATTTTCCAATTAGAGTTCGTTCCGTCTTAATTTTGACTTTTTATTAGGCCTAAGGGGTTCTTTATTTGTGTGAATTGTGAGTATCAAATGTTCATGTATATGTATGATTTTGTGTTTGACTTTAAATTTGAGCTGTGTACTTGATGTTTGGTTTGACTTCTGATGTGGTAAACAAAAATTAGATCTCAACCTCAACTTGACTAGTCTTGTTCTTTATATATCAATTATCATTCTAGGTTTTACTGTGCAGTTGAAATGAATTCGCTGAAATTCAATGCACTAGTAATTCACTGAAATCCTCTGTGCTATGAGCGTGTTCTCTTACAAGTCTAACCCCAGTCTTTGAACAAGCCTGTATCATAGTCATTCTACCTCGGTAATGATTTACCAGTTTGTTGATTTTTTGTTTTTGTTAGGTTAACAATTTTCTTTTTGTTTATAAAGCAAATGCATTATGGGAAAATAATAAAAGCAGTGAATTTATCTTTTCATGTCAGTCTCAATTGTCCATTGCATGATAGATAGAACATCATAAATTAAATAAGGAAATAAAGAAACAAGCAAATCATAAATGAGCTAATATAGTTGGAGTTTTACTCCTGCAGGAGCTGCCTCACTTATCTCATCTCAGCGTTAGGGCCCGCCAAGCAAGTCATACTGTCTTATACTTTACCTTCTTGGATATTCTCATTTTAGTTGATAATGAGATTGACTGATCAAGAGTTTGTTTTGACTGCAGGAGAAGGTTGTTTTTGTGACTTGTGAAGATGAAGAGAAAGTAGCTGAAATAGAAAAACTCAATGGGAAATGTGTGAGGTAATCTTTCTGGGCATATTCCCATCTATAAGTAGCTTTGTTGGTGCATCAGCTTTTGCACAAACTTCAATTTCTCTTGGTCAGTCCGTGGAGTTATATTCCTTGTAATATGTAGTTGCTTATAGTTTGATTTAACCTTACTTTGTCTCATCACTCTGTTTGTATTTCTATTCAAGTGATATATACTTTTTCCCTTTTTTCAGCTTAGAAGCATCCTCTTCAGCTGTTAATCTCACACCATCCACGTTGAAGGGTAGCAATGGGGATGTTCTTGTGAAAACTTTTGTAACTAATAGTTCATCAACAATTGAAACCTGCACTGATGGTGATTCTGGCCATTCTGTGTCTGAAACCTTCATCTCAAGCCAGGTACTACATTTACTCCTTGTTTGTTCCTAGTGCGAACATTTCATGCAGTTATATTCCTAATTCTATTATCAAATTGGTATAATATGTGCTTACATTTAGGGTGTATCGACGGAGGGCATCATTCAGCTTGCTACTTTAGACATACAAAATTCTGGTGCAAAGTCATGCAACGGTTTCAAGGCATCCCACTTGTAATCTTTTCCCTCTTTAGAAACTTTATCCTTTACTCCCTCTATTCCAAAATACGTGTCCCTATTGATTTTACTGTCTCAAGCTATGGTGAGGGGTTGCAATATTGAGGAGGTGTAACATATGCCTGCAAGTGAGTGAGAATCAACTATAAAAAAAAATTCAAACATGCCCAAAGCAAAGTCTTTTATGCATTTATGTCTCATGATGTTTTTTTGTGAACCAGTGTGAGTTGGATGCTGCTAATGGATTATCTGGTAATCCAAGCTCTCGAGAAGTGCTGAGTCATCTTGATAATGAAATTGCTCAACTTACGAAGATTACTTCAGTACCCAATGAGCATTTGAGCAGGGTGGTGCCTGGGAAGTCAAAGGTACCTGTTTCCTCTGTCAAAATGTTGATAGGTCGAGAAGGAACCTCATATCCCTTAACTTTGATTTCAATCATAGATGAACTGAATTTGTCTGTCCCAATTTCAATTTACTTAATAGATGGAATTGCTATTTTTTTTTCTGATTAGGAAAGTGATATCAAGATATATAATACTAAAAATTATTGGAAAGTTCAGAAGAACATTCGTGCGCAAAGCTTGCGGTGGACGATTACTGATACATCTCTTTCGCCAGATCAATGTTTCCTTGTAAGTTTGTGACAATTGTTAAACAAAAATGTGAATAAGCAGTCAATTGGGGCATAAATATTGTACTAACTCAGTTTTAGTGGATCCAAATTGAAGATTTTCTAGAGAATCTATGGAAAAAAAAAAATTTCTTAATATTTGCCATTGAATCTGTTTTCTGTGTTGTCTTGTCTCCTTAACTAACAGGAGTTGAATCTGATTTTTGAAAATAATGGAAATCATTCCCTTGCTTGAAATCTACCTTAGATAAATACTCCTGTCCCAAAAAAAAGTCATACTTTCCTTTTTGGTTTGTCCCAAAGAAAGAGTTGCAATTCAAAATTTAAGCTTCAAATCTCCTTATTTTTTCACTTTTTTTTTCTTTCATTTTGAAGATATGATAGATTGTTAGGCCTCTCTTTAATAGCGTAAGCCTTTAGGTAAGTTGCAACTCACTGCTATTTAGTTGGAAGCTATATGTGAAAGGTGGATAACGAATAAACCTGAATGATGGTCTTATAAAGACGCATGTTTTAGTGTATAGTCAATTGGATCTGGTAGCAGGAGCTGCGACTGTACTAAATGAACTCCAGTCATTGAGGCCTGCAAAGGGGAAAAGTTTGTTAATATTAGTAATAGCGTCGCCATTGTTTATGGACGTGCCCCTTGGCACTTCTGTTATTATAAAATCTTTACTTGTAAATTGTAGAAGGAAGTTGTAGCATATTAGCAGCTTCATTATTGGAAAGTGGGTACTGCAAATTTTTGTTATAATTTGTCTAACTGATGGAGGACTTGCTCAGACACTAAGAAACCTAACTGAAAGGAAAATATACCACAGATACTTTTAAGATAACTGAAAGGAAAATATACCACAGATATTAAATTTTTTACAAGGATACTCTTGTTTATCGCTCTTCTGACTCCCTAAAGTTTTGCAGGTATAATGTGCTACAATTACTCCCGGTTAGTAATTCTTGGTATTTTCAGGCTATATTGGCTTTTCTTTGTTATAAGCAGCAGGATAATTAAGTTTAGGGTTTGCTACTTTTATTGATCACCTCCCTATATAGATAGTTCATGGCAATTGATTCTCGCATTGATAATCTAGATGATAAAGAAGTAACTGGTGATTTGAAATTCACCTACTTGGGTTTGTTGACTATAATAGAGCATGATTTGTTGCTATGATGTCCGACTAGTACTTATATCTTCGTCGACTTGATATTTGTGTAAAGGTTTTCAGGAAATTACTCTGGAGATACAACTCAACTCAACTCTGGGGATACATCACTCAAATACATTAAAATGGCATTGTAGGAACATGAAACTTTGCGACTAACTAAAACTATAATAAATTAGGGAATTGGTCATTGGAAAGGGGATCTTTCCCCGTGGCCAGGGTCTAATTAGAGAGTTTGGCAAATTGACATGTTTTTTGTCTTGAAGATAATCATACTGAGTGCCATTATGAGATTCTGCCATAATGTACATTTTATTTGCTTGTGATTTATAGCTATACAAGGTCTAATCTAGACCCGTTCATCCTTGATGTTTCAGATGAGACAAGAGTCAAGGAGTTTGGGCTGAAGTCCATCTGGAGGAGTCCAAATGGCACCATCAGAAATATTTTAAATGGTTTGTACATGATTAGACTGGTTGATATAGAAAAGTTCAGTATTGCTGGTTTTATTTATCATGTTCTATGTAAACTTTACATCAAAGTTTCTATAATAGATAAATCTCATTTCTTAGCAGATGTGCGTGCCAATGGCCGAGTGATTGCGTTTCACTTCATACATTGGGAATAGGTTTCTTGGGTTGTTTCTTAAACCTTTGGTTCCTTTCACCAACTCCCTTCACTTTCCACATAGACATCATGCCAGAATGGGATATATTCTTTTATGCTACTTTTGTTGCTCTTGCAGGTGGAGTGATAACAATGTAATCTAATGCGAATAGTTACGGATAGTTTGTATACTGATTAGCTCTCAGTTGCATTTACACTATTATTACTTAGAACTATTTTCATTATTTCTTTTCAATTTTTTCGCCGGGGTTGGGGGTGGGGGAGGACTCGTATTTATTTATTTGCTTCTGGGATGTATGACACCCACCAAAAACCAGACAATGGGCTGAATGGTGGAATGTGTAAATTGGAAAAGATTGGGCTTCTGACAAGCTCTACTTCCCCCATGAAATGAGCATAGCTAGGTTCTCTAGAAGTATCTTTGCTGCAGACTCCATTTTCTGACCTACTAGACATTTGTAGATCTTGATACTATTGAGTTTAGAATTAAGAAGTGATTGTGGGAATAAAAAAAGGATTCTAAGTGGGTGCTTCATTGCTCTATGAGATGGATTGTTAGGTTGAGTTATGATTTTTGTTTGTCTTCTGGAGGTACTTATGATAATACGGTGAAAGAATAAATTTGTTCGGACGACATCCATTTTCTCTTCTGACATTCTTATATAGTACAACACTCATTGTGTTCCACAGGCATATCTTGATGAGCCTCACAACTATGGCCTACAAGTGACAGATACGCAAAGTCTATTCAACTTGACTTCCCATTCAGACAAATCTGGCCTACAGGTGCCATTTCTCTTATCTTGCAGAATTGTTTCTATCTGCACTGTAAGCAGTTCTAAGTTAGCAGTTGCACATTGTGTGTCAGGTTGCTATTCATGCTGTTGGGGACAGGGCAAATGACGAGATCTTGGATATGTACGAAAAAGTTGCCTCAGCAAATGGACAGAGGGAGCGTAGATTTATGTGCTTTTGAATGTGGGTCATATCTAGGCCGTTGGATTGAGTAGAGGCGTCCGCTGTAGTTCAGCAAATGCTTCTCGGAGAACTCATAGGTCTGGCTTTCATTCCTACTTGGCAGTTGATATGTCCACTCAATTTCCCCTAGATTTGGAGTCCCTCTGGAAAAGCCTAAACATGTTACAACTTTGCAAATGAAATGAAAACCAACATACGATTGGATGCCAGATAGGCTTAGAACATGACTGCATCTGTTTCCACATTCAACAGAGAATATTTCCTTGTTTTTTAATTTTACTTGCAGTTGGATTAGATATCCATTATATGACACCTGAAGTTTTACTCGATTAACTTATTACAATTATAAGTACCAAATTATAAGTAAATACATTCTTAATGCTTCATTTTTTCTGTCTATGTTTATCCCTTCATATATGGATGTTTAAGTTTTCTTCTCACAGTTGCACCCCAATTCTTGACAGCCCGATCATTTACTGGATGATGGAGATTCTGCTATAAAAAAACTTGGGTTGGAGAGGGCTCAAAAAGGATCTTATTTATTCCAGTCACTCCTGTCTAGCAGGGCACTTGTGGCATTTGGTTCAGATTGGCCAGTGAGGGTTCCTTGGACAATCCCTATTTCATGTTCAATCTAAACTTTCAATTAATAAGCTACTTTGTTGCAGTAATACCAATTTTTTATTACTACTATTTAGGTGGCATGGTAAAAGAATTTTCTGGTTATTCTTGCTGATTTGAAGCCTCATATCTTGTCATTATAGGGACCGTTTTTCGGGAGCCTATCTTGTGCCAGAATGTTCCTAGAATAATTCCTGGTAATAATTACTTTCTCCTTTCTTTAGTCTATGTTACTTTCTCCTTTCTTTAGTCTATGTTAAATATCATGAACCGCTACCCATCTCATATTCTTGAATTTGCAGGGTGGAGAAAACCAATCTGCATAGGCAGGCATGCCTTTGGTGACCAGTATCGTGCCACTGATACAGTCATCAACGGGCCAGGAAAGCTCAAAATGGTCTTTGGTAAGATGACTATAGAATTTTGTTTAATATGGGAATTCTGATGATTGAAAGGACAGATAATATGAGGTGTTATGTTTGTTTCTTTTGCTCAGTGCCGAAAAATGGTGACACCCCTGTGGAGCTAGATGTTTATGATTTTAAAGGTCCTGGCATCGCACTTGCAATGTACAATGTTGATGAGGTTTGTCTTCTTAACTGGAAGACAAAATGTTATGGCATCTTTGGGGTTTTTCTAGTACCTTACTGCATTTTGTTTTTCCATCTTTCAGTCTGTTCGTGCTTTTGCTGAATCGTCCATGGCAATTGCGTTTGCTAAGAAATGGCCCCTTTACTTGAGCACAAAAAACACAATTCTGAAAAAATATGATGGCAGGTAAGTATTTCTGCTTATATTGGCAACTTGATTCTGTAGTACTCCTTTCAAAGTAAGTTTTTTTATCATAGCTGAATAATGGTAATGGCCGAGCTGTATATGGAACAACTGATTTGGACAAATGATAGAATTGAATGGCAGAAAAGGATTCAAGTAGCTAGTTCCTAATTTTGATACACCTTGGTAGCATTATTGAAACCTTGTACTCATAATATCTTTTATGTCTGTTTGATGTTTTCATTTGAGCATTTGTGGGACTTTGTTGTTGTGCTGCATCTAATGTTAAAATCACTTATCTCAACACGTCTTCTACATTATGTGAAGCTAGGCGTGTTTTTTCTCCATGTGGGATTTATTGTCTGAAGATGCCTCCTTGGGGTTAACTGGATGATGTGAGTCACATAGCCGCTGGGCCACATAGTGAATGTAAGAGCCTGTGTTGGTACCTAGTAAATTTTGGGGAATCCAACCCCAAACCCTGACAACAGGATCTTGTATATTGAGATGCAATGCATGTGTACTATCAAGTGTCTACCGTGGTACTGGGTTGACATTGGAGCATCCCAGTTCAAAATTATTACTTAATGCCTTGATGAAAATAATGTCAAGGGCCTTTTTCTATCTGTATATGTCTTTTTATTTATTACCAACTCAAGTTTTGCAAAAAGAAGTTACCTTTCTTTCGTTCTTGTTTGTTGAACATTGAGAGTTATGTTCGTTCAGTGATTTATGTTCGTTTGATTCCATGTAGAATTGCCGATGCTGAAGAGAACTTAGGAGAAAGTGAAGTTAGAGAAGCTCATCTAGCTAAATCCTTGTTTTACATTCGAATTGGTGACCAGGTAGACAAGAATTGTAATTCTTCGGTTATTATGGTTTTGCTGATTTAGTTATGTCTAATCTGTGAACATTTACATCTTGATCTTTGGTTCATTTGGGAGAAGGCACTGGAACAACTGAAACTAACAGAGAGTAAAACGGTGGCCGTCGGCCAAAAGATGGACTTGGTGTTTCATACACTACAGATTGGTTTCTTCTACATGGACTTTGATCTTATATCAAAAAGCATTGATAAAGCGAAGAAGTAAGTTGGGACATTGATTTTCTTTATTCAGTCATGCACTGTCGTTTCTGCTGTTCGATAAAATGTACTTGAGCATTTTGATTGATTCTCTTAATACGTTAATGACAGCTTATTTGGCACGGTTTTGGCAGTATTTGAGATGGTTTTTTGCCTTCCCAAATACCTCTTTTTCTTGTAGTGGATCATCTTCTCCACGTCTAAACACAAACGGCTCAGGATCTAGTGTACGGGAGGTAGACCCTTACCCTTATTTAGATTGTATCGTTGTTTATTTTTTTGCGTGATTTATGGTAATCATATGATTTATATTGTACTTATAAAAATATCATATGATTTATGTTCTAGGGTGAGATCAACTCTCCAATGGACGACTTGAGCTAGCTTTTTTTACATTGGACGTACACTTTTGGAGACTTTTGTTTTTGAAAGGGTTGTTGATACAAAGTGTATTTTCTTGAATCATTTTGATATTGAATGGTTGCTAATCTTTTTGACTTAGCTAAGGATTAGATACATTGGTTTGGTATTTGTTGATGACTTCATAAAATGTATACATTCATATCTAATGCAATTGTTTTTCGCTACAAATGGTTGATATAATTATAGTAGTTGTTTAAATTTGAGAAAAATATATGATGTGATATAAAGTACAAGGCAAAATAAAATATATGGTGTAATATAAAATATTTTTGGAAAAATAAATAGGGCAAAATAAAAATCGTCCCAAATACTTTAATTTAACCGTGCCAAATACTATTTGGGAAGGCAAAAAAACTGTGCCAAATACTATTAACCAAGGCAAGAAAAAGCGTGCCAAATACTATTTTGTATTTGGGACGGCTCTAAAAAACCGTGCCAAATTTGGGACTGTTCTTAAACTGTACCAAATAGTATTTGGGACGGCTGACAAACCGTACCAAAAAAGCATTTGGGACGGCTGACAAACCGTGCCAAATGATCTATTTGGGACGGTTAATACAAAACCGTCCCAAATACATGACAAGTGGCACACCCGCACACAACCGTCGCATTTGCCGTGCCAAATACCTTTTGGGACGGTTTTTGGCCGTGCCAAATGTATTTGGCACCCTCGTATTTGGGAAGGAGTCAAAACCGTCCCAAAACCGTCTCTAATACTATTTGGCACGGTTTTGGCAGTATTTGGGACGGTTTTTTGCCTTCCCAAATACCACTTTTTCTTGTAGTGCTATCTTCCAACCATGATGAATTTTCATCCTCCTGTACGTACATATCTCGTTCACTTAATGGGTAACCGTCTTCGTCTCGTTCGGAATCAAAATAATCTGAAAGTTCATCAAGATGGTCAAGATCAATCGCCACCAAATCTTTTGCTTCCAAACTATTGAATTTCTCCATCATCATTGTATTCATCCTCACGTACACAAGATTTTCTAACATTTGAGGTGTTAACCTATTCCTCTTCTTTGTCTGTGTAGCATCCCACACACTCCAATTTCTTTCGCATACTGAAGAGCTACAAGGTTGACTTAAGATTCTGATGGCATGCTTATGCAATACAGGAAGACAATCTCCACAATAATCCCACCAAACTCCTATGTATAGAAAAAGGAGATACGTAAATGCTTAGTAATATAATTGTATGGATACAATAAAATACTAAAAACAAAAATGGGATGTACTTACGTGGATGAGATGTTTTAAGCATTGTTAGAGCTGAAGGCATAAAAAATGCTGACAATAACATTTGGTACTTTGAACCTCAGCTAAAAAAGCTCTTTTTTCTTCGACAGCCACCAAATTATCAAACATATAATTTATACCTTCTTTCATCTCGTGATCCTCACTAAAATTTTCATTACTCATATAAGCAGGATTTAAGAACGCTGCAGCTGCATGTATTGGGTGAATTATGTTGTTAATTCTCCTTTTCTCAAAAAGTGTCCATATGTGCATAAATTTTGCTTGATTATTTTTACTTCTTTGCCTAATAGCTTCATTTGCTCTATCCATTACTTCATATAAATAGTCTGCTGTAGAACTCTCTCCATCAACCAAACGAAGAACCTGAACTAGTGGTTCTAATATTTCCAAAACCTCTTTTGCTTGATTCCAAAATTCAGAGCTTTGAATAAAATTAGTTACCTTTATAGCCATAGCTTGCTTGCTATAATCTAAACTTCTCCAAGTTGGGGAGGCAACAAGAAGCCTTAGCTCATTTTCAACATCCATAATTGACTGGAACATTTTAAAGTTTGAGGCAAACCTAGCAGCACAAGGATGTTTCAATTCCTTGTCATTGGTATGTTGTCTCATCAAGAATAAAACAATGGTGTGCTTACACACATATGTGACAATCAACTTTGCATCATCAATAATATTTCGCACCCAATCTACTTCATCATATATATCTTTTAAAAGCAATTGAACTCCATGTGCAGCACAACGAGTTTTATATAAGTTTGGGTACTTACCAATGAGCATATCTCCTGCCGATTCAAAATTTGAAGCATTATCTGTTACAAACTACACCACATGTTGAGGTCCAATCTCATCAATAACAGAAGACATAATATCCCTAAGATAATGACCCGTCTTTTTTTCTTTTGAAATTTCAAAGGAATTCATAAAAATGGCACCTCGAGGAGAGTAAGCAACAATGTTGATAAAGGACCGTTGTTTCATATCACTCCAAATGTCTGACATCAATGTCCATCTTGATTTCACCCAAGATTTTTTAACAGTAGCAACTGTTAGGAATATGCCTGTGAAATAGCTGATATATAGATTTGCATATTCCAACACAGTGATTACTTGTTCCCATTACAATGCATGTTTCACAAGTGGCTAAAAGGGCTGCATACTGGTTAACGTGGTAACTTGCTGAAACAATGCATAGGTCATTAGACTAGGAAGTCTCTATACATGTCTGAGTCTTTGTCCTACCATCTTGTGATGAACTTTCATATGGATTAGCTCTCCAAAGCTCCAGCAGACATCTCTACCAGTAATGTCTCACTAGCAGACATCTCTGCTAGCAATGTCTCACCAGCAGATATCTCTGCCAGCAATGTCTCACCAGCAAAGTTCACTTCAGTTCTGCAGTCCTACATCGGGCGTTACTCAAGTATCAACCATGCTCTCTATAAGTCCACTGCAAGAGTGCTGATAAATATAAAGAGGAACATCAGTCGTTCTCCAAGCTATAAAGTTTACAAAGATTCACAAATGTTACTCTGCAAATCTCCCTAACAGTTTAAGATACACATCGATGGCTTAGCCTTCACTCTTATCCATAGAATATTTCCTTTTTTATGCCTAGTTACAGTCTTCAAGATGTACTGCAACTCAGACCTGCCACATTGCATTTTAGTCAAACAGGCTTGCATGTCAAGTCCCTATCTACACCATGTTTCTTTGAACAGACTTCAAGATATAGATCTTCATTGACATTTTTATCCAATAGATAATATGGTGTACTCTGGTACATCAAAGGACGATCTCTCCAACGGATAAAAATCATTCAAAATTTCAACGGATACTCTGCTTCTCTACCTATAAAAGAAACCTCTCATCCCTCATCCAAGTGTGAAGAAATGTGTAGATCATGAAATCATAAAGAGTGGGAAAAACACAAGCGTAAGAATAAACACTTTGTGGGAGAGTAATCTGAAATTCCTAAGGCAAAGAAGCTCAGCTTAATCAAGAACTCCTTTCTTGATTTGAGTTTTTTCTTCCTTTGAAAGACTCAGTCTCTTCAGTGGCTATATTTTAAATTCATAGCTAGAGACTAAGCATCCAGCCTACCGTTGAAGACTGACCCAGCTTGAAGATGTTTGATGAAGATCCAGAGCCTAATAATTCATATTGCATTCATATCGGCAGACTTGTACTACATTATAAGGGTTTTTGATTGTGCAATGAATTGTCATCACAGTTGGTCGAGTGTTTTGCACTCAATTGTTCAAATACTTGTTAGAACAACCCATAATATTCTCTTCTCACATCAACCTCACCTTTGCCCTGCCATTTACTTTCCCTAAGGTACTTTGTAAGAGTTAAAGGATGAGGGTTGGTTCTAAGTCTTCCCGGTATCCCAATTTCATTTTCCTTCCTCCCGGGGAGATCGCTAGGTTAGAGAGTATAGGTTGATGTACTAAGCATGTTTACCTTAGAGTAAACCTCAGCTTTTTTAATATAAAAATATATTTGTTTACATTCAGCCTTTTCTTATCTTTCCTATAATATATGTTTTCATATATATTGTGCAATCTACCATTGGAAAGTGATTACTGCATCTAATAAAGAATTAAAGATGATGTTGTAATATACTTGTACTAATTTATGCACAGCCAACTTAATCTTCTATGTTATACATTTGCTACCATTTATTCCGCTGCCATACTCATTCACTTTAGCAAATATTATAACTTTAATATTCTAGCAAACCTTCAAGTCTTCAGTGAAAAAGTTGATAAGGTCTGCTGATGGAAAACTGCTGAAGCATGTCTTCTGTTTTCTATAGAAAACTGATGACACATGACTACTGTTTTTCATATAAGCAAAGTTGCATTTAAGGAAAATTGACTTGACCTTTAATAATCTTCATCCCTTTTATTTAATGTATTTTAAATTAATGGATGAATTTTTAATAAATGTCATATAGGCAATTCACCCCCCCTCTAGCACATATTCTTAGCATATCAACATAGACCTAACAATTGGTATCAGAGCTAGTATTTTGTGAACTTCATTTTAGGTCTAACAATTGGTATCAGAGCTAGTACTCTGTGACCTAGAATTTCCACTTACTAACTCATTTATAAAAACAAAATATTTTTTTAAAAAAAGAAAAAAACAAAATATTTTTTCAAAATTATAAAAAACAAAAAATCTTTTCAAAAATAGTATTAAAAACTAAAACTTTAGAATTCAAAAAATAACTTTATCAAAATTTAAAAAAGAAATTAAACTTATTTAGAGTTAAAAAAAGTACTTAATATTCTGAATTTATACCAAAAAAAAAATTTGTAAAATTAAAAAGGTAAATCAAAATGTATTTAAAAAAAAATTCAAAATAAAAGCCAAAAATCAAATACTCAAAATAATAAAAGAAAAGAGAGAGAGAGAGAGAGAGAGAGAGAGAGAGAGAGAACATGGGAACTGGGAAGGGGAAAGGGGCTTAGGACAGGGGACAGGGGGTGGGCCATAAGAGGAGGGAAGAGGGGTGGGCCAGAAGTGGAGGGATGCTCCTTGCAGACGATTGTGATGTGCGCGCCAGCTAGGTAGCAGCGGTACATCACACTCTTTCCATATCGTTGGCCAAGGTGGAATGGAAATGAAATAAGAACGAGTTCTTATTTTGGAATTCGAAAGAACTGGAAAATTTAAGAACAATTTTAAGAACTCTCACAATGTTGAAGAACCAGTTCAATGAGTTTTTAATGAGCTAAGAACCAATAATATGGATGCCCTAATAGGTGTTAAGGTTTTCAATTTTAGAAAAGTTAGAATCACTAGTGTACACGCTATAGCGCATGTGTTGCACACGACTCGAGTCGATTTTAGCGTCTATATATTTTTCATTATAATCAGATGGGGCATCCATGATTTCGTTGCAGAAATAATCAAATGAAGAAAATGGAAGATGCTTATAATTTATTCAAAGTAAATGAACATGGATGACGTGACATGGGGGTGATTTTGTGGTTGATTGACATTTCAGTTTCCTAGTCTATTTCATTTTTCTTTGCTAATAGTTTAAATTCTTTTGTTAGTGTATTAAGAAGAAGTCTATAGAAGAATGACTTTTTGGTATTACTGACGTCCTTCAGGGGTGGACGCACATTGAAGGGTGTGGAGCATGTGAACCCATTGAAAAGAAAAAAAATTATCTTATAACACAGCATCATTTTAAGGAGTGACCCCACTTGTTTTTGTTTCCTCTTTGTCGGCACCGCAGGGCAGGAAGCAACAACAAAACAAAACAAAACAAAAAAAACTCACGGCAGGAGCAAGTAGCGAATGGGATGGCGGCAAGGCAACCATCTTCCTCCACTCAAAATTTTCCAAATTTTCGTAGATTTTGACAGAGAGCTTGAAGAAGACATGGTTCAAAAAGTAGTTTTTCAAGAATTTTCGGTGACAAACACTCTTTCTCTTCCCTCTTTATTTTATCCGAAATTAGGGCCTTTTATTTGAGGCTAAATAGTTGATTTAAGTAATGAATTTGTAGGAAAATAAGTTTTAGAGCTTTGGTTGAGCTTATCTTAGAACAATTTGAGGGTAATATTTGATTTTATTGAAATTACATGTTGCCTTCATGCCTTGTTGGGTTTCTTGAAATTCTTGAGCTTAAATCCGAAATTAGGGTTTTTTTTTTTATTAAGAAAAATTAAGTATTGTTACTCATTTACTTGTATGTGATGTTTTGAGATTTGTTTAGTTTAAGTAATGACTCTCTTGAATGTTTTATTGAAAAAGAGCTATTTAGGAGCGTTACAAATGATGATGTAATTAAACGTTTTCATAGTATGAAAATGCGTAGAGTACACTTGTGATGTAATTAAAGGTATGTGTATTAGTATAAAAACAAATGCTAACAATAAACTATATATATATATATATTTATATATATATATAAGCAAAATTGTTCCATCTATAGTAAAATCTCGCCAAAATGCGCTTTCTAAAAACAGAAGCTATCTTGTTTATTGTGAAATATAAAAATTCATCTTTATCTTTAATTGCTTTTTTATTATTTTTTATTTTTTGTGTTTTTATCTAAAAGGAATTCTAGCCAAACATAACTGTTTTGATTATTATCAATAATGAAATCTTAACAAACAAATCTCTTCCAAATTTAAATTATGTTTATCTTCTTTAAACAATTTATTTCAAATTCAAACTATATTGATCTGCTCTAAACAACATCTATCCTTTAATCTATAAATATTGTTAGACGATTGGGATTTCTACTACTCCATCATTTGTAACAAATTTTATGTTGGGATCACTCTCTGCCTCTATTAATCTCGTGCCTATTCAGATTTTATTTTTTTGTAATTTTAATTGATATTGTTGAATGACGCATAGAGAGAGAAAGAGAGAGAACACCACAATGATAAGATAAAAAAAGGAGAGCGGGATGGAAATATTATTGGGTTTGATCGGTGATTATGTCATTTTCTGAGTGCAAAAGATTGTTGAGATCTTGAGTATTCTGTGGAAGGGACTAATTGGATTAGGTAAGTATTCTTCACCTAGCTATTATTATAGATTAGAAATATTGTGGTTCATAAGTAGGTTAGGTGTATAAAACTGGTGAGAGTATAATTTTACTTTTTAAATTGTATTCCTCCGTTCCAGCCAAAGAGTCCGCTTTCTTTTTTAAAAGTTAACATGTGATTAAATCAAATCAAAATTTTACACACTTTACTTATACTTTAGGAAATAAAATTTTATTAATTAAAAACTATTTTAAGAATAATATGGATTGCAACTTTCAAAACTTTGTAAAAATCACTAAATTTATGTTAATTATCGGTCAAACTTCAACTAAGTTGATCGAAAAAAGTCAAAACTGGACTCTTTGCCTGGAACGGAGGGAATATTTTTTTTAGAATTGATTTATTTGCATGTATTTTGAGATTTCAATGTAGTCTGAGCCATCTATAATGTCCATCTACCGATATTGGGAAATAAAGTTAATTGTAGAGGAATTAAAATTAAGAAGGAAAACAAACAAGAAAAAAAAAAAACCAAGAATAGGGCACTGTGCGTGTTTTCGGTGGATGAAGGAAGAAGATGATGAAAGTTACAATCTGACCCTTGCATTTTAGGTAGTTATCATTCTATTTTTTTAGGTTTCAAAAATTATAGAATAACTGAAGTCACAAGAGGTAACCTCTTAATTCGTTAAATTTGACTTCTACATAGAATTTGTCCTCTCTTTGAGTTCTCGAAAATGCAATTATTGATAAATATCGTGGAATTGAACTTACCTCGAGGGCCAAGAGTTCGATATTTTTAGAGGCTGAAAGATGGATATATTGGTGACGGAGTGATGTACATTTTTTAAATTAATCTTTTATTATTAATTCTTATTTTAAATGGAGATATATTTAATATGTGATTTTTTGTTGTAGATGCGTTCGTTGGAGGATGAGGTTTCAACACGAATGATGCATCTAATCCTAAGAAGATTGTTCAAGATGCAACTGTGAAAATATTCTTTATAGATAGTTTTCATCTACTTCTAAAGAAAAGAGATTGAAGGTCGTTATCACGAAAGAGAAGGACCAAAGAAATTTGATTGTTGTAATCTTTAATGATTTTTTTTTTGTGGTTGGTTTGGTTGAAACTCTTTAGGCTTTATGTACAATTTATTTTTAGTTGTCTTATTGATACAGCATTTGGAAATTTCTTATGAATAATTTTTTATTTGATTGATGTAATTTATACTGTTGTTTTGCTTATGGATTCATGTTAATATATATATATATATATATATATATATATATATATATAAACAGAATAGTCTCCAAAAGTTAAAAGATCCCGCCAAAAGATTAGTTGCCAAAAATGGAAATTATTTTATTATATTAAAAATCATGTCCTACTTTGAAAATATAGTTTTTTTTTAAATTTTTCTCTTTTATTTTATTTAAGTAGGACTCTTTACTTTTATTAATTATCCTAAAGTTACAAATGATAAAGATGACATTAGTTAATAATTGTTATATGTTTTTATTTTGTATAAGTACTATCTTTTCTTAATCTTAATCAAAAAATCTAAACAATATCTGATCAATATCTGATCAATTATGACTAGATCTTAAAGATTTCATCAAATCTCCTAATTTGAGTCTATTAAGTCAATATCTGATCAATTAAAGCGGGAAAAAAAACAACAACTTGGAATGAATTAAAGTTAACAATTAATTAATATCAATATTCATCTTTACGAAAAGAATATTCTCAAGAATAAAGCTATGCTTAAATGTTTATAACTATTCATTTTTCCTTATTTTCCAATGACGTTAAGAAATTATGTTAAGTTAATTCCATAATTATCCGGTGTTGGATAATAAGATAAGAATTTAAAATTCAAAAGCAAAAACTAAAGCTTATCATGATCGGAAAGTAACTCAATTCAATCATGAACTATCTCGCCTTAATATTTAATAAAGAGGAGAAATCAAATATATCATATATGAATTCTATCACCCTTCTTTCTTTTTCAACTATCAACTAGATGATTATGTTTAACTTTCCTATTTAAACTAAGCACAGCATACTA
Source organism: Platycodon grandiflorus (assembly GCA_016624345.1). Lineage (NCBI taxonomy): Eukaryota > Viridiplantae > Streptophyta > Magnoliopsida > Asterales > Campanulaceae > Platycodon > Platycodon grandiflorus. Next base: position 22,822,691 of record CM028368.1, read on the forward strand.
GTTCTTGAAATTACATGAGCCCAAAAATTGAGACTCAAGATACATCTCTGCCCTTAGTGCATAGCAATAACATTCTAGTGCATTGTGCATATATTTTAGGTTGACATTATAAAAACACATTAAATTGACTGTATAATTATAAAAATAAATTAAACCAAATACATAATTGAAATCATAATTTGGGAATTACAAACAGTCACTTAAATTGGGAATTAAGCATATAGAACTAAAAGATACAAAAATCAAACATACAATTGGGTAAATAATGTGTGATTGTATGAAGAATGTGTCCCATTGAAGTTGAATGCATGGGGATGCTAAAAAAACACCTTGAAACCCTTGTTTAACACTAATTAGTTCTTGAACTTTTCCACTCAAATTTATTCTTATATAAAGACATATCAGTTATATAAGTATTTTCCCGATTTTTTTTATAAGGCATACATACTACCTTCCATCCATATATTTTTACATACATTATATTCAGAAAAAATTCTACCCAAGGTACATGAAAAAAAGAGAAGTTCAACGATTCATAAAAATCAGTTAGTGGACACATCCGTATAAAACTGGATGCGTTCAAGTACCAACAATATGAAGATCACAAAATCTACCATCATCTCGAATAAGCATAAGATGAATAGTAGTTTATCAAACAGTGAGTTTTTTTCTTTATTTTCAAAATTTGTTGGCCTCTCTATTTGTGTATTTGTTTTTGTAAAGGGAAATTAAGTGAAATCATATGTGAAGTATATCTTTTCCAGGTCTATAGTAAAATAACCTTCTATCAAAAAAGAAATTAATTTATCTCTAAAATTTGGAATAAAAAAACTATAAATATGCAAACCTAAAACTAGATAAAAACTAAAATGTAGGCACAAGGGTAATTGTACTTATTGGACAATGTTGCATATGCTTTTCTCTTCCAATATCAGCAATCTTGATATATCCATCCTCAGCAATGAATATGTTTTCCGTTAACCATAGTAGAAGCTACTAGCATTTCCAAAATAAGGCTCCTTTAAAAAATGTTTTTAGTCTTAATTGTATGTTGCTTTGTCCTGAGTTACTAATCCTAAGAGTCTTCGATTTTTGATATGTGATAGTTATAGTATACAGGTTCAACGATCAATATTGTATTTAAAAAAGTATTTCAAAATTTATTATAATTTTTTTTATTAATTTAATACTCTATAACTATTTTTTTTTGTATCTTTACATTGTAATTATTGTTTTATTTTCATACATTGTAGTCATTATAAAATTAATTTTTTTGTATTAATATATATTTCGTGCATGACTAGTATATATAAAAGTAGAATAGTCTCCATTTATAGTAAAATCCCGCCAAAATGCACTTTCTAAAAATTTATATTTATCTTTAATTCCTTTTTTATTATTTATTTGTGTTTTTATCTTTAAGGAATTCTAGTCAAACATAATTGTTTTGATTATTATCAATAATGAAATCTTAACAAACAAATCTCTTCCATATTTAAATTATGTTTATCTTCTTTAAACAAATCTCTTTCAAATTCAAATTATATTTATCTGCTCTAAACAACATTTATCCTATAATCTATAAATAGTGTTAGACGACTGGGATTTCTACTCCTCCATCATTTGCAATAAATTTTATATAGGGATCACTCTCTACCTTTATTAATCTCATGTCTTTTCAGATTCTATCCTTTTTATTTTAATTGATATTGTTGAACGGCGCATAGAGAGAGAGAGAGAGAGAGAGAGAGAGAGAGAGAGAGAGCGGCGGCGTGCTCTGTGGTATGATCTCCATTTTGTTATTCAGGCGGATAGAGAGAGAAAATGCCACAGTGAGGAGATAAAAAAAAAGGGGGAGGGTGTTGGAAATATTACTGGGTTTGATTAGTAATTATGTCATTTTCTGTGTGCAAAAGATTACTGGGATCTTGAGTCTTTTGTGGAAGGGACCAATTGGATTTGTTAGTTCTTTCCATGATTTATTTAAAATCATTATATCTTTTGAAATCCATCAGTCAAACTTCATATTTGTTGTTAGCTGATCAAATATTCACCCATAACTGACTGATGATTGTTGTATCAGTCATAGATCTCAAGCGTTCAGTCATTCTGTATTAACTATTGACAAATTTACTCCGGTATATCAGTCAAGCTTATTCAGCCAATGTCTAGTGATGATTAAGATTTAGATATTTTCAAATATCAGTCACTAATTTTCTTGGCACATAGACAGTATACTTCTATCTTATCATATCCAAGATAAGCCTACTGATCTTTAAACGAAAGCTTTCGAAGTTATTTTGAATTTGTGTCAGTACTTAGCGTGTCTTGTTTTTCAAACATACTTTTTGCTTTACATTTAATAAGTACTCTAACACACTTTCCATTCCTGGTCTTTTTGCTCTATTGCAGAATGAAATAACAGGTACTACCTACCTCTTCTGTGATAACGCAAGGCTCAAGGAATAGTTGTTCACCGTCATTTGACTTGCACGCTATCAGAACATTAAATGCAAAGTCAAATATCATTCAATGAGTCCAACGACAACTTTTTTATCCCTATCTATTTAAAGCCGGAGATACATTGAAGAAGGGTGACCTCAACAACTACGAAGTCTCTCAGAAACTCTCAAAGAATTCAACACTCTCAAAGATTTCTGAAACTTCCTTAAAGAGAAAAATACTTAGATTATTTATTGCTATTCTCATTATTTGTATTTACTCTTTAGTTCAATCACTGTCTGAATCTCTCTCAACTACTTAGTTATTAAGAGATCCTTGATTGGAACACACGAGATTGTTTGTTCCTTGTAACATACAATCTCCATAAATTTCTCAGGTCCTTGTTGTACACTGATCCATTAGTGATCATTTTGATTATTAATAATTAGTGCACTTCAAAATTCAAGTTTGACCAACTTAGTAGTGGACGTAGCAGTCTTCATACTATGAACCACTTTACATACTGTGTTCATCACTGCTTGCTATCGTGATCAAACTGACCAAAGTTTTAAACATTTCATTACTTAAAGCTTCAGTCAGCCTTTGTTTCATTAGTTCAGTCTAATCATTAAACTGTTCACTAGGCTAACTCTTGACTGAACATTTTCATTGTTCAGATTGATTGTTTTATTAAAAAATTATTATTCCGTTGCAGAATTTTAAAAAGGTTTTAAATCTTTTCAAAAGATTTTGTAAGGCTATTCACCCCCCCTCTAGCCTTACTGATTGCCTTAAGTGGATCTACAATTGGTATCAGAGCTACACTTTTTAAAAATATTTTTTCATGTTTTACCATTTGAAAGTTCTAATCAATGGCAATCAACAAAGCTTTTCTAACCCTCAACATGGCTCAGGTCCACATGTTTGATGAGGACAACTTTGACATTTGGAAAGAAAGAATCGCTAGATACATGAACAGTATAGATAAAAGATTAATGGAATGTATCTTAGGAGGTCTCATTTATCCTATGAAAATAAATACTAAGACCACTATTGAACAAACGATAATATAAATGACACGAAAAATCTGGTGATTACAACAGTCGATGAGTACGTGCTAAAGCCTAAGGCAGAATGGTCTGAAGAAGACAAAGCTACTGACGCCTTAGATACCAAAGCTGTGCATATATTGTCCAACTCTTTGGACAACAATGTCTACAAGCAGATTCATGACTGCACCACTTCTCAAGCGATTTGGGAAGCTTTCACGCAATACATTGAACGGAGACCAGATCACTAAAGACAACAAGTTTTACGACTACATCCAAGAATTTGAAGCATTCAAGAAGGATCCAAAAGAATCCATAAAAACTGTATGCGATGCTTCTGCGAGGTAAGTAATGCTTGTCTGCTTTAGGAAAAGCATATACTATGAAAGATCTTAACATGCGTTTCCTTAGTAGTTTGGGAAATGGATGGCATGTTAAAATCACTGCCATAAAGGAAGCTAGAGACTTGAACACTACTCATACATGTAGTCTTGTTGCTAGTCTCAAGATTTATGAAAAGGAAGTTCTTAAAAATAAGAACTTGAAAAGAGTTTTAGAGGTATCTCCTTAGCTGCCCAAGAAGAAAAACCAAGTGTCTGTTCTACCTCATCTCAGTCAACCGGTCACTTTGATGAAGATGAATTCGCTGCTTTTGCTAAACAGTTTAAGAAATACAAATCTTTCATAAAGAATTTCAAAAGCCAGCTTCCACAAATTTTCAAAGGGCAAATAATTTCAAACAAACTAAAGCTAAAGCTGATTACGAAATAAGTTACTGTGCTTTAACTGTAGAAAGCCAGGACACTTTGCTTCAGCTTGCCTTACCATAAAAAATGAATATTTTAAAAGAGCTCCTAGAAAATTTGCAAAATAAAAAAGGATGGTAGCTGAAGATGAAACTCTCAATCTTGCTACTTGGATTGAGACGGATTCAGAAGATGAATCAGCTGACTGCTCACAAGAAGCAAATTTTTGTCTTGTGCAAGAGTCAGTTGTCTATGATTCAGACAGTGACCTACCAAGCCCTGCTTGCTTAAATAAGTCTGAAATTCACAGTTCAGACTTACCTATTAAGAATCCTAAGCTGATCAAAAGTATCAAACCTTATCAGCTGGTGGTTCGCCAAATAGGAAATGGATTCTATGGTCAAGGAATCCTAAGCAAGCCAACTGAGAGGACTGAAAGACCTTCTCAAGTTGTCAAACCTGCTGTCATTTCACCGAAAAGGAGGAGACAACGCTGATGAGAGTCAAACTGAATTGGAGATTCAAATGCAACTTATGTACTCCAAGTTTGAAACTCTCACAAATATCTATATCTCTTAGAATGATGAACTGAGAAGACTGAAAGCTGAAAACATTGAGCTCCAGAAAATTAATGAACTCTACAAAGTTCAGCAAGCTGAAATCCGAGACTAAAGAGCATCAATGAAAATTTCGAAATTCAAGCCAAAGTATCATTTCCCAAATCTCTGACTTGGTGGAAAGGAATCAACGACTAACGAATGTTGTTAATACTTATTCCGAATCCAAAGCTGATGTTGCCACTATCATTAGTCAGCAAAGAGATAATGCCAATCAAAATGGCATTGGCTACTCACAAAACAACGGCCAAGAAAAAAGGGAAAACTGAAACTGAAACCAGATATTTAAAAGGTAGATCCATAGTTCTGCTAAAAGGTATAATAAACAAAATTCTTCCAAGAACACAAATCATGGTGTTTAATATGTTTATCCTAAGAATCAGCTTAGAAAGGCTGAGAAACAAACTGAGAATTATATAAAATGGTTAAATTCTACTAATCATTAGAAAAGCAGAGATTAGCCAAGAAGCAACCTATTCAGCCGAGCGATGAACATCAGTCAGCTAACACAAAATCGATTGATCCCAAAGACGTAAATAAGACGCGATGGGTACTAGAATTAAACAACTCAAGTTTTTCTCTCCTAAGTCTGCTACGTGGGTTGCAGTAGAACCTAAGCCTAAACCTAAAGTGACTGAACCAATTGGTCAACATAAGTGTTATACTTGTCTCTGTTCAGGTTACTTGGCCCACGAATGTTTATTTAGATTTGCTCATTTAAAAAGTGCCAAAGGTTAGGCAGGTATAGTTACCCAAGGATGCTAACCCCTCGGACCCAAATACATAAAGGGTACCATGATCAAATCTCATATGTTAGGTATGCTTAGTAGCTGCTAATCAAGCATCAGAAGAATGGATCCTAGACAGTGGATGTTCTAGACACATGACTGGATCAGCTAACCTTCTGACTGACATAGTTGAAGCCAAAGGACCCTCAGTAATCTTTGAGATAATTCTAAAGGAATGACCATTGGGTATGGTACAATCCTAAGAGGAACAATCAAGATAGAAAGGTATCTTTGGTTGATGGGTTGAAGCACAACTTGCTCAGTATATCACAGTTTTGTGATAAAGGTATGACCTGTATTTTTTACTTCCACACATTGCTTTGTCAAAAATATCACATACAATGAAGTCTTGCTTACAGGGTCAAGAAAAAGAAATGTTTTCCCTATTGATTTACTTTCTATTAATAACATTTCTCAAGTATGCTTAATTGCTAAAAATTATTCTAAAATCTCTTGGCTCTGGCACAAAAGACTCTCGCACTTAAATTTCAAACACTTTTCAAAACTTTCTAAAAGAAATTTAGTAAATGGCTTACCTTATGTAAATTTCCCTCATGAGAAGAAATGTAGAGCCTGTGCACTTGGTAAACTGACTAAATCTTCGTTTAAACCTAAACCATGTCTTTCAACCACTCATGTACTTCAAATGTTGCACATGGATCTTTTTGGTCCTTACACCTACTAGCTTAGGTAGAAACAAGTACACACGGGTGGTTGTGGATGACTATTCAAGATATACATGGGTAGAGATGATGACGTCCAAAGATGAAGCCTATGACATACTGACAGCACTTTTCAGAAATCCTCAAACTCAAAAGGAGTGTGAAATAGTCAGTGTAAGCTCAGATAATGGAACGGAATTCAAAAATCAAGGCATGGATGTCTACTGTGATGACCATAGGATTGGTCACAACTTCTCAGTAGTCAAGACCCCTCAAACGAACGAAGTTGCTGAAATGAAGAATAGAACATTAATAGAAGCTGAAAAGACAATGATAGCTGAAGCCAAGCTGCCAAAATACTTTTGGGCTGAAGTTGTAAACTCAACTTGCTTCACACAGAACCGATCACTAGTCAACAAATTTTATGGGAAGACTCCATATGAACTATAGAAAGGAAGAACTCCTAACATTACCTTTTTCAAGATTTTTGGATGCAAGTATTACATTCATTACAATAGCAATGACCACAGAGGTAAATTTGATAAGAAAGCTAATGAATGTATTTTTGTTGGATACTCCAAAATCAGTAAGGCTTTTAAAGTTTTTGTCAAGAAATCTTCTATTATTATTGAATCTATTCATGTTTCTTTTGATGAATTAAATTTGATAAGGCTCAAGATTGACTAATAATTTTAAAAATTTTGAGATTGGAAACACAAGTACAGATTTAGCCAATAACTTTTCAGCCAATGCTCCACTTGCTAGAAATCCTTCACCAACTAATCATCCAACAATTGTTGAAACTCTAGCTTTTTCAGCCAATCCTCAAAAAGATCGTTAGCTAAATTTCCCTCGGCCATCCCACTTCAAATAACCTTACCTGACAGCCAACCTTCTGATAATCCCCTTACTGAATCCACTCACGACCAATCTCAGTAAACCATCAATATATCAGCTGAACTGCCTCAAGAAGTAAGAGAGGCTAGACACCGGCCAATTAAAAATATTATTGGTAACTCGTTCGCTGGAGTCAAAACTAGAAGCAGTTCAAGAAACGAGTGCCTCTACTCAACAACCTTTGTCTCAATATTTGAACCAAAGAAGGTTGACGAGGCCCTTGAAGATCCAAACTGGGTATAAGCAATGCAAGAAGAGCTAAATCAGTTTAAGCGTTGTCAAGTTTGGAGCCTGATTTCTAGACCCTCAGATCAACAAGTTATTGGAACTAAATGGGTTTATAAAAACAAAGTCGATGAAGATGGAAATATCACCAGGAACAAAGCTAGATTGGTGGCCCAAGGCTATAGACAGGAGGAGGGAATCAATTACGATGAAAAATTTACTCCTGTAGCTCGTCTAGAAGTCATCAGACTTTTTCTAGCCTATGCATCCTACAAAGACTTTAAGGTCTATCAAATAGATATGAAGAGTGCATTCCTGAATGGTGATTTACAAGAGCAAGTATACGTAGAGCAAACCCCTGGTTTTCTTGATCATACACATAGGGACTACGCAAGTTGAAGAAAGCTCTTTACGGTCTCAAACAAGCAACAAGAGCTTGGTACAAAACCCTATCTAAATTTCTTTTAGAAAAAGGCTTCAAAAGAGGTAAAATCGATACTACTCTCTTCATAATGAAATATAAAGGTAACCCGTTATTAGTTCAAATTTATGTCAATGATATCATTTTTAGATCTACTAATGACGTTCTATGCAAGAAATTTGAGAAACTGATGAAGAGTAAGTTCGAGATGAGTATGATGGGTAAGTTAACATACTTTTGGGTTTACAAATCAAGCAAACATCTGAAGAAATATTCATTAGTCAAGCCAAGTATACTAAAGAGCTAATAAAGAAGTTCAAACTTCAAGATGCTAAATCATATGATACTCCTATGGCCACTACTTGTCATCTAGACAAAGATGAGAAAGGTAAATCAGTCGACATGACTGAATATAGAGGTATGATTGGTTCTTTACTATATCTAACCGCCTCTAGACCAGATATTATGTTTGTTGTGTGTGTTTGTGCTTGTTTTCAAGCAGATCCAAAGGAGTCACATCAAACAGCAGTCAAAAGAATAATTTGATATCTCATCATCACTGAAAAGCTCGGTATCTGGTATCCCAAAGATTCATCTTTTAATTTGATTGGATATTCAAATGCTGACTTTGTAGCTTGTAAAGTAGATAGGAAAAGTACCAGTGGTACCTAACAATTCCTAGGTGGGAGACTAATCTCATGGGCGAGCAAGAAGTAAGCCTTAGTCTCAACCTCTTCAACTGAAGCTGAATATATTGCTCCTGGAAATTGCTGCTCAAATTCTTTGGATGAAACAACAACTGATCTATTATGAACTCAAAATGGAAAAATGTCCAATCTTTTGCGACAATACATCAGCTATATCGGTATCTTAGAACCCTGTCATGCATTCCAAGACCAAATATATTGACATTCGGTATCATTTCTTAAAAAATCATGTGGAGAAAGGTAACATACAACTTGAATATATATCTAATGATTTACAATTAACTGACATATTTACTAAAGCCTTATACTCTACATGATTTTCTTTTTAAGAGGTGAATTAGGAATGCTTATTTTATACATAATAGGTATCTTTTAATGTGATTGATTGTTTTTAAGTGTTTCAGTTACTAAAATTCAGCTGAATGTTGCATCACATGCCTATCACATGCAAATTCAGTCACTTACTAAATTCAGTCAACCAGGGGAGACTAATTTTTCTTTTTCAGTCGCCAGCATAACAAAGACATTCAGTCGCAATCGCTTCATGTATTCAATCATCTATAAACAGCTGAACCATTCAAATTCAGTTACACACATCTGACTGAATAACATAATTCAATCTCGTGCGCTTTCTAGCCTTTGTTCAGTCATCTACTAAAATTATCTCCTCCGCATTTAATTCAAAGTCGATTTTCCTTCCCATTTCTTGATATTTGTGCGAAGCTTACGGGAAAAGCCAATCGTTTCACCTAAAAAGTACTGACGACGATGGGACGTTTTGGTTGCCCACCACACTACTACGTATGCAATAGTTAATTTTTAGCCCACGTTCTGTAAAAATTGTACCTACCGTCAGTCCTTTTACTCAGCACCAAAACCCCATATAAACCAAAACTCTAAACCTCTTACAATTTTACACTTATATAATTTTCAAACACTCGTACTTTCTTGATATTCTCTTTCTCTCAAACCTACTATTCTTATTCCTACATCTCTCCTACAATGGCAGAATAGCTTGTTGGATGCTTAATCGATATACCATCTTTTCAGACATCCCCCATTGGAAGGGAGTTAGTTGCCATGTGTGTAGCCTCTAGACTCATACCTATCCTTTCCTTCCCTATCACCCACTTTCATACTAACTTGGTATTTGATTACCATGATACCTATTCCTAATTCCCCTCACTCTCTGACTGGCATGATCAGAAATGTCCAAGTTGTGATGGATGCCAACACTTTGGGAGGAGTTTTCCTAGACTTAAGTGTTGTAGGCAGTGTTGAAGTTCTGGAAGAAATTAGATTAGAAGGGTGGGCAAGGATGCGAGGAAACAGAGTAGTCGATAGCGCTTATCACATGAACAAGTACAAGTTTAGGCCTATTCACTATGCTCTGTTCACTCTCCTGGACAAGTATCTCCTGATCAAATCAGGTGGTCACGATAAACTCACCAAAATTTAGTGGCACTTGATGACTGCTATGGTAGAAGGCCATGATGAACTGGGCCGGTGTTCTGGTGGATTGTATTGCTGAAAACATCACCAAACACCATAACAACATGCAGAGGTATAGACCGGCTAAACCAACTCATCATCATATCATTTCAAAATTCTTGAAGTCTATTCCTCATCTCGCCCAGCTAATGGTGAACCAGAATGGAATTCCTGTTGTAGCAATGAAAAAGTTTGGTAACGATGCCATTCTACTTGCTATTTTCTTAAGCAAGTTTGGCTAGGATCAGCCAGCCGTTCAGCTAGCATAGAGGCGTGCCATAGCTCAGCCTACTGCTGCCAGGGCTCAATCCACTGAAGATATTCAGCCAGTTCGCAGAAACGCAAGGAGGACTACTGGAAATTATTCTACATCAAGGTCAGCTGCAACAACTTCAGCTGCACCTACTGAACCAAAGGTCGGTCATCCATCTCTAAACCCACAAAACTTCATTCCCTTTACCATTACAACTTCTACACCCACTCCTTCAGCATCCTCACCACATCAACTTGCAAATCTCTCTTCATCTCAAATTGCGGCTCCTAAACCTAAGAAAATTTTCAAACCTATTCATAACCTAACCTTTTATTTTCGATTCAATAACCATCATTCTAATTCTTATTCTCCTCCTCCAAACTAGGTCTTTCCTATTGATCATCTTCCATTCTTTATCCAAGCCCTTCTTAGCTTCCACGAGGAGCTGAAAGATCAAACTAAAAGTCTTCCCTCTCCAAGTATCTAAGGACTGATTCTGACTTCTCATGAAAAGTCCATGTCCTCTATCCTACCATCTTCAATCACACCAAAAGGAACATAGAATTAAACTTTGGCAAATATTTTGAGCCCCTAGGTTTAGAATGGAATCAAATCTATTGTGCCTGTGATCGATTCCTTCAGGATGAAATGGTATTCAGCTATTGGACACTATTTAGTAAGATCTTCAAACTTTCTAAGCTTCCAGTTAATGATCCTTACCGAGTAGGACGTGAGGCCAAGCCTAATGATGATGAAGTGCACCAGGATTGGGTGCCTATTGAGATAACATCTGAACTTATTGTGGTAAGAGATGCTGCTCTAGATCAAACTTAGAAGAAGATAAACTTAGCCAAAAAGGAATACGACCTTCTTGCTCAGAAGAGAAGAGAACAGAGAGAAGCAGAGGTTCTTGCATCAGTTGCTGTTGCAATTCAGCCAGAAGTTGTTCAACCAACTATTGAAACTGAAAAAGCCACTGAATTGCAAGATGAAATAACTACTGAATCATTGTCTGCTAAAGAACAGTCATCAGAAGTAGCAGCTAAAGAAGCTGCTCAAACTGACTCAGCAAGTAATACCATCAATGAAGTCCTAATAGAACTAGGACTGGATGATAATAATGTAGAAGCTATAATTGAACTCCCTCCTATTGTTGAGGAGGAGTGTCTCTCTCCTAAAAAGGTTATAGTTGAAGATGATAATGATAACAATGATGTAGCTAATATAGGAAATGAATTTTCTTCCCTGTCTCAGTCGCAAACACCTCTCACAAACATCATTGATCCTACCATTCTATCCTTGCCTCAGACTTAAACTCAATCTTCACAGACACAACTTTCCCAAAAACCATCTCCTCGGCCGCTGATATCTTTATTCTTCAGCCAGCTGATTTCATCGTCCAACCAACTGAACCCATTATTACCCAAACCCTAACTGCCCCTTAGACTTCAGTCGCTCCACTTAACACCTCAGTCACTACTGGCTCTACTACTATCAGTATTGGGATTCAGTATGATTTGGAGTCTCTGAAGATTCTATGGTTGATGAGGACTTATTCACTTTTGATGGGCTTCTAGCTAAAGATGATGAAGCCATGGAAGTTAAAACTGCTCATCTTCCTCATATTGTTCTGAAACGAAGAAGAGAGGATGCACTTATAAATGAAATCTTTTGCGACCCTAAAAAGAGGATAAACAAGATAATAAAGTTTACTGATGAGGTAGAAAAAGAATCTGAACAGACAGCTGAAGCTACCCCAGCTGATAAAACTACTGATGTTGCTAATGAACTCACTTCTGCTAAAGCTGATACAACTGCTGCTGGTCCCTCTACATCTACACCCTCAATCACTTTTGTGGGTTTTAACGAGCTTAAGGACGCATAGCTGCGACTTACTCATACATTCACCTTGCTGACCCAGTCCATCAATGACTTAATCAAACATATGTGTCTAGCGGATGATCTAAAATATTAGCAGATACAAATGGACATCAATCTTTGAAGCTTAGTTCGCTTTCATGATGAACTTCGTCATCAAATGAGGTTAACCATCCCAGTTATTCGGAGTGAGGTCTATAGTGAAGTTCATCGAGCTATTTCTGCAGACCATCCACAGGCTATGCATGCTGACTATTGGGAACAAGTGGTTACTACAGAAAGGGAAGCTCCTTCACAAATTCGAAACACTGAAAAGGCTCTGCTTAAAGCCCTTCAGGAGGAGACGAAGCAGAAGGAAATCAATAAGGATCTCGCAAAAGAAAATGCTGAGCTAAGGAAACGTTTGGACATCCCTCTAGGTGACACTAAGCCTTCTCCTTCTTCGTCAAGTGAAGCTAATCACGTGGACATCAGTGAGTCAGTGACTAATTCCTTTCCCCTTTAAACTAATCATACTTTTTCAATTATTTCCTTAAGTACTGGTTATGGTTACTTCGGTTTTTGCTTTATATATTATCTATGCCTTAAGCCAAATTTTTATAGGTTATTTTTATACTCCGAGGTACTATCTTTCTATCAAAGTAGACTTATGCTTATCGTTTATTTATTTCCTCTACTTTGATATGAATGGCTTTAAGTAAATAGGAGGAGCTTGTTAGTGCTTTCCAGGATTTACTTAAAACCATTCTATCTTTTGAAATCCATCGGTCAAACTTCATATTTGTTGTTAGCTGATCAAATATTCACCCATTCATAACTAACTGATGATTGTTGTATCAGTCATAGATCTCAAGTGTTTAGTCATTCTGTGTTGACTATTGATAAATGTACTCCAGTATATCAGTCAAGCTTATTCAGCCAATGTCTAGTGACTGATTAAGACTTAGATATTTTCAAATATCAGTCACTGATTTTCTTGGCACATTGACAATATACTTTTATCTTATCTTATCCGAGATAAGCCTACGATCTTTAAACGGAAGCTTTCATGATAAGCTTCTGAAGTTATTTTGAATTTGTGTCAGTACTTAGCGTGTCTTGTTTTTCAAACATACTTTTTGCTTCACATTTAATAAGTACTCTTACACACTTTCCATTCCTAGTCCTTTTTCTCTATTGCAAAATGAAATAACAGGTACTACCTACCTCTTCTGTGATAACACAAGGCTCAAGGAATAGTTGTTCACCGTCTTTTGACTTGCACGCCATCAGAACATTAAATGCAAAGTCAAATATCATTCAATGAGTCCAACGACAACTTTTCTATCCCTTCCTATTTAAAGCCAGGGATACATTGAAGAAGGGTGACCTCAACAATTACGAAGTCTCTCAGAAACTCTCTAAGCATTCAATACTCTCAAAGATTTCTGAAACTTTCTTGAAGAGAAAAAATAATTAGATTATTTATTGCTACTTCTCATTCTTTGTGTTTACTCTTTAGTTCAATCACTGTCTGAATCTCTCCCAGCTACTTAGTTATTGAAGTATAGGTAGTTAGTCCCCAAATACTAGTTATTAGAGTCCACTCCCTAACCTACCATATGTCATACTTTCTATCCCATTGAATCTTATCCTTATACAGGTTCTAAAAAAGGATTCCAAAATTTACTTCCTTTTTGTAGTGGTAAAGACAAGCGGGTTCTTGAAGTTGAACTTGCTGAACTTAGAACCTAACACTAGAAAAGCTTAGCAAAAACTAAGTCTTCAAAATAGTGATCTTGCCTATGTAATGTAAGCTAGTGTAAGCACTACTTACATAAAAAATAGAGGTCCTCAATCAAGACTAAGCACCAAAATCAAGAAAATCAAGGGGGGCGGGGATGGGGAACATATATTCTTTTAACATAGTCCTTGCCTTAAATTTACATTGATATTGTCTTTGAATTTAGGACATGCAAGCCCTATTTTCCATTCAAACAACACAATTTATATACGCGGATAGAGAGATCCAATCTACGCATTTTTTTATCCAAGAGAGATACAAAAGAGAGAAATAGATACGACCTATGAGGCACATCTAAAATTTGAGTGAGAAGGTACAAGTCATCAAAACACGTGGTCGTATAAATGAGTCTAGCCCTCTTAAAATAAAGAAAAGTTCATTCCCAACAAATTCACCTTTCTGGTTTCGAATACTAACTTACAAAATAGGATGGTTTTAGGCACCCACCTCATTCGACCAATTAACTAGTGTTTATGTGATCACATGCTTAATTTAAGTTCAATATCTCTTGGATTCTATGCATAATTTGGAATGAATCAGAATAATTACTTTGGTGCGGTAAAAAAACTTATTTAGTCAATCCAATTAAAAGGTAACCTTTGTTGGAAAATTGTGTAAATGTGAGGGATATTACGCAACTCGCGGCATGATTTTTTTGGTGATTCGTTTGTCTAATGGCAAAGATGATAGTGGAAATGTGTTCAACTTCATGAGAACATCGAAATTGTATATCCATTTTTCAGAATTAGAATTTTGATGAATGAGATATTAAAGCTTAATGTATGGTGTTGGAAGTGGGTTTGTCTCACATTGGAAAATTAACAAAGTTTTGGCTAGTTTATATACAAACTCCTATCATGTAAGGAACAAACTTGTATAGCATTGAGGCTCTCTCATACAAGCGCCTACTCGAGGGGGAGGGGGGGAAGTGGCTGCAAATCTTGGGTCTCATTTTTTTCCTTAATTATTACAAAGTTAAGAAAGAAAACCATGAATGAGAGATAACCCATGTATCCAAATGCACCCAATATATTGGCAATAACTGTTGAATAAGGACATTTATGAAGATACTTTGTGGGACAAATGTTTTGGAAAAAAATTGTAATTAAATGCTGCAACAATTTTTTGTTGTACATGGTAAAAATCATGTAAGTAGACTTTGATCCAAATCTTTCATTTAACATAATATATCTACATGGATTTCATATGGCCCATTAAAAATTATGGGCTAAGTCAATTTCTTTTAGCCTAGCACATCATTAACCTTAGGGTAAATTGTAGATTACCCCACTCAATTATGGGTTGGGTTCAAATTGCCCCCTTTAACTACCAATTGAAACAATGTGCCACCCTTAACTATATCATTTTCTTTAATCGTACCTTTTGTTTAGGTAGTGTTGTTTGACTTGATGGATAATGCACACCTGAGAGTCACATGACAGACTTTAGATATTTTTTTGACCATAATGTCCTTTTGATGTTTCAATTGACTATCTTACCCTTGTTTCCCTAAGACTATCTTTGTAGTTCCTATGCACGAGATGGTCAACTAAAATACCAAAAGGGTATTATGGTAAAAATAACATAAAGATCATCACGTGAGTCTCAAGTGGGTATTTTTTTTATCAACTCTAATGACATCCTTAAAATAGAGGGTGTGATTAAAGAAAATATTTTAGTTGAGGGGGGAACATTGCTTCAATTGGTAGTTGAGGGGGAAATTCAAATCTAACCCATAGATGAGGGGGCATCTATAATTTACCTTTAACTTTGTATCAAATCTCTAATCCTTATCGTTGATTTTTTATATCATTTAAGGGTGACTAGTATAGCCTTCCTATATAAAGTCTCTTTTGATAGATTAGGGTTTTCAATCTCTCTACCCTCGCTATCTCTTTCTTCCCACCGCTCTGCAATCTATAAGCACAAGGACCTATATTTTTCTTTTGTCTTTCCGACCTAGTTCATTATATGGCCAACCTCTTCCGGTAGATATCTACAACTTTAGAACATCATCGATATAGATTTTTGGCATAACCTTGTGAGTATGACAATGGTCGTCAATCTCGATTTTCAAGAAGCTACAAATTATGTTTTGGTATGAATCTGATACTTCCTCCTTTCTATATTTGGTAGATCTCTCTCAGATGGTTGTGGTAGTTAGGAGTAAATGTGTGCATGCATTTATATATGTCGATTTTTAGATTTTATCACCTCCTATAAATATTAGATGTGTTAGAAGAAGGTATGAAATTATTTGACATCTATCACCAAGAACTTGGTTCAATTCAATTTATACGGTATGTTCTCCTTTGGAAATTAGTAATTTAATTTGTAGCTTTGGACCTTATCTCTTTGATTCTACCAGTTTTCCTCTATCTTTATCTTTTTTTTTCTTCAATCATTGCAAATTAAATTAAAATCTCAAAACTAAGTCACCAGATCATGAAGCCAAACACACCCATAACTATTTGTAAACGGATTGAGGTTATGAATTTAACTAGATCTAAAACATCTTACTAATGGATATAATGTTTATTCAAATTAAGAGAAATAACAAAGACTTCTAAACCTACATCAATATTTATCATCTTTCCAATATGGTCCAAACATTCTTAATCGATATCGTAGATAACACTTTTGATTGGGAAAAGAGTAGTCCAAGGAAGAATATAATGTGATTCGACAGATGCATTTTACATAGTAATTTTAGTCAATAAATATTGATTTAATATCAACGAGTCATGTTAGAAAATTCAGTTCTATTAATAGTTAGTTTCTCCAAAAGAAACTAAAAGTAATGGTAATTTTTTAGGTGTGGTGTGTCAAGGAGGCACAAAATCATTGTTGTCTCATGTATACAACTTGAGCCACAAAAGAAACCCAAACACCGTGAAATGGGAAGAGATGTCGAGAGGTCAAGACTAACATCCTAGGCATTGATTAGTCAAATAGGGGTCAACCAGAGTTTAACCCTAAGAAACTAATCACCAAAAGAATACCAAGCATGGTTAATCATGTATTGAAATGAGATCTAGCATGATCCTAAACATGTAGATGAGCCTTATAACCTTTAATCATGGTATTCTAAGATGAGAATAATATTCCAATGTCTTAACCCGAAACACCTCATATAATCACAAATAAGACTTCAAAATGACCCGATTTTGACATGAATCACAACAAAACAACCACATTGTTTCTAGGCAACAGAGTAAATCGCAAAGAGAACATCTAGAAGATTCTAATGATGGACAAAACTTCATCAATCTCTCGTCATTGACATGAGAACAAATCTTGCTAAATGTTTGAGTTCATTTGAATGTAAAGTGTCACCTTTAGCTCGCAATTGGAAAGGAATAAAATAAGATGAAAAAAGGGAAGGGGAACACTTAATTTGACCAAAAAGTGTGAAGGAACACTTGTACTATAAGTGAGAAGTGGATAAAGCACTTTAACCCAAAAGTGAGAAGGATACTAGTGAGCTTCAATCTTATATACATTCTCAAAAGAATACATATAAGAAATCCGCTCTATTTAAGGATTATATATGGAAAATGGGTATCCAAAGTGAGTTTCACCTTTGAAATTCAAACTAGACCCATTCCAAGTCTAATTATTCTCTAGGAGATTTGCATATAAGTAATAAATCACACAAACAAAGAAGAGAAGTATAGATTACATTGCTAAATCCATGTCTTTATAACTTGTATCTTACAAAGAACAAAAGAAAACATGTACAAGATTACTACATTTATAAGGGAAAGAGAGATAACTTTCTAATCAACATCATAAACATCCTTAATGTCTACATTGTCACAAGATAGTGGAAAACAAGGATATACTACAAGATTATGAGCTAAATCAACTCACATATCTAAGGGATTACCTTCAATTAAAGAGCAAAAGATGAAAAGGAATGTTGAAGGCCTAAAGAAGAGCTTAGATTGACAATTTGGTAGGCCTTTTAGGTGACTAAGGAATGGTAATTAGGCCATTGATGGCGTGCTTCTCTTGTCTTTGCTTCTAAGAGAAAAATAGGCTTTATTGTTGTTGTTTGTTAGTTGAATGTGTATGGAAGTGGTGTAGGATTTGTATTTTGTAGGTGTAATTTTTCTAAGGCTCAAAAGATGGGTTTGCTTGAAAGATGAACAAGGCTTAGAAAGGAGGAAATTTTCTGTCAAAGCCAAAGAAACTCTTTCAAATTGGTGTCCCTTCTCTCAAATGATGTCTCCAACCTTGACATTGTTGATAAAGGGAGGTCTACATAGGTCAAGTGGGCTTCAAAGTGGGCAAAATTTATTCAATAGGAGGCCTTGGATTGCCCATGAAGGCTGGCAGGCAGTCAATAGATGGACGAGAAGAGGCCGACAAGGCTTGGAGGAAAGTTGTAAAACACAGCTCTAGGGCACTTGGCCAATTGAGAGGCTACTAGAATGCTTCACTGCTGGTTGGTGTGGTGCCAAAATTTTTGGTAGGATTCCACAATTCTTGGCGCTGGCCTAAAACTCTTGTTGCACCGCTAAGGGTGGTTCTGCCTTTTGACTTTTTCCCTCCTCTTTTGACTATTTCTCTTTTTGCACCTCGGCCTCTGCACGTCTTTCTTTCACATTTTGGCCTTACTACAACATTTAAATAAAGTTTCTTAAGTACAATTTCTATGTGAGATTTTTCAAAACACGGATGAAAAGTTGGTATGACATTGGGGTGTCTACACTTAACCATTTGAATCCTTGAGATTCTTGTTAAGGCCCAACCAATGTCACAACCATATCCTGTGTACTGTGGGAATTTAGAAGTTGAAGATTGACATTTCGCCGCCATCCATCTTGATCTCAAACTCCTTTGGTCGAAAGCTTTGATATCATATTCTACCCTATCCATTGCTTTCCACAATATATACATATATTTATTAGATCAAACTCCCCGTCACGTATCAACTTGATAAGGGATTGTGATATTTCAATTTACTTTTAAAATCCCATAAACACAATTATTTAGAGTAAGAGGCAAAAACTAATATGAAATATATAACAAACTTGATGATGATCTATGGAAAATGTTTGAATGGTAAATCATGTGAAATCCTCATGCATGGTAAGTAGCCTTACAATTACTTTATATTTTTATTCTTCAAAAGTTGGGCATGTGTTTCACCTATATTGTTTATAAAACTGAAATGACAAGTAATTGATTATACATTTCCATGTATTTTGTAGGCGGCTTATGTATTCAATAGTAAGAATATCATTACAAGTTCGTTGTTTATGGCATTTCAAGGTATCTTTTCTACCAAATTTATGTGGTTATAGTTGTAGAAGTTTTTGATTAAGAGGCACACATACACATGATGCTTTGATTTTGTACTTATGTTGTTCTCTTATTCATTATGATTTTACTCCATCTTTATGTAGTGAGCCGAAATGGACTTATACCTTTAAAACTAAACCAAATGTCTATCTAATTAATATTTTTACAACATCTACAATCATATATTGATATTCTATCTTTGATATATAAATAAACATATCCAAATTCAACAAAGAAATTTATTCGTTTAACTACTATTTGTACCTTAATCATTCTCGTAAAAGTTTTACATCTAAAAATCTTTCCTTTTAAATGCTATTTTTCGTTGATTGCTATTTCTTTCTTAGTAGGAAAGATTAACTCATTTTGGAGTTCTATTAATCCACCAAATGCAGAAGCATGTTAATTTACAGGGTTCATTACGTTCTCTCTTTATTTTATTTATTCTACATAGTTCATTATGAAACTCTACATAGTTTATTATGAAACTTATTTGACTATGCATGCAAACAAAATGAAATATTTGACTTAATTTGTTTCTTTGTCCATAAAAAAGTTGTGTACTGGCTACATTATCTTCTATCTATAAAAAACTAAGAAACATAATTCATGGTTTATTAGATATGGGTTAATTATTTACTGTTTGAGTGTTAACTATCTTATTTTAAATCACTTGAAAATCAAGATTATAAACTAATAGGATATTGAAATTCATGCCTATTTCAGTAGTAGAAGATAATATCTTCTCTTTATTTTAGAAACTAATTGTTCTTGATATCGTAGAATTTGCAGACAATTGAACAACTTAGTGAAGACAAATCAAGTTCAGAAATTGCTCGTTCTGATCAGGCAAGCTTTATGACTAACTACTTTAAATTTTAGTTAAGAAGACAACCATTACATTAAGTTCACGTATTTGACATATTTGTCTATATTCTACCTTTCACAAGAGTCGATCTACATAAATTTCTTAGATACCAACAAAGATAAAGGCAATGAAGAGAAATCTTGTACAACACAAAAAACTAAAACCTTCTAATACTTTAAATGATCTAAATTTACAATTCTAATTTGTTTGTCACTTTTGTAGATTGGATTAATTGAATACAAAGATGAAGCAACCTCATCAACTGATAATGGAAGAGATGAACGTGCAGGTAATAATTATCATCCTTTTGATTTTTTGATTTCTCTTTGGTTTGGTCCTACAAATTAAAGTACAACAACACAAAAAAAATTCTTTATACTTTCCTTTTCCAATTTATTGCAGAAACCAAAAGTGCAGACGACACGAAGGAAACTAATGATGAAAATGACAAGGATAAGGATAAGGAGGGGAATGAACATAGGGAAAATATTTGGTTTATATATTTGACTTCTGATATTAGAAAGTAGTAATGATTTGTTTCAAGACATTGCACACCAATTCTCTGTGTTGGTTTTTGTTAGGACCTTAGATTAGTATGTTTTGATGTACAAGCGTTATTGTCAAAGAAACAACAAAGAGCTAAGATGTAGCTGACATGATGATCAAACAACTAAGTAAAAGAAACGAAAAACAGCTTGAACAAACAGCTAAGATTCAAGGATAAGTCAGCAATGGAAGCATGCCACATATTGGACATTCATTTGACAAGTTGCTACAGAGACAAACCCTAAAAACATTTCCAAACGCTAAAAGAATATGCTCGCAAGTGCTGCAACTTGAGTGCCCCATAGACTATACTCTTGTTTGGAAATTGCTCATTTAGCCGTTATGTAACGTTTGGATTACAACAAAAACTTTTCAAACAACACCTATATAAAGGAAAGTTCTCCCTTCAGATCAAATAGAGGATGCTTTAGAGACATAGCTTACATATAGAGTAATCACCCAATAAAGGAAGCAGAATACAGAGAAAAGAAAAATTTCGAGAGTTCTGCAGAAAGGAAAAATAGCTATCATTGTTCAGTTAATGAATAACGTGAGATATTTGGTTATCTAGTTATTAAAGCATCCACCATCCCATCGTGATCAAGATCACTCATCTACAAACTGCCAGATCAAGCAATACACCAACATTACTGTTCTTGTTAACTGTTACATATCAAGCAGTAGAAACGCGTCTGAGCTACAACGACTTCATTAGACTAGTTAGAGTCATTTTATTAAGAAGCAACCCCCATTTGTTTATTGTGTAAAGGTCCTAGTTAAAGAGCCAACTAGTAGAAAAAAGTCGAGGACTTTCTTGTCAATAATTGTATAATTAAAAATATTATAGTGGATTATTGCCACACTGAGTCAAAGGAATGTGAGGATAGTAGGTGTAGGATACCGAACCACTATAAATCATTGTGTCAATTTCTTTCTACTCTCAAACTATTTACTTATCGCATACTGTATATTAAAAATTTGTTTATGCTTTTCACTGAACAAACAATCATCAAACTGTTTATTTGCTGCAATTAATCATCATGGCACTTGAAACACACACAAGATAAGATCATAATTTCTCTTAAGGTCACTGATTAACATAATTTCTGTTGTGCACAACTCTGTTTCTCAACCTTAACTGTTTTGGCAAACCTAGTTAGTTGTTTATCACTCCATTGCCAAGAATCATCCTTTTATCAAGAGTTGATCAATCGCAGTGATCATAGCAAAGTGTGTAATCATAATAATTTAAGCCTATCAAGAATTTGATCAATAATAAGGCATTTCTTCATTTATCAACTACTTCATAAATTTGGAAACTGCCTTCTTTCAATTGTTCTTAAAACAATAAACTGTGAATAACAAACCAGTTTGTCTTGCTTATCTCAAATTGGTATCCAAGCAATACCAAATACATTTTTATGAAATAGGAAGCTCAAAATTGGCATGAAAGCTTAGCTATTCTATAGCAAGGTGTGTTATAATAGTGTTAACATCAAACTCTCAATTGGTATCAAAGCTGAGTAACAGCTAAGAGATTGTCTGTCAATTTATTAAAGAGCCTTTATAGAAACCTGATTATTATTTGTTATAGAACTCACTGAATCCTCAATTGGTATCGAAGCTCAACTGTTATAATTACATAATTAGTAATACTAATCTGGGGACTGAACTCTCAATTTTGTTAATTGATTTTTTATTTTGAATTATTGACTTTTGATATTTGGTTAAAATTTGATACTTTGGATAATTTGTTTTCTTATAGAGTATTTGTTACCATTTTAAAAATGAATTAGGTATATAAGTATGATATTTCTATTCAAGGAACATACCAAAGTTTGGTAATGCATTTCACACCCAAATCAACCCTAAGTATCAAAGCAAAATTGTCCTCACACACATACAAAAATATGCAAAACGCTGGGTACTATGCCAAACCTGCAGAGTTTTTCAATGGAGATTAAGGTGGCCTACTCAAAAACATCATTGAAAAGGCTGGACTCCTCACTTTCATACGTGAAGCCCCACCCACCACTGTATTGGCGGGAGTGTTAATTAGCTATTTACAATAATCAATCTTGTCTTCACCCTAAATGAGAGGCCAGGGAAGTGGTAATCACCCCCAAATGATGTCTCTAAAAGGTAAAACACTCCTAACTCATCTGATTTAGTGAGCAATATATATATGGAACAAGGACATTGATTATTCCCAAGAATTTTTGGAACTCTTTGGAAAAAACCCTTGAACAAAAAGAAACAGGAATTAATAGCCAAAGGAAATATAAACTCGATCACTTATGAGTATGGTAGCACATGCATGTAGCTATATATAAAGTCTATCGATTTTGCATGCTCACTCACACTTATATATAATATGTTTGAAAACCAATGGAAGATAGCATGTCCATAATTAAGATCGAGAAAAATATGCAAATTGGTCTGTTACATTACTATTATGCTTTGAAAAGGATGATATATAGCAGTTGGTGTTATTTTAATAAAATGTCATAGAATCATGTTAGGTTCCTAAGTGGTCTATTATCTCTAGAGAAATTGAAACAAATCTACAAATGTGTATTTGTAGAAGAATCGTGTAAGAGAAAGGAGAAAAATGCAAAATGACCCTTAGCTGTTGCATTACATGATCCAAAGAAAATAAAAATTTCTCTTCAATCTCCTCCAAAGGCACCTAGCTTCTCCACCTCCTCTGTTTAACTACACTGAAAATCTAAAGAATGATCCATTCTGGTTTCCACCCACTCCAAACCTTAAAAGAGTGTTGCTTTCTGATGGAGCTCAAGGACCCAGACCCGACATTCAAAGAGATCCGATGACGATAACCGGAGGCCCAATGACAAGAGCGCGGATCAAGAAAGTTCGAGAGGCTCTCATGACGCTCGTGCATTCAATCAAGGCCAACACGACTCAAAACAGTGAAGGGCGGATCGTATGTGTGTTGGAGGGTCGTTTGTATGAAGACTGAAGATTCTGGTCACAGAGCGATCTCTCTGCATCTTCTAAAGCGACCGCCTTGGTTTCTGCCTACCAAGCGATCGCCCTGTCTCAAAGGAAGCGATCGCCTTGTGTACTGCCTGAAGGGCGATCGCCCTGGATCGCTACAAGGCGATCACCTTGTAGCCAAATTGTCTGGGACGCGTTTATTTGACAAGTTTTGGTAACTTTAGATATTTTAGGTATTTTTATTTTCCTAATAAACGTTTCCTAGGTTTAGTAGGATTGTTAGGCCTATATAAAGGCTTCTTTTTCATTGTAAAACATCATCTTTGATTATTATTAAATTGAATTGAGTTTTCACAATATTGTGAGCTTTTGAGAGATTTCTTGGATTAGAATTCTCAACCCTTGAACTTATCAAGTTTGTTGAGTGCAGCTTGTGGCGTTCGTGATCTTGGTTCCTAATCAATTGCGATTAGTGGGTTAAGGTTGCACCCCAAGGTTCTAGGGATTAAATCTGCCCTAGGGTTGAGGGAAGCTCCCTATTTTCGTTTCAATTCGTTGTTTTTCTGTTTTAATCCGCATTTTTGGTTGGTTCCGCTTTGCCCGATCTTGGGAATCACATCAATTGGTATCAGAGCTACAAAGAGGTAACCAACGTTTTCGTTCTAGCGTTCTTCATAAACTTTGTTTTCATCTTTCCTATATTTCGTTGGATTCATAGTTTTCTTCTTTCCTTCAAATTTTCCAGCAATCTTGTTCCTTTAAATTTCTTTCCAAACCCTAGTTACAAAAAAAAAAAAATTTATTATTGCTCCTAAGAAAATTCCTTGAATCAAGAAAATTAAAACTTGATCAAGAAGTTACAAAAGTCAAAAAAAAAAAAATATTCAAGGAGCCGAAATTGTGACAATTTTTTTTTTTTTTAGGGTTTTGGAAAATTGTTACAAAGCTGTCAAGTGCTCGAGATACTTGTCCATCAAATCTTTCCAACATCCATTAAATTCATTCTTTTCCTGCTTTCATTGTGAACTTGCATCTCACGTTGAAAATTTTGCCAAAGAAATCTAAACCCTAAATTGCATTGTTTTCGTTCCAACTCATAAAACGTTTTCAAAACTTGCACTCCATATTGATAATTTCGTGGGCAAAAGAATCTCTCCAAGGAATTAGAGTGTGTGAGTGAGTTAAGAGTGATACACGAGCGAATTGTGAGTTGTGTGCTGTCTCAAACATGTCTCAAGATGGTAGTGAAGCAGCTAGGGAGGGACAGAAAACCCAATCGATGACTTGTCCGATTGATGGAAGCTCAACAATTGGAATCCCGTCAATTAATGGAGAATATTACTCAGCGGTTGGCTAGATTGGAAGAAAGAGGGGAAGCACAACCTCAAGGGAATCCACCTCGATTTCAACCAAGGTGAGGGCGGTATGTGGAGGAAGAGGATGAATGGGTAGAGAGAGAGTATGAGGATTATAGGAGGCGAGACAGGATGGGAGGAGAAAGGATAAATAACCCACGTCAAGAAAGAGGAATCTCCAACATCAAAATGAAAGTTCCTCCCTTCAAAGGTAAAGCTGATCCGGAGGAGTATTTGGAGTGGGTTAGGAAGGTTGAGGTGTTGTTCGGTTGTAACAATTATACGGAAGCTCAAAAAGTCAAACTTACTTCTTTGGAGTTTACCGAATATGCTAGTGTGTGGTGGGAACAGCTAGTACTCAACCGTAGGAGGATTGGTGAGGGTCGTATTAACACGTGGGAAGAAATGAAATGTGTTATGCATAAGAGGTTTGTCCCAAGCTACCACCATCGAGATTTGTTGAGGAAAGTTCAAAACTTAACCCAAGGGAGCAAATCGGTGGAAGAATATCATAGGGAGATGGAGATGGCTCTCACTCAAGCTAACATTGTGGAGGATGATGAAGCAATGATCTCTAGGTTCATCAATGGCCTAAATAGAGAAATTGCGAATGTAGTCGAGTTGAGGGAGTATGAAGAGATGGAGGAAGTTGTCCATGCTGCTGTCAAGGTTGAACGACAACTTAAGAGGAGGGGTACCTTTACTCGAGGAATTAATTCTTCTTTATCCTTTCAAACCCCGAATAAACCCAAAGTTGAAGGCTACAAGAACCCGAGTATTACACCGGCCAAAGCTTATGGGGAGACTTCAAAAGGTAAGGAGGTCGACAAGGGAAAAGGGGTGGAAACTAATACCCTCAAGTCAAGGGAGATTGTCTGTTTTAGATGCAATGGGAGGGGTCACATAGCATCTCAATGTCCCAACAAACGAGTGGTATACATTCACAATGGGGAGTATTATTCCGAGGATGACAAAGAAGAAGAAGAAGAGAAAGAAGATGGTGGGGATGATGAAGTGGCCGAAGCCGCATGGGGAGAGGCCCTTGTGATTAAAAAGGTGCTTAACATGCAAGTGAAGGAAGAGTGTGACCAACAGAGAGAGCATATCTTTCATTCTCGATGCTTCATCCAAGGGAAGGTATGTGATCTTATTATTGATAGTGGTAGTTGCACCAATGTTGTTAGCACTGAAGTAATTGACAAATTGAAAATTCCTGTTATAAGACATCCTCAACCTTATAAACTGCAATGGCTTAATGACTGTGGGGAACTTAAAGTAACAAAACAAGCTTTGATCACTTTCTCTATTGGGAGATATAAGGATGAAGTGATGTGTGATGTAGTCCCTATGCAAGTGGGACATGTCCTTTTGGGAAGGCCGTGGCAGTTTGATAGGCATGTGATGCATGATGGTTTCCTCAACCAATACACTGTGAAGCACAATGGAAAAACGACTATACTTGTTTCGTTGACTCCTCAACAAGTATACGAGTTTAAGATACAACAAGCCAAGAAGCGTGAGGAAAGTGAGGTTGAGAGGAAAAACAAAGAGAGTGGTGGAAAGGAAGTGAGAGAAAACCCGAGTGTAGAGAAAAAAATTGAGAGTGGTAAAAGCACGAGGGTGGAAACACGAGTGTTAGAGGAAGAAAAAGAAATAGTCGAAAAGCCAAGGGGCAAAGATAGGGTTAGACAAAATTTTTATGCCAAACCCAAAGAGATTATGAGGGAGTGGGAGAATAAACAAAGTGTGATAGTTCTTGTGCATAAGGAAAGTTACCTTACTACTAACGAATTATCCAAAACTGTATCTCCTTCTATTTTGTCTCTTCTACAGGAATATGATGATGTCTTTCCCAACGACGAACCAAGTGGCTTGCCACCTTTCCGAGGGATTGAACATCAAATTGATTTCATGCCCGGCGCCACTTTGCCAAATAGGCCAGCCTATAGGGCTAATCCGGAGGAAACAAAGGAAATCCAAAGGCAAGTGGAAGAACTCCTCAAGAATGGTAAGGTAAGAGAATCTCTAAGTCCTTGTGCAGTTCCTGTAATTGTGGTACCTAAGAAAAGTGGAGAGTGGAGGATGTGTACGGATTGTAGGGCCATTAATCAAATTACAATCAAGTATCGTTATCCTATCCCCAGATTAGATGACATGCTTGATGAATTACATGGTGCTATAATTTTTACAAAAATTGACCTCAAAAGTGGGTATCACCAAATCAGGATTAGGGAAGGAGATGAATGGAAAACTGCTTTCAAAACCAAGTTTGGATTGTATGAGTGGTTGGTGATGCCATTTGGTTTAACCAATGCACCTAGCACATTTATGAGATTGATGAATCATGTTCTTAGGGAATTCATTGGAAAGTTTGTTGTTGTCTACTTTGATGACATCTTAATTTATAGTAGGAACATGGAAGAACATTTAGTGCATCTACGTGCTGTATTAGATACTTTGCGTGAGCACTCATTATATGTTAATCTCAAAAAGTGTAACTTTTGCTTGGATAGAGTTGTTTTCCTTGGATTTGTGGTAAGTGCTGCAGGTGTTGAAGTTGATGAAGAAAAAGTCAAGGCAATCAAGGATTGGCCGAGTCCTACCAATGCTAGTGAAGTGCGGAGTTTTCATGGGTTGGCCAGTTTTTATCGAAGGTTCGTCAAAGATTTCAGCACTATAGCTGCCCCTTTGAATGAGTTAGTGAAAAAGGAGGTAAAGTTTCATTGGGGCGTACAACAACAAGCCGCCTTTGACTTGTTAAAGAAAAAATTAATTTCTGCTCCTATTCTTGCTCTACCAAACTTTGATAAAACTTTTGAGTTAGAGTGTGATGCTTCAGGGGTGGGAATTGGTGGTGTGTTGACCCAAGAGGGTAGACCAATTGCATACTTTAGTGAAAAATTAAATGGTGCATCATTGAATTATTCTACCTATGACAAGGAGTTATATGCATTGGTGAGGTCCCTACGGATTTGGGAACATTATCTTAGGCCTAGAGAGTTTGTGATACATACGGATCATGAATCCATCAAGTACTTGAAAGGCCAAGGTAAATTGAATAAAAGGCATGTTAGGTGGGTAGAATTCATTGAGTTTTTTCCTTATGTGATTAAGTATAAGAAGGGTAAGGATAACATAGTGGCTGATGCATTGTCTCGTAGACATTCTTTAATCACTACCTTACACTCTCGATTACTTGGTTTTGCTCTCATCAAGGAATTGTATACTAATGATCCCGATTTTGTCTATATCTTCAGAGATTGTGAGACAAGTGTTTATGGTAAGTTTTATAGACATGAAGGGTATCTATTTAAAGAAAACAAGCTGTGTATCCCTAGATGTTCTATACGTGAATTACTTGTTCGTAAGGCTCATGGTGGAGGTCTCATGGGGCATTTTGGTGTGCTTAAAACTTTGGAAACTTTAAAGGAACACTTCTTTTGGCCTAAAATGAAATCTGATGTTATTTCTATTTGTGCCAAATGCATAACTTGTAAGCATGCTAAATCTCGAGTGGAACCTCATGGGTTGTACACTCCTTTGCCTATTCCTGATTCTCCTTGGACCGACATCTCTATGGACTTTGTTCTTGGATTGCCTAGATCTAAACATGGGCATGATTCTGTGTTTGTGGTAGTCGATAGGTTTTCCAAAATGGCGCATTTTATTGCTTGTCATAAAACTGATGATGCTAGTTATACAGCAGATTTGTTTTTCAAAGAAATTGTGCGTCTACATGGTATGCCACGAACCATTGTTAGTGATAGAGATGCCAAGTTTGTGAGTCATTTTTGGCGTGTGTTATGGAATAAATTGGGTACAAAACTCTTGTTTTCAACTTCTTATCACCCACAGACCGACGGTCAAACTGAGGTGGTCAATCGAGTTTTGTCTCAATTGTTGAGGGTTGTGTTGCATAAAAATCTTAAATCTTGGGAAGAAAGTTTGCCCTTTGTTGAATTTGCTTACAATTGTTCTGTGCATACTGCTACTAACTATTCTCCTTTTGAAGTGGTATATGGACTCAATCCTTTAAGTCCACTTGATCTTCTTCCTATACCAGTTGAGGAACAAGCTAGTATGGATGGTAAGCACAAAGCTGAGGTGATTCAAAAACTGCATGAGCAAGTCAAGGTGAATATTGAAAAACGTACTGCTCAGTATGTGAAGCAAGCCAACAAGGGACGGAAACAAGTTGTCTTTGAGCCCGGCGATTGGGTGTGGCTTCACTTGCGGAAGGAGCGGTTTCCCATGAAGCGTCGATCTAAATTGCATCCTAGGGGAGATGGTCCTTTTCAAGTTCTCGAAAGGCTCAATGACAACGCTTACAAGCTTGACCTACCAGGTGAGTATAGTGTCCATGCAACTTTCAATGTCACTGATCTTTCTCCTTTTGATATAGGTGATGATTCGAGGACGAATCCTTTTGAGGAGGGAGGGAGTGATGGAGATCAAGGACCCAGACCCGACATTCAAAGAGATCCGATGACGATAACCGGAGGCCCAATGACAAGAGCGCGGATCAAGAAAGTTCGAGAGGCTCTCATGACGCTCGTGCATTCAATCAAGGCCAACACGACTCAAAACAGTGAAGGGCGGATCGTATGTGTGTTGGAGGGTCGTTTGTATGAAGACTGAAGATTCTGGCCACAGAGCGATCGCTCTGTATCTTCTAAAGCGATCGCCTTGGTTTTTGCCTACCAAGCGATCGCCCTGTCTCAAAGGAAGCGATCGCCTTGTGTACTGCCTGAAGGGCGATCGCCCTGGATCGCTACAAGGCGATCGCCTTGTAGCCAGTTTGCCTGGAACGCGATTTGACAAGTTTTGGTAACTTTAGATATTTTAGGTAGTTTTATTTTCCTAATAAACGTTTCCTAGGTTTAGTAGGATTGTTAGGCCTATATAAAGGCTTCTTTTTCATTGTAAAACATCATCTTTGATTATTATTAAATTGAATTGAGTTTTCACAATATTGTGAGCTTTTGAGAGATTTCTTGGATTAGAATTCTCAACCCTTGAACTTATCAAGTTTGTTGAGCTGCAGGCTTGTGGCGTTCCGTGATCTTGGTTCCTAATCAATTGCGATTAGTGGGTTAAGGTTGCACCCCAAGGTTCTAGGGATTAAATCTGCCCTAGGGTTGAGGGAAGCTCCCTATTTTCGTTTCAATTCGTTGTTTTTCTGTTTTAATCCGCGTTTTTGGTTGGTTCCGCTTTGCCCGATCTTGGGAATCACATCACTTTCTCACAAAAAGCCAAAAAGAGGAATCCCAACCCTTGGTGGACAAAAAGTCAGAAGGTCCATGAGAATTAATTGGAATATCCATCCTAATTAAGACCCTTTACTTCTAGTCCAATTACTCGTATTGATGTATCATCTGGTGATAGCTCTAATGAATCTCTAGATGAGCTACAAATTATCATGATCTTCTAGCGAGTATCTGGAATTCTTAAAGATAGTTGGGTACAAACAGCTAGTACTCCAGGAAGAAGAAGAAATTTTCCTACGTGTAAGAGAACATTTGCTGGCATTTGGTTATTTTGAAAGAGAAGTCTATGAATCTATTGCAGAAATGAACATCGATCAGATGTAAGAAATCGTTAGAAGTATTACAGATTACTTGACTATGAGTTTCTCTTATAAAGAGTGAATTCGAATCATTGTAATGATTAACAGGGAGTGAATTTTCAATGGGGAATCATTGTTGATTTATTGTATAGACTCTAAGAATTGGATTTTTAGTTAGAATATCACATAATGGATACCATGTTTAAGTCCTACGAAAGTTAGAGTTCGTTTGATAAGAATTTTGGTCCTCCGGGTAATTGATGCTGTTAAATTAGAGACTTGTGAATTAACTCTAATGTTGTGTTTTAAAGTCCTTGAATTTTATGATTGATGATCACATGTTGTAGAATAATATAAACTACATGTTATTTGTCAAGTTTACTACTTTTGAACTTGACGGTTATTTTCATGAGTAGAGTAAGAATGCCTTCTTATGTGTTGTGTAAGTCCAGCTAGTGTCGTCGTACTAACGTTATGGTGGGACGACCTATAGTCTTTACAAATCAATGTTTGTAATCGCTCTATGTCGTCATACCGGTTATCACACACCCTCTTCTGTTGGCCACAGTTGAGATGTAGCCCCATTATTGCAGCAATACGCCCGACTTTGGCTTGCTAGTTTTCGACTGGTGTAATCGATGGAATACTGATACATCCCACAAGAGTATCGGTCCACGTTTTGTTGTTTTCACGTATTGCAGGAGTAAACGTTGAAGCAGAAAGAGTTTCGACTCACCCCGTTTATTGTTTATTATTTTTCCTTAGATCCGAGCCAGCCTAGTGGTTCACGGTGAGGACGGATAGCTCGAGTCATATCTGGGATTTTCTTTTGGGTTTCATAGTATTTCTTTTGGTAAGGACGTGGTTATGTAAAGTTATATCAACTTTTCTTGGGTAGTACTTAGCGTTTTGTAAACACGTTTTATTCTTTTGGTAGCCGACATGTATATGTCGTGCTTGTATACAAATTTGTTAGAGATTCAGTTTCTTTCCCGAGCATGTTGTAGCTCGTGGTTTATGTTTTCATTCCGGTATGTTGTGGCCGATGTGGTTGTCGTCATTGTTGTTTATTTTCCCAGGTTCTAAACTTGTGGTTTTAGTTGTTTTGTTCCTGCGGTTTAGTCGCCGAAGACTTATTTTATTTTAATCAGGTGATAATATTGTGTTTTATCGTAAGTATGGGTGGTTACGCCTTGTACTCCTCTTGTTGTTATGTTGTTTTGGCGACTCGACCTTGGGATCTCGTATAGAGGTCCAGGTCGGGGCGTCACAGTTGGTATCAGAGCTTATGTTAGCTATTCGCCAGGATAGGTTCCATGGCCTAGGTGGGTATGGTTTTATTGTTAAGATTTTTAACGTCGAGTGTTGTGTGTAGGTTAAAATGGTGCTGACTAGACACAGAGCGAGCACTAGTAGAGTCGGTACGAGTGTCGGAGGGAATGACGGTCAGGATGAGGATGTTAATTGTCCGCAAGTGACTCCCCCTGAACCAAACCAAGAGAATCCGAATGAAAATATGGCAGCTATGTATGAAAGAATGATGGGACTTATGAATGAAATGACTCAGCGATTGAATACAGGGATGATGCCACCCCCTAATGTAGAAATACTCCAACCGGAAGTGGAGGCTCCACAACCCGAAGTAGTGCCATAACCGGAAGTTAGAAACAGAAACAATACCACGACTATTGAGAGGTTTTTAAAGATGAAGCCATGTGCTTTTCTAGGGGAGCCT
This sequence comes from Platycodon grandiflorus, assembly GCA_016624345.1. Classification (NCBI taxonomy): domain Eukaryota; kingdom Viridiplantae; phylum Streptophyta; class Magnoliopsida; order Asterales; family Campanulaceae; genus Platycodon; species Platycodon grandiflorus. The sequence goes on from CM028368.1 coordinate 22,854,991, forward strand.
GATGCTACCAAGGCCGAGTTGTGGATCGAGCACATTATCAAAATATTTGCAGCTCTAGGATGCAATGATGAGGATAAGGTTACCCTAGCCGTGTTCAAACTTGAGGCCGCAGCCGAGCATTGGTGGCAGGTGTTGCAAGAAAGCTGGGAATTACAAGGGGTGCAGCCAAGTTGGCCTAACTTTTTGAAGGAGTTTAAGGCCCAATATGTCCCAACCGTGGTGCGAGAAAAGAGAGAACGGGAATTCTACGACCTTGAACAGGGCAGCATGACCGTGGCACAGTATTCGACGAGGTTCACGGAACTAGCCCGTTATTGCAGTTACTTGGTTCCAAATGAGGCACGGAGAACACAGAAATTTATTAAGGGGTTGAGGACCGAATATCGAAAACAGCTACTTTCCCTACAGCTAGTCGGTTACCGGAATGCAATAGATCACGCCTACGCCGTTGAGAGTGACATTGAGGAGCATAGAGGGAGAGGAAATGTGAGCAATTTTCAACAGTCGTCGCAGCAACATGGGCGAGGACAAGGTTCTGGTAACAGGCATGGGAGTAACAACAGATTATCTTCTGAAGACTAAGCTAAGTACATGAAGCAATCCTAAGCAATTACAAGCAGTTTGTCTGAGAACAAGTTGTCACTCTAACAGACACGCAGGCCCATTAGTTACCTTGTCTTAGACTTAGGTTATGGATACAAGAAAATCTATACAAAATACAGCAGCACTACAGGCGGAGCAGCAGATCCAGCACCCTCAGCAGTGTGGGTGTCCTTTCGGGGCCTTTTTCCTTTACTCTTTTTTTTACTTGGCGAGGGGATACTGGTAGGCGCTTGGGTATGACTAGCTGATTAATCAGAAGACTGAGCGTCGCGAATTCTTATCACTTCCGAAATGTCGAGATTAAAGGACATGGCTGCAGAAATATGGAGAGAAGAGTTAATCAATAAACAGATATACAGCAGATATGTAATAAATATGCAATAGACATGCAACAAATATGCAATAGACATGCAATGTACAAGTAAATGTTAAATGCTTACGTATGCAATGTTTTCCTTCGGCATAGGTTGGGCAATGGTGGCTAAAGATGTTTCCCCAATGAACTAACCAACCTTTGTGGCATGGCTGATCCGGAATGGACACCCATGGGACAATGCTGTTAACTGGTTTCCTTAATAAACCCACTAAATATAGCCAACTATCACAAAACGTTAGCTCTTCCAGTCATACTTCCTCCCTTGACCAATCAATTTGCCAGTTGGACTCTCGACTACAGCAAGCACTCGATGAATAACCGCAGCCAGTGGTAAATACTCAGGCGTAAATACATCTACAGAAGGGATCCGTGGCGGTCACGTGACTGTAGCGAGACAGGTAAGCCCCATCGACGTCGGGACTCTACTAAAATAAATCTGTCTCTCCGCCACGTACTTTATTTGGACCTTTTTTGAATATCTGGGGTGCACCACTACGGCTACGAACGGAGATAAGATTCGTGTTAATGGTAATAGTGTGGAAATGAAGAAATATATTTAGCCGGGGCTCGAGTTTCAAAGAGCGACAGACAATGACAAAGCACACCAAAAGTCTAACCATATGCAAATTCAGATCAATGGGAGCAGCCTGAGTCGCTGTTAAAAATTCATAGATAAAGGGATCGAGAGGCAATCTGAGCCCAACATCAAAATGGGCATGATAAAAAGCAACGAAGTTATTATTCACTCTCCCTAATTGGCGATCTATTTTTCCCTCTACAACAAAATTTGAAAGTTGTCTAAGTCAATACCCATGTTTGACTGCCCATTGGGAAACGTTATTTTGGTGTGATGGTTCCAATCCTATAGGAACGGCGCACCGGGACAAGCTAGGGACAGCCTGTCGAGAAGAACTGGGCCAGTAACCCGCCCCCTACTAGGGCCTACAACATGCTCGTCCGCGTCTTCTCTTGCCTTGTCTCCCTCATTTTCACTTTCGGAAGAAACTGCTGTATTTGGGTTTTGATCAGTATTTGGGGCCTCGTAATAATATTGAAGCCTAAGGTAGCTCATAAGATCATCAGGGGACAAATGTCTAACCTTAATGCCTAAAATAAAAATTTGAGGAGCAATATCGGGAACTGAAGTATGAGAAGCATTTAGACCCGCTCTTCCCATTATATTTTCAATCTCAGCTTGAGAAACGATGCGCCAACCATAGGTATCATTTGAAATTACCAAGTGGCGACCCCTACGAATGATAGCATATTGTACAACCCTATGGGTTTGTTTGGTTCTAGTCATAGCTAGAGAAGAAACAATAAGAAAAGGATAGCAAATACCTAAAAAAAAAAAGTATGGCCTAATACAGAATAGTCGAAAAGATGGGCTCCAAGAAAAACTACGGCGGAATGAGGAAATCAAGTGGCTCGGCGCGACGGGCTGCTACGTGTTCTCGGTAGAAAAAGACTTTAACTAGGAGCTCTCCGTTTTTCTCACTATGCGAAGTATGTATTTATAGCTCACTTTACGTTGTTTAATCCTATTTAGAATAGGAAAAGAGCAGCGCACCCAAAAGTCAAACTTTTATCAGAAGAAAAGATGGGACGACCTGCATATTATTGTGGACTGAATGAAAGAATTGATTGGCCCTAGACAATGACAGAACGGCCCGTCATGGCTTGCCAAGCCTGCACCTACAGTAATATCGCTGATCAGAATCAAAGTTGCGTTGTAAACAAGGATAGTTGGTGAATGTGTGTTAAAGATGCCTGGAAGAGTGAATAACTGACATTGGGTTTTTTTTTGATATTTTTCCAAAGCTGCCGGGTACGGAGAAGTTAGAAATCAAAGTGGAGGTCAGCATTAAAGTTGCATGGGAAAGCATTGTGAATTAATCTCATATCTTTTGATCATATTCTAGTATGGACGGCCCGCCCAAGCCTAGGGAATATCACGGATGTGTTAAAAATTACTCCCTCCATCCCTAAATTATTGTCTGGGTTGACTCGGTACACGAATTAAGAAAACTCAATTGACTTGATTATTAATATTAGAATAGTATTGAAAAAGTGTGTTGTTTCCTTTAATGCCCATGTGTATGTGGCCCATAATTAAAGTAGGAAAAAAAGTAAGGATAAAATAGTAAAAGTAATGTTCTAAAAAAAAAAGTTTCAAACAAGATAATTATTTTAAGACGGACGAAAAAAAAAAGAAAGAAAGACAATAATTTAGGGACGGAGGGAGTATATTGGAAGTCAAATATTAAAGTGGCATTGGAAACCAAAAATGGTTGGAAAATATGAGTAATAAAGTGCATGGGAAACCGTGTTAATCAATGTTTGTTTTTTTGGACTAATTCCAATATGAGCTATCCGCCATTGTTCAAGTGAGTGAAATGAATTTCCTTACGGGTCTGTTTGGATACACCTATTTTGAATTCTATAAATACTTAAATTTTATGGAATTTAAATAGTGTGAAATTTACTTTTAAAATTATGGCAATTTTATGGTTTGAATAATATGTGGAATTTTATTGTAATTCTAGATTATAGTAAAAATAAGATTTTAAAAAAATGTCAAATATCTAGTCTAGCCTAGTGGTACTGGTAGTTAGTGATTTTAAATGATAAACGTACAAACGTTGTTAATAATAAAATTACAAACTTTTTATATTTTAAAAAATAAATAGCATAGTGGTGGTGGTTAATGGCGGTGGTGGATGCCAGAGTTGACGGCGGAGGGGTGACGGTCGGTGGTGGCTGCCGGATATGATAGTCGACGGAAGTGGTTGGTGGCGGTGGTAGGGGTGTTGGCTGGGATTGGTGGTGCCGACCATCGGCGATGGTCGGTGGTGGTGGTGGTGGTGAAAGAAGGCTTAGTTGTTATTGTGTTAAGTAATAGAGGAAAAAAAGGATAACAAAATTTTGAATTTAAATTATTATGTTTTAGCATAGAATTAGCTTTATGAAATTGAGGCATTTGTAATTGCAATTCAATTCCAATTTAAAATTTTAATTGTGTTTCCAAACGACGGAATTGGTTTTGGAGATTCCAATTCCAATTCCAAACAATTGAATCGGGGTATCCAAACGGATCCTACGAGTAATGCTATGAGTACTTAAAGAGTACCAAATTTTTTGTATTAAATGATGTGTCAGTTAATGTGGCAGCTGATGTGATGCATTAATTATAATTTTTAATTTTATTTTTTGTACCACATCAACTACCACATCAGTTAACACATCATTTGGTACAAACAAAATTTGATATTCTTTAAATACCCATAACATTACTCTTTCCTTATTAATGCTTGGGAACCGTCTTCAGAAAGGTGATTGGTTCAATTACTTTAAAAAGGCATTTTTCCTCTTCAACACAGGTCATAAACACAGCTCGCCACCCAGACAGTACGTTTACCAAAGTCTGGGCGGGCCTAGCACAAAAGCTGCCCGTCACAACAAGGGCAAATGGATGAATATTAGTCACAAAAGCAGCCCGTCACTCGCATGTGGAGATATATTAGTAATTTTGGAACATTTAAAAGTATACTATTTAGTACGAGCATACTCACACAACAAAGAGTAGGGGTTATTGAACTACCCAAAATTATACACTGGGGTAAAAATGATAAATAAAAGGACTGTAGAAATTTGACGAGCTGCTTCGGGGCGAGCTGCCTCACTTGGGTGAGCTGCTCACTTGGGCGGGCTACCTTCATTTGGGTGAGCTGCTCATTGCGGTGCAATTCATATATTTCGAGCACATTACGAAATTATTTTCTTGCACATTACGGAACTATCTCCGATTTACCGATAAGTCTAGAACGGATACATTACTTCTACCCATAAACTGCGGGATTTGAGCGTATCAGTCACAGCCCAAAATTATCTAGGGCAACACTATTCTCTTATAAATAATACTATGAGACATAGTACAAGGTACGCGCAACTATATACTTTCTTGCTCCCTGAATTAGAATTATTCTCTTTCTAATAAACAGTGCTAATTCTCACACCAGAGGGACTTTGCAGGGATCCCCTGCGTAGTAACTCTCTTCTTATTTTTAGGCTAGCTATAAGTCATTTCACCGGAACAATTTTCCATCAAGATCACGATGTAAAATTCGGCATCAACACACAAGAAAAGGTCTAAGCATATTATGAAGAAAAATTTCAGAACTAAGCATGCAGCAAAAAACCACACACACACAAATATCATAAGTTCTTCAATCCTAACATATACTCAAGAGAAAAGTGTTAAAACATAATTAATGTGGTTTCCAAACATGCTAAAGCTAAAACCATTTTGTGTATATAGTGTCTATTAAATCTTGAAGTACAAGTACAGATATCTATATGTACATATTTCATCTATATGCTAGATTTTTTTTTTCCAAAACAAACATGACGCAAAATGTATCTATTAATCCATTTTCAAAGTATAATTGCTAAAATATACCTTTTTATTAAGGTCGTTATTTGCAATAAAAACATCAGTAATTCAAACTTCAAAATGTCGTTACTAAGAATTTTAGCATTTGAAAAAATAGTTTCCATATTTAAAACAATTAATACCAACTTTAGAGTTTTTTTAAAAGGTCTGGTTAATATATAGTCAGTATACTTTGAATTAGATTTCATTTTTATCACTATACATTGTTTTCGCTACTTTTGTTAGTATATTTAATTTTCTCTTTTTATTACAACCCCGAATTTCTGATGTGTCATGCATTGATTTAGCCATGTGGCATGATAGAGCTAGCGACACGCCAACAATTTTGATTAAAATAGTAAGAAAAAAATCAAATATAATAGCGAAAGTAGCAAAATTATCATTAGGTCTCTCTGAAATAATGAATTGGGTAAAAATGTTAAAGAGAGAGGTTTTAAGAAGGGAGATGGAGACAATGATAAAGATACGTAAAAAAACACTAGTAGAAATGGAAACTTTAAATATTCTCAATAGTTTTCTAGAAATATCATAATAGTTTTATAAAGTGCTACAAATGGCATTTTAAGTTGCATTTCAATAAAACTAAAAACTGTATGGGTATATTTTGATTATGGGATTTATTTTCCATTTCATTGTTTTTTTCTTTTCACTATCTTCATCATTGGTTACACCATATTTCCCTCAATTGCTCCCATATTCTTTCCTTGATCATTACAAAGTTAAGAAGAAAAAAAAGCTAGGCACAATTGAGAAACAAACCATGTATCAAACTCCACCCTATATTTTGGCAATTGACTATTTTGCCTTTGTTGTCCTAAGAATCTCGTTGTAGTCCCTATGCACGAGATAATCAATTGAAACACCAAATAAATATTATGGTCAAAATAATACCCAAAGGTGGTCACGTGACTCTCAGTGGGCATTTTTCGTCAACTCCAACAACAGTTCATATATAGAAGGAGTGATTAAGGAAAATGTTTTAGTTAAAGGGGGCACCATTGCATTAATTGGTAGTTAAGGGGGCAATTCAAACCCTACCCATATTTGAGGGAGGTATCTATAATTTACCCTTAACCTTATATCATATGTGTAATCCTAATCGTTGATTTTTTTTGTCATCTAAGGGTGAATAGTATAGTCTTCCTATTTAAAGTCTTCGTTGATAGATTAGGGTTTTCAATCTATCCACCCTTGCTTTCTCTTTCTTCCTACCGCTCTACAATCTATAAGCATAGGAGCATATATTTCTTGTTTTACTTTCCAACCCAGTTGATTACATGGCTAACCTCTTCTGATAAGCAGAGATTTACTACAACTTTAGAACATCATCGATACAGATTCTTGTTGGCATAACCTTACGACTACAGCAATGGTCGTCAATCTCCATTTTGAAGGACCTACCGATTGTGTTTTGGTACGAATTTGATGCTTCTCCCTCTCTATATTTAGTAGATCTCTCTCATACGGTTGTGTTAGTTAGGGGTAAATGTGTGCATGCATTTATATATATCAATTTTTAGATGTTATCATCTCCTATAGATATTAGATGTGTTGGAATGGAGAAGGTATAAAAATATTTTATCGCTGTCACCAAGAACTTGGTTCAATTCAACTTATTGGGTTAGCTCTCTTTTGCGATCTAGTAACTTAGTTTGTGGTTTTGGATCTTCTCTCTTTGGTCCCACCAGCTTTATTCTATCCTTCTCTTAATTTCTCCTCAATCGTTACAAAATAAATTTAAAACTCCAAAACTAATTCATTAGATCACGAAGCCAAACACGCCCATAACAGTCTCTAGACAGATTAAAGTTATTAATTTAAATATATAGATCTAACTTACTCATGGATACAATGTTTATTTAAATTAAGTGAAATAACAAAGGCTTATTTACCTACATCAATATTTATCATCTTTCCATTATGTGCCAAACATTTTTAATCCTAGACAAAAAAATGATTGGGAAAAGAGTAATCCAAGCGATAATTTAATGTGGTATGATTTGACACATATATTTTACAAAGTAAGTTTAATCAATAAATATTGATTTAATATCATCGAGTATGTTTTTAATGCTTACCTATTTTTAAAAATTTATATTCTTATTACTATATCAATTTGGTCAAACATTTTTCAGACTAAGGGCATGATAGAAAACTCAATTTTATCAACAGTTATTTTCTTCAAAAGAGAGAAAAAAGTATTAGGTAATTTTTGAGGTGGTATTGTTAGGGGCTTGTTTGGTATCGAGTCGGACATAGATAAGTAGTACTAGGGTTATGTAATAAACTTTTCACCATGAACTGAATGCACAAAGATGAAATAACACACAAACGTACAAAGAAATTTAAATTAACTCACAATCAATGAATTAACAAGGATAAGTTGTACATGTAACCTTGGATATAGAGAGAGATGAATAGAGCATGTACGAAGCCCTTGCCTATATGAATCCTTAGTTTGAAATCATCCAAATTTAACCTAAATAGCAAAAGTGGAGTCAATCTTCCACCAAAGAGGAAGAGAACGATAGAAAATTAAGAAAAGGAAGAAAAATGGACAAAACTAACCTAAAAATATATATTTTCCCCCCGAAATCACAACAATCTCCATTATTGCCTACTGGTGAGAGAGAGCACTGACCAGCAGAATGGTTCAAATAGGGGTAGGATATTTTTGGTTGTGTTATGAAGTTTATATATAGAGGGTAGTTTTTGTATTAAAAATGTTAGTCCCATGCGTTTTTAGTGAGAGCGGTAATAATACCACCTTCAATCTTGGTATAATTATTGAGGGGATAAGGACTTTATCTGGATAACATGGGCTATTAGTCTAGACCGCCTATTGGGTACCAAACATCCAGAAATTCGGCTTATTAATCTTATCCATCCTTAACCCTGGCTACCAAATGGCTCTTAGAAGTTTTCATAATTAAATAAATATTTCACCCGCATTTGGAACAAACAATTCTACTCATTAAACATTTTATAATCACCACCTAAGCTTGAGAGCTGTGTCAAAGAGCTATTCCCATTCACTATCCCAAAAAGTACGTTGGTCAACCAGCCTATATAGGTTCACCCAATAGCTTTTTAATATAAATTACTTGTTACTAGTAGGATACATAGAAGCATACTATCAACATATTGTTGCCACCCATCTTGATCTTATACTACTCCCTTGGTCAAAAGCTTTGATATCATTCTAATATGTTGAATGCTTTCCATAATATATACGTATTTATTAGGTTAACTAGTCCATTATAGGACCTCCCAAAATTCAGTAGGTATCATTTCGTGTTTGTATATAATAGGTGGGCACACATATAATCAAACTCTCGGCCTCGCATTGAAGCAATGTGCCCCCTAAATTATAACGTTTTCTTTAGTCGCACCTTCGGTTTAAACCATGCCAATTAAGTTGACAAAAAATGCCCATCTGAGACTCACGTGACCATCTTTAGGTATATATATATTTTTTATCATATTCTCTTTTGGTGTTTCAATTGACTATCTTGTACATAGGGACTACAAAGAGGGTTTTAGGGCAACAAGGGTAAGATAGTCAATTGAAACACCAATTGGAATTATAGTAAAAAAATACCTAAATATGGTCACGTGACTCTTAATTGTGCAATTTTCGTCAACTCAAATAGCATTGCCTAAACAGAAGATACGGTTAAAGAAAATATTATAGTTGAGGGGGGCACATTACTCCAATTGGAGGTTGAGGGGGGAAATTTGAATCTGACCCATAGTTGACGGGGTTATCTATAATTTACTCTATGAAATACTCCCTTCGTTCCATCCAATGAGTCCATTATTCTATTTTGAGATTCACTTAAAAAGTCCACTTTAAAAAATTATGCCTTAAATCTCCAAAATTATTTCAACTTTAACCTCCATGTGATATAAGCATCTTGACTTTGTTCAAGAATTTTTTTAATTATGACAAATGACACTACTATATCCCTTAATTATAAGACTTTTCAAAAATTTGACTCTTTGGGTAGAACAGAGGAAGTATATAACAAACTTGATATTGATGGAAAATGTTTGAATTGTAAATCTTGTTGATCCTAATGGTAAGTAGCCTTACAGTTACTTTAGTTTTTATCCTTCAAAAATTGGTTATGTTATTCACCTGTATTGTTTATAAAAATGAAATGACATTTGATTATCTTAGATTCTTCTATAATTATATGTCTCCATGTATTTTGTAGGTTAATACGTTCAATAGTAAGAATATCAGTACAAGATCGTTGTTCATGACATTTCAAGGTATCTTTTCTTCCAAATTTATGTGGTTAAGTTGTTTGTGGTATTGATTAAGAGGCAGATACACATGATGCTTTGGTTTCGTACTTCTGTTGTACTAATATTCATTATGATTTTTACTCGATCTTTGTACCGAGCCATAATAGACTCATTTACTCTTTAGCCAATGTACAGATTTTGTGAACTTTTAGAATACCTAAACTTCATAAACATTTGAATGTATGTGATTAAGCTTCTATAGTAAATTTCTTGATAATAGTATTACAAATAATTGATGATAAACACTCAAAAAGACATACACACACACACACACACAAATAAATATATATAGATGGGGAGAGCTAACTCGCCCACCTATTGTTAAAATTTATCCATTTCTGAATTGTGTTCATGATAAAACTACCATTTTTTTTTTTGATATGATAGAGGGCATATCCCTCTTCCATATCAAAATGATCTTTCTCTTTGTCAACCCATTTCACTCCTACATGTTGTAGATTTTTTGGATAAAAACATCTCCATTTTTAGGTATCTAATTCCATTTTTTGTTAAAAATATCTCCATTCCTCCCTATTTCCATGACTAATTAACTATAATATAGGATTCGACTATGACTTATTCAATTTTATGTTTTTTTAAATAGGGGATTATGTCCGTTGGGAAGAAATTGGATTCTCAAGTGCGTTTTAATCATTCACACGACTCACGTGAGTCAACAAGGGTGAAACATGAGGAAAGTTTGCTGACTTCATCTTCCTTCACATCCTTTCTAAGAAATGTTCAAGTAAAGTGAGTGAGGAATGGAGGAGAAATGTTCGGCCACAGGGAGAAGACAAAATCAGTAGCCTACCCGACGATCTAATCCATCATATCCTTTCCAAGATTGACGCAACCCAAGCAATTCAAATTAGCATACTCTCTACCAGATGGAGGCATCTATAGAAATCACTCCCCCATCTCTATTTCGATCGCTGTTAGTTCTCTAGATTGCCCCATTTATCCAGATTTGTTACCCAATTTCTTTCTCATTGCAATCCCCATTTTGACATCTTCGTAATTGACCTTAAATGTCAATACGGTTCAAATGCCCTATCCCTCATCAAAAAATTTGCCTCCTACACCGTATCTCATAACGCCCAACAACTCATCCTTTCCTCAGATGTGTTTCGTAGAGGAGTTGGAAAATTTCCTCTCTCTACCTTTACTTCTCCATCCTTACAGCATCTCCATCTCAGCTTAGAACATCTCAAACTCAGCAATTCACCGGCTTATAGTTATCCAATTTGACTACTTTGATTCTACAAGACATCTGCTTTGAGTTTTGCTGCAACAATGATGGTACTACTGAGTCACTTGATCTCTTTTCGAACCTTCCGAATTTGAGGAATCTCACTTTTAGAGAATTGCCATACTACTGGTTCAGTACCTGGCATGTTGCTTGAGACTTGTTCATTGCTGAGTCATAGTTGTTTGTTCCTTCAAGTACCTTAGTTGTTTGTTGTTCATGTGTGTTTCATCTTAGCTGTTTGTTGTTTCTTTTGTAATAACTCTTGTATATTAAGCCTAATAAATTGTTTTATGAGAAATTATGCTAACTTGGTTTTGCAACATCAAAACATAATAAATCTAAGGTCCTAACAGTATCTTTTATATATAAGTAATACAATCCAAATTCAACAAAGAAAATTTCCTATTTTAAGTACAATTTGTACCTTAATCATTCTTGTAAAAGGTTTTATTACATCTTAAATCATTTCTTTTAAATGTTATTTCTGTTGATTTCTCTTTCTTTCTCATCAGAAAAAATGTCTAAAAATCATGCTTTGGAGAAAACACAACAACTACCTTATTCACAAGTTTTTCGGGACCACGAACCACCAGATACAAAAGAAAAACCAATTAAGAGAGTTTGTCACATTGCTCTTTCTTTAGTTTATGAAATTTAATAAGCTTACTTTTAATCACTTTACTTAGACTTTTTCAATCAATAAGATAGTTGATTGTCCAATCCAAGTACAGTGATTAAATTGTAAAAATAATAAATAAAATGGACTTAATGAACTTGGGTGAAAGTAGAGTGACCAAATTGGTATTTAAACCATATTTTATCTATTCTTTATTTTAGTCTATTGTTGGTTTCTTTTTTTGTGTATGTTACCCATTTTTGTGTAGGTTTGATCCCTTCTCATGCTCCCTAGGCCACAAAAAAAAAAAAAAAATTGCTTGTGGTCGTGATTAAGGTTGCTGTGTCCATTGCATGCTTGTTTTTTAATTCTTATACTCCTTTAAATGTAAATATATCACACTCTTGGTTCAATTTATTATTATGCTTTCCTTTTTCTTGTTTCTATTCACTCGTGGGTGAGTGTGATTAAGCTAGCTCTATCTTATGATAGTTGATGTGTCTTCATTAGTCCATATTTTATGCTCATATTTTCCCTATTTTTAGTTAATTGTTGCACTTAATTGATCTAATTATTTATCTTTTGATGTGGGGAAGAAATATTTGGACTTGGAGCGGAAATTGAGCTAAAGATGCATTTTCGGGCTAAATTGTGAAGAAATGGAAAAGTTTACTGAAGAATGGAAGGTGATAATGATGGGCTTGGATTACTAGAGAACCCAAACTTGGAGAAGAAACCATGAAGACACATCTATTATTTTAGATGAAAACAATTATTTTTATTCTCTATTTTCTTTTAAGTGGGTATTTGAAGATTTAGTGGAGAGAGGAGTTAAGTTTTTAGACTAAGTAACTCACATTCACTCTCTCCCTCTCTCTCCCTAATCAAGCAAGAACCGTACTCTCTCCCTCCCAACCCCAAGAAGATACACCCATTTTCTCCCTTCTCCTCCCACTTCTCTCTTTTGCAAATTTTTATTTGTCTACATCATCAACAATTGCAAGAAGAATTTTTGTGAAGATTATTTATTTAAGCATGCGTGATAAAGGTTCTTTTTCTGATTCAAGTGTCAATCTAATTTCAATTATACTATTGTGAGGCTTATGTGATAATTGTTTCTTGCTTTCATTCAAGTATTTGTAGATTCATAGTAACTTTCATGAGAATTGTTGATTAGTTTGATCTGACAATTCATTCTAATTGATAATTTCCTACTGCTATCCGTGAATTATGATCCGTAATTGTCATGATGAATGGACCCTAGATCAATACGTTGAAATTGTTGTGCTATCATAATTAATTTACCTAAATGAATCTACGATCCTAATTAATTTGGATAATTGCAACTATCTCGATTGTCAATAATTGGTATGAAACGCTATCGTACCCTATCGGTTAGTGGTATGTTTTGACTGGTTGCTGGGTCTGGTCATTTAAAATAGGGAAACACAAGATTTTTTACAGCTATTCTGATAAGTCTTTAGTTGAATGCTTGAATTGCAAGAGTATATTTTGTTAGCCTATGATCAATAATATAATTGAATGTCAAGACCATTGAATCAGAATTTTCTCAAATTGTTATTTTCCCAAATTTAAATATTTGTCTTGCAACAAATTTCTTTTATTTTAAATTTTTTTTTTGGTTTAGTTAGTTGTTGGTAAGAATTTAGTTGTTAGATTATTCAAATAGAAAACCCCCCATATTTTACTTTTCATTTTATTTTTTATTTATCATTTACTCAAAAGAAATTATTCCCCGTTCCCTAAGGATACAATCCCTACTTTCGCTATACACGAATTTGAAAGTAGGAAAAATTAGTTTGGTGGTTTGACTCCCATCAAATTTTGGCACCGTTGCCAAGGAACGGTGTTGAAATAATTTCTTTTGAGTTTTATTATTTCTTTGCTTTTGGTTTATGCCTCATTCTTCCCAAAGAGGCTACAAATCTCATCTTTAATATGGTTGCAAATGCACAACAGTTTGGAACTAGACATGATAGTGTTCCAAAACAAGTCAGTGAGGTAAACACTAGTTCAATTGATCATAGATTGGATGCATTGACTTCTCTTGTGGAAAACTTGGTTGTAAGTTGGGTATCACATACTCAAGTTTATGAAATTTTTTCGGTATTTGGGCATTCTATAGATAGGTTTCCTTCATTGAAAGATGATGCACAACAAGTCAATACAATGGGAGGATATTTGGGACAGCCCCAACATAAATATGATCCTTAATTATTAGAGTAGATACAATCCAGGATGGAGTGATCACCCGAATTTCAGCTATAGAAATGAAGGAGTGCAACAAGGATTTCCACAATAGAATTATCAAAGACAACCTATACTTGCTCAATCTTCCGATTCAGGAATGTCCTTGGAAGAAATTGTGAAGGCTTTTGCAATTAACACCCAATAGGAAACAATAGCCGGCATGCAGAACCTTGAGAATCAAAATAGCCAATTGGCTACTTCGGTTGGTAAATTAGTGCCTCAAAATTTTAGGAAGCTACCATCTCAACCTAAGGTTAATCAAAGAGAGAATGCAAGTGTAATGATGCTAAGAAGTGGAAAAGAAGGGCAGTATGGCCCTACTTCAATTGAGGATGTCAATGAAGTCGAGGAAGAGGTTGAAAAAGAGAAGTTACAATGCCAAGAGAGGTTGTTCCTCATCCATTTCTTAGTAGGTTGACCAGATTTAAGAAGGAAGACTACGAGAGGGAAGTGTTAGAGACTTTCCAGAAAGTAGAGATAAATATACCTCTATTAGATGTCATCAAGAAAATTCCAAAGTATGCCAAGTTTTTGAAGGAGTTGTGCAATAATAAGATGAGGTTGAGAAGTGATGATAAGGTAAGTGTGGGGGAGAATGTGTCTGCGGTGATAAAAAGGACATTGTCAAAAAATGCAAGGATCCATGTATGTTTATGATGCCTTGTGTTATTGGGAATATGAAAATTGAGCATACCATGTTAGACTTAGGTGCATCCATTAATGTTATGTCATACTCAATTTATTGTGCTTTGAATTTTGGTCCTTTGAAAGAGACTAGAGTTGTTATTTAATTAGCAGATCGTTCTAATGTTTACCCTGAATGGGTTGTTGAATGTGTTAGTGCATGTTGAAGAGTTGATTATTCTAGCTGATTTCTACATCTTGAAAATGGAAGATGATACTACTAGTCGTTCAACTCCAATTATATTGGGAATGTCGTTCCTGAAAATGGCTAGGACAAAGATCGTAGAGATTCTTAAATTTAATATTTTTGATACTATAAAGTGCCCCAATGAGAATCATAATATATGCTATGTTGATGTGTTTGATTTAATTGATACAGGATAGTTTTGTTTTGGAGTGAAGAACGTCGAGCATAACGACGTTAAAAAGTTGCGCTATTGGGAGGCTGCTCAATTGAGTTTCATTTCATGTTTTGGTTTTATTTAGTTTTGACTTTGTTTGAGTTAAGTTTTGGTATGATTAAAAATGCAGAAGACTATTTTGAGTTAGGCGTGATCACGCTTAAATTGAAGGAGTCTTCTGCCCTTTTTTATCCGTTGGTAGTCGTTTGAAATGCAGAAGACTACTATGAGTTTGGCGTGATCACGCTTAAATTTAAGAGTCTTCTGAATTTTATCTCTTGGTCTTAGTGAATATATTGCACACACAAAAAAAAAAAAAAAAAAAGGAAAAACAAAAAGGGGAAGTATAAAATCCCTAATTTTATTCTTAACTAGTTACATAATTGGGCGTTAAATGCACGGACATATATATTTTTAATTAAATTACACTAAAGAAAAATAAATACAAAAAGTAAAATGAAAAAAATAAAATATTAGTTTAATGAATAGCCAAATATCATTTGATTAAAGTTATATTACAAAAGAATGAAAAAACATATATGTCATTAAAAAAAGACTTAAATTGCTAACTGGTCACCCTACTTTTGCAGAAAATGCATTAAGCTTACCCTACCTTTTATTTTCTCAATTTCATTACTATACTTGGCATTTTGAGCCAATAAGCTCTTTGGGCTTGACTTCCATTAGTTAAGTTGGATGAAGATTTGCGTAAAGACAAAAATGCCCAGTAATTATTCATTTCATCTACAACCTCAATCTGACTTTAATCTCTCCACCTCCACAACCGCCACAGCCACCGCCATCACCACCTACCATCATTTTCACATTAATTTAATCAATCTCAATCCCATTACAAATCCCATTTGGCAAACACACCCGCCATTGATTTCAATTTTATCAACAAAAAAAAATTCTATAACTAATAGCTTTAATTCAAAAGAGCATAATTCTAATTTCTAAATCTGCAAGAGGAGAGAGAAAAAAAACATGGAGAGAGAGAGAGAGAGAGAGAGAGAGAGAGAGAGAGAGAGAGAGAGAGAGAGAGAGAGAGAAATTACAAAATTGGTAAAATACATAATCGGGCCACCGTACTTTGGGAAATCTTGCAGTTCGGCCACTGATTATTTTAAAATGTTAAGGAAACAATTCTTCATCATTTAGACGTGGATTACGCACTATTTCAGTGATTTACTATTTTAGCAGTCTAAAATAGCTATCCATACAAATTGTCAATAATAAATGATAGGGAAAATAATTTAGAAGCATATACAAATAATCAGATAACATTTTTACAAGTATCTATATCCAAAATAACCCATGTGCGCAATTAAAAGGAACAAACTATGCAATTGCAATTAGAAGTGGATATAAGTTGCAACTATAAGTGGATTCTAGTTGCAACACAAATGGATTGAACTAGTCATTATATCTAGCACCTAGTTTCTACACATGCTTGAGAAATCTAAAAATAGATTAGCTTACAAAGGGAAAGACATAAAGTATAGACATAGCATCAATGCATGAAAACTGTGAAAAATTGTATATATCATCAAGTATTTACAATTACAAGAGATATAAAGTTCATCTGTATTTATCAAGAGACCAGGATATAAAATTTGAAGCTCAATATTTACATCAAGAAGATTTTCTCAAGATATATTATCAAGCCAACAAAAATGCTTTACTAATCAAAGAAGGAACAAATAGCTATTTGATATAGCTATCCACTATTAGAAAAGAACTGCAACAATACTTTGAAATCTTCTTTAAAGCTTCCACCAAGCTACTCAAGAGTCTTTTAAGGAAGCTATGTGACGCCCTGAGTTCGAGATCCGATGTTGAACCCCAACTCGGTGCGCCAAAACAACAGAGCTAGCTGAAATGACTAATAAATGTGAGCTACAAAAGCTCAAACCAAAACTATGCAGCGGAATACAAGATAAAATGTGAGTTTCAAAAACTCGAATAACAACTAAACTAATAAAAACCTCAACGGGCAAACAATCGCCGGAGAACAACACAAAAGTAAACCCCAACAATAAACCTCGACGGCTAAATACAAAAGCTAGAGAAACAACAACACTAAATACCCACGAGCTAACATGCTCGGGAAAATTACTAATAATAAACGGCTCGACATTAGTGTTGACTCCAAAAGAATACAACAATAAAAAGAGTTACAAAACAATACTACCCATAAGTAAAGTTTACATAACTTTACATCAACCATCATTCTCACTGAACTAAGCAACATAAGTATAAACAGGCTCTGAAAAGCTACTACTCAAAGATCAATCTGCCAGCACCCGCAAGTCTCACCGACCTCACTAAGTCATCCTTCGATTGCAATCTAAAAGAGTCAACACAATAAGGGTGAGTCTACAAGACCCCGTAAGCCACTATTATGTATTGCATACTATGAGTATAAATGTAACAGTAAACCATGACCCTATATATGTCTAGTCTAGGTAGCAATTCCAACTTACCTAACATCTCAACTATAAACCAGCAAGTCTAGGTAATGATTCCAACTTAACCGTTAATCAACAAGCTGCTACATGCGATTACATGGCATACGAGATGCGAGACATTAATTATAATGAGTATAACAAGGTATAGTATGATATGTCATTCGCGAATCATAGCATATAACAAGTATAACATAAATTCACACAACCCCATACTTCACGAAAGGCTCAGTAGCCGCCAACCGTCTCATACCAGTTGGAGACTATGACCAACATTTGCTCGTATATAAAACATGTAATTCACATAAACCTCGTAGCACGGTGATGCTCACATAAGTGCAACATAAATAAATCACATAGGAAAGGATATAATTCTCCATCCACGATCTCCATGTTGCTCTTGCAATACATGAGAAAACAAACATGTCCCGATACTTGTGTGTGATGCATCGGTGAGCCTGAAAATCTATCAGGACTACTTAGCAAGCCAAAGTCATGCGTATTGCTACAATAGTGGGGCTACATCTCAACTGTTGCCAATAGAGGAGGGGTGTGTGCAATCCAATACGGTGACCCATAGTGATTATAAAACACATTCATAAAGACTATACGTCGTCCCACCATAACTTTATCAAAAATGCCAACTGGACTCAATGCAATGCACAAGTAGATATTTACTCGTCATTCTCAACAAATTATCACGTGTTCTATTGAATCACATACCAAATCAACTCAATGTGCTTGTAAATACTAAACACACAATCAATCATCAAAGTAGGATAACTGACCTACAATCAATCATCAAAGTAGGATGATTGTCCTATCTCATAGTAGAACAATTATATCATATCAATAATCATTGAACATATAGACAAAACAAGACAATAGGCAAAGTAGGCCTATTGTACAACTCAACAATCGAACAGTGTTTGCGATAGTTAGACATACACATAACCACAAACATAAGGTATTCCTACTGTATAACAACTGTCAAACGGTGTCCACAAGGTGGAATCTATACATCACAAGTATAGGCTATTCATTCCTAATCCCAAAATAAGGTAAAAATTCATCACATGCATATCTATCCCTTATCGTTTTCATCATGTACTATGTATATCAAAACTCATTTCAAGTTGCATTGTTCGTATTGAAAGATAACCAAGGTATGTCAACTCATATTTGATTAAATTAACTAAAGTCAAGCTCTAACGAATCATAACTTTTTCAATACGTCATCCTACATTATAGGAGACTAAATTATGACCCATAGTGAATTATACTACTCATTATTCAACTCCGTAAAGTCGATTCTATACATTAATAAATTCATTACATTATTCGACGTTTGTTCATTACGTCCTATGCAACTCCGCCTGAGTCAATCACAACTAGTATATAGCTCGTATAGTGTTCAATATAAATATACTATCTCATGTCGACTCAGCTAGAGTCATTACCCATTTTTGAAACATCGGGACGAACCGTAGTATCGTCCCTAATTAACTATATTAATCGCAATACTTCATATTTGGTGTGTTTACCACCCATAGAAATCTAGAAAAGTTCATCACGAGTAGCTACTTACAAAATCCCAGCGAGTTACTAATACTCAAGGTTTAACAATAACAATAATTACACCTCAACGAGTCTCTAATTCTTGGAGACTAACAACAACAATACTTATTTAGCACTGCATGTCAATACTATTAAATTCACCAAATATTATGAATCTTGCATACCCAGAAACTAGAAATCTTAAACTATATTTTACCACTTTGAATCACCTCATTTGGACTTATATTCATCAAGATTCAACCACTTAAATCCAGAACTAGTACCCAGAATTTCTAGCAACAGATTACTCTGCACAGCGATAATACACAACTTAAACGAGGTAATTCCCAACCTCTAAAATTTATGAAAATTTACAGAGAACTACCTAGCATACATAAGAATAACATATCCAAAATTTAGAAAATTTCCAATAGTGAATTAGTACCGAAATTTTCACGAAAATAGCCCAAAACAGGGACTGCAACTAACTTTAAATTCATGTGTTTTACTTTCTAACTTGTAACCAACACTTCACCAAGTCTAATGACAACCTCTACATATAGCCATTGATTATCAACTAACATAACATCACTTGGAGCAACCAATTCATATGTCTTTCAAGAAATTACCACAATGATAATCAACTAACCCAATCGACATGCTTTACTTTTTCAATTCAACTCATAAACATACAGAACATTATAGTTATTTACCTCTTGATGAATTCACTCCAAGAAAACCCAAGAAAACCAACATGCAATTGGTGAAGAGTGGTCCTCTAGTCAAGACTTTCGCAACGGTGATGACGGATTGTCGATCGAACTTCGGATGCTCAAGATATGGAGCTTTCTCTCTCTACTCTCTCTCTAAACTCTCTTCTTCTCTCTCTCTCTAAACTCATGGCTGAACATGGTAAATGGGAGGAATAAGTGAGGTCTCTCCTCACTTAACAAGGATGGAGTAAGTCTGATTTTTTTTGGTCAATGAGTGTAATGCCCCAAACTTGGGCCCAACCATATGGCCCCAAGCCCAGCCACGCTACTACAAAATCTAACTTAACTCAATAATGTGTACCAACAAATTAACTTAATTCTCACCACGACTCGTACCAGAAGAATAAAATTCCAAGTCTTACAACCTTTGTAACTCCAAACAAATAATAAAATAGTCTCGCAGGACTAGCCAAAATTAATAAATCCTTAAAAATCCTCTACACAGTTTATTATAATGAAACAAATCACAATACATTCTAGTCCGTCCTCGAAAATACGACTTTCAACTATAAACCTTAATTCTCTCGCCTGTGACCTAGAGAGAAGAAAATGTGAAAGGGTGAGCGAACAATGCCCAGTAAGATCAAACGTCACCCCTCCGGTTACTAAGGAGGGTGGACACACAAAGAAGTTCAAATGAGAGTGTGAACAAATATAATTGCCAACAGTATATCATTGAAGTTTAGCATTAACCTTTCAAATACAAAACGAATAATTTTCAAAAGTTTTCCAAAGAGGGAATTTCAAGGACGATATTAAACAACCAAGGAAACGAAATATTTCAATCGCCACTGGCCGTCCCATACCAGTCAATTACGACAAAATATTCACAAGAAATATGATCAGGTAAATATGTTTGAATAATTCAAAGTTCTAACAATTGGCCCCTAACGGGGTTCTGAATTCTGAGTTCTAAATGGTAAATCCGGATTACCGCACACACATGCCAAGTGGTGCAAATTTTCTAATAAAGTCTGAGAGTCACTAAATTTCTAGTGACAAGTGATTCATACTTAGTGATCATACGGAATTCAAAATGAGAATGGTACCGTACATGGTACAATTTACTGAATCACAACAAACTTATCAAATCAAAAGGGATCGCATGTATTATCAAAACTAACACATGAGATTTACGAAAATAAACAATTTCAAATGTACGAAGAAACGCATACGACGAAGTCAAAACAAATACCGACACAAGGTCGGGCATGGTGTCAAAAACGGCATTATGAAAATATGTACGAGAAACCTATCATCGACATATATTATAAAATAACCTAAATAGATGCGAAATCCCTTACCTCTTAATGCGTGGTCCCAAAATAACAAAACGCCGAACCGCAACGAAAAGCTAACTCCTTTTGTTCGAATCTAATATTCCAAATAGAACGTAACTATCAACTAATATCATTCTACAAAACAATACTAAAACTAGTTTCACAAATTTCAAAGTACTAATACTAAATTATACTAATGATACTAAACTGACTGCTATTAATAAATAATCATAAAAGTAATTTATTGATATTCTAACATGAGATACATAAATTACCCTTTACACTAGACACAAATAGAATACAAACACACGCCCATAATACTCCACCAGTCTACCTCTCTCTCATTGACCTCCAGCTCCTTAATAAATTGGAAACCCATGACCACCAACAACTCATATAATGTTTATTCTTTAACATCCCACACACACACACACACACACACACACACACAGTAACACACACTTCCATACATACACACACCACACACACTGTCACGCACACACATCAACACACATATACACAAAATACTCCTCTGTAGCGCCTCCCCCTCCCCACCGTCACTCTCTCCCTCTCTCCATCAACAGCACACACCACTCACCATTAACACAACAACCCTTCCTCTATTTTCCCTTCTTTCATTCTCCAGTGCATACACACACAACGTTCACCACACCAGCAGCAGCACCCCTTCATCCGTTTCTTTTTTTTTTCTCCTGAGTTAAAACAGCAAACACACACACATTCACCACACCAACAGCAGCACCCCTTCATCCGTTTCTTATCTTCTTCTTTTTTTTTTCTTTTCTCCTCTCTTCCAGCACGATCATAACCCCCCTACATTCCGACAATCACACAAAACCAACCCGAGACCCAAAACCCCTTGTTAACTATTTTCCTCTTCCTAACAGTTTGAGCAATAGAAAAATCATTAAAACATACACAGGATCGAACACTTACTCAAAAGTCAAAGCTACGATTTGTCTTGGCTAGGCTCTTCACAATTTCTACTTGCACAAGAACGAACTCACCACGCCGTCTCTAACTTTTCCTTCTTTTGCCTCTGTTATCCCCTATACACTTTGGTGATAAGTTTCTCTTTCTTTGTTTCTCTCTATTGTGCACTCGAAATCCCGATCGAGTTAATCGACAATCCAAGGAGAACTCTCTCTCCTTTAAAATTCAAAATACTCATCTCCCTTATCCGTTGTAACCTACGACGCAACTATGACCGGTTCTGCGGTTCTAGTCTCCTATTTGTTATTATCTATTTTTTTATTAGTATTATAATAATTTTCACTATTTATTCAAGCTAAACTAATGGTCTAATTTACGCCCAAGTCCAAAAGTGTAATTGATCCAACTCACAATTTATTACTAAAATAATCGGCCCAAATGAACTTATGTCAAAAAATTATTATTATCACAATTTATTAAATAATAAAAAAAATAACGGGGTATTACACTCTCACCCCCTAAAAAGAAGTTTAGTCCTCTAAACTTAAGGTACTAAGTCATACAAAAAGTTCAGGATGTCTCTCTCGCATCTCTTCCTCGAGTTTCCAAGTAGCTTCCCTTTCCGTATGGTTGCTCCACTGCACCTTGACGTATGGAATGGTTCGTCTTCTAAGAACCTGATCCTTGCAATCCACAATTCTAATAGGCTGCTCTGAATTGGTAAGATCTTCTCTTAGGCGTAACTGTCTATACTCAACAACGTGGCTCGGGTCAGGGACATATTTCCTCAACATCGATACATGAAACACATTATGAACCCCCGAAAGCACAGGCGGCCAGGCAAGTCGATACGCGACCTCTCCCACCTTCTCAAGTATCTCAAATGGTCCAAGAAATCGAGGGATAAGTTTTCCCTTAACACCAAACCTCATAACTTCGCGTGTAGGCGAAATCTTGAGAAATACGTGGTCCCCCACATCAAAACCGAGCTCGCGACGACTATTGTCTGCATATGATTTCTGTCTACTCTGGGCCATCAAGAGTCTCTTCTTAATCTGTTGTACCTTTTCTGCGGTGATCTGAACCAACTCCGATCCCAACAACTTTTGTTCTCCCACTTCATCCCAACAAGTTGGCGAGCGACACCTCCTCCGGTACAGTGCTTCATACGAGGCCATACCAATGCTCGCATGGTAGCTGTTATTGTAGGTGAACTCTACTAATGGCAAGTGCTCATCCCAGTTACCCTGAAAATCCAATGTGCACGAGCGAAGCATGTCCTCCAATGTCTGGATGGTCCGCTCCGACTGGCCGTCAGTCTGCGGATGGAAAGCCGTACTCATACTCAAGTTTGTACCCAAAGCTTTCTGCAAAATACCCCAAAACTTTGATGTGAACCTAGTATCGCGATCCGACACTATTAAAACCGGTACCCCATGGAGTCTAACAATCTCATCCACATACATCTTCGCTAACCTTTCCAAGGAGTCATTTATTCGAAAAGCCAAAAAGTGTGCAGATTTAGTCAACCGATCCACAATCACCCAAATCGCATCACTTTTTTTAAGTGTTCTAGGCAGCCTAACTACAAAGTCCATGGTAATATGTTCCCACTTCCACTCGGGAATGGGCATCGATTGAAGCAAACCGCCTGGTTTCTGATGTTCACACTTAACCTGCTGACAGACAAGACATTTGGAAACAAACTCCGCAATCTCTCGTTTCATATTCTCCCACCAAAAGGTATCCCGCATATCCCGATACATCTTCGTACTTCCTGGATGCACCGAGAACCTTGAACTATGGGCTTCTTCTAATACTTCCCTTTTTAACTCCGGATTAGCATGAATGCAAATTCTAGTCCCAAATCGCAAAATTCCATCATCGCCCACTCAAAAATCAGTTTGTCCACCGTCTTTCAACCTTTCACAAATCTTGTTTAATTCTGGATCATCCTTCTGTGCTGCTTTAACTCTTTCTAATAGGGACGGTTGAAAACTCATGTGTGCCAAATAACCTCTACCACCTGTTATTCTAACCTCTAAACCCAAGGATTCGAGATCATCTAAAATCCTCTTCTCCTTAGTTAACATCATGGCCAACTTCCCCCTGCTTTTACGGCTCAACGCATCAGCCACCACATTGGCCTTACCAGGATGATACAAAATTGTGAAGTCATAGTCCTTTAACAGTTCTAACCATCTCCTCTGCCTCATGTTTAACTCCTTCTGTGTGAAGATGTATTTCAGGCTCTTGTGATCAGTGTATATTTTGCACGTTTCTCCATATAAGTAGTGTCTCCAAATTTTCAAAGCAAACACCACAGCCGCCAACTCCAAATCATGAGTCGGGTAATTCCTCTCAAAATTCTTCAACTGTCGCGAAGCATAAGCAATCACCTTACCATTCTGCAAGGCTTTCTGCGAGGCATCACTATAAACCACAATCCTCCTGCTTCAGTTGGTAAGGTAAGAATTGGGGCTGATACCAGTCACTTTTTTAGTTCCTGAAAACTATCCTCACATTCTGCTGTCCAAACAAACTTCACGTCTTTTTGAGTCAACCGAGTTAGGGGCACTGTTATCTTTGAGAATCCCTCAACAAAACGGCGATAATACCCTGCTAACCCTAAAAAGCTTTGAACCTCAGTGACGGTGGTTGGTCTCTCCCAATTTACTACCGCCTCAATCTTAGCTGGATCTACCGAGATTCCATCCTTAGACACCACATGTCCAAAGAAGGCTACTTCCTCCAACTAAAACTCACATTTCTTAAAGTTGGCATACAACTTCTCCTCCCTCAAAATCTGAAGCACCGCCCTCAAATGTTGTTCGTGCTCCTCACGAGTTTTGGAGTAAATCAATATGTCATCAATAAAAACAATTACACACCGATCTAAAATTTTTTGGAAGACCCTATTCATTAAGTCCATGAATGCAGCTGGGGCATTTGTCAAACCAAACGGCATCACCAGAAATTCATAATGACCATATCGGGTTCTAAAAGCAGTCTTAGGGATGTCCTCCTTCTTGACCCTCAGTTGATGGTTCCCCGAGCGAAGGTCAATCTTAGAGAAATAACACGCACCTTGCAACTGGTCAAACAAATCGTCGATCCTGGGCAATGGGTATCTATTCTTCACCGTAACCCGATTCAATTCACGATAGTCGATACACAACCTCATCGTTCCATCCTTTTTCTTCACAAATAACACAAGAGCGCCCCAAGGTGACACGCTAGGCCTAATCAATTGTTTTTCTAATAGTTCCTGCAACTGCTCTTTCAACTCCTTAAGTTCTGCCAGAGCCATCCTATATGGTGCTTTCAAAATTGGTGCTGTCCCTGGTGCTAAATCAATGGAAAAATCTACCTCCCTTTCAGGTGGAAGTCTTGGCAAATCCTCGGGAAAAACATCAATGAACTCCTTCACTACAGGAAGTGACTCTATGCTAATCTTCTCCTTCTGGGTATCATTAATGTATGCCAAATAACCACAACAACCCTTCTTCAGCAATCGCCGAGCTCTTAAAGATAAAATGAACCCTGACAGAGCCACCGACTTAGACCCCTTAAACCGAAATTTAGATTTACCTGAACCACCAAAGACTACTTCCTTTGGAAAATAGTCAACTTTAGCATGGAAGGCAGCCAGCCAATCCATACCCAAAATCACATCAAAATCCTGAATGTCTAACGAAATCAAGTCTATCGGCATATCCCTACCTTCTAAACTTAAACAAGATCTAAATACCGAGGTCACTGGGATAGACTCCTTGGTCGGCGTATCAATCACTAATTCAGTGTCTAAGTTCTGAGGTGACAATTTCAAACGACGCGCTAATGTTTCAGACATAAAGGAATGTGTTGCACCCAGATCGATCAAAGCATAAACATTATGAGAGAATAGTTGAACCGTACCTGCCACAACATCATTAGTAGCTCGGGCATCTCTTGCAGTCATAGCATAGACCCTTCCCTGCTCTCTAGGCTTTTCTTTATCTTCACCACCAGCCTTATTAGTAAAAGTCTTCTTGAGTGGGTCCGGACAATCCTTAACGCGATGCCTAGTCTTGCCACAGTTAAAACATGCACCTTTTCCCCAATAGCACGATTCTGTCTGATGCTTTCCCCCACAAGTTTTGCAGTTAGTACTAACCCCAAGATTTTGACCTCGACCCTGATTCTGGTTCCAGCCTTGGTTATAATTTCGGCTTTGGTTCTGGTTTCGGCCCTGATTCTGATGTTGACCCTGGTTCTGATTTCGGCCCCACTGAGTTATCCCTTTTGGATGATTTTTCTCTGTATTTCTCCTCTTATTATCACTGTAGGTCCCACCTTGACCACTAGACTGTCCCCGATAACGTCCCCCTTGGTCATCAGCACCTTTTTTCCTTTCCTCCTTTCTATTTCGATAGTCTGTCAAATCCTCCTCAATAATCCTTGCTCGATCCAACACCTCAGCATACGTTGGTAATTTCAAAGGTTTCAGCCTGTAACTGATTCTATCATTAAACCCCTTCTCGAACTTCCGGGCTTTCTGCTCCTCATTGTCAAAGAAATTTGGGGCATACTTTGACAGTTCTGTAAATTTGGCATCATATTCATTCACTATCATCGTTCCTTGTTTCAGGTCAAGAAAGTCTGCCACCCTTTTTTCACGAACACTGGGAAAGAACTTTTTATTAAAGGCATCCAAAAATATCTCCCAAGTTATCACCTGAATACCTCTTGATTCTATCGCCCTCTTCTCTGCCTTCCACCACTGGCTTGCCTCGCCCTGAAGTACAAAAGTGGCGAGCTTAACCTTCAGCTCACTGGAGCATGTCATAGTCTCAAAAATCTTTTCAATGTTATCCAGCCAATCTTCCGGCTTCTCTGTGCCTGGTGCACCCGTGAACTTACCAGGATTCTGCTTCTGAAAACTCTCTAGCGGATCTTTAGTCACCACTTGTGGCTGAGCAACAGGTTGGGGTTGGGGTTGAGGTTCAGGTCTATTTCGTGCCTGAGCAAAGATTCCCTGAGTAACTTGACCCAAGGCAGCAACAGTTTGTGTTAAAGTTTGCAAGAGCGCAACCAATGTAGGGTCCGTTTGCGGAGGGACATTAACATTGGCGTTCACGTTTGCGTTGGTGTTGAGGTTAGGTTGGGGACCATTCTGGTTTACTGCAACCCCCGAAGTAGAGTCCTCGGCCACATCATTTAGTCTATCCCCTCTCCTGCCTCGACCGTGCCCGCGGCCACGAACACCAGCACGACTACCTCTGGCCATTGTGTTCTGAGATAGATTCAAGAAACATTACATCACAATATAGGGGGCGAAGTCCATATTTAAATCCACAAAGAATGATACATATTGATCGACAGATCAAATCAAATTCTCAGAACTCATATACGAAACAAAATTTCATAGATCAATCAAAACGAAGACTTTATTACCAACCGACAATTCAATTTTTCAAAATTGTAAAACCATTCCATTACAAAGGAATAAATACTAGTTTAAACTTCCTAGGGTTTTCCTCCAGTAAAAACTAATTTGCTAAAATCTTCTCTCTAGCCTAATCTTCTAAGAGTACAGGATTTAACACTGCTCCCAACTCTTGGCCTGGTGTTTTAGATACTACTTCTGCTAGGATTTCTCTCGCTTCCTCTGGCTGTGCCAAGGCCTTCTTCATTGCCTTGAGCTGGGTTCTTAATTGTTCGATCAGTCTATTCTCACACTTCTTCCTACGTCGGATCTCCTGTTTAGCTAGTACCTTTTCTCTATGGGTTGCTAGCCATTTCCACCTAGGTACATAAAGGTGAAGGGAAGATTTCCTTGCAGTCTGTTTGGTTCTCACCATTTCCTACAAGTAAACAATAACTTTTGTCAGTCCCGATGAATTATAAGGATACACATACTTATAACTAAAATCACAGTCTTTATAATGCAATCATTTCTTAAATCTAACGATTTTTGAGTTTCTAAACCTTCAGGACCTCAAGCCTAAGCTCTGATACCAACCTTGAAATGCCCCAAACTTGGGCCCAACCATATGGCCCCAAGCCCAGCCACGCTACTACAAAATCTAACTTAACTCAATAATGTGTACCAACAAATTAACTTAATTCTCACCACGACTCATACCAGAAGAATAAAATTCCAACTCTTACAACCTTTGTAACTCCAAACAAATAATAAAATAGTCTCGTAGGACTAGCCAAAATTAATAAATCCTTAAAAATCCTCTACACAGTTTATTATAATGAAACAAATCACAATACATTCTAGTCCGTCCTCGAAAATACGACTTTCAACTATAAACCTTAATTCTCTCGCCTGTGACCTAGAGAGAAGAAAATGTGAAAGGGTGAGCGAACAATGCCTAGTAAGATCAAACGCCACCCCTCCGGTTACTAAGGAGGGTGGACACACAAAGAAGTTCAAATGAGCGTATGAACAAATATAATTGCCAACAGTATATCATTGAAGTTTAGCATTAACCTTTCAAATAGAAAACGAATAATTTTCAAAAGTTTTCCAAAGAGGAATTTCAAGGACGATATTAAACAACCAAGGAAACGGAATATTTCAATCGCCACTGACCGTCCCATACAAGTCAATTACGACAAAATATTCACAAGAAATATGATCACGTAAATATGTTCGAATAATTCAAAGTTCTAACAATTGGCCCCTAACGGGGTTCTGAATTCTGAGTTCTAAATGGTAAATCCGGATTACCACACACACATGCCAAGTGGTGCAAATTCTCTAATAAAGTCTGAGTGTCACTAAATTTCTAGTGACAAGTAATTCATACTTAGTGATCATACGGAATTCAAAACGAGAATGGTACCGTACACGGTACAATTTACTGAATCACAACAAACTTATCAAATCAAAAGGGATCGCATGTATTATCAAAACTAACACATGAGATTTACGAAAATAAACAATTTCGAATGTACGAAGAAACGCATACGACGAAGTCAAAACAAATACAGACACAAGGTCGGGCATGGTGTCAAAAATGGTATTATAAAAATATGTACGAGAAACCTATCATCGACATATATTATAAAATAACCTAAATAGAGGCGAAATCTCTTACCTCTTAATGCGTGGTCCCAAAATAACAAAACGTCGAACCGCAACGAAAAGCTAACTCCTTTTGTTTGAATCTAATATTCCAAATAGAACGTAACTATTAACTAATATCATTCTACAAAACAATACTAAAACTAGTTTCACAAATTTCAAAGTACTAATACTAAATTATACTAATGATACTAAACTGACTGGTATTAATAAATAATCATAAAAGTAATTTATTGATATTCTAACATGAGATACATAAATTACCCTTTACACTAGACACAAATATAATACAAACACACGCCCATAATACTCCACCAGTCTACCTCTCTCTCATTGACCTCCAGCTCCTTAATAAATTGGAAACCCATGACCACCAACAACTCATATAATGTTTATTCTTAAACATCCCACACACACACATACACACACACAGTAACACACACTTCCATACATACACACACCACACACACTGTCACGCACACACACCAACACACGTATACATAAAATACTCCACTGTAGCGCCTCCCCCTCCCCACCGTCACTCTCTCCCTCTCTCCATCAACAGCACACACCACTCACCATTAACACAACAACCCTTCCTCTATTTTCCCTTCTTTCATTCTCCAGCGCATACACACACAACGTTCACCACACCAGCAGCAGCACCCCTTCATCCGTTTCTTTTTTTTTTTCTCCTGAGTTAAAACAACAAACACACACACACACATATTCACCACACCAGCAGCAGCACCTCTTCATCCTTTTCTTATCTTCATCTTTTTTTTTTCTTTTCTCCTCTCCTCTAGCACGATCATAACCCCCCATACATTCCGACAATCATACAAAACCAACCCGAGACCCAAAATTAACCCCTTGTTAACTATTTTCCTCTTCCTAACAGTTTGAGCAATAGAAAAATCATTAAAACATACACAGGATCGAACACTTACTCAGAAGTCAAAGCTACGATTTGTCTAGGCTAGGCTCTTTACAATTTCTACTTGCGCAAGAATGAACTCACCACGCCGTCTCTAACTTTTCCTTCTTTTGCCTCCGTTATCCCCCTATACACTTTGGTGATAAGTTTCTCTTTCTTTGTTTCTCTCTATTGTGGACTCGAAATCCCGATCGAGTTAACTGACAATTTCTCTCTTGAAGACTCCAAGGAGAACTCTCTCTCCTTTGAAATTCAAAATACTCATCTCCCTTATCCGTTGTAACCTACGACCGCAACTATGACCGGTTCCTGTGGTTGCTGCAGAGTCCTCCCGTAGCACATCTCCTATTTGTTATTATCTATTTTTATTATTAGTATTATAATAATTTTCACTATTTATTCAAGCTAAACTAATGGTCTAATTTAAGCCCAAGTCCAAAAGTATAATTGATCCAACTCACAATTTATTACTAAAATAATCGGCCCAAATGAACTTATGTCGAAAAATCATTATTATCACAATTTACTAAATAATAAAAATAAATAACGGGGTATTACAATGAGTCAATGGGTCAAAGTCCAAGTGTATAGGCAGGGCCAGCCCTGGGCATAGGCTAACTAGGCAGCCTCCTAGGGCCCCCGATTTTTACCCCAAAATGGGGTCTCCTAATCTCACTTATTAGTCCAATCTAAATAAATCATAAGGCCCACATCTTAAAGTGTATTAGAAGGCCAAGAATAATTAGTTCATATATTAAAGTTTTATTTCTATTATAAATAAAGTTTACTGCTCATATCTCATTTTAAAAGGCCTAAACTAAAAGAAAATCAAGTTTATGTTAATTTATTATATGCGTGAGGTGAGGAAAAAGAATTCAGATTTGAGAGTCAGAATTCGGCAATTGAAAATAAATCAAAGTGATTTAGAAGAAAAAATGGGGGAAAACGTTGCACTATTGAATCATTCAAATTTCTAAAAAATGTACCTCTCTAATTAACTCTAACCTCTTTCTTCTTAACTAATATTTTTTTCTTATTTGAGGTTACGAAAATTGTGGCAAAATGTTTGTCAAGTAATTAGATTTAAGGTTTAACCATATAGGTTTTGTATATTATATTTGCAATGAATAATTTTTTTTTGATTAATCAATAGTTTAATTTGTAAATGTTGTTTATTTAGGTTGGGCCCCCATTTTTTAAGTTCGCCTAGGGCCCCCAAAATCTTAGGGCTGGCACTGTGTATAGGTGTCAAATAGTCAATTAGTCCAAAAATACTAAATTCTAATTTTTAGTCAACTTTAAAGACATGCCTGGGATGATCTACAAGTTAAAAAATTACAAATAAGGTATGGTTGGAAAGCCCTTAAAGTCTATTTTACGCAGAATCAAACGGATTGAAAATCCAAATTGTCTACACAAAGTTATGGCCAAATCGCTACAAGTTGGTCGGATGGACAGTTTAAACATGTATCCATGCTTTTGTGTGTAACTTTTCCAATCTCAAAATGGTTTAAAGCACAAACGTAAAGATAATTAAACTTACTCAAAGTACCCATAAATGAAATAGTACGAAACTAGGAACGGGATCTCACAAGCTACATTAACAATCTTTGTGCCTCAGAACCAAGCACCATTCTGTAGTAGTAATTAATTCTAGTTGGAGTGCCAACTAAAAGAGTTTTACCTCTCAATAATCCTTGTATTTGTTGGACTATAATGGATTATTTCTTCATTATCTCTCTTATCTTTTCTACTTTACATTGCTTTGTATTTGGTTAGCTACATCATAACTGTACAAACTATCAAATAGCTAACCACCTTCAAATCAAGGTAAAAGATCTCTATAAAATCAAACCAAGATCATAATTAACTAGCTATTGGCTAAGTAGAAAAGTATAGGTAGTCAGTCCCCAAAAAACTAGTTTTTAGGGTCTACTCTCTATCCCTCCCTATGTCACATTTTCTATCCCATTGAATCTTAGCCCAATACATGATCTAATCTACTTCCTTTTTGTAGTGGTTACCGTTAAAAGAGGGTTGCTGAAGTTGAGCTTGCCGATCTTAGAACCTAACACTATAAAAGTTAAGCGAAAACTACGTCTTAAAAGAGTAATACCGCTTATGTATTGTTTTTAATGGTAAGAATCCTGCCTATGTAGTGTAATCACTACTTACATAAAATCAAGAAAATCAGGGGGGGGGGGGAGATAAGGAACATATATTTTCTTAACATAGCCCTTTCCTCAAATTTACATTGATCTTGTCATCGAATTTGGGGCATGCAAGCCCCATTTTCCATTCAAACAACACAATTTATATACACGGAGAGAGAGAGATCCAATCTACGCATTTTATATCCAAGAGAGATACAAAAGAGAGAAAGAGATACGACCTATGAGGCACATCTAAAATTTGAGCAAGAAGTTACAAGTCATCAAAACATGTGGTCATATAAATGAGTCTATCCCTGCAAATTCACCTTTCTGATAACTCCGATTCAGAACCCAGCCATGACAGATGACAAGATAAGTCTTAAATCATAATGTAGCTGAATTTACACGGGATTTCCTAGAATGTACTCAGGATATAAAAATGAGACTCATCATCCTAATTTACATCAGGAAAAAAATAGTAAGAAAACTTAAAGAGATTCAAACACAGTTCGAATGCTAACTCACAAGGTAGGAAGGTTTTAGGCACCCACCTCATTCAATCAATTAACTAGTCTTTATGCAATAACATGCTTAATTTAAGTTCAACATCTCTTTGATTCTATGCATGATTTGGAATGAATCAGAATAATTACTTTGATGTGGTATAAAAATTTATTTAGTCAATTCAATTAAAAGGTAAACTTTGTTGGAAAATTGTGTACATGTGAAAGATATTATGCAACTTGCGGCATGATTTTCTTGGTGATTCGTTTGTCTAATGGCAAAGATGTTACTGGAAATGTGTTCTACTCCATGAGAACATAGAAATGGTATATCCACTTTTCACAATTGGATTTGGATGAATGAGATATTAAAGCTTAATGTATGGTGTTGGAAGTGGGTTTGTCCCACATTGAAAAATTAACAAAGGCTTGTCTAGTTTATAAACAAACTCCTATCAAATAAGGAATAAACTTGTATAGCCTGGAGGCTTTCTCTTACACGCGCTTGCACAGAGGGTTGTCCCACATTGGAAAATTAAGCAAATCTTGGGTTCGTCGAGCTCCAGTCCACTTGAATCATATTCAAGAATGTTGGACTCAATTGAGCCACATAATCTAGCCAAAATCAATTCAGCCTTAAATTTGTAATTAATATCAATTATTTAGGCCATGTTTCTCTCTATTGCTCTCATTTTTTTCCTTAATAATTACAAAGTTTAGGAAAAAAAAAAAACCACAAATGAGAGACAGCCCATGTATGCAAATGCACCCTATATTTTGGCAATTATTGTTGAAAAAGAACATTTATGAAGATACTTTGTGGTACAAATGTATTTTGGAAAAAAAATGTAATTAAATGCTTGAATTCTCTGTAACAAATTTTTGTTTGACATTGTAAAAATCATTTTTAGACTTTGATCCAAATCTTTCATGTATTAGAATATATCTACATGGATATCATATGGCCCATGAAAAATTATGGGTTGAGTCAATTTCTTTTAGCCCAACACATCATTAACCTTAGGGTAAATATAGATTACCCCACTCAATTATGGGTCGGGTTCAATTTCCCCCCTTAACTACCAATTGAAGCAATGTGCCACCTTTAACTATTACATTTTCTTTAATCGTACTATTTGTTTAGGCAGTTTTGTTTGAGTTGACGGATAACACACACCTGAGAGTCATAAGACCATCTTTAGGTATTATATGACCATAATGCCTTTTCGATGTTTCAATTGACCTTCTTACCCTTGTTTACCTAAGATTATCTTTGTAGTTCCTATGCATGAGATAGTCAATTGAATCACCAAAACGAAATTATCATAATAAATAAAACCTAAAGATCATCACATGAGTCACAGGTGGGCATTTTTTGTGAACTCTAATGATAGTTCTTAAAATAAAGGGTGTGATTAAAGAAAATGTTATAGTTGTTGGGGGAACATAGCTTTAATTGGTAGTTGAGGAGGGCATTTCAAACCTGACCCATAGATGAGGGGGTATCTGTAACTTACCTTTAACCTTGTATCATATGTCTGATCCTAATCGTTGATTTTGTTATCCTCTAAGGATGACTAGTGTAGCCGTCCTATATAATGTCTCCGTTGATAGATTAGGGTTTTCAATCTCTCCATCCTCGTTATCTCTTTCTTCCCACCGCTCTGCAATCTATAATCACAGGGACCTATATTTTTCATTTGTCTTTCCAACCTAGTTTATTATATGGCTAACCTCTTCTGGTAGATATCACAACTTTATAACATCATCAATACAGATTCATTTTGGCATAACCTTGTGAGTATGACAATGGTTGTCAATCTCAATTTTCAAGAAGCTACAAATTATGTTTTGGTACGAATCTCATACTTCCCCCTCTCTATGTTTGGTAGATCTCTCTCAGATGGTTGTGTTAATTAGGAGTAAATGTGTTCATGCATTTATATATGTCGATATTTAGATTTTATCACCTCCTATAGATAATAGATGTGTTGGAAGAAGGTATGAAATTATTTTACATCTATCACCAAGAACATGGTTCAATTCAATCTATCACCAAGAACTTGGTTCAATTCAAATGATTTTGTAGTTTTGGTACGAATCTGATACTTCCCCCTCTCTATGTTTGAAAGATTTCTCTTAGATGGTTGTGTTAGGTAGGAGTAAATGTGTGCATGCATTTATATATGTCAATTTTTAGATTTTATCACCTCCTATAGATATTTGATGTGTTGGAAGAAGGTATGAAATTATTTTACATCTATCACCAAGAACTTAGTTCAATTCAATTTATACGGTATGGTATCCTTTAGAATTTAGTACTTATTTTTAACAAGTTAGATTACTATATCAATTTTCTCAAAACATTTTCGGGACTAAGGGCATGTTTAAAAATTCAATTCAATTAATAGTTAGTTTCTCAAAAAGAAATACAAAAGTATTGGGGTATCACAATCGTAGGTCAACTAGCCTATATAGGTCCACCGTCCACCCAATAGTTTGTGGATAAGAATTTGTTGTTACTAGTCAAATGCATAGAGGAACAATATCAATCCCTTATTCATACAATGTGAGATTGGTGTATCATAATCTTACAGTGAGAACCCGTTTTGAAACCCCGGATGCCTTCGTTGGTTTGGGAAAACAAGAGTTTCTTAACTTAAATGCGTTAAATGCACTTGGGTTCTTAAAATGGAATCTCAATTAAGCACAACATGAGTCGCCACTTCCGTTTATCAGGGAAACAGAAGAAAAACCTAGATTCAATGTGTCCGGGGGCTAAGTTACGAGTTGGGAAGGTGTTAAACACCAACCTTGTCCTTTTGGTCTCAAAGGTTGCTAGCATGCTTGAATTCTTAAAGATTGGAAAATGTTTGAACTTTAAATCTTGTTGATCCTCATGGTAAGTAGCCTTACAATTACTTTATATTTTATTCTTCAAAATTTGGGTATGTTTTTCACCAGTATTGTTTATAGAAATGAAATGATAGTTGATTATCTTAGATTCATCTATAATTATTCATTTCCATGTATTTTTCAGGCATATGCATTCAATAGTAAGAATATCAGTACAAGTTCGTTGTTTATGGCATTTCAAGGTATCTTTTCTTCCACATATATGTGGTTCTAGCTGTTTGAATTTTTGATTGAGAGGCACAAATACACATGATGATTTGTTTTTGTACTTATGATGTTCTCTTATATAACATCTATAACAACTATCCTTAAACTTAAACCAAATGTCATACATATATAACATCTATCTAATATTTTTGAATCATAAATTTCTTTCCTAAAAGTACAACAAAAAATTGAAACGGTCATGGTTTAAGATAGTATTCTTTGGTTTTTTTTTTTTTTTCATTGTCAAAGCCATATTTAAGGTTAGTATTTAATTTCCAAATATTTAATTTTCGTGGAAGAACACTGAACAAAGTAAATTTATAAGTAAAAATATTTAAATATTCTTTGTGTCATATGTTTCTTATTTAAATATTCTTTATGTTCAAGTAATCTACGGCAATCAGCTAAGTCAATTTATCTTAAGAAAATGATAGATTAATTGCTCAAGTGTATGAAATCATCAACCGTCTCCATTACAAATTGTACCTTTTACAAAAGGTACAACTCTATAATACATGTAGTTGATGATTTCGATACACCTATGCTATTGACGTAGCATTGCCCATTATTATCTTAGAGCGTCACTCGTATTGTACCGGTACTCAATTCATCAATGTACGACTATCAACCAAATCAATCTGTCGTTATAGCACTACTATTTCGTTTGTCATTGTGAATTTTTTTTCGTAAAAATCTTCTTCTAATAGTGAATTAATCTGCTTTTTTGGTAATATTCTAACCATTCAATATATGAGACCCTATAATTTTTTTGGGTGTCTCTCTTTCAATCTAACTTCGCATTGCCTTTACCGTAGAAAGATGAAAGCTTCAAACAACTTGAAACTACGTTTGAGTTTAGTCTAAGCCCCCAAGTAATTGAAAGTTGCAACTACGTTTTTTTGGGTGTCTCTCTTTTATTTAAGGCTTTTCATGCTTTGAGCAAGAAAAAATATTATTTATGTTCCTTATTTAAATATTCTTTGTGTCATATGTTTCTTTTGTATGTTAACTTCTTATTTTCTTCTAAAAATTTGATATAGTATAACTTCTTATTTTCTTCTAAAAATTTGATATGGTATCTATGATATATAAGTAAGACGGATCGAAATTCAACAAAGAAAATTTATTCTTTTGACTACTATTTGTACCTTAATTATTCTCGTAAAAGTATTACATCTAAAAATCATTCCTTTTAAATGTTATTTTTGTTTATTGCTCTGTCTTTCTCAGTAGGAAAGATTAATTCATTCTGGAGTTCTACCAATCCACGATCCACCAAATGCAGAAGCAAGTCAATTGATAGGGTTCGTTACGTTCTATCTTTATTTTATTTTATCTATTCTACATAGTTTATTACGAAACGTATTTGACTATGCGTGCAAACAAAATGAAATATTTGACCGGGTTTCATTGTCCTTAGAAAAGTTGTGTACTAGCTACATTATCTTCTATCTATGAAAAACTAAGAAACATAATTCATTGTTTATTAGATTTGGGTTAATTATTTAGTGTTTCAGTGTTAACTATCTTATTTTAAATAACTTGAAAAACAAGATTATAAACTGATAGGATATTGAACTTCATCCCTATTTCAATTAGTTTAGAAACTAATTGTTCTTGATATTGTAGAATTCGCATACAATGGAACTACTTTTTAAATTTTCGTTAAGAAAACAACCATTACATTAAGTTTACGAATTTGACATATTGGTCCATATTCTACCTTTCACACGAGTTGGTCTACATATATAAATTTCTTAGATACTAGCAAAGATAAGCAAAACGAAGAGAAATCTTGTACAACACAAAAAGCTAAAACCTTCTGATAACTTAAATGATCTAAATTTACAATTCTAATTTGTAAAACTTTGTCACTTTTGTAGATTGGATTGATTGAATACAAAGATGAAGCAACCTCTTCAACTAAGAAGGGAAGAGATGCACTGCAGGTAATAATTATCTTCCTTCTGATTTTATATTTTTT
The DNA here is from genome assembly GCA_016624345.1 of Platycodon grandiflorus. Taxonomy (NCBI): domain Eukaryota; kingdom Viridiplantae; phylum Streptophyta; class Magnoliopsida; order Asterales; family Campanulaceae; genus Platycodon; species Platycodon grandiflorus. Next base: position 22,892,771 of record CM028368.1, read on the forward strand.
ATTTTCTCTTTGGTTTGGTCCTACAAATTAATGTACAACAACACAAAAAAAAAATTCTTTAAACTTTCCTTATTCAATTTATTGCAGAAACCAAAAGTGTGGATGACATGAAGGAAAATAATAATGAAAATGACAAGGATAAGGAGGCAAATGAACATGGGGAAAATATTTGGTTTATTTGACTTCTGATATTAGAAAGGAGTAATGATTTATTTCAAGACATTGCACACAAATTCTCTGTCTTGATTTTTGTTAGAACCTTAGATTTAGTAAGTTTTGATGTTGCGAAACTAGGTTAGCATAATTTCCCATAAACTAGTTTATTAGGATCAATGTACAAGAGTTATTGTCAAAGATACAGCAAACAACTAAGATGAAGCTGACTTTTCAAGGCTCCTCCATCCTCCCTTTTAAGGCAACGCTGGTTGTCCCTCTTTGTTCAATTTATTTTATCATTAATAAAATTTTTCAGGGTACCGTACCGCCCCTGTTTCTTGAAAAAAAAAGAAAAGGAAAGATGTAGCTGACATGAAGATCAACTAACTAAGATTGAAGAAACAACAAACAACTTGAACAAACAGCTAAGATTCAAGAATGAGTTAGAACAACAGCATGCCACATATTGGAAATTCATTGGACGAGTTGATAATGAGACAAACCCTAAAAGAATATTCTCCCAAGTGGTCTACAAGTTGAGTGCCTCGTAGACTGCACTCTTAGCTGGAGATTGCTCATGTAGTCGTTATGTAACCTCTAGATTACAACTGAAACTTTCCAAACAAACGCATATATAAAGGAAATTAAGTTCTCCCCTTAGATCAAATAGAGGATGGTTTTAGAGAGATAACTTATATATGGAGTGATCACCTAATAAAGAAAGCAGAATACAGAGGCAAGAGATATTCTTGAGAGTTCTACAAAAAGGTAAAACAACTATCATTGTTCAGTTAATGAATAACTTGAGATGTTTGAATATTTAAGTTATTAAAGCATCTACCATCCCACTGCTTGTGTTATCAGTAATACAAAGACAAGAGAGATTCTCAGAAAAAGACACTCTGCAATAGCAATTTGTCTAGCCATTTTTAGCTAAGATTTCAGTGCCGGATGGAGTCAACCATGAAAGACTGTATTAGCCAATCATATTGAGATACAACAGTACTCTACGCATTCAATGCCTACAAATCAGAATTAAGTGCATCCAATTTTAATCCCTCAAGTTTGAAAAACCCCAACAGCTACTACAAAAATCTCCAAGTATAAATAGAAGAACTTGAATCATTGAAGACTCTCTCTTGCAACTTCAACTACTCTCAAGCTTCAAGTAATGTGTGCATTCAAGAACTTCATAGAATATTCCAGCATTCAACTCTTTGAAGAGCAACTCACTGAGATTCTAGTCTTTATTGCTCTTCATTGATTATACTCATTTTCTATTCAAGGCACACGAGAGTTTGATCCTTTTAGATTATAACTCTCACCATAAAAACATGGTCAACTATTTTAGTACACAATCCATTAACGATCCTTGTAATAGATCTTAGTGGGAAAAATAGTGCACATTTTCAAAATTCAAGGTTGTTTACTTTGGTAGTGGACATAACACTTATTCATAAGTGTGAACCATAGGGGCATATATTTCTCGTTTCGCTTTACGACCGAGTTGATTATATGGCTAACCTATTCTGATAGACAAATATTTACTACAACTAGAACATCATTGATACATATTCTTTTTGGCATAACCTTACGACTACAACAATGGTTTGAAGAAGCTATAACTTATGTTTTGGTATGAATCTGATACTTCCCCCTTTTTATATTTAGTAGATCACTCTTAGATGGTTGTGTTAGTTAGGTGTAAATGTGTGCATGCATTGTCCATTTTTGGGGTTTTTCAGCATTTATTTTACTTTCATGTCCTCTACTTCTTTAATTACTGCAAATTTTTCTCTCATATTCCATGATGACTATTTTGTTAGTACTGATTATTTAGAGATTTTGAATATTTTTAAACTGAAAAAGGAATCCAAAGAAGGATTTATAGTTGGAGTTAGTATGATTGATCCAGAGGCTCCGTTGGATTATCACATGGCGCCAATGGTTAAATCTTCTACCCAGGCCATTGGAACCCCGCCAATTGTTTTGTATACGCCAGGTGCCAAAATGACAGGAACTTTTGAGAAGAAAAAGAGAGGTAGGCCTAGGAAGTACGGCCTTAATAAAGCAATGGATACCTCTGGGACAATATTGTCCTCAACAAGCATAAACATTTATCTTGGGTTCATCGAGCTCCGAGCCACTAGAATCATGTGCAAACACAAATGTCGGACCAAATTGAGTCACATATATAGTCTAGCCCACGTTTAAATTCGTAATTATTGTCAACTAATTTCAATATGTAACTCAAAAATTAATTCAGCCTTAATGTTCTGATTTGATAGACTAATCAAGATTTTTATGATTTATTGAGCAAATCAAAACATTTCTGATGATCTTCTATAAATTTGATTCACTTTCACAGTCTCAGATACGAAATTTTCCAGAGCAATCTTCATGGACTCCACATTTGCAGTTAGTCCATCTTCTTTCTTTGGCCTCCTGAGGAGTTGGTTAAATTGTCCAAGCACATATTCAGTTCACTAGAATCCTTACGTTCAGAGGTTGTTTGGTTCTCTATTGTATCCTGAGAAACAAAAGTCCTAAAATCCTCTGAAGCACATACGGGAGGGGACAAATCTATTTTAAGGAAACTATGCCCATAAGCCTCAGATTCCATCAGCTATCACACGTCAGGACAGTGGCACCACTTCAACAAATACTTCACATTAGTAGCTACTGTACATCAACATCTTCGAATCATTCCATTATTCAGTAGACTTCTAAACAGTAACAAATTTATTTTTGTAATTGTAAATATATTTTAAATTCTATAATTATATCTATTTCCCACACATATTTCTAACAAGCTTAACATGAAAGCTCTAAAGATAGTTTTTAATGCTAAAATCAGAAAAAATTGTCTAAGCATGTTATGAAGAAAAATCTCAGAATTAAGCATGAAAAAAAAAATGACACACACACACACAAATATCATAATTTCTTCAATCCTAACATATACTCAAGAGAAAAATGTTAAAACATAATTAATCTGGTTTCCAAACACGCTAAAGCTAAAAACATTTTGTGTATATAGTGTCTATTAAATCTTGAAGTATGTGTACATATGACATATCTATGTTAGGTTTTCTTTTTTTCAAAACAGTCATGACGCAAAATGAATCTAGTAATCCATTTTTTTCAAAGTATTTGCCAAAATATCACTACAACAAAAATGACTTTTAACAACGTTTTTTAGACAACGTTTTTCAAAAACGTTGTTAAAACACCATTTTAGACAACGTTTTTTAATTAAACGTTGTGTTTTATATTTTATACAACGTTTTAAAATTAAACGTTGTTGTTTCAGCTTTTAGACAACGTTTTTGAAGGGAACGTTGTGCTTTTCAGTTCTTTAGACAACATTTTTTAGGTAAACGTTGTCTAATTTAATTTCCCGCTGAACCCCTTTTACGCGGCAATAGAAAATTGCGCAGTCAAAATCCCAATTCATTATTCTCAACCCCTTTCATCGCTGCTTGCTCTAAACCTTGCACATACAATCGTCAACCAGAGCTTCTCAAAACGATCTTTCCTCATTGCGGCAACAACCAATTGATCTCGCTCATTGCGGCAACAACCAATTGATCGATCTCGCTCATTACGACAACAACCAGATATCTCTTTCACACTCATCGTCCAGACTCTTCTCCGGTAAGTTTCTCTATCCTCTCACCTTCTCTCTCTGAAGTACCCACTCTCTCTTTCAGTCGCCGTCAATGCTCGCTCTCCCTTTAGGCATTTCACCTTCTACATATTTATTATTTGATGACCATGAGTTCCTTGTGTGTAAGCATTCAATCCTCAGGATGTTGATGATGATCCTAAAATAATGTATAATTGGTATCTATGAGTAGTTTCCAGAAATCAGAAGTTGCATTATTGCCTTAATATCTACTCTTCAAGCATGCAGAAGCATACCTACGGAAGAAACTTTTGTTTACATTTTACTCCTAGCAGAAAAATTAAATATCTACCCTTCAAGCAGGCAGAACCCTACCAACCGAAGAAACCTATATAGGCATTACTCCTAAGGAAAAGCTCTCTTTCCCTCCTTCGAACACACACACACGGATACATACAGATTTCGGAGGGAATTTTGTTCATTACACCACATAAAAGCGGTGGTTGCTAACAATGCCACCCACTTGTCATCCATGTGCTTAATTGTATTCTTGAGAAGTTGAAAAGGTTCCCATAATAAGGATTTAGGGCTAAATAGTGTGCGGTTTAACAAATGGCGAAAAAAAGATCAAAATATAATGTAGGAGTAGAATATGTATTTGCACATCTTAATGACAAAAACAAGAAAAGATTGAAAAAGAGGATATTGGAAGGAAGGGAACATCATACCATGGGTATTTATTCTGTTCTCCTGACTTGTTTTTGATCAAGCCATTTTTCATGGTATATCAATTATACCTTTTTTGTATTTGTGACCTTTCCTGAGGGTTAATTTATATTCTACCATATCTTATACTAAATTATTTATACATATTTAATCTAATACTCCCTCCATCCCAATACACGAATTCCTCATTCCATTTTGAGATGTCCCAAAAAGAACGTCCCCTTTCCTTTTTAAGAAAGTTTCTAGTACAAATTGTCTAAAGTCCCTCTTTAATGTGAGAAAGAAAATAAAATGGGCTCAATTGATTTGACACCAATAGAGGATTACTTGAGGGTATTAAAGGAAGTGAACATAGTGTCAACTATTCCCCTAAAACCCATGTAAAGCCAATAGGGGACTCTTACTTTGGGATGGAGGGAGTAAGAATTTGGATGTGCCTGGTGTGTCCATTGTCCATGAATCCATGTCTAATCATTGGTACTTATTAAAATTAAATATAAAGTTGGCATATCCTGGATAAATACGTGATCCATCCTCTAGAACCCACATCCATGTTCATGCATTGAAGCTTTGAAGTGTGCATCTCTAGTTCTTACTGCTGCATCGAAGATAGAGGAGGCCTTTACCATGGGATCATGCAATGGGGATTCATGGTTGTTGTTAATAAAAAACTAGCTCATCTATAAACACTAACAAAGTTACAAATTTTCGCAACCCAAGAAGAAGCCGAGACTGGGTCACAAAAGTTAGGAGCCAATGGCCGTGATGAAGGTTCAGCAGTGCTATCGTTCAATGCATTTTCTTCAACTTTGTTTACATTTTTAGAAAAAATGGTTGGTGACCGAAGGAGGAAATTTAAATAGAGAAAGAAACCAAGCTTACCATGTTTTGGGTTTGGAAGGGGTTGTTTTAGGTTTTCGGTTCCCCTTGGATCTTTGGCGAGGAGGGTGCCGCACCATCTATCAACTTCAGGTTTAACCCTCTTTATCTTCGTTTCTTCTTGCGATTTCACTATACATAGCGAGGGATTCAATACAATTTCTTTTACAGCATGTGATGCTCGAAGTTTTTGTGTAGGCATCGGGATTGTAAAACGGCTTACCATTCAACAGTATTTCCCACCTAAAACGGAGTACTTTATTCTTGATAAATCCTTTTTAGGTGCCATGAAAATTCTAATCTTGGAGAGGCTTGATGAGCCCGAGAACAGATGTCTCTTGAACATTATGTGATATTTCCACATTCTAGGTTAAGTTACCCGAATACCGATTCGGGAGTTCCCTATGTCAAGATATTCCTCTCTTGCAAATATATAATATTATGACCTAGCTACTATAAGAACATACTGCAGTAAATCCTATTAGGGATTACATTTTATAGGATCATTCTTGGCCAGAGACCATTTAAGTCATGCAAGTTTTGTTGCCTGGTTGCCTATTCTTGTACTTGTAACACGGACAAGAATAGGGGTGTTTCATTGGTTTTCATTGTGAATTTCTGTATGTAGTAAACTAATTAATATTCAGATAATATATTTGAACCATCACCTCCCTTTGGGGCCTAAAACGTGCTATTAGTTGTAAGTGAAGTAGCATTACTAGCTCAACTTCTTTCAAGTAATGTATATGTAAATCAAATTCTCACTCTTTCTGGTCTTGGCCGATATGGTTTCATTTCAGCTCAAGCAAGTGATAGTGTTGCTTAGAGCATGTTTCCCTGAATTATTGTGATGTTTGTAGTTGCTTGGGTAGTTAATACCATGTAACTATTTACTTTTCTTATTTCCATTTGTTGTTGTTTCATTCTATTCTTGTTTCTCTTGCATATTTTTTCCCAAAACTTGGCCTAGGTTATCGACAGCTTTTCCACAGTAGAGGTATAGATCATGCTGTCGCAAACAATGAAGTTCCATTTAAATCTCATGATTTACCTCTCTTGTTAAAATAGGTAAGTTGCAAGGTTATATTGTTTAGTCTGGATTCCTGCAGTGATTGTGGCATGAGATTTTAAATTTGTGATTGATGCAAGTCTTCAAGAACATGTTTATTATTTGTAATCATAGAATATGGTTCTTATGTTCTTATCGAAAAGAAAAAAATATGGTTGTTATGCATCTCAAGACTTATTTGTTGTGATGAATCTGTACTCTACGTGGAAAAGCCGTCGGACGATCTGTCACGTATTTGTTGTAAATCCATGCAATACTTGTTATATTTTTTGCTTTGCGCAGTATATACTGATTCAGTCAATATATTTAAATTTCATTAACTTTGTTTATCTGTTATAGATATATCAAGAAAACATTTAGTTGCTTTTTGAATTTCAATTTACAAATGCACATATCAGTTGCCATAGTAAGGACAGAAGAAATCATACTATAGGTAGTTTAAAATTACCCTCTTCTGTAGCAGGTGCACCTTCACATAATTTTACTCAAAGTGAGTGAGAACTAAGTTTGTGCTATAACTTTATTCTCTATTTATATCAACAGCCCATCCAAATAAGCTGGGACAGGGGAACTTACAAGATGAGAAGCATTTGACTCAACTTTTAGCTGGTTGAATTCACGAGTAATATCAAGTGGACTCCATTTGACCAATTACTAATCAATGGCAACTAGCTTGACACATCTTAGCTGGTTTTTGATCTCCATTTAAAGGTTTCCCTTTTAGAAAATTTTGTAAACAAATACTCCCTAGCTCCGTCCCAAAATGAGTGTCCATTTATAGTTTTTCACAAAAATTAAGGAAGCTGATTTTTAGGCGGCCAGTTTAGCAGCACATATACATGAATATCCTTAGTGTCCATGTTATACTACAGAGGTATTTTCTTGGAGATTATTGGAGAAGAAATAGTAGGGAATGTAGGGTAATCAAGTAGAGATTTCTTACTTGTTCACCTGGAGGTTGTTAATCTAGGGTTTCCAACTCAAAGACAATTGGTTATGTTTAGAGCATGATAGGGAGTGAGATAGAAAATTTGAAGCCTATATTCTCCTATATATACAAAGAATACAACATATAATCAGCATCAATCCCTTAAATTTTGGGATTATAATTTACACCTAATTATTCTCCTAAAATAATGCCAATCCCTTAAATTATGGGATCCTAACATTCTTCTGAAAGTGCTGGAGTTTAATAAGCTGTTCACATATTGAATTTATATTTCACTTTTTTTATTATTTTTTTTGTTTTGTTCTTTGTGTTGACTGTATTTGGCTAAATTTGACATTAATTAGTTTTCTGGTATGATACATATTTTTTTTGTGGGTACTAGAGTCTAAAATTGGGTTTTCAAGTGTTTAATTTAACGGGATCACCTTCAATTTCACTGCTGAATCTTGGGTTCGCTGCCACATTTGCATCCTAAGTGTAATGTTATAATCCTAATTCTTTCGATGGATAAAGCTTGGGTGTATCTGCCAAGGTAATCGTATCTGAACTCAAATATGTGTTCGATACTAGCATGCTCTCTTGTTGCTAGCCAAATAATTTTTTTTAAAATTTTTCTTTGTAGACCACTGCCTGCATATAGAGCAGGAGCTATAACTTTTGTTGCAAGTGCGATGGAGAAGTTAGGAAATCCCCCAAAAATTCAATGTCCTTGTGCTCGGTGCAGAAATATCATTTTCCAAACTGGTGACGATGTAGTGTCACACTTGGTTATGTTTGGGATGGATAGGACATACAATATTTGGATTTTTCATGGGGAAGAATGTCCTAGAACTTCCTCCAAAATGACATGTGATCGCGATGAATACCAGATACATATAGGATGTTCGTAGATGCGCATGTTAACGAGGAAGAGATTGCAGAATATACTGAAGAAAGGAGATATGAAGGGTTTACTAAATTGTTAGAAGAAGCAGAAACTCCCCTGTACCCAGGTTGCACCGACTACACAAAGTTGACAGCGATAGTAGTACTTTTCAAACATAAAGCTGTCAATGGTATCACTGATAAGGCATTTACCGAACTTCTCAAAATCTTGAGTGACATGTTACCACAGGGTAATACACTTCCTGGTTCAACATATGCTACCAAAAAGCTACTTAAGACCTTTGACTTGGGGTATGAAAAAATACATGCATGTGTCAATGATTGTTGTCTATTTAGAAAAGACTTAGCAGATCTGGATAACCCAAGATGTGGGAAATCCCGGTGGAAAGTCGTCGAAAAAGGAGATGAGCGCAAAATTAAAAAGGGGGTGCTGGTCCAGGTTTTGAGGTACTTTCTGATTATTCCCAGATTTAGAAGGATGTTCAGATCATCAGAAAATTCTGAACAATTATTATGGCATAGCACTCATCATAGTAAGGATAACAAGATGCGACATCCGGTTGATTCGCTTTAATGGAATTTCATTGATAGTAATTGGCTTGATTTTGCAGTTGATCATCAAAATTTAAGACTTGCACTTGCTACCGATGGATTTAATCCTTATCGTAATCTAAGTTCCATATACAGTTGTTGGCCCATGATGCTTGTTAATTACAACCTTCCCCCATGGCTATGCATGAAAAGAGAGAACTTGATGTTAACCTTGTTAATCCCTGGGCCGAAGCAACCAGGAAATGATATTGATGTATATTTAAGGCCACTCATTGAAGACTTGAAAGAATTATGGATAAGTGGGGTTGAGGTGTATGATGCATATAAGAAGAGCATGTTCAATTTGAGGGTCATTCTGATGTGGACAATTAATGATTTCCCAGCTTATGGAAATCTGGATGGATGTACTACAAAGGGTAAGGCAGCATGTCCTATTTGTGGTGTTGATACTTGTTCAATATGGCTACCTTACAGCAACAAGTGTGCGTACATGGGTCATCGAAGATTCCTTGCATCCAATCATCCTTATCGAAAGAAGAAGAGTTGGTTTGATGGAACCATTGAGAAGAGAGGCAAGCCTTTAATACTTACTGGTTCGAAAGTTTTAAAAGTTGTTAGTGATATTAAAAATGATTTTGGAAAAGGGGAGGAAATGAACAATGATGAACAAACAAAAAAATGAAGGGAAAAAGGTAAGGGCCACAAGAAGAGGAAGTGGAAGACTAAAAGAAAGAATGTCGTGAAGGGCCTCATGTGGAAGAAGAAGCCAATTTTTTTTGAGTTGCCTTATCACGAGGTAAACCATTAGGTAGACTTTAATAATACTTTAATAAAAGTGTAGAGTTTATTAGTCAATAACATTATGTCAATTTCTTTTTTGCAGTATTTGTCGGTACGTCATTGTTTAGATTTAATGCATGTTGAAAAGAATTGCGGTGAGAGTTTAGTTTGCATTTGCTTGATATCAAAGGAAAATCAAAGGATGGTCTTAATGCTCTTAAAGACTTGGAAAAAATGGGAATTAGGTCAGATTTGCACCCAAAGGTTGGAGAGAATAATAAGATGTTCCTTCCACCAGCACAACATACTCTAACAAGTTCAGAGATGGAGACCTTTTATTGGCGATTAAGAAATTTGAAGGTTCCTGATGGGTATAGCTCAAATATTGCAAAATTTTTTTCACAAGAAGACAAGATATTTGGACTCAAGTCCCATGATTATCATGTTTTAATGCAGCAGTTATTGCCCGTAGCATTGAGAGGAATTTTACCTAACGGGCCAAGAAATGGGATATTACGACTATGTTCGTTTTTCAATGATATAAGTCAAAGAGTGATTGATATAGAAAAGCTTAAAGTTGTTAAAGAAGAAATTGTTGATACATTGTGCATACTTGAAAGATATTTCCCTCCTTCCTTCTTCGACATCATGATGCACTTGCCAATACATTTAGGACGGGAAACACGTTATTGTGGACAAAATCAATTCCATTGGATGTATCCATTTGAAAGGTAATCATATTCTATTCATTCATTAAACATTATTTTTTCAATACTTTTTGTAGTTTGTCTTTACCATTTTATTCGATCTTCTTTAGATTCATGAAGACATGCAAGGAAAGTGTTAGAAATCCTTCACGTCCAGAAGGATGTATATGTGAATGCTATCTTGCTGAAGAGTGCATGAGATATTGCAGTCAGTATATCAAGAAAGCTTGTGAAATTGGTGCAACACATCATCGTAATGAGGACTGTCAAGATGATAGAATATTTGACGAACGACCGATTTCCAAAGGAGAGCATACTATATTGTCTGTTGAAGACATGGAGAATGCTCATCGATATGTTCTATTAATTTAATACTGCAGAAGTGGAACCATATGAAGAGTAAGTTTAAGTTAAATAAAAACTTGCCCAGTTTCTTTGTCTTGGTTATGTTTTTCACTCAATCTTTCTCTTAGGATGCGTATGGAAGAGTTGAAGAGGTTACATGATAATCTCTCTGATGAAGAACTTTCAAAGAAGCATTCAGAGACTTTCTGTAATTGGTTTACTGATAAGTTGTTTTAACACTTTGTTGTGCTTCATTACACACTAGGTTAGTTTACATATTACAAATAAATATCTTATAATTTTGAATACATGGACAGGTTAAACTTGAAATGGCAACAGGAGATGTTTCTGAAACAATAAAGTGGCTATCATATTGGCCTAGAAAACAAGCACTCTCCTACTCTGGTTTTATTATAACTGGTCATCGGTTTCGCACGAAGGCGACTGAAAAGTCCACACAGAATAGTGGTGTTTCACTCGAAGCAACTACAATACGTCGATCTGCGTCAAATGACCATGAAGAATCTAGTAGTAGTACAATCGGTCACTATGGGATCATGCGTGATATTATTGTGTTGGACTACCTGACTTTTCAAATTCCTTTATTTAAGTGCGACTGGGCAAATATATATCATGGAGTGAAGGTTGAAGATGGATTTACATTAGTCAACTTTGACCAATTTCAAGATCAATTTAAAGGAGATCCTTTTATATTAGCAACACAAGCCTCCCAAGTATTTTACTGGAGAGAAAACAAATCATCTAATTGGCAAGTCGTGGTGAGGCCGCCACCAAGAGGCTACCATGATTTGGAAATCTATGATGAGGGTCACGATGAGGATGATGAATCATCTTATAAGCCACTAGATGCAACTTTGCTTGATAGAACCATGGACGACCAAGATGGTAGTTGTGTAAGAGCGGGTTGTGATGACATATTGGTAAAAATTATGAATGCTTCTTTTATATATTGGTTAAAATACTTTGATCTCTATAATCTTTTCTTTTTCATGAGTATATTGCTTATATTACTCGATGTATATACAATATTTAATCCATGGAAATTTTCTTGTACTAACAGGTGGATCTTTAGATAAGTGACGACTTACCATCATCATCGATATGGCTGGTGGACAAGAGGAGGTAAGACTTGACCATATCAACTTAATATTATATATTCATGTTATGACCGGGAAGCTAGAACTGAAAATATCCCAAATTATAAATAAAAAAATATGGTCCCACATTAGACATGATTTGCACTCGACATATTGGTTCGTGTCGCTAGTTGTTTCCTTGTCTACCTCACATATCATGGTGTTTTTCATACATTGCTGATTCAATCCTTTGTCTCTCATTTCTGTTTCAAATTAAACTTATATGTCACTCTATCCTTTCTACTCCTAATCTTTTAGACAGTACTTTTTCCTCCAACGTTAATCCTCTCTATGCATGTCTTGTTCTAATAAATAAGTGCCACCGCGAACAACCCGAATAGTCGGCACCTACGTAAAACCATGTTATTCCCGGCATGCTATGATTTGTCAACCGTATGCTTGATACTAATGGAGACCTGATTCTGTCAGATTGTTGATGTGTCAACCTGTTATATATATATATATATATATATATATATACATATTATGTGTGTGTTCTAACTCGATATTTGATAATAAACTATGCAGAGTTCAAGACAAGGGAAGAAGCGCACCAAAAAATTAAAACTAGCAGCCATTTCACTTGCGAAACAACAGGGTAATGAAGGCATTAGGATTTCAGAAAGAGGTTCTAATCCCTCTCCTGACAACAATTCTACCGCGCAAAGAATGCCTTCTCCCTCGCCTTCTAATCCCTCTCCTGACCACAACCCTAATCAACCTATTGAAGAAGGGCAAATACCAAAAAAGAGGACAAGAGGTCCAACGAGGATGCAAACACTCAGCGTAACTCCTGATACTCGAGTAAAGGTGGAGTTCAATGAAAGAGGACAGCTTGTAGGTGTGCACTCTGAGAAGTTATCTTCATTTTTGGGTGCATTGGTACGAGATCTTGTACCCGTTACTTCTGATGATTGGAGAAAAGTTGATGAAAAAACGAAGGATGATCTGTGGACATGTGTCCTGGTATTAATTATATATATAGCTAACTCAAGTTCAAACATAACTTTCTTAAGTGCACATGTTAATGTTATCTATATATATATATATATATATATATATATATATATATCGATGTGATGCTTTTTTTACAGATGAGGTTTAAGGTCGACGAGAGATTCAAGAAGCTTGTTATTCAATTGATGGGTACTCGTTGGAGGGAGTACAAGTCTAAGCTAATAAGCTCAATCAGAGATGCATCAAATCTCCAAAATAAGGAATATCTCTATGCTAGCCTTAAACCAGATAATATAAGATCTCTTCAAGACTGGAATGATTTTATAGCAAAATAGATATCCGATGCATTTGAGGTACATTGTAAGTTTTTATTTAATGATTTTGGTAAGGTGTGTTTTGTTTACAATTGAATTTTTGGTGTAGGTGAAGAACAAAAAGTTCAAGCAGATCAGGGCGAAGAATGAGACCCCGCACACTATGAGTAGGAAGGGGTATGCCCGACTAGAGGAGGAGATGGTAACTTTCTATGAACCTACTAACATATGAACAACTGTTTAATGAGCAGAATTAATGTTGTAGCGCTATTTAAGAGTCGTTAGCGCTTATTTAATTATGTAAGAGTCGGTTAGCGCTATTTAATTATCTAAGAGTCAATTAGTATAGGAGTCAGTTAAATAAATAACAAAGAGTCAGTGCAGAGCAGTTCTTTGGAGGGATTTAATTGTGGAAATTGGGAGGGAGAGATCAAGCTTTCGAATGCTTGGAAGGGAAACACTTTGAAATTGATTTCTGTATCATTATCCTTCTTGGTTAAATCTCATGCGCTGAATTTCTGTTATGGACTACTATATCTCTATTTGAGAATGATTCTTTAGAGAATATTGCAATAAAATATTGTATTTAGTCCCATTTATCTTAGTGTAACTGCCAACCCTAATCAGTATTGTGCTTGAAATAATGTATCATTTTTTAGAGAAAGGAAAATCCAAATAAAGTTATAAGGAGAGACGAGGTTTGGTGTAAAGCACACACTAAAAAGAATGGGGAAGTACCAACCACTTTTATCGCTGATTGTGTGGTAAGAGTACATTTTTATTAATGATCTATTTTCTAATTGTGTTTGACTTCTTTATATCTTATTACTCTATTGTTTATAAATTTTATAGAGTAAAATTAAAGAGTTCAATTCCTCGCAAACTTCTCCTGGGAATTCATTACCTATAGCTGATGATGCACTCTCTCATGCCCTCGGACCCGAACGGAATGGAAGAGTTAGAGCGATGGGATTTGGTATTACACCTTCTCAAGTAGGTGCCTACATCAATAACTCCAAGAAAGTACAAGTACTAGAGAATACAGTTTCTGAATTGAAGACTGAATTGGCAGAGTTTAAAAATCTATTCATGCAGGCAAGTATTCTACAATAAAGCACATTGTTTTAAAGTCTTATTTTAATTTGTCACTTACATGTTCATTTGTGTTTGTCCACAGACTATCGCTTCACAAAATGGCAAGACGCCCTCCCCTCACTCACAAATTGGGAAGACCCCCTCCCCTTGCTCACAAAATGGTAGCTCTCACTTTGTAGCAAATGTCAATGTTGGTAGCAAATGCAAGCTATTGAATTGGCAAAAGACGGCTGTTGCAGAGGCTAAAATAGCATCCATGGATCCTAATGATGTGGTACATCACGTTCCACTTGGAAAGGATATTTGGAAACTTTGGGTCGAGGTGGCTTTAGATCCCAAGGCTCCACTGTGGAGGCCTAACTCAGCCATGTCGGTGATCGAGGATGCAATTGGAAGTACTGTTGCATGGCATAAGGATTTCATCAGTTTAGATTAATATTGTTTTACTATGGCTCTTCTGTATATGCATATTTTGGCCAATGACTTTTATTTTCAACTTTTAGGATCTTAATCTATGTTTCAGCTTCTATTAATAATTGCTTTGGTTGTTTTATATAATTGCATTTTAGGGACGCATGCACCATTTAGCTAGGTAACTAACCCCTTTTTAACTCCGCCAATGTAATTGCTATATATAGCATTGCATTGCCGGTCCCAAGCCCGGATAAAGGAGGAGGGGAAAGGAGCTCACTTACCAGCAGTTTAAGGTAATAAGACCATTCATTTCCTTTTTCTTGTTAACTTTTTATTCCTAGGCATAAGACCCTTCATTTCCTTTTCTCTTTCTAATATTATTTGCTCGTTTTATTTTATTTTACAGGTATGAGCTGGTCTATGCTCCCATGTATGGAATCGCTCATCTTCTTCTACGTAGTGACCGAAGAGGAGGGAAAGGAGTTCACTTACCTACCGTAGTTTAAGCTCTATCTCCCTTTATCGAGTTGTGAACTTAGCATCGCATTTTCCTACGTTGGTCTTCCTCGAGAGCATGTAAACTCTTCGTATCTTTCCTGCTTTGAGACTCATCAACAAGACTAGTATCTCCTTCCATCACAGTCTAGCCTTGAGCACCAACATACGAACCCTCGTCTTTCATGTTGGTGAAGAGGACAAAAGCATGAAAGACAAAAACCTGGTGAGTATTGTCTTTCATGCTTTTGTCCTCTTCACCAACATGAAAGACGAGGGTTCGTATGTTGGTGCTCAAGGTCAGACTTTGATGGGGGGAGATGCTAGTCTTGCTGATGAGTCTGAAAGCAGGAAAATACAGATATGAAGAGTTTATTGATGTAAAAGAAGACGACGAAAGTAGGAAAAATACTGATGCTAAGTTCACAACTAAGATAAAGGGAGATAGAGCTTATTACCTTAAACTGCCTGTAGGTATGAGCTTATTTTGGCTTGATTCCATTAGGTTCCATTTTTTATGCTCATGGTAAGCTTTGAAGCTCTTTTATATACTTGTAGCTGAAATATATTTTGTCTAGCAGTGTTGGCCTTTCCAATTAAATTTCTTATCTGATAAAAGTTAATGAATTCATGGTGATGACAATTGTTACACAAGTGGATTTTTTCTGCTTGTTAGTAGTAGAGAGTCGAGGCTACATATTTGAGCAGTTCTTTGGAGCTATATATTGTAGTTATCTCTGATATGCATTTTAATGTAGGGGATAGAGATGTAGTATTATATGGGCTGCTAGTTGCCATGTTGTTTAATATATTCCTTTTGTCCTATTTGGAGATGCCATTTTTATCTCTTTTGGATGTTTTGCTCTGAGAGTCCATTTTTTACAAACTTTAGTAATTGTACCCCTCTTATATCACTAAAATGAGATGTACTACTAACTGTAAAAATTTGATTTTGTTTATTGATCTTTAAGAAATCAACTCATAAATGGGATACTGGTAACGTGTCTCTATTTGTGAAAATCTTTTGATTTTGTCTACATGCAAGTGTATGTATTGATAGTAATGGAAGGGAATACTTCTCATTTTTCTTATAAGAGGAGATCTTGAGTGGGGATATAACTTTTGAGATTCTAGCTCTGATTTATTTTGTTCAGCATCATGTGTACTTATGGGTTTTTCTTATTTATGTCTACTTTGGGTGATTATAGACGGCCTTTTTTATAGTTGTGCTGATTAATAACTCTATGAAACTTGTTGCCTCTTGCAGAAGCTTTGCAGTTGGTTTTGTCAGAATGCAAACCCAAAGCGAGGATTGTTGATATTTGTGAGAAGGGGGATTCATTTATCAGAGAGTAAGATTTTTAAACTCTATTCTATACAATAGCATTGTTTGTATTTTGTTGACCATTAACTGAATGAATCCATGTATATATAGGCAAACTGGAAATATGTACAAGAATGTTAAGAAGATTGAGAGGGGTGTTGCATTTCCAACATACTTGTCTGTGAACAACACTGTCTGCCATTTCTCCCCTTTAGCTAGTGATGAATCAGTTTTGGAGGAAGGTGACATTTTGAAGATGTAAGCGTTTTCAAGCATCTCTCAATCTTGATGACGATGAATTGATTAACTTGGTTAGTTGTACCATTGTAATGAATTGGGTGAATAAAGATGTTATGGTTGGTTGCAGAGATCCGGGTGTCACATAGATGGGTTCATTGCTGTAGTTGGGCACACTCATGTCCTTCAACAAGGGCCGAAGGAAGAGCGGCCGATGTCATTCTTTGCTGCAAATACTGCGAAGTTGCCTTGAGGCTTGTGAGGCCGGGAAAGAAGGTAATTGAATTGAATATTTTGTTTCTGTTCTATTGTATTGCTTAGGAGTCATTCTTGAAGGTTCCATTGGATCTTACCGATTGCTCTAACTTGAAATAATAATAATTCTCTTGCAAAATAAAGAAATTAAGATTCTTTTACATATAACCAAAACAGAGAAGGGAAAAGAATAGAGCCGGATGTACATTTGTATTGTTGGGGTTCCCATGTTTGTGGAAGAACAATCAGTGGCTGAAGCTGACAAAAAGTATTCCTATCTATGGCAGAGCCTTCAATTTTCAGGTTAGCTTCCAATGCGGCTCCTGCCTTTAGTTGTCGACTACTGGTTTTGTTTTTTATTTTTATAAATCGTGGACTGATTACATCTATAAACTGACTGAGTTGCACATCATCATATGCATAGAAGAGTAAGTTGAAGGTGATGCTTTTATAATTGTGTTTGAAGTTAGAAAATTCTGGTTAGGGGGTATATAATTGCTTTGTAAGTAGTGCATAAACTTTTATTTGTGGAATTAGATGAGATCTGTGTGGGCCAATTTGATCATAGAGTAGGTTATGTCAATATTTTCTTGGTGGAGGCTGTGTTTGGACTTTAAGCACGAGTTTTAGAATACAGTTCTTCATCACTAGTGTCATCCCTATATGAGTGCTCATTCGCTCCTTTGCTGTGTGCATTCACAACAATACCTGCTTTCCAGTTTTCTTACATAGCTCACAGCTTCCATTTGCGCAATTATTATTAAAGCTCTGTCAATCAGTGTGTCACATTTTCAATCTAAAGAACAATTTGTATTACTAGAAAAGGACCAATTCTTGTATCCAGTTCAACCACGAGACCCACTGCTCTAAAACGTTGCCAATAGCTTAAATGTATGTGCTAAAATGAGTAATCAGTCACTACTGCCCTAAGTTGAGTAATTTAGAAAGTTTCATATACTCTAGAGGACATGAACTTTCTGATTGGTTCAAGAAAAAACTGAGTATATTTATCTATCTTTTACCTGTGACAGGCACTTTCTTGGTCGATTGTGACACAATCGAGCGTTTCAGACTTAATCCAGACTAATGCCGCTTGGTTCACAGTTACATGCATGATGTCGGAGCATTCCTTCTTGAGCTTGGTCGAGTAACAAGCACTCTTCATATCCACTAAGTTAAAGACCACTAGATCGTTGTTTGGTTGTTATGATTTTATATTGAAACTTTCTCTGTATTTATGAATAATTTTGGACTAGTGATGAATTTTTGCATCTTAATTAAATACAAAAACTTCTTTGGCAACTTTAATTTTGTAATTTTGTGGCTATGATATGTGGGTGGATGTGAGGTGCGGAGACTGGAATGGGTTACGGACAGGTTCTGGGAATGTAAAAAAAAACGTTGTCTTAGACCTAAGACAACATTTTTAAAACGTTGTCTAATGAAGCTTCAAAGAATGGAATTTCAACTTGGAAGGGGTTTCAACAACGTTTTTTGCAACGTTTTTAAAAACGTTGTCTATAACTACAGCCTATAACAACGTTGGATTAGACAACGTTTTGAAAAACGTTGTCAAAAGTCTATAACAACGTTTTAAAAACGTTGTTAAAAGTCATTTTTGTTGTAGTGTATACCTTTTTATTAAGGTTGTTATTTGCAATAAAGACTTCAATAATAAAAACTTCAAAATGTCGTTGCTAAGAATTTTAGCATTTGACAAAATAGTTTCCATATTTAAAACAATTAATACCAACTTAAGAGTTTTTTTAAAAGGTCTAGTTAATTTCTAGTAATTATACTTTGAATCATATTTCACCTTTATCACTATACATTATTTTCACTACTTTTGTCAGTATACTTAATTTTCTCTTTTTATTACAACCCTGAATTGCTGATGTGTCATACATTGATTTAGCCTTGTGGCATGATAGAGCTAGTGACACACTAGCAATTTTGATTAAAATAGAAAGAAAAAATCAAATACAATACGAGTAGCAAAATTAGCATTAGGTCTCCCTGAAATAATGAATTGGGTAAAAATGATAAAGAGAGAGGTTTTAAGTTGCATTTCAACAAAACTACAAACTGTATGGGTGTGTTTTGCTTATGGGATTTATTTTCCATTCCATTATTTTTTCTTTTCACTCTCTTCATCATTGGTTACACAATGTTTCTCTCAATTTCTCCCATTTTTTTCTTGATCATTACAAAGTTAAGAAGAAACAATAGCCACAACTGAGAAACAAACCATGTATCAAACTCCACCCAATGTTTTGGCAATTACTATTGAAAAAAGAACAATTTTTATAAAGATACTTTGCAGGACAAATGTATGTTGGAAAAAAATATTGCTAAATGCTAGAATCCTCTATAACAAATTTCTGTTGTAGATAGGTGATGCGGAGCAAACAATGTAATTTCTGAGCTGTTAAGGCATGCGCTGCTAAGGCGTGCCCACGCCTTATGCCAAACAAGCTGCTACCTAGATTTTTATCAGCTGCTGTCCAGATTTTTATCTTTCCTAGTTATTTTGGGTGTTTTAGTCCTTCTATATTTTGGACTCGTTTAGGGTTTTGTTTCCTTTATAAACCGCTTAGGTCTTTACTTTGAGGTAGTTGAATAATTAATTTTTTTTTCGTTTGGGTATTACAATTCAAGCCGTTTTCGGTGAAATTCTCGTTCTTACGAAGAATGTGGTCTTCTTATATATTGTCCCGTGTTAGTTGGTATCAGAGCGAGGCTTTTCCTTGGCGATGGCTAACAACGATGGGGAGGATGTTTCTCTCTTTGACGTGTTCAGAGAGATTCGAGCGGTGGCAGTGAGGCTCGAAATCTTGTCTGCGTGTTAAGCAAATAAAAAGGGAGTGACAAGCAGCGCGGACTTTACAGGGAAATGCCGGTGGCGAAGATGGATGTAGAAGAGTCGCTAAAGCACCTCAAGTCAATCCCATGTTACCCCAACAACCTCGTGGGATTCTTGCCAACGAGGATGATTTGTTTGATGAAGAGTTTGTAGAGCTTCTAGGCAGAGACCTAAATTACAGAGCACTGAAACAGTATAGACACCAAGGCTTTCATTTGAAGGCGGATCTTCCTCCCTTTAATGGAAATCTAAACATTGAGAATTTTCTTGATTGGGTAGCGGAGGTCGAACGATTTTTTGAGTATGCAGAAGTTCCAGAGGAGAAGTAGGTCAAATTGGTAGCATATCGATTGAAAGAAGGGCCATCTTCATGGTAGGAATAGGTCCAAGCACAACAACGTTGTTTGGGAAAACAACCCATTAGGATGTGGGCGAAGATGAGGAAGATATTGTTGATGGCTAGGTTCCTTCCTTCAGACTATGATCAATTTTTGTTCCACAAATACCAGCCATTAACATAGGGACAAAAGTCTGTAGCAGAATACACTATAGATTTCTTGCGATTATCCTCAAGAAATAATTTGATGGAGACTGAAGGGCAGCAGGTAGCAAGGTATATTTACGGACAGAAACCAATGATTCATGATAAAATTGGTTGTCAAGTGTTAGGTCTCAAGGTGCTCTAATATGCTAGAAGGGGGGGGGGTTGAATAGCCTATGTCCTATTTTTGAAAAATTGATTTAAAAGTTACTTCACTTAAGTTAGAAAAATTTTTGCAGCGAAATAGAGTGAAGTATAGGACAAGTTCAAGATGACTGATCTTGACAGGACACGATCAGCTATTCTCAAAACTGTTGGAATTCTGGAAATAAATAAGTAATAGCAACTCGCAAGCACATAAAAGAGATAGACAAGAAATTTAATATGGTTCACACTTATAAATAAGTGCTACGTCCACAACCAAAGTGGTCAACTTTGGATTTGAAAAACGTGTACTAAGTTTTCCACTAGAATATTTACAAGATAGGTCACTAATGGATCGTGTACATAAAATAGTTGACTAAGTGTTTTGTGGGAGAATTGATATCTAGACAGATATAATTCTCGTGTTCTATGAATGCAAGGATTGCAATCAATGAAGAGCAGTAAAGACTTTTCGTCTAAGAATGGTGCTCTCCAAAGAAAGTTGTTACAGATTTTTCTTTGAAGCTTTCAATGAACTAGCAGTTGAAGATGAAGATTTTTAGAGTGTTAGTTAAGGTTATTGATTGATAGCTAGTTATCTTCAATGCTGTCATGAAGTCTTCTTTTTATACTTAGGGAGATTTAGGTAGCCGTTGGAGATCTTCAGCCTTGAAGGATTTGAATTTGTATGCAATTAATGCTCTAATCTTTCTGTTGAACTCTGATAGCTGACTCTGTAAGATTCAGACTGAATTCTGCAATATTGCCAAAAATAGGTAGACAATAAGTGTAGGCAGAATGTCCTTTTCTGAGATGATTGCCTAATATGGAATGAATCATTTAATGCTTCTTACAGGTTATCATTGTATCATCGTTGATAAGAAATACTGCAGATAGTCTTGAGGCATGTCACCAGTAAAGTCTTGATCAGACGATATTTAGATCTTCAACACTGCTGATGAAGCTTGGCTAGAATGAACTTGTCTGATGACTTGTGAAACTCGGCTGATATGAGGATAGCTGATCTTTAACATGTTCGATCAGCAGGAGGAGGAGAATCGGCTGACGCGACAGATGATGCAGCAGCAGGCGGAGCAGCTAGAGCAGCAGGAGGAGGAGAATCGGCTAACGCGACAGATGATGCAGCAGCAGGCGGAGCAGCTAGAGCAGATGCGACGACTGTTCATGGAGCAGAAGCCTCAGCCTCAGCCTAGGTCTTCCATTGTCCGTAATCTATTTGAGCCCCCTCCCCCCCTCCATAGTAGACACATTATTTTAGTATTGTAAACTTTGTTGGATTGTGTATATATTAATTTTAATTTAATTTATGTTTTATTTGTTAATTATATTGATGCAATGTTGTATGTGTGTGATTGTGTATATATAATTATTGTATAGATAATTGTTATATCAGGTGAAAAAAAAAACGAATTTCAAAATTTTTAATTTTATTTTTTTTATTTTAATTTGAAATCACTGTCGGAACACTGCGACAGTAAATAAAAAAGATATGCTAACGGCTGCCAGTTTTCTGTCGGAGTTCCGTCAAACAATTAACGATGATCCGACAGTAAACTAACCTTATTGTTAACGGTCGTTATCGATTTACTGTCGGATCATCCGACAGTAATTCCGTCGGATATCATTCCGACAATAATTACTGTCGGATATCATTCCGACAGTAATTACTGTGGGATTTTCCGACAGTAATTACTGTCGGAATTATATCCGACGGAATTACTGTCGGATGATCCGACAGTAATTACTGTCGGATTGCTGTCGAATTACTGTCGGATGAAAATTACCGTCAAAGCTTTACTGTCGGAAACTGTCGGAGCGTTTCCGACAGTAAATTCATAATTACTGTCAGAAATTTTTAATTACTGTCGGAATGATCCGACAGTAAACACGTGTTTTGTAGTAGTGGATCCTTTGCATATTTGGCTTGATTAATGAAGATACCAGTTGAGCTTTGTTGAATTTGAAGTCCTAGGAAGAAATTGAGTTCTCCCATCATGTTCATTTCAAATTTACTCTACATAAGTTTCTCAAACCTTTTGCATAGATTTTCATTAGTAGAACCAAATATAATATCATCAACATAAATTTGAACAAGTAAAGAATGACCTTTATGTTTCATGATAAAAAGAGTAGTGTCAATTTGACCTCTCACAAAGCCTTGGGTTATCAAGAACTTTGAAAGGGTCTCATACCAGGCCTTTGGAGCTTGCTTGAGTCCATATAGTGCTTTCCTTAATTTTTATACGTCAGCTCTTCTTGAATTGTCAATGAATCCAGGTGGTTGTTACACATAAACTTCTTCTTGCAGCTCACTATTAAGAAATACACACTTAACATCCATTTCATATACCTTGAATTCTTTAAAAGATGCATAGGCCATGAATAATCTAATAGCTTCTAATCTTGCAACAGGAGCAAATGTTTCATCATAATCAATTCCCTCCTCCTGTCCGTATCCTTGAGCTACCAGTCTTGCCTTACTTTTGGTGATGTTTCCATTTTCGTCCATCTAGTTTCTGAAGACCCACTTTGTTCCAATCACTGTTTGTCCTTTGGGTCTAGGAACAAGTGACCAAACTTGGCATCTATCAAATTGGTTTAACTCTTCTTGCATAACTTCCACCCAGCTTGAATCTTCCAGAGCTTCATCTATCTTCTTGGGTTCAATATTTGAGACAAATGTAGTAGAATACATGCATTCATTTCTTGAAGCTTGTCTGGTTTGAACACCAACATTAAGATCACCAATAATTTGAGTGATAGGATGATCTTTAACTTCTCAAACTTCAGCAGGTAGATCTTGTCTGATAGCATCGGCAGAGTGTAGTTCTTGAAAAGTGGAAGTGTCTGAAGCTTGATTTTTCAAGAGAATACGTTAATTCCAATGCAGGTTGAAATTCTTCTGGTGCAGAAGGAATAGTAAATTCTGGACTTTCTGAGTCAACATTAGCTTGTCCACTATCATTTCTTGGAGGTTCTATCAAGTTAATCCTTGGAAGAATCTGTGAAGATGTAGCTTCAGTAGAGTTGGAGCTTGGCTGTTCTGTTCCTGTCTCACACTCATCAGAATCATTAGACACCTTAGGAGCCATATGTGGCCCAATAAAATCAAATTCATCAAAAGAGACATGTATAGATTCAACAATTTTAAGAGAGGTTTTATTATAGACTCTATAAGCTTTTGAAAATTTGGCATATCCCAGAAATATTCCTTCATCACTTTTGGATTCAAACTTACCTCTATGTTCTCTTCCATTGTAAAGAACATATCATTTGTATCCTAATATTTTGAAGAAACTAATGTTGGGTGCTCTACCTCTCCATATTTCATATGAAGTTTTGTTATGAAACTTGTTAATAATAGACCTGTTTTGAGTGAAGTAGACTGTGTTTACAGCTTCAGTCCAGAAGTACATAGACAGCCTTGCTTCGGCAATCATGGTCTTCCCAGCTTCAATAAGAGTTCTGTTCTTTCTTTCAGCAACTCCATTCTTTTGAGGTGTACCAGCAGGATTGAAATTGTGACCAATTCCATGGTCATCGCAGTATTTAGCCACACCATTGTTCTTGAATTCTATCCCATTATCTGATCTGATATCAGCAATGTCATCCAGTTTCTGAGTCTGCAATCTTCTGAAAAGTGTTGTTATGGTGTCATAGACCTCATCTTTAGTAGACAACATTTCAACCCAGGTGAATCTTGAATAGTCATCAACAACCACTAGTGTGTATTTGCTACCACCAAGACTAGTTGTAGTGACTGGACCAAATAAATCCATGTGAAGTAGTTGTAGCGATCTGGTTGTTGATAAACATGGCTTGCTTTTAAATGAAGACTTAGTTAACTTTCCCAGCGGGCATGCTTTACAAAGCTTATCATGACCTGCTAATATCTTCGGCAGACCAACAACCAAGTTGTCCTTTGATAACTTAGATAAGTACTTGAATTTGAGATTGCTAAGTCTTTTGTGCCACAACCAACTGTTATCATTTGATGTCTTTGCAATCAAACATAGGCTTGATTTTCTTCCGACAACATTCAGATCAACCACATAAACATTTCCTTTTCTGAAACCAGTCAGGATTGTTGTGCAGGTTTCACTGTCCTTGATAAAGCAATGACTTGAGGAAAATTAACATATTAATCCCTTATCACAATATTGTGATATACTTAGGAGATTATGCTTCAAACCTTTTACCAAAGAAACTTTGCTAATGGAAAGATTTCCTCGAATTATGCTTCCATAGCCAACTGTCTTTCCTTTGGAGTTGTCACCAAAAATCACTGAGGGACCTCTTGCTTCTATTATGTTGGTGAGAAGATCCTGGTCTCCAGTCATATGCTTTGAGCAGCCACTATCCAGATACCATAAATCTTTCTCCTCCTCATTAACGGCCATGAAGCATTCCTGAAATTTAATCATTTAAGAATATGGTCCCCAGTTTATTTTTGGGTCCTGAGGGTTAGTGGCCTTTTGGAATCCATACCTGTTTAACCTTTGGAGGTGTGAACCCTTTAGATTTAGGTATGAATCTCAGAAGGCGTTCATGAATCTTGTGACCATGACCTTTGCAGAAAGTACAATTATGAAAACCTTGAACATGTTTAATAATTTCCTTAGGGGTTTTCTTACGATCAGCTGTCTTGATAACAACCGATTTGCTAATAATAGGCTTATTGGTTTTGGGCTGATAGAG
Source organism: Platycodon grandiflorus (assembly GCA_016624345.1). Taxonomy (NCBI): domain Eukaryota; kingdom Viridiplantae; phylum Streptophyta; class Magnoliopsida; order Asterales; family Campanulaceae; genus Platycodon; species Platycodon grandiflorus. Next base: position 22,917,962 of record CM028368.1, read on the forward strand.
CAATTTCTTAGTGTTATTAGGCTTAGCTGAAGCAAGCCTTTTAACAAAAGAATTTACATTATCAGACATTTTTCCTTTAAGTCTTTTATCAGCAAGGTTGTGATTAGTAATCTTCCCTTTGACAAATTTAATAGGCTTGAGTTGAGACTTCCTTGACTTGTTATCAGTCATCACTATTTTCACAGGATGTCTGATAGCAGATCTTTGATACTCAATCTCCCTATTAGCAGTGTCATAGGCATTGACAGATTGCTTACCTTTGGACTTGTCAGATTTTTTTCTGGAATAAACGAATGGCATTTTATTAAAACCAAGTCCTTGCTTTCCCTTTTGAGAAGGATGCTGATCATAGACAACTTCTTCAGCCATTTCTTTGACACTCACTTCAGCTGTCTTATTTTCTTGAGAACCAGATGAACTTCCTACATTGAATTCACTTTGGAATCTGATACCTGTTTTGTCATCAAGAGGTTTTTGTTTTGAAAGAATGGTATCAAAATTTCCTTTTGAATTATTCCAAGTATCAACAACCTTTTGGAGGTCATCTTTCTCAGAATTGATTTTCTTTATGTGCTCAAGTAGGAATTCCACTTTTTCAGTTAATGCTTTGTTCTCCTTTTGAGTCTTGATATTCTCAGCTTGTTGTCTATTGAGATCTTTGATCTCAGACATCAAGGTAGATTTCTCAGAGACTGCCAGCTCATGCTTTTTGGCTAATTTTACATAGGCAATTTTAAATTTGGAAAATTCTTCCAGCATGTCTTTGTTGGCTTTAATGAGTTCTCCCCTTGAAGGTTCATTGATCTCATCATCATCGCTATCATCCTGTTGAAATGGTATTGATCTAACTGAGTCATGGGGTGACTCCCTAGCCATAAGATATATATTTGCTTCCTCAGCAAAGTCACAGGAATCATCCTTATCAGAATCTGTATCACACAAAGTGGGCAAGTTGCTTTCATCAATGTCCTCAGCCACCATCCCTTTTTGTTTTTGAAATTTAGATTCAGGACGTTTTTTGTAAAATTCATATTTTGGCTTTGGGCATTTTGAAGAAAAATGACCTGGCTTCCTACAATTAAAACAGACAATCTCATTTTCTTTTTGAGGAATAGCAGATTTGTAGGGAGCAGCTGTTCTTGTAGGAGCAGCAGTCTTGTAAGGGGACTGCTTATAGGATGACTTGTTAAACCTTTTGAAACGTTGATATTTCTTAACAAACATGGCAAAGGCTTCGTCCGAAAGAATATCATCACCATCACTAGATGTAGATGGGGTTTTATCAGGTGTAGTATAGGAAGGTTCAATAGACATGGCTGGTAAGGATAGTTTTTTAAAACTCTTTTCCATCTCTTGAGCTTGCTGGATTTAAAGCTCATAAACCGAAAGACTTGCATAAAGATTTCTAAGAGACAATTTATTCAAGTCTTTTGATTCTTTCATGGCAGTGATCTTTGCATGCCATAAGCTGCCTAATGCATTAAGAAATCTCATGTTTATTTCTTTCTTTTCATATTTCTTTCCTAAAGAATAGCAAGAGTTTACTACCTCGTAAAATATGTCGTAGGCACTTCGGAGTGTCTCTTTAGGATCCTTTTTGAATGAATCGAACTTCTGAATGCAAGTGTATAGCTTGTTGTTCCTTGTTTCTCCATCACCTTCTAGATATTCCAATAGAGCTTCCCACATTTCTTTAGCTGTATCTAGGTTGATAATTTGCTGGTAGGTGCTTATATCTACACAGCTGGTGATGATGTTGATAGCTTTTCTATCCAGAGCATCATTCTTCCTATCTTCTTCATCCTATTCTTCTTCTGGCTTTGGAATTTCGGGATCAGCAGTTGGATCAAGTGCAGCTAGAGTGTTTGGCTTCATAGGAATTCTTGGTCCATCTATAACACATTTCCACAAACGTTTGTCAATAGAATTCATGTGTCTTTTAAACATGTCTTTCTAGATACCAAAGTGAACTTCATCCAATACAGGACAATGATTCACATTTGAAGTTTCCAACATTTGATGAGCAGCCATTGGATCTTTAATCTCTCAAGAGTTTAATCTTGGAAAAACTTGTTTTCAAAAAGTTAGACTCTGATACCAATTGTTAGGTCTCAAGGTGCTCTAATAGGCTAGAAGGGGGGGTTGAATAGCCTATGTCCTATTTTTGAAAAATTGATAAAAGTTACTTCACTTAAGTTAGAAAAAATTTTGCAGCGAAATAGAGTGAAGTATAGGACAAGTTAAAGATGGCTGATCTTGACAGGACAAGATCATCTATTCTCAAAACTGTTGGAATTATGGAAATAAATAAGTAATAGCAAATCGCAAGCACATACAAGAGATAGACAAGAAATTTAATATGGTTCACACTTATAAATAAGTGCTACGTCCACAACCAAAGTGGTCAACTTTGGATTTGAAAAACGTGTACTAAGTTTTCCACTAGAATCTTTACAAGATAGATCACTAATGGATCGTGTACATAAAATAGTTGACCAAGTGTTTTGTGGGAGAATTGATATCTAGAAAGATATAATTCTCGTGTGCTATGAATCCAAGGATTGCAATCAATGAAGAGCAGTAAAGACTTTTCGTCTAAGAATGGTGCTCTCCAAAGAATGTTGTTACAAATTTTGCTTTGAAGCTTTCAATGAACTAGCAGTTGAAGATGAAGATTTTTAGATTGTTAGTTGAGGTTTTTGATTGATAGCTAGTTATCTTCAATGCTGTCATGAAGTCTTCTTTTTATACTTAGGGAGATTTAGGTAGCCGTTGGAGATCTTCAACCTTGAAGGATTTGAATTTGTATGCAATTAATGCTCTAATCTTTCTGTTGAACTTTGATAGGTGACTCTATAAGATTCAGACTGAATTCTGCAATATTGCCAAAAATAGGTAGACAATAAGTGCAGGCAGAATGTCCTTTTCTGAGATGATTGCCTAATATGGAATGAATCATTTAATGCTTCTTGCAAGTTTTCATTGTATCACGTTGATAAGAAATACTGCAGATAGTCTTGAGGCATGTCACCAGTAAAGTCTTGATCGGACGATCTTTAGATCTTCAATACTGCTGACGAAGCTTTGCTAGAATGAACTTGTCCGATGACTTGTGAAACTTGGCTGATATAAGGATAGCTGATCTTTAACATGTTCGATCAATGATAGGCTAACCTAAGAAGTGAACAAGTCTCAAGAAACATGCCACATACTGAACCAGTAGTAAGGAAATTCATAAAAGTGAGATTTTTATATTCGGAAGGTTCGAAAAGAGATCAAGTGTAGTACCATCATTGTTGCAGCAAAACTCAAAGGAGATGTCTTATAGAATCAAAGTAGTCAAATTTGATAAACTCTAAGCTGGTGAATTGCTGAGTCTGAGATGTCCTGAGCTGAGATAAAGATGTTGTAAGAATGGAGAAATGAAGGTAGAGAGAGGAAATTTGCCAACTCCTCTACGAGACACATCTGAGGAAATGATGAGTTGTCGGGCGTTATGGATATTCTTACTATTGAACGTATAAACCTACAAAATACATGGAAACATATAATTATAGAAGAATCTAAAATAATCAATTATCATTTTATTTTTATAAACAATACTGGTGAATAACATGCCCAAATTTTGAAGGATAAAAACTAAAGTAACTGTACGGCTAGTTACCAATAGGATGAAAAAGATTTGCAATTCAAACATTTTCCATCATTATCAAGTTTGTTATATACTCCCTGCATTCGACCCAAAGAGTCAAATGTATGAAATGTCTTATAATTAAGGGATATATAAGTGTCATTGGTCATAATTACAAAAATGCTTAAACAAAGTCAAGATGTTTATATCACATGGAGGGTAAAGTTGAAATACTTTGGAGATTTAAGGCATAATTTTTGAAAGTGAACTTTTTAAGTGAATCCCAAAATAGAATAGTGGACTCGTTGACTTGAACGAAGGGAGTATTTCATAGAAAAAAATTATAGATAACCCCCCTAACTATGGGTCAATTTAAATTTTCCCCCCTCAACTTCCAGTTGGAGCAATGTGCCCCCCTCAACTATAATGTTTTCTTTGATCATATCTTCTATTTAGGCACTGTCATTTGAGTTGACGGAAAATGCACAACTACCCAGTCACGTGAACATGTTTAGGTATTTTTTTACCATAAATCCAATTGGTGTTTCAATTGATTATCTTACCCTTGTTGCCATATAACCCTCTTTGTAGTCCCTATGTACAAGATAGTCAATTGAAACACCAAAAGAGAATATGATAAAAAGAATATATATATATATATATATGTATATATATATGTGTGTATATATATATATGTATGTATATATATTTATGTATATATATACCTACATACCTAAAGATGGTCGACAAGATGGTCACGTGTGTCTCAAGTGGGCTTTTCGGTCAACTCAATTGGCATGGTTTAAACCAAAGGTGCGACTAAAGAAAATGTTATAATTTTGGAGGCACATTGCTTCAATGCGAGACCGAGAGTTTGATTAAATGTGTCCCCACCTATTATATATAAGGACGAAATGATACCTACTAAATTTAGGGAGATCCTATAATGGACTACTTAATCAAATAAATATGTATATATTATGGAAAGCATTGGACATGTTAGAATGATATCAAAGCTTTCGACCAAGGGAGTATGAGATCAAGATAGGTGGCAACAATATGTTGATAGTATGCCTCAATGAATCCTAGTTGTAACAAGAAATTTGTATTCACAAACTATTGGGTGATCTTATATAGGTTAGCTAGTTGACTAACGTACTTTTTAGGATAATGAATGGGAATAGCTCTTTGACACAACTCTCAAGCTCAGGCGGTGATTATAAAATGTATAATGAGTAGTATTGATTAATGTATAATGAGTAGTATTGATTATTCCAAATTCATATGAAATATTATTTAAGTATGAAAACTCCTAACAGCCATTTAGTAGCCAGGGATAAGGACAGATAGGATTAATAAGTCGAATAGCCGGATGTTTTGTAAGCAATCGGTGGTCTAGACTAGTAGCACGTGTTTAGACACCCAGAATTCGTACCCCACATTATACGAATTGTCCTATAAATAATTATTTATTTATAAATGGACTAACACTGGTTTCTATGATTATTTCAGGAAACAAAATATTCAACAGGACTAACGACGTCCAACAAACATTAACAACTTCAGTTAGATCAACATCAAGGGTCAAATCTGAAGATACAAAGAAGATGATTCCAAGGTTGAAAAGCAAAAGGAACAACTTCAAGGCACGAAGATTAAATAAAATTGACGGGGAACCTGAAGCATAAAGAATGAAAGATGAAGATTCAAAGTGTAAAAACCAAAATCAAGCTTTGGTGCACTGAAGGCATTCCTTGTGTGCCGCGCACCAAAAGCTGTAAAGCTTTGGTGCGCCGTCTCCTTTTTTGGTGCGCTGCGCACCAAACCAAGCACTGCCTCGTAAGTCAAGCCGCCGGCTGCTGAAGACTTTATTGCACAAACGAAGCGTCCTGCTTTCTTGGCCCCGAGAGTAATGGAAAATATCACACTCTCAGCCTCCTATAAATAGAGGCTCTCAGTCCTCTCACTCAACACACCAACAACACTCAATTCACTTAGCTCTTCCTCTCTCTCTCTCTCTCTCACGGTAGAAAGAAAGAAAAGCTCTCTGCTCTCTCTCTTGCTCTCCCTCAGCCCGCCCGAGAACAAACCGTTCTCTCCCTGGGCAAAGTTCACACACACAAACACACAGTGTTCTTTGAACACACCCAATATCAAAACGTAAGTCTTCCTTTTCTCGTATTGGTAGTAGTGGAAGCACAACGGTCAGGCTATGAGCTAGCCTGATCAAATATAACACAACAGCCTAGAACTTGGCCCGAATTCTGTAAAACGACAGGAGGTAATTCGTTCCGTTTGTTATTTTATTTATCCGTTTTAATATGTAAATAAGTTGGATAATTTGTAAATATGTATATATTTATTTTGGTACATTTGATATATAAATACATATAGCATATTCATTAAATGCAAATATCAAAATGTCTGTTCTTATTTATATATAATTGATATTATATATATGTAATATATATATATATAATATACTTTAAACTAAAATTTCATTTTAGTTATTTCCATTAATCATAAATATATATTATATTTATTTTGTTTCTTTTGTAAATAATAAAGCATGTATACACTTTATAACGTAAACGGAGATATAAATATCTGTGATACGTTTTCTTCAGTCATATAGAATAGCAAACCCGTAGCATATAAACTCGAGCATGAAATCATTAGAGACCGAAAGGGCAAGTTGGGTGCGTAAAACCTTCTCAACTCGTAACTTAGCCTCCGAACCCATAATCTCAGTTTTTCTCTCGTTTCCTATATAAATGAGGGTGGCGACTCTGTTTTAAATATAAATGTGTCGTGCGCATTTATCACACTTTTATTTTGGGAGTCCAGAGCGAAAAGACCCAGGAACGATCTGCGGATCAAGATGCTCACAGTGGCGACTCTGCTGGGGATGATAAAAAAATTGTTTTTTTTTAGTGGGCTAGACTCATAAATTTATGCTTTGCATGCTCTTATGTTTTATTTTTATAACATGTTTATATGTTATCGGTTTGTTTTATTTTTGTGATATATTTAAATGTTACATGTTTTATTTATTACACATTTCTTTCATAACATAATTAAAGTGTTATTTGCTTATTCTATTTTGTTCACTTTATTTTTTTGTAACATGTTTAGAATTACATGTTTTATTTTTTGTGACATGTTTTATTTTCTAACATGATTATTTTGTTACATAATTAAAATAGTACGGACTTTATTTTTGTTACGTGTTTTTATATAACATGTTTTTATGTTAGGTATATTTTATTTGTAACATGTATAAATTGTACGTGTTTTATTTTATTTAACATGTTAAATGTTATTTGTATAATTTATTACGTGATTATGTGTTACGTGTATATACTGTTCATACTAAAACGTGCATGTACAAATATATTATTTTGTTCGGGCCATTTCGCCAAAATTTATTATTTATAATACTTATTTAGTTATTTCATTTATTTATAAGTCCCACCTTTTGTTGCTTTCTTTAAATTGCTAATATACAAAAAAAAATCAAAAACTAAAAAAATACAAGTTTTCAAAAGGGACACATTCTTTGCGATCCATTGAATATTTTCAAACACAAAAAGAAAAATCATTAGCTTTTATAGAATTGAACTACGGTAACCTAAGCCTCGTTTTGAGGGACGTAGGCAGCCTTCGGGTGTGGTTATGTTTTCAAGAAAATAAAAAAAAAGGTTTTCAAAAAACTTTACAGTCTTCATTTTTCTTTTAATCTCGGTAATCTATATCGCTTTAAATTCTTTCATTTAATTATTGGTTTGTACTTTTCTCGGGGCTCCAACCCTCGAGTTGTGGTTGTGTTTCTTTTCCTGCTAATTTTAACTGCTAACAAAAACACAACCCACATCACATGAATCATAAAAAATGGACATAAATTGTTTTCATTTTTGTACATATCTGTTTCACTTTTTCATTTCATATAATTGCAAAAAGAGTCTCTTAGATACTGCGCACACACGCGCACTCATTTATTCCGAACTGTTGCCAAGCTTCAAACCCTGGTATAGCCACGTTGAAATGAAACTGGGTAGGTCATGAGCCCAGGATTCTTTCAGCCGACACTATCCCTTTCCGCGCGATTACTAATCATCCCTTGGGAAGTAAGTCATCCTAACCTTGCATAGCCACACGTAATTCATATAGATTTCTAGGACACTTCAAAGACTGGTTGGTTCTTATTGTCACAAACATACTTTGTCAATCCTGTGCATAAAGACAAAAAGAAATCAAAAATAAAAAAAAAAGTCGTCGACGGATAAAAGAGTTTGTTTAATCACAGTAAAGAAACAAAGATGTTGAGAAATAAACACCGAAAAACTCAAAAAAAGAGTCATACTCTCCCAAAAGAAAACCAAAGTGATCAAAAGGCCAACAAACAAGCAAAGTCCTCATGCACAGGATTAACAAAGAAGTCTATGACATATGCCTAGACAATTTGGACGGTGGATCCTGAAGAGAATATAGGCCCTTCGCCTGAGATCTGTCCAATCTTGGGAAGTCGAAATACAGGTGGAATACGAAGGTCCTATATTCTGGCGAGAGAATCCACTATTCCAGGAACGGTTCACAAGTCAAAATAAAGCATTTTTGCCTGTCCAACCATCTTAGAGTGAGTCGTGTCTTAAAATGAAAAGAGAAACAAAAATTGTGCTATACCCAGAAACACTTTTAGAACCTAACTCCTACCCATACCCCCCAACCTTTGAGAAATCTAGCCATGTACTGGAGGAAGAATAGCACTGGGAGATTGAAAAGTGATTCGAGTTTGAATTCTGATACAAGTACATAGAGTTTGAGTTTGGGTCATATGGCTGATCACGAGGACGATCCTTCTACGGGACATGACACAGGGTCTTCAGGATACACTCCAGATCTGATTGGGCACCAATGGATGAACCAGAGTATGGAACTTTTGTTGACTCAAGTGACATCCCTTATACAAAATCAAGGGGCTGGTAATAAAGGTGCTCCCATTCCTACAAGGCCTACTGATCTGTCATCCTCAAGTGTAGACCCAAATGCCTATGCACCTCACCCAAATACCTATCCAACATATCCAAATGCCTATCCACCTTACCCAAATACATATCCACCATATCCGAATGTCTATCCACCTTACCCAAATACCTATCCACCATATCCGAATGTCTATCCACCTCACCCAAATACCTATCCACCTCATACAAATGCCTATCCACCTCATCCAAATGTCTATCCACCTCAACCAAATACATTTCCCCCGCAACCAAACCCATACTCTTCTTATCCACAAACTTACCCTCCTTATCCACACACCAACTCTCCTTTAATACCGTGTGCCTTATCACCTTACCCAAACACATTCCCTCCTCCATAAACTTCCATCCCTTTTTCAAAACCAAATACCTTCCCTTTTCCTGTGACCAATCCAACCCAAGGCAACCCACATTTGAGTTCAACCAGTTATTACCCGCAGGACCAAGTTAGACACTACTTTCCACTTGTTGGCTACGCACCTCAGGGTGGAAGGGAAATATACAACACCGCTCAAGTAGGGCAGAGATTAAGAAAAGGAAAGATGAGTTGTTCAGGAGAGGCTCCCTCGAGCTCGCTTCAATACTCTAGAGGAAGTAAGCCAAAGGCTGCAACATTCTTGCCTACAGTAAATGTTGTTGGAGGCATTCCAATAACCAATTCACTGGTTATTTTTCCCAGAACATATAAAAATGTGCCTCTAGCTTCTTCACTCGATAGGTCTTTCAAAATGAAAAAAGGTGCCAATAGCACAAACCAAGGTGGAAGGGGTAATTCCTGCCAGAACAAGAGGCATTTTGATGAATTTCATGCTCCTAGGTCATTGATTTTTCAAAGACTGAGGATACAGGGGATCCTCAAGCCAATGAAAGCTTATAAACCTCCTATTCCATTACCCGCCACTTGTGACTATACAAAGTATTGTGAATTTCATCAGCACAGTGGACATATCACCGACAAATGTTTTGTACTTTAGCGAGCGATTCAAGATCTGATCGATGACAAGATCATTGAGAAGCCACATCCTATGCCTAATGTGGTGAACAATCCATTGCCAACAAACCAGATCAATATGATTTAGGTTGAAATAGAAGGGATGAATTCCTCATTTGAGTTTGAAATTAGCAATGCTCCGCTATCATACCTGTTGATTCCTTTGCCTTTGAAAGGAGAAAGTTTTGAATACAACATGCTCTCTGGGCGTAACATTTTGTCCAATGCTCAAGATACTCCTTAGGCAGGAGTAAATAATTTTGAAAAAGCCTCATGGATAGGAGGTAATGTCACTCATCTCACTCGATCTGGTCGTGCTTACCAAGTTGCTCTGGAAACAGATGTTCCTTCAGGGAAAGATAAAGAAGTTAATATTGGCATCAGAGATACTAGGGCTAAGGATGCTTTCCCTACTTAGATGAAGAAGACTCAGGCAGACATTCCTATTTTGGACTCGCTTTGTTCCTCCAAAACTCATCGCACCACCTCTTACAAAGTGGTGACAGTTGAGAATACATGGACTTTTGATAAAGAAGATTTTGTTTTGGCTCTGTTCGAAGAAGACTTCATTGGAGATGGATTTCTGGGAATGGTTAATAGAGCAGATTACACCGAGGATCTGCTGGAAGAATTAGGACTGTGACAGATAGTCCATTTCAGAATTAATATACTACTACAGGACTGCTGTTGAATGTTGAGGACTTGGTTGAATGCTTCGGATGTACCTTACCCCTCTTTCCCTTTTTGTTAAAGAGCTGGTCATCAATCAGTTCTATTTCCGGCACTGAAGTTGAGGACTTCATCTTTGAGGACCTTGATGAGTTGGCTGACCTTGTAACCCTTTCCTTTATTAATAATAGTGTAAATATTTCTTGTGAAGTATGCTCACATGTTTTTTATATTATCTTTTGTTCTCAAGTCAATTGAGTCTCTAAATTGAACCTTTTCGAGTCTGTATCAGGTATCGAGTCCAAGTCGAATCCTTATGTGATTTCGTGACCGTTGAGTCTAGCTTATCGCTGAATATCCTTTGGATGTCGAGTCTTCCCAAATGATGAATTGACTCACCTCAAAAACATGATAACTTTACACGAGTCAATGATGAATCATTTTGAAGTCATGGGCCCGCAAACATTTAAATATTCAAATATACACAAAGTGAGTAGAGTGACTTGACAAAGATCATCTTCGACCCATTGTGATTGAGCTGTTACTGACACATTGGGCTGTCACCACACCCAAAACCCTCACATTTAAACCCATCCTAGTCCCGAGCCTCACTTAAAGGCCACACCTACATTAAACCCCATCCAAATCCCATGTCAGATCAAGCACCCATTTACCATACACAACCAATAGGCCTTGCCAACACCAAAATACTCTTCCAACCCTCGCCCACTCCAGAGACTATCTTCTTGAGTTTGCGCCCTCCAAAGCAGGGGCTACTCTACCCATACACTGACCAAGAGTGATCAGTCACCCGCTCCATAATGAGAGAGAGAATTTTCTTTCATCCTTCTTCATTTTCTTACATATGCTCAAAAACAAAAGTCAAGAGAGCTCCTTAGGCTGAATCCCGAAGGGCAGCCTATGCAAGGAAAAAAAAAGAGCCTCTCATGAGCAATCTTTCTCTATTACCCTCATTCTATCTCTTTCTCTATATCTCTCTTAAACAAATTGGAGTCTCTCTCTCGTGCAAAACCAAATAGCCAATCACCAAAGCCAAACAGCTAGCCAACCACAAAGGCCAAGCCTTCAGCCAAAAAGTCAATCTCACATCCAAATCTAAACACTTGACCATTTTGCCCAGGCCCAGTCGCCATCAACAACTTTGTTTCAATCGGTTATAACATGATCCGAGTAAAGCTGATTGCCAAAAATACATTAAAATACAATAAATACAAAGGAGGGTCCATAACCCACCAATCAAGGGATGTTCAGTGATATAGTTAACTCAGGTCCTCGAGTCCTCTTGGAGTCGTCTCTTTTCCTTTAAGCATACTCTTTCTGTCCTCTCTTTCATTGAGTCTCCCTCGGGCTTTTTGTTATCCATCTCACCTAAACTCACCAAATCGAGTCAACCCAAGGCATGTCCGTCAATCTCGACATACTTCTTCTCAGTCTTTTCACCAAAACTCGAGTCACCATCAGAACTTCTCAATCGAGTCTTCTGGGGCTTCAACCATTTGATCAAGGATCATTGTCTCTATCATGGCCAAAGAGCAAACAAGGGGCTGTACCCCTTTTTTAGATTTGGGATCTTTCTTACTAACGGCATAGTTGGTTCATCTCTGTCAAGGCACGAGCATGGGTCTGCACCCGTTTGATCTCCGAAGACATGATCTTTGGACACCAATCCTGTAAAAAGGGCTCAAACATGGGGCTACACCCTCTTGACCTCTGAGTTTGGGATTTCATCACATGTTCGACGTGTCATAAACAAGTAAGGGGCTGCACCCCTCTGACCTTTGTCATCATCACAAGTTCATCTTGTCAGAAGACGCGAGCGTCGGGTTGCATCCCTCTGATCATCACACAATGATCTGTCGTCACATATTTCAGCTTGACAGAAACATGAACAAGGGCTGCACCCCTCCAATCATCATAGAATGATTGTTCTCTTTGATTTCACCATGCTTCCCTCTTTCAAATAGGGCACTAGTTCAGATCTCCTAACCGTTGATCAATGGTCATGGTTTGACACTTCAAGTGAGGAGGCCATCTTCTCAATATTTGATAGAAATGGGCTGTGGGGATTTTCCCCAATGGAAACACGGCCAAACAGTGACATTTGCAGTAAGCCAGGATCCCTTCCGAGGCCTGAGAAGAAGGACCCACCACATGAGTGACTGAAATTGAATTTGGATGCCTGTACTGGTCAAGCGACCTCAAGGACCAAAATTTCACCCACCTTCATCCCAAGGACGCCAGCAATACCCGCACTTATACATTCATCAAAGCTATCCCACAACCATATTTCAATACCTTCAACCACATCACATATCCATCACCCTTGCCTCATCATGTATAAACCTAAGGCCTCTGGAAATGAGCGGCACAGCTCAGAAAATGTCGCTGATGACTCAGCCCAACTCAGAATCATCCCCTGCAGTATCAGTGGTTCGGTCGTTTTCCCACAAGTATAAACCTGAGGCCTCTGGAAATCAACTACTCAACCGGCACAGCTCAGAAAACGTCGCTGATGACTCAGCCTAACTCAGAATCATCCCCTGCAGTATCAGTTATTCGGTCGTTTCCCCACAGGTGTAAACCAGAGGCCTCTGGAAATCAACCGTTCAATCGACACAGCTTAGAAAACGTCGCTGAGGACTCAACACTCAGAATCACCCCCCTGCAGTATTCGGTCATTTCCCCATAGGTGTAAACCTGAGGCCTCTGAAAATAAGTCACTTAACTAACACAGCTCAAAAACGTCGCTGACGCTTCAGCACTCAGAATCTGTCCTCTTCGGACTCCAAACAAGACGGTATCTCTTGGTCATTTCCCAACGGGTGAAAACCTGGGGTTCATGGATTTGACCATCAAATCATATCTTGCAGTGTATTCACACACGTTTGCAAACCCAATCATATCACACACAGATGTTTACATCTTTGAAAAAAAAAACACTCAAAAGAAAAAACACATGCTTTACAGCTTTCAAAAAGAACTAAAAAAATCAAAAAAAAAAAATAAAAACAAAAAAAGAAATAAAATAAAAAACATCTCCGCATCTTTGGAAAAGAAAATCAACAAATGATATCCCACCCCTGAACTGCGTTTTGGTATGATTCCCGAAAGGGGATACGTAGGCAACCTCTTAGGAGGTATGACCATCCAATTATATCTCACATCGCATGTTTGCTAATTGCCATACTTTTTCCCACCCCGGAACTATGTTTTGGTCTAATTCTCGAAATAGGATACGTAGGCAACCTCTTAGAAGGTACGACCATCCAATGATATTTCGCCCTTGAATTACGGTTTGGTCTGATTCATTCGGGATACGTAGGCAACCTCTTAGTAGGTACGACCATCCAACTATATCACACCCGAACTACGTTTGGCTTGATTCCTATTTAGGATACGCAAGTAACCCTAGGGGGCCCAGCCAATGTTTTCATTCCATACGAACCTGAATGTCTATCTTTTTCGACGACGCTCACTTACTTCTAAGCGAACGTAGTCTAGGGGCTCTGTAGACACCCAAAATTCGTACCCCACATTTTACGAATTGTCCTATAAATAATTGTTTATTTATAAATGGACTAACACTGGTTTCTATGATTATTTGAAGAAACAAAATATTCAACAGGACTAACGACGTCTAACAAACATTAACAACTTCAGTTAGATCAACATCAAGGGTCAAATCTAAAGATACAAAGTTTACAAGGTGAAAACATAAAAGAAGATGATTCCAAGGTTGAAAAGCAAAAGGAACAACTTCAAGGCACAAAGATTAAATAAAATTGACGGGGGACCTGAAGCATAAAGAATGAAAGATGAAGATTCAAAGTGTAAAAACCAAAATCAAGCTTTGGTGAGCTGAAGTCATTCCTTGTGCACCGCGCACCAAAAAGCTGTAAAGCTTTGGTGCGCCACGCACCAAACCAAGCACTGCCTCGTAAGTCAAGCCGCCGGCTGCTGAAAACTTTATAGCACAAACGAAGCTTCCTCCTTTCTTGGCCTCGAGAGTAATGGAAAATATCACACTTTCAGCCTCTTATAAATAAAGGATCTCGGTCCTCTCACTCAACACACCAACAACACTCAATTCACTTAGCTCTTCCTCTCTCTCTCTCTCACGGTAGACAGAAAGAAAAGCTCTCTACTCTCTCTCTTGCTCTCCCTCAGCCCGAGAAAACAAACTATTCTCTCCCTGGGCAAATTTCACACACACACACAAACACATAGTGTTCTTTGAACACACCCAATATCAAAATGTAAGTCTTCCTTTCCTCGTATCGGTAGCAGTGGAAGCACAATGGTCAGACTATGAGCTAGCCTGATCAAATATAACACAACGGCCTAGAACTTGGCCCGAATTCTGTAAAACGACATCAGGTAATTCCTTCCGTTTGTTATTTTATTTATCCATTTTAATATGTAAATACGTTGGATAATTTGTAAATATGTATATATTTATTTCGATACATTTGATATATAAATACATATAGCATATTCATTAAATGCAAATATCAAAATGTCTGTTCTTATTTATATATAATTGATATTATTTATATGTAATATATATATATATATAATATATATACTTTAAACTAAAATTTCATTTTAGTTATTTTCATTAAATATAAATATATATTATATTTATTTTGTTTCTTTTGTAAATAATAAAGCATGTATACACTTTATAACGTAAACGGAGATATAAATCTCCGTGATACGTTTTCTTCAGTCACATAGAATAGCAAACCCATAGCGTATAAACTCGAGCATGCAATCATAAGAGACCAAAAGAATGAGTTGGGTGCGTAAAACCTTCCCAACTCGTAACTTAGCCTCCGAACCCATAATCTCAGTTTTTCTCTCGTTTCCTATATAAATGAGGGTGGCGACTCTGTTTTAAATATAAATGTGTCATGAGCATTTATCACACTTTTATTTCGGGAGTCCAGAGCAAAAAGGCCCAGGAACAATCTGCAGATCGGGGTGCTCACATCGTGTTATCCGGATAATGTCCTTATCCCCTCACTAATGATACCAAAAGTGAGGGTGGTATTATTACCGCCCTTACTAAAAACACATGGGACTAACTTTTTTAATCCAAAAACTACCCGTTATATAAACTCCGTTACACAACAAAAAATATCCAACCCGTATTTGAACCATTTTTCCGGTCAGTGCTCTCTCCCACCACTAGGCAATAATGGAGATTGTAGTGATTTCGAGTGGAAATATATATATTTTTATGTTAGTTTTGTCCATTTTTCTTCTTTTTCTTAATCTTCTATCGCTCGCTTCCTCTTTGGTGGAAGACTAACTCCAAGTTCGCTATTTAGGTTAAATTTGGCTGATTTCAAAATAAGGATTAACATAGGCAAGGGCTTCGTACATTCTTTGTTCATCTCTCTCTATATCCAAGGTTACATATACAACTTATCCATGTTGTTAATTCATTGATTGCGAGTTAATTTAAATTTCTTTGTACGTTTGTGTGTTATTTCAACTTAATTTGTGCATTCAGTTCACGGTGAAAAGTTTATTACATAATCCTATTGCTACCAAATACTAAATTATTGTTGGGAACTGGATTAATATTCTTGAGGTTTTAGAGCGAGGGCACTAATAGTACCGGGATGAATAATACTACTTACCTCTGTCCGGCCCGCTACCTAACAAGCCCCTAAAGTCTAAGCAAAACCACCTCGAAAATTACCTAATACTTTTTTTTCTCATTTGAAGAAAATAACAGTTGATAAAATTGAAGTTTCTATCATACCATTAGTCTGAAATATGATTGAACAAATTGATATAGTAATAAGAATCTAATTTGTTAAAAATAGGTAAGCCTTAAAAACATACTCCATGATATTAAATCAATATTTATTGATTAAACTTTCTTTGTAAAGTACATGTGTCGAATCATATCACATTAAATTATCGCTTGGATTACTCTTTTCCTAATAATTGTTTTTTTTCTCTATGATTAAGAATGTTTGGAGCATAATGGAAAGATGATAAATATTGATGTAGGTAAAGAAGCCTTTGTTATTTCACTTCATTTAAATAAATATTGTATCCATTAATAAGATGCATTAGATCTATTTAAATTAATAACTTTAATCTGTTAGAGACTATTCTGGGTGTGTTTGGCTTCATGATCTAGTGATTAGTTTTGGAATTAAATTTATTTTGTAACGATTGAAGAAAAAATAAGAGACGGAGAGAGGAAAGCTGGTGGAACCAATGAGAGAAGATCTAAAACCACAAACTAAGTTACTAGATCACGAAAGAGAACTGACCCAATAAGTTGAATTGAACCAAGTTCTTGGTGACAAAGATAAAATATTTTTAAACCATCTCCATTCCAACACGTCTAATATCTATAAGAGATGATAAAATCTAAAAATTGACATATATAAATGCATGCACACATTTTCCCTAACTAACACAACCATATGAGAGAGATCTACTAAATATAGAGAGGGGGAAGTATCAAATTCGTACCAAAACATAATTTGTAGGTTCTTCAAAATCGATATTGACAACCATTGTCGTAGTCGTAAGGTTATGCCAAAAAGATTCTGTATCGATGATGTTCTAAAGTTGTAGCAAATCTATGTCTATCAGAAGAGGTTAGCCATGTAATCAACTGGGTCGAAAAGTAAAACGAGAAATACATGCCCCTTTGCTTATAAAGTGTAGAGCGGTATGAAGAAAGAGACAGCGAGGGTGGTGAGATTGAAAACCCTAATCTATCAACGGAGACTACAAATAGGAAGGCTATACTAGTCACCCTTAGATGATAAAAAAATCAAAGATTAGGATTAGACATATGATATAAGGTTAAGCGTAAATTATAGATACCTCCATCAAATATGGGTCGGGTTTGAATTTCTCGCTTAACTACCAATTGAAGCAATGTTACCCCCTTAAGTAAAGCATTTTCATTAATCACACCTTTTGTATAGGAATTGTCGTTGGAGTTGAGGGAAAATGCCCACTGAGAGTCACGTGACCACCTTTAGGTATATTTTGACCATATTATTTTTTTGGTGTTTCAATTGACTATCTTATGCATAGGGACTACAAAGAGATTCTTAGGATAACAAGGTTAAGATAGTCAATTGAAATACCAAAAGAGAATTATGGTAAAAAAAAATCTAAAGGTAGTGACATGACTCTCAGGTGTGCATTATCCATTAATTCAAACAACAGTACCTAAACAAAAGGTACGATTAAAGAAAATATTATAGTTAAGTGGAGAACATTGCTTCAATATTGGTAGTTAAGGAGGGCATTTCGAACCCAACCCAAAATTGAGGAGGGATATCTATAATTTACCCCAAGGTTAATGATGTGTTGGGCTACAAGAAATTGACTCAGCCCCATAATAGTTCATGGGCCATATAATATCTATGTAGATAATTTAGTTTAAAGTCTTTCAACATGATATTTGCTATCTACAACAAAAATTTGTTATAGAGGATTCTAGCATTTAACAATATTTTTTTCCAACATATATTTGTCCTGCAAAGTATCTTTATAAAAATTGTTCTTTTTTCAATAGTAATTGCCACAACATAGGGTGGATTTTGTTTCTTAGTTGTGACTTTTTTTTCTTCTTAACATTGTATTAATTGTTTTAAATATGGAAACTATATTTTCAAATGCTAAAATTCTTAGCAACGACATTTTGAAGTTTTGATTACTGAAGTCTTTATTACAAATAACAACCTTAATAAAAAGGTATATTTTGGCAAATACTTTGAAAAATGGATTAATACATACATTTTGGGTCATGACTGTTTTGAAAAAAAATTCTAGCATAGAGATGTCATATGTACGTATAGATATCTCTACTTGCACTTCAAGATTTAATAGACACTATATACACAAAATGTTTTTAGCTTTAGCATGTCTGGAAACCAGATTAATTATGTTTTAACATTTTTCTCTTGAGTATATGTTAGGATTAAAGAAATTATGATATTTGTGTGTGTGTGTGTGTGTGTGTGTTTGCATCATTTTTTTCATCATGCTTAATTCTGAGATTTTTCTTCATAACATGCTTAGACCTTTTTTCTTATTTATGCATTAAAACTATCTCTAGAGCTTTCATGTTAAGCTTGTTAGAAATATGTGTGGGAAATAGATATATTTACAGAATTTAAAATATATTTACAGTTACAAAAATAAATTTGTTACTATTTAGAAGTCTACTGAAAAATGGAATGACTCGAAGCTGCTGATGTACAGTAGCTGCTAATGTGAAGTAGTTGTTGAAGTGGTGCTACTGTGCTAACGTGAGATAGCTATGGAATCTGAGGCTTGTGGGCACAATTTCCTTAAAACAGATTTATCCCCTCCCGTATGTTCTTCAAAGGATTTTAGGACGTTTATCTCTCAGGATACAATAGAGAACCAAAAAACCTATGCACGTAAGGATTCTAGTGAACTGAATATGTGCTTGGACAATATAACAACTCCTCAGGAGGCCAAAGAAAGAAGATGAACTAAATGCAAATGTGGAGTCCATGAAGATTGCTCTGGGAAATTTCGTTTATGAGACTGTGAAAGTGAATCAAATTTATAGAAGATCATCAAAAACGTTTTGATTTGCTCAATAATCATAACCATTTTGATTAGTCTATCAAATTAGAATATTAAGACTGAATTAATTTTTGAACTACACATTGAAATCAGTTAACAATAATTATGAATTTAAATGTGTGCTAGACTATGTGACTCAATTTGGTCCAACATTCGTGTTTGCACATGATTCTAGTGGCCTGGAGCTCGATGAACCCAAGATAAATGTTTATGCTTATTGAGGACAATATTGTCCCGGCCCAGAGGTATCCATTGCTCTATTAGGGCCATACTTCCTAGGCCCTCCTCTCTTTTTCTTCTCAAAAGTTCCTATCATTCTGGCACCTGGCGTAGACAAAACAATTGGCGGGGTTCCAATGGCCTGGGTAGAAGATTTAACCCTTGGCGCTATGTGATAATCCGATGAAGCCTCCGGATCAATCAGAGTAACTCCAACAACAAATACTTCTTTCGATTCCTTTTTCAGTTTAAAAATATTCAAAATCTCTAAATAATCAGTACCAACAAAACAGTCATCATGGAATATGAGTGAAAAATTTGCAGCAATTAAAGAAGTAGAGGACATAAAAGTAAAATAAATGCTGAAAAACCCCAAAAATGGACAATGTATGCACAGATTTACACCTAACAAACACAACCATCTAAGAGCAATCTACTAACTATGGAAAGGGGGAAGTATCAGATTCATACCAAAACATAAGATACATCTTCTTCAAAATAGAGATTGACGACCATTGTTGTAGTCGTAAGGTTATCCCAAAAAGAATATGTATCGATGATGTTCTAAAGCTATAGTAAATATTTGTCTATCAGAATAGGTTAGCCATGTAATCAACTCGGTCATAAAGTAAAACGAGAAATTTATGCCCCTATGATTCACACTTATGAATAAGTGCTACGTCCACTACCAAAGTGGTCAACCTTAGATTTTGAAAATGTGCACTATTTTTTCCACTAAGATCTATTACAAGGATCACTAATGGATTGTGTACTAAAATATTTGACCAAGTGTTTATAGTGAGAGTTATAATCTAGAAAGATCAAACTCCCGTGTGCCTTGAATAGAAAATGACTAGAATAAATGAAGAGCAATAAAGACTACAATCTTAGTGAGTTTCTCTTCAAAGAGTTGAATGCTGGAATATTTTATGAAGTTCTTGAATGCACACAGTACTTGAAGCTTGAGAGTAGTTGAAGTTGCAAGAAAGAGTCTTCAATGATTCAAGTTCTTCTATTTATACATGGAGATTTTTGTTGTAGTTGTTGGGGTTTTTCAGACTTGGGGGATTCAAATTGGATGTACTTAATGCTGATTTGCAAGCATTAAATGCTTATAGTTGTTGTATCTCAATATGATTGGCTAATAAAGTCTTTCATGGTTGACTCCATCCGGCACTGAAATCTTAGCTAAAATGGCTAGACAAATTGCTATTGCAGAGTGTCCTTTTCTGAGAATCTCTCTTGTCTCGGTATTGCCAATAACATAGGCAGTGAGATGATAGATGCTTTAATAACTTAGATATCCAACTATCTCAAGTTATTCATTAACTGAACAATGATAGTTGTTTTGCCTTTTTGTAGACCTCTCAAGAATCTCTCTTGCCTCTGTATTCTTCTTTCTTTATTGGGTGATCACTCCATATATAAGTTATCTCTCTAAAACAATCCTCTATTTTATCTAAAGGGAGAGCTTTCCTTTATATAGGAATTTGTTTGGAAAGTTTCAGTCGTAATCTAGACGTTACATAATGACTACATGAGCAATCTCCAGCTAAGAGTGCAGTCTATGTGGCATTCAACTTGTAGACCACTTGCAAGAATATTCTTTTAGGGTTTGTCTCAGTATCAACTCGTCCAATGAATTTCCAATATGTGGCATGTTGCTATTCTGACTCATTCTTGAATCTTAGCTATTTGTTCAAGTTGTTTGTTGTTTCTTCAATCTCAGCTATTTGATCTTCATGTCAGCTACATCTTTCCTTTTCTTTTTTTAGGAAATAGGGGCGGTACCGTACCCTGCCAAATTTTATTAATCATAAAATAAATAAAACAAAGAGGGGGGCAACCAGCCTTGCCTTAAAAGGGAGTACGGAGGAGCCTTACCTCGAAAAGTTAGCTTTATCTTAGTTGTTTACTGTTTCTTTGACAATAACTCTTGTACATTGATCCTAATAAACTAGTTTATAGGAAATTATGCTAACTTAGTTTTGCAATATCAAACCTTAATAAATCTAAGGTCCTAACAAAAATCAACACAGAGAATTGGTTTGCAATGTCTTGAAACAAATCATTACTCCTTTCTAATATCAGAAGTCAAATAAACCAAATACATTCTCCATGTTCATTCGCCTCCTTATCCTTGTCATTTTCATTATTATTTTCCTTCATGTCGTCCACACTTTTGGTTTCTGCAATAAATTGTATAAGGAAAATTTAAAGAATTTTTTTTGTGTTGTTGTACATTAATTTGTAGGACCAAACCAAAGAGAAAATAAAAAATAAAAAATCAGAAGGAAGATAATTATTACCTGCATTGCATCTCTTCCATTCTCAGTTGAAGAGGTTGCTTCATCTTTGTATTCAATCAATCCAATCTACAAAAGTGACAATGTTTTACAAATTAGAATTGTAAATTTAGATCATTTAAGGTATCAAAAGGCTTTAGTTTTTTGTGTTGTACAAGATTTCTCTTCGTTGTCCTTATATTTGTTAGTATCTAAGAAATTTATATATGTAGACCGACTCGCGTGAAAGGTAGAATATGGACCAATATGTCAAATACGTGAACTTAATGTAATGGTTGTCTTCTTAACTAAAATTTAAAAAGTAGTTCTATTGTATGTAAATTCTACAATATCAAGAACAATTAGTTTCTAAACTAAAGAGAAGACTCTATCTTTTACTATTGAAATAGGGATGAAGTTCAATATCCTATTAGTATATAATCTTGTTTTTCAAGTTATTTAAAATAAGATAGTTAACACTGAAACACTAAATAATTAACCCAAATCTAATAAACAATGAATTATGTTTCTTAGTTTTTCATAGATAGAAGATAATGTAGCTAGTACACAACTTTTCTATGGTCAAATATTTCTATTGTTTGCACGCATAGTCAAATAAGTGTCGTAATAAACTATGTAGAATAGATAAAATAAAATAAAGATAGAACGTAACGAACCCTATTAATTCACTTGCTTCTGCATTTGGTGGCTCGTGGATTGGTAGAACTCCAGAATGAATTAATCTTTCCTACTGAGAAAGAAAGAGCAATAAACAAAAATAACATTTAAAAGGAATGATTTTTAGATGTAATACTTTTACGAGAATAATTAAGGTACAAAAGAATAAATTTTCTTTGTTGAATTTTGATCCGTCTTACTTATATATCATAGATACTATATCAAATTTACAAGACTTCTATGAAGCAACACTTCCGGTGGAACTTTTTTCTCTCTAGGGTTTCTCTCTAGGTTTTCTTGCAGCCGCACGGTCTAGGGTTTGGCCCTTCCGGTGTGGCAATGCCGCCGGACCCTCCTCCGGAGGCTCCACCTCCGGGGACTTCTTCTAGTCCTTTACTTTCTAATGCTACCCTTGATATTTCACAATCTCCGCCATTGTCCTATGCAGCAGCTTTAGGTAAAAAACGTGGACAAACCTGTGTAAACCCTAACTCCAGCCCGATTCTTAAAGAAATACCAATGGCCCCGCGTCAATCGATTTCAGTCCAAGACGAGCCAGGGTGTTTATTCTCTCCAGTTGAGATGGATCTTTTGGAGAAGCAGTTTATTCATACTTTGATTATGAAATTCTCGGTGGGCCGCCCGTCAGTGCATGCCATTCAAGAACACATAGCACAGAACTGGCGGTTGTCTGGACAGTTCATTGTCGGCCTTCTTGATCCCAGACATGTCATGGTACATCTATCTACGGAGGAAGACATGGTTCGAGCTTTATCGAAGGAATCTCGCATGATTAATGCCTGCATGTATCGATTATTTCGTTGGTCGAGCAGTTTTGAATTTAAGAAGGATAGCCCACTTGTTGCAGTTTGGGTTCGATTGCATCACTTACCTCTACCATTCTTTAATCCTGCTAGTCTAAAACGAATTGGTAATTCAATTGGCCATTTTTTGCGTGCAGACGATAGGACTTTAACTCTTGGTCATCCTATGTATGCTCGTATTTGCTTAGAATTGGATGTGTCTTTGATTTTACCTTCGCGTATTTGGATTGGTACTAGTAAAGATGATGGGTTTTGGCAGCCTATAGATTTTGAAGGCAACGTTTCATATTGTGCGGGTTGTGGTCTCCTTGGGCATGTAGAGGATGACTGCAGGAAGAAACGACGGGTTCCTTCTAGGATTCATGCACAAAAGGAAGCTTCTGTAGACGATGCAAAAACTGACCAGGCTACACCACCAGAACAGAATAGCCAAAGTACTGATAAAGCTAAGGCTCCGTTTGGGTTAGATAAGGATGGAGTTGATCGTAACACGAAGGTTCAGCAACCTAAATTTAAACAAAGTTGGGTTCCACTCCGGCAGGGGGTAGATGGTGTCATGGGGTCAGGGTCCAATGCCAAAGATGCACACGGGTGTGTTAAGGATACTGAAATCATTGATGTTATGGATAGCCCAAAGCAAACTGAATTACATACTGGCGGCTCAGAGGACATTCTGAGGGGATTGGAGACTGAGGTTCACAATGATGCTAAGGGATGTATTGTAGACGGGGTTGAGCCTGTTTCTAAGATAGATAAGGGACCGAATCTGTCTAATTCCTTCACGGTTCTAGAGGAGCTCAATGAACTCGAGGACCAGCAGATTATTACTGGATCGTACAGTGCTTCTAAGGCTACTGCGGCTGGGGAAAAAAATGCAGCGTTGCAAGTTCAATTGAAGAGATCTTCGTCGGTTGATGATATTGGGAAACTATCTTGGTCTTCGGTAAGCAATCGAGCTTTTCAAAAACAATGTCGCACTTTATTTGCTCGTAAGAAACAGAAAGCTTTTCTTGATCATAACAAAAGAATGACTAGGGCGACCACTAAAGCCCACCATGTTACTCTTTAAAGTGTTTTCTATGTCTGCTATATTATGGAATGCAAGAGGTCTGGGTAATAAAGAGACGGTAGAATATATAAAATTGCTTAAGATGCAGCATAATCCGTTTTTATGTGTAATCTTAGAACCAAAGCTTCCTGGTTCTCGTCTTGTTAAAGTAGCTAAGAAGTTACGATATAAAGGTTTTTTACATCAAGACCCGGATAATGTGCATATATGGTTGTTTTGGGATGATAGGGCTGATGTGGTTTTGGTTAGTGCATCGTCACGTTTTATTACGTATTACAGTTGGAGATAATTTTTCGGTGCTATGTTCGTTTGTTTATGCTAAGTGCACTAGAGGGAGAGACAGTGCTTTGGCGTGAGTTCTTTGGACTTCTATGACTTTAAGCGAGCCGTGGTTGGTTGGTGGTGATTTTAACATCATTTCTCATTCTTCCGAAAAGTGGGTGGTGCTCCGTGTGACTTCCGGCTATTGGCGATTTTAATGGCTTTATTCAACAGTGGATTGTGTGATGCAGTTATGAGGGTAGTGTTTACACTTGGTGTAATAATCAAGATGGGGTTGATCGCATTTGGCGTCTGGATCGAATTTTGGTTAATGGTTTTATAAAGCTACTTTCCCGGGGCTTCGTGTTCGATACGTGTCGTGTTCTCTCGGATCACTCCCCGCTTCTTGTTGACTTCTCGTGCTTTCCAAAGCCAAAAGGTAACTTTCGTTTTCAAAGAATGTGGCTAGATCATCCTGATTTTTTACAGTATGTTCGTGTTCAGTGGCAACAGCCGGTTACAGGAAGTCCCATGGATATATTGTGGAGGAAATTAAAAAATTTACGGGATAAACTTCGGATTTGGAACTGGGAGGTATTTGGTCACGTTCAAAGGAAGGCAGCTATCCAGCAGGATATTATTTTACAGTTAGAGGTGGCTCTTCAGCAAAGATGGGATGCGGGCCTTGCAGATCAGTTGTTTAGTGCCAGGAAAATTCTCTGTCAATTATTAAAATGGGATCTTGAGCTCCTCCAACGAAGGCTAGGCAGTGTGGTTAAGAGATGGTGAACGGAATACTTCCTATTTTCATGCTAGTATCCGGATCGAGCTAATATTAATAAAGTTAAGCTGCGGCTTGCGGATGGGTCTGGTGTCGGGATAACAAACGATAGGGAGATGGTGTGAATTATTTTTCAGATCTATTTTCCTCCTCTCGACCTGATCGGAATGAAACTTTGTTTCAAGATTTTCCAATCAGGATAGATGGTGCAGATAATGATGAGTTACATCGGATTCCGGAGGAGGCTGAGATCTTGGAAAGTGTTAAAGGTCTAAATCCTAATAGTGCGCCGGGGAATGATGGTTTCACAGGATGGTTTTATCAGGGGTGTTGGGAGATAATTAAAATGGATGTTGTTTCGGCGTCAAGACTTCTTTCGTGGTGGCCAAATCCCTAGAGGTATTTCTTCTACTACTGTGGTTCTCATCCCTAAGGTGGCTAATCCTAGTGGCTTAGGTGATTTGCGTCCTATAAGTCTGTGTAATTTTTCTTGCAAAATTATATCTCGTGTTATGACTTCTAGGATTGCAAATTTGCTTCCTAAAATGATTTCTATTGAACAATCTGGTTTCATTAAGGGAAGGAGTATTCAGGAAAATATTGTGCTGGCGCATGAATTAATTCATCGGATTGATACAAAGGTGAGAGGTAGCAATGTTGTGTTTAAGCTGGATATGTCAAAGGCTTATGACCGTCTTGAATGGCCCTTCTTGTTACGTGCTTTGGAAGCAATGGGTTTTGATGGAGTAAGCGTGATCTTATTTACGGGCTTCTTAGTAACATTTGGTATTCTTTTCAAATAAACGGTGAGGGCATGGTTTTTCAAATCCTCTAGAGGTGTTCGTCGGGGAGATCCTTTATCTCCGCCGTTGTTTATCATTGCTCGGAGGTCCTATCTTATAATGTTAACAAAGCAAGCGGATGGGCGAGTTATTCCTTATGCACATGGTAGAGGTGGTGCGGTTATTACTCATTTGTTATATGCTGATGATATGTTGATTTTTGCTAATGGCTCTCGGCGGTCTATTTTGGCTTTAAAAGAGGTAATCGCAGCTTATGAAAGTGCTTCAGGTCAGCTCATCAATTTAGGCAAGAGTGGTTTCTTTGTCTCTGCGAAGTGTTCTCGTCGTACAGCTCGAAATATCGCAGCTTGGACTGGATGTTCTCGGCAATTCTTTCCAATGAAATACTTGGGTGTTCCTTTGTTTAAGGGGAGAATTAAACGATGCTATTTTGAAAATGTGGAGCGGAAAGTTTATAATCGAATTTGTGGGTGGAAGTCCAAACTTCTGTCGTTTGGCGCAAAATTGGTGTTGTTAAAGTCTGTTTTGAATAGCATTCCCATTTATACCCTTGCGGCTATTAAAGTTCGAAGATGGTTATTCGGAATATAGAATCCATGATGGCCAATTTTTATGGGACGTTGCCGGGAGCATCGTGCGCACCGGTTGTCTTGGGAGGTTGTGTGTAGGCCGATTCAAGAAGGTGGTGCGGGATTAAGGACCTTATCTCAAGTAATGGACTCCTTGCATGCTAAGTTAGCTTGGTCGTGCTTCAAGGTAAAAGCTTATGGGCGTTTATCTTTGGAACCAAATATGGTAATGGGATTGATTTTGCTCAGCCCACTTCGGCTTCACACATCGGCGGGCGGTGATGCGGCAAGCGCCGAGAGTGCAGCAGGTTTGTCAATGGGTTATTGGCCGCGGCGATGTTTCTTTTTGGAGTACAAATTGGTGCGGTGAAGTGTTGGTTGGTCCTCAACCCGTGGACATTAAACTTTCAGTCCGAGATGCCATGACTCAACTGCCGGAGCTGCTGGACGGAATTCCTGACAGAATGCATGCGGCGGTGGCAAGGGTGTTTCTCGATGCCAGCCTGGAAGACAGACTGGTTTGCTGCCTAACGAAATCAGGGAACTTCTCGGTGGCAGCATTCTGGAATAATTTTCGTGTGGCTTCTCCTCAATTGTCTTGGGCTAAGAAGATTTGGCGGTGGTTACCTCTAAGGGTAAGTGGTTTTATGTGGAAATTTTTCATGGGGCTCTTCCGGTTGATATGTCATTACGTCGTTGGCATGTTTTTATTACATCAAAGTGTGTTTGTTGCATCAACCATCCGGCATGTGAATCTTTGGTTCATTTGTTTCTACACTCCGAGACTGCAACCCAACTTTGGTCGAGATTTGCTACAATTTTTAACAAAGTAAGTACTTATGTTTCCATCCGTCATCTTTTTGAGACATGGATTGAGCATGCATCGATTCGTAATCAGCTTGGAGCTTGTTTGATTGGCGTTATGGTTTTTACTTGTTGGGAGATATGGAAAGCTAGATGTAGAGTGTCTTTGATAATGTTCCTATGAATGTTGAGAACATTTTTCGTAGAGTGGTTTATGGGTTACAAGACATGTTGATGGTGTATAGCCCCAAGACCTCTATGGATAGTTTGGGTTCTCTTGCCATTCGGACCTTGGGTCTTCGACTTATAACTTCCTATTCGTAGAGGTAATTGGTTTCGTTGGGTTCCTCCGGTTGCGGCTATGTTTAAACCGAATACGATGGTTCATGTTAGTGGGCTTTGCTCGGAGGTGGCATCATTCGGGATAGACAGGTAAACCGGTGCGAGCTTTTTCTAACTTTTATGGCCCAGGCACTAATATGGGTCTTGAGATTTTGGCTCTTCAGATGGCTTACAACTTTGTCGTCGGCTTAATTTAAATTCGGTTGAAGTGGAATCGATTCGTTTGTGGCGCTTATGAGTATCTCGGTAAGTTTGGTATACCTTGGTCTTGTGCTTATGATATCGGGATATGCAAAGCTTTGCTAGGGGACTTTCAATTACATCATGTGTTCGAGAAGTAAATCAAGTTGCGGATCGACCGGCACATGCTTATTCTCATAAAGCGGTTATTACTTTTTCTTCCAAAGGTTCTCTTCCTATTAGAGTTTGCCAGGCTTTAGACCATGATGAGTTAGGGTTGTATAGTTTTAGAAAGTAATTTTTGGCCTTGGTCGTGTATTTCTTTTAGAGGTCGGGCTCCTTTGTCCTCCCTGTTTTAGGGCAAGGCCGGTTGTCCCCTCTCGTTTGTATCTTTTTGTTTATTAATAAAATTTGCGGGGTGCCGTCCCTGTTTCCTTAAAAAAAAAAAAAAAAAAAAAAAAAAAAAAGTTAACATACAAAAGAAACATGGGTAAATTACAAATAACCCTCCTCAACTATGGGTTGGGTTTGAATTGCCCCCTCAACTACCAATTGAAGCAATATGCCCCCTTCAACTATAGCATTTTCTTTAATCATAGCTTCTGTTTATGTACTGTCATCTGAGTTGACGTAAAATGCCCACGTAAGACTCATGTGACCATTTTTAGGCATTCTTTTTAACCATAGTGTTCTTTTGGTGTTTTAATTAACTATATTACCCTTGTTGTTTTAAGACCCTCTCTATGCGTAAAGATGGCCATTAAAATAATTTATTATCTTTATTTTAAATATTATGGTAAATATCATATGTACAAATGGTGACGTGAATTTTTGGTGGACAAATATCGTGAATTCAAACCGCGGTATCTAAATAGAAGGTGCAATTTAAGAAAATGTTATAGTTAAGGGGAGCACACTGCTTCAATTAATAGTTGAGGGGAGCAAATCAAACTTGACCCATAGTTGAGGGGGGTTATGTTTAATTTACCCAAGAAACCTATGACACTCCTTTCAAAAAGTTCCTCCACGAAAATTAAATATTTGGAAATTAAATACTAAACTTAAATATGGCTTTGACAATGAAAAAAAAAACAAAGAATACTATCTTAAACCATGACCATTTCAATTTTTTGTTGTTCTTTTAGGAAAGAAATTTATGATTCTAGGTGTTACAAAAATATTAGATAGATGTTATATATTTGTGGAAGGCAAGATACCTTGAAATGCCATGAACAACGAACTTGTACTGATATTCTTACTATTGAATACATATGCCTGAAAAATACATGAAGACTTATAATTATAGATGAATCTAAGATAATCAATCATCTATCATTTCATTTCTATAAACAATACTGGTGAAAAACATGCCCGAATTTTGAAGAATAAAATATAAAGTAATTGTAAGGCTACTTACTATGAGGATCAACAAGATATACAGTTCAAACATTTCCCAATCTTTAAGAATTCAAGCATGCTAACAAACTTTGAGACCAAAAGGACAAGGTTGGTGTCTAACACCTTCCCAACTTGTAACTTATCCCCCAGACACATTGAATCTAGGTTTTTCTTATGTTTCCCTAATAAACGGAAGTGGCGACTCATGTTGTGCTTAATTGAGATTCCATTTTAAGATCCCAAGTGCATATAACACATTTATGTTAAGAAACTCTTGTTTTCCCAAACCAACGAATGCATCCGGGGTTTCAAAACAGGTTCTCACGGTAAGATTATGATACACCAATCTTACATTGTATGAATAAGGGATTGATATTATGCCTCTATGCATTCGACTAGTAATAACAATCTTACCCAATACTTTTGTATTTCAAGATTGGAAAAAAGGTTCTCACGGTAAGATTATATACGCTAGTTGACCTACGAATACCCCAATCTTACCCAATACTTATGTATTTCTTTTCGAGAAACGAAATATTAATTGAATTGAATTTTCAAATATGCCCTTAGTCCAGAAAATGTTTTGAGAAAATTGATATAGTAATCTAACTTGTTAAAAATAAGTACTAAATTTAGAAGGATAACATACCGTATAAATTGAATTGAACCAAGTTCTTGGCGATAGATGTAAAATAATTTCATACCTTCTTCCAACACATCAAATATCTATAGGAGGTGATAAAATCTAAAAATTGACATATATAAATGCATGCACACATTTACTCCAAACTAACACAACCATCTAAGAGAAATCTACCAAATATAAAGAGGGGGAAGTATCAGAATCATACCAAAACTACAAAATAATTTGAATTGAACCATGTTCTTCGTGATAGATTGAATTGAACCATGTTCTTGGTGATAGATGTAAAATAATTTCATACCTTCTTCCAACACATCTATTATCTATAAGAGGTGATAAAATCTAAATATCGATATATATAAATGTATGAACACATTTACTCCTAACAAACACAACCATCTGAGAGAGATCTAACAAACATAGAGAGGGGGAAGTATGAGATTCGTACCAAAACATAATTTGTAGCTTCTTGAAAATCGAGATTGACAACCATTGTCATCCTCACAAGGTTATGCCAAAATGAATTTGTATTGATGATGTTATAAGGTTGTGATATCTACGAGAAGAGGTTAGCCATATAATGAACTAGGTTAGAAAGACAAAAGAAAAATATATGTCCCTGTGATTATAGATTGCAGAGCGGTGGGAAGAAAGAGATAGGAAGGATGGAGAGATTGAAAACCCTAATCTATCAACGGAGACATTATATAGGAAGGCTACAGTAGTCATCCTTAGAGGATAACAAAATCAACGATTAGGATTAGACATATGATACAAGGTTAAAGGTAAGTTACAGATACCCCCTCATCTATGGGTCAGGTTTGAATTGTCCCCCTCAACTACCAATTGAAGCTATGTTCCGCCTTCAACTATAACAATTTCTTTAATCACACCCTTTATTTTAAGAACTATCATTAGAATTGACAAAAAATGCCCACCTGTGACTCATGTGATGATCTTTAGGTTTTATTTATTACCATAATTCCGTTTTGGTGTTTCAATTGACTATCTCATGCATTGGAACTACAAAGATAGTCTTAGGTAAATAAGGGTAAAATAGTCAATTGAAACATTGAAAGGGCATTATGGTCATATAATACCTAACGATGGTCTTATGACTCTCAGGTGTGTGTTATCCATCAACTCAAACAACACTGCCTAAACAAATAGTATAATTAAAGAAAATGTAATAGTTAAAGGTAGCACATTAATTGCTTCAATTGGTAATTAAGGGGGGCAATTGAACCTGACCCATAACTGAGTGGGGTAATCTGTATTTACCCTAAGGTTAAGGATGTGTTGGGCTAAAAGAAATTGACTCAACCCATAATTTTTCATGGGCCATATGATATCCATGTAGATATATTCTAATACATGAAAGATTTGGATCAAGATCTAAAAATGATTTTTACCATGTCCAACAAAAATTTGTTATAGAGAATTCTAGCATTTGATTACATTTTTTTCCAAAATACATTTGTCCCACAAAGTATCTTCATAAATGTCCTTTTTCAACAATAATTGCCAAAACATAGGGTGAATTTACATACATTGATTGTCTCTCATTCGTGTTTTTTTCCCCTAAACTTTGTAGTTATTAGGAAAAAAATGAGAGCAATAGAGAGAAACATGGTCTAAATGATTGATATTAATTACAAATTTAAGGCTGAATTGATTTTGGCTAGATTATGTGGCTCAATTGAGTCTGACATTCTTGAATATGAGTCAAGTGGCCTGGAGCTCGACGAACCCAAGATTTGCAACACCTCTCTGTGCAGGCACGTGTAAGAGAAAACCTCCATGCTATACAACTTTATTCCTTATTTGATAGGAGTTTGTATACAAACTAGTCAAGCCTTTGTTAATTTTTCAATGTGGGACAAAACCACTTCCAACACCATACATTAAGCTTTAATATCTCATTCATCCAAATCTAATTGTGAAAAGTGGATATACCATTTCGATGTTCTCATGTAGTAGAACACATTTCCATTAACACCTTTACCATTAGACAAATGAATCACTAAGAAAATCATGCCGCAAATTGCATAATATCTTTCACATGTACACAATTTTCCAACAAAGTTTACCTTTTAATTGAATTGACTAAATAATTTTTTATACCAAAGCAAAGTAATTATTCTGATTCATTCCAAATCATGCATAGAATCAAAGAGATATTGAACTTAAATGAAGCATGTTATCGCATAAGGACTAGTTAATTGATTGAATGAGGTGGGTACCTAAAACCTTCCTACCTTGTGAGTTAGCATTCGACCCTTGTTTGAATCTCATTAAGTTTTCTTACTATATTTTTCTGAAGTAAATTAGGATGATGAGTCTTATTTTTATATCTTGAGTACATTATAGGAAACCCTGTGTAAATTCAGCTACATTATGATTTAAGACTTATCTTTTCATCTGTCGTGGCTAGGTTCTGAATCGGAGTTCTCAAAAAGGTGAATTTTTAGGGAATGAACTTTTCTTTATTTTAATAGGGCTAGACTCATTTATATGACCACATGTTTTGATGACTTGTAACTTCTCGCTCAAATTTTAGATGTGCCTCATAGGTCGTATCTCTTTCTCTCTTTTGTATCTCTCTTGGATATATAATGCGTAGATTGGATCTCTCTCTCTCTCTCTCTCTCTCTCTCTCTCTCTCTCTCTCTCTCTCTCTCTCTCTCTCCGTGTATATAAATTGGGTTGTTTGAATGGAGAATGGGGCTTGCATGCCCTAAATTCAATGACAAGATCAATGTAAATTTGAGGCAAGGGCTATGTTAGGAAAATATATGTTCCTTATCCCCCCCCCTTGATTTTCTTGATTTTATGTAATTAGTGATTACACTACATAGGCAGGATTGTTACCATTAAAAAAATACATAGGCGGTATCACTCTTTTGAGACGTAGTTTTTGCTTAGCTTTTATAGTGTTAGGTTCTAAGATCGGCAAGCTCAACTTTTGCAACCCGCTTTTTACGGTAACCACTACAAAAAGGAAGCAGATTAGATCCTGTATTTGGCTAAGATTCAATGGGATAGGAAGTGTGACATAGGGTGAGATAGAGATTAGACCCTAAAAACTAGTTTTTTGGGGACTAACTACCTATACTTTTCTACTTAGCCAATAGCTAGTTAATTATAATCTTGGTTTGATTTTAGATCGCTTTTACCTTGATTTGAAGTTGGTTGGCTATTTGAAAGTTTACACAATTATGAAGTAGCTAACCAAATACAAAGTAATGTAAAGTAGAAAAGATAAGAGAGATAATGAAGAAATAATCCATTATATTCCAACAAATACAAGGATTATTGAGAGGTAAAACTCTCTTAGTTGGCACTCCAACTAGAACTAATTACTACTACAGAATGGTGCTTGGTGCTGAGGCACAAAGATTGTTAATGTAGCTTCCTTAGAAGACTCTTGACTAGCTTGGTGGAAGCTTTAAAGAAGATTTCAAAGTATTGTTGCAGTTCTTTTCTATTAATAGTGAATATCTATATCAAATATCTACTTGTTCCTTCTTTGATTAGTAAAGCATTTTTGTTGGCTTGAAAATATATCTTGAGAGAATCTTCTTGATGTAAATATTGAGCTTCAAATTTTATATCTTGGTCTCTTGATAAATACAGATGAACTTTATATCTCTTGTAATTGTATATACTTGATTATATATACAATTTTTCACAGTATTCATGTATTGATGCAATGAGCTTTAGCTTAACTGGTACCGTTAACGAAGAGATCGACCGTTCAATTCTCACCAAAGACACCCTGGTACTTTACTACTCTTAATGGAGAGGTTGTGTGTTCAAGCTTTACCAAAGGCACAATTTAGACTACCAACGAGCTCCAACATAGCCGGTACTACTCCCTTTTCTTAATGGAGAGGTAGGCTTTTAAGTCTCACCAAAAGCACACAAGTACTTCACTACTCTCATCAAAGAGGTTGAATGTTCAAAACCTCACAAGAGGGAACAAAATGTAGCATTTTAACGCAGTCTATATCCCCTCCAACTTAAAAATAAAAAATAAAAGTGATATGAATTAGGGGTATCACAATAAGCTAGCTTCATCTTATGATGGTGTTTAACTCGTAATGATCCTTTGGATGAAAATATATCCATTGGTGCCACAGACACGGATCCACGTAACCCACTATGGGGTCACGTGACCTCACTCAACTATAATATATGTAGTACTCTCTATGTTCCTAAATAATTGTCCTAATATCTTGTTTCTAAGCTTTCGTTTTATGAAAATACTTTTATTATTTTACTCTTACTTTTTCTTTCTACTTTAATGATGGTCCCACATGCACATGAGTTTTAAGAGAAATTTTATATTATACCAATATTTATAATATGATCAATTAATTTTTCTTAATTTGTGTGCCTAATTTGTGTGACTATTGAGAGTCATGCTGTAACACCCTGATTCCTCTTACGTATGATTTGTTTATCTTATTGTATGATTGACTTGTTAAACATATTTTTTATACTTGTTTAAGTTGCATGTTAATTGATTTATACCCTAATTCGATATTTCATTTCATATCTACAAGAATCGCTATGTTTACTACATTGTTGGGTTTGTTTCGAACTTAGTTTGAGGTTTGGATCATCTTAGGATGGTTTGGGAGTGTTTGGAATCACCTTTGGACAGCCTAGAAACATGTTAGCTTGAACTTCGGAGTTATGCGACCGCATAGTTCTGGCGCGCATAACCCCTCAATTCTCTGGAATCTATGCGGCCGCCCTATGCGCCCGCAAAGAAGCCATGCGGCCGCCCTATGCGTCCGCATAAAAGACCGGCAGCTTATGTTAACCTTATCTAATTTAAAGATTTTTACCCAATGGGTGGCTCTCCTTGAGCCACGTCATCACTCCCCCAAATCTGATGTTTGAGGCCACTTAAATCAAGTGGAGAGACTTGATTCTCTCCATTTTTCCCTCCATTCCCTCCATTGAAGCCTAGAGTGTGTGTGTGGGAGCTTTAGTGAGATTAGTGTGTGTGTTTGAGTTCCCGAAGATCGAACCATCCAATTGACGATCCGAGACCGTCATTGTGTTGGCATTAAGTAGGGGAGCAACTTTAGAGCCTTTGATCGTGTTTTCGTTGGCTTGATATTTGGTTCTAGGTAAGTTATTAAACCCCCTTTTGTATGCTTTAAGTTTCAATGTGTGTTAGATCATCAATAACCATGTATGACTTGCTATGGATGTTGTTTGCATGTACAAATTTCTAAGTTGAGATGAGTACATTATACTTGTGATATGTTTATGGATTAAATGATGTTGGATGAACTAGGGTTTAAACATTAA
The DNA here is from genome assembly GCA_016624345.1 of Platycodon grandiflorus. Lineage (NCBI taxonomy): Eukaryota > Viridiplantae > Streptophyta > Magnoliopsida > Asterales > Campanulaceae > Platycodon > Platycodon grandiflorus. The sequence continues at coordinate 22,953,107 of CM028368.1, forward strand.
CCTTAGGATTTGAATAAATAGAGAACTTGAGACTTGAAATTGGGAAACCTTGCATATAGCATTTAAACCCTAATTTTACAAACTTTAGCAATGACTCCGAGAAGTTGATTTTAGGTAAGATTATGATCCCCCGAACAACATGTTAAATTACTATGAGGTTTAGAGTTCGATTGATCGAGATTCTAGTCCTCCGTATTTTGGTACTGTTAAAGTAGAGACTTGTGAATGGCTCTAATGTGTTGATTAGAATTCATGCAAATATGTGTTGAATGATAATTGGTGGTAGAATAGAATAATCTACTTGTTATTTGTCAAGTTCACTACTTCGAACTTGACGGTTATTTGCATTAGATGAATAAGAACATCTACTTGTGCATTGTGTAAGTCCAGCTGGCGTCGTTGGTCGAGTAAGGTGGGACGACCTATAGTCTTCACAAATCAATGTTTGTGATCGCTATAAGTTGCCGTACCGGAGTTTCACACACCCTCTTCTGTTGGCCACAGTTGAGAAGTAACCCCACTGTTGTAGCAATACACATGGCTTTGGTTTGCTAGATTAAACTCGATGGTATTAATCGGAGACGTCGATACTACATACACGAGTATCGAGGCACATTTGGTTATTTGTGTATTGCAGGAGCAACGCAATGATGGACAAAGAAAAATGATATCCTTTATAATGTGGTTTATTACGAGTACTTATGTGGACATCAAAGTGCTACGTATGATTTATGTGAATTGTGTATTGATGATGATATTATGTGTTCAGTTGTGATATATACAAATGTATTACCATGTTATAATTACCTGTTGAGCATTATGCCATGACATATAGTTGCATTTAGTAACTTATTGAGTTTTGACTCACCCCGTTTGTTGTTTATGTGTCTTTCCTTAGATCCGAGTCAGGCTGGGAGTTCGCGGTGAGGCCAGATAGTATTCACGTTTAGCTCGCAGGTGGTCTTTTGTTTTTTAACCTTGGAGCTCTTATGTTATTAGTGTTAGAAATTCTTTTGGTGAGGACGAATGGTTTTGTAAAGTCATGTAGACTTTACTTTGGGGTAGCATTGTTACATTATTTGTACTTATTATTCTTTTGGGTAGCCGACACATGTATGTCGAGCTCGTATACTCTGTTATATCTGTATTCCATTTATTTTCCCAAGCATGTTGGAACTTGTGGTTTTTGTACAGTTGTTCCAGCATGTTATGACTGAGGTAGTTGTTGGTATGAATAGTTTTTCTATAAAAACTTATACTTGTGTTTTATTAGTTGGGTTCGGCTATAATGTCGCCGATGATTGGTTTTATTTTATCCAAGTTGTTGAGAATGGGATGGCTTGATTAACCAGGCAACAAGCCAGTTCGCGTAAGGCCAGTTCGGGTTTTGGAAAGCATGCGGCCGCATAGTGCGTCCGCATGGAAGCGACTCTGGAAACTAAGCGTTCGCGTATGGCGTCCGCACTCGATTCTGGAAACCATGAGGCCGCATAGCGACGGGTTTTAGGGTTTCTATTGTATTCATATAAATAGTTGTATACCTAGAATGTTTGAAGGGTGTGTGTCTCTAATAAAATTTCGACAGTCCGTTGGACCTAATCTCTCTTTCTTCTTTGTGATTGATCCTATTATACTCTGTTAATTTGTTTGCTAGTCTTCCGCTGTGCAGAACAACTGGTATCAGAGCAAGGTTAACATGTCTACTTTAGGATCAGGTTTCTCTTCTTCCAAACAAGAAGTTCAGAAGTTTGATGGAACGGGGAATTTCACTTTGTGGCAGAGAAGGGTTAAGGATGCTTTGGTGCAGGCTGGTTTAGGGAAAGTTCTTCGGAACAAAACTAGACCTGAAGATGTAGAGGGGGATGATTGGAAGAAACTCCAATGGAGGGTCGTCTTAACAATTCATTCGTGCCTTGCGGACAAATTGGTGTATCATGTAATTGATGAAGAGTCAGCTACAAAGGTATGGGAAATTTTAGAGGCAAAATATATGTCAAAATCCTTGTCAAATAAGCTACATCTCAAGAAAAGGTTATATGGGCTTAAGATGGTAGAAGGGGCTGATCTCAACGCTCACATAAACACGTTTACGCAAATCATCAATGATTTGCTACGGGTGGAGGTGACGTTTGAGGAAGGAGACAAGGTGTTGATGCTTCTAAATTCGTTGCCGTCTTCCACAACGTATGAAAATCTTGTAACTATGTTGACGTGGGGGAAAGATACTCTTGAGTTGGGACCTATTACAGAGGCTCTCTTAACTTTTCATCAACGAAAGAAAACAGTTGTTGATGAACCACTAGGAGAAGGGCTGTATGTGAAGGAGAATAAGGATTGTGGGAGGTCACAATCCAGAGACAACTCAAAGAATCATCAGAATTCCCGGTCGCAGTCAAGGAAGAAGTACAAGGAAAATTGCTACAAGTGTGGGAAGAAGGGGCACAAGAGGCAGGATTGTCCGGAGAAGGGCAATAATGGTGTTGGTTCGTCGAAGTCAGTTAATGTGGTTATAGATGGTTCAGATGAAGATGGTGATATGCTCTCAATTTCATCAAGTAGATCGCCCGCAGATTTCGGATTCGGATTCACATGTTCGTTTCATGTAACGTCCAATCGTGATTGGTTTGATACCTACAGGTCAGTTAATTCTGGAGTAGTTACTATGAGTAATGGTGCATCTTGTAAAATTGCTGGCATAGGTACTATTAAAATTAAAATGTTTGATGGTGTGGTACGAACATTGTGTGATGTTAGACATATACCGGAAGTTTCTAAAAATCTGATCTCATTGGGCACTTTAATTAGACTATAATGGCTGTAGTTATAGATCTAAAGATGGTATTATGAGGTTTTGTAAGGGTGCATTGATGCTGATGAAGGGTGAGAGGGGATCCAAAAATATCTATAGATTTCTCGGTAGCACTGTTGTAGGTGGAGCTAGTTCTGTAGAGTCAGAACCTGAAGTAGATGAGGCTACTACTCTTTGGCACATGAGATTAGGTCACATGGGGGAAAGAGGTATGAAGGAGCTTCATAAGAGGAATATGTTGAAGGGCGTTAAGACTTGCAAACTTGATTCCTGTAAGTACTGTGTTCTTGGAAAGCAAAACAAAGTGCAATTCAAGACGGCTAAACACACAACAGAGGGAATCCTTGACTACATTCATACAGATGTTTGGGGGCCAGTGAGAACAGCATCAAGGTATGGATATCTGTACTTCGTGACATTTATTGATGACTTTTTGAAGAAGGTTTGGGTTTACTTCATGAAACACAAGAATAAGACTTTTGAGAAATTCAAATTGTGGAAGGCCGAAGTGGAAAATCAAACGGGAAGAAAGGTTAAATGTTTGAGAAGTGACAATGGTACAAAGTACACGTATAAGGGGTTCAAGAAGTTTTGCGCGGAGCATGGAATCAAAAGGCACTATACAGTACGCAGTACACCACAGCAAAATGGTGTGGCAGAAAGGTTAAACCGATCTATTACGAAAAGGGCTCGGTGTCTACGATTGAATGCAGGGTTAGCAAAGTGTTTTTGGGAAGATGCAGTGAGTATGGCTTGTTTCTTAATAAACAGATCACCAAGGGCGTCACTAGATTGCAAGGTTCCTGAAGAGGTATGGACGGGTTCTGAGGTAGACTACTCCGATATTTGAGTGTTTGGATGTCCATCCTATATGCATATACCTAGTGAAGAAAGATCGAAGCTTGATCCTAAGTCCAAACAGTGCATCTTTCTCGGTTTCGCAAAAGGGCTAAAGGGTTATAGACTTTGGGATCCCAAGTCAAGCAAGGTGGTGATCAGCAGGGATGTGGTTTTCGATGAGAAAGCTATGTTAAAGTGTACTCATGAAGAAAAGGAAAAACAAGTGCCAGAAAATGAAAGGGGTAATGAGCATGTTATTGAGGTGGAGCTACCGGAGGTGGATTTGGATCGCACTCTTCCCGATCCCGAGGTAACTACACAAGAGGTTGAAGAAGAAAATCCTTCAAGTGGAATACCCAAGAGAACAATCAGACCACCAGTCAGGTATGGGTTTGAAGATTTGGTTTCATATGCTCTTGTTCTTAGTAGTCGAGATCCAAATACTTATCAGGAAGCGATAAAAAATCCAGAAAAAAATAAGTGGGTGACTGCTATGGCGGAAGAGATGGAATCACTTCATAAGAATAACACATGGGAGTTGGTGGAACTTCCCAAGGGAAAGCGAGCAATTGGTTGTAAATGGGTATTCAAGCGAACGGAAGCAGTATCAGAAAAAGAGGGGGAAAAGTTCAAGGCACGGTTGGTAAAAAAGGTGTACTCGCAGCAACAAGGGATAAATTATAATGAGATTTTTTCGCCCGTTGTGAGACACACTTCAATCAGAATTGTGTTGGGTCTTGTAGCACACTATGATATGGTGTTGGAACAGATGGATGTGAAGACTGCTTTTCTACACGGTGAGTTAGAAGAACAGATCTTCATGGAGCAGCCACATGGGTTCAGTTATCCTGGACAGGAGCATTTAGTTTGTAAACTGAAGAAGTCACTTTTTGGGCTAAAGTAGTCTCCACGACAGTGGTACACCAGGTTCGACACTTATATGGTTAGTATTGGCTATAAGAGGTGTGAGTATGATTGTTGCGTGTATGTGAGAAGCCTTGATGATGGCTCTATTATTTTTCTGTTACTGTATGTGGATGACATGCTTATTGCTAGTATAAGTGTTAATGAGGTCAAGAAATTAAAGACCTTGTTAAATAAGGAATTTGACATGAAGAATTTGGGGGCTGCCAAGAAGATTCTTGGTATGAAGATTCGTCGAGACAGAAAATCTAGAAGATTATGGTTGTCTCAAGCCAGCTATGTTGAGAAGGTGTTAGAGAGGTTTAACATGGGAGATACAAAACCAGTGATGACACCGTTGGCGAATCACTTCAGTTTATCTACCTCAGATTCCCCAACTACAGTTTAAGAAACTCAACACATGTCAAAGGTTCCCTATGCAAGCGCAGTGGGATGTCTCATGTATGCCATGGTATGTACTAGACCAGATTTGGCACAGGAAATCAGTGTGGTAAGCAAGTATATGGCTAATCCAGGTAGACAACATTGGGAGGCAGTCAAGTGGATTTTCAGATATTTGAAGGGCACTATGGACTATGGTATTATGTTTAAGAAGCAGAGTGTGGGGATTTCAGTTGTAGGGTATGTTGATTCAGATTATGCAGGCGATAATGATCGAAGGAGATCTACCACAGGTTATGTGTTTACCCTAGCAGGTGGACCTATATGTTGGAGAGCTATGCTTCAGGCCATTATTGCATTGTCTACAACTGAGGCGGAATACATGGCAGCTGTTGAAGCTGCAAAGGAAGCCCTATGGCTTAAGGGCTTAGTCAAGGAGTTGGGTGTTCAGAAAGGTGGAGTTCTGTTGCATTGTGATAGACAAAGTACAATCTACTTAGCGAAGAATCAGATTTATCACTCGAGGACGAAGCACATCGATGTGAGGTTTCACAAGATTCGTGAGTTGATTAATAATGGGGATATTCTGCTTGAGAAGATTCACACCACAGATAATGTTGCAGACATGTTGACGAAGCCAGTTATAACTGACAAGTTCAAGCATTACTTGATTTGTTGCACATCTCTAGCTGTTAGAGATGTGGGAGGTCCAGTTCTACAGGTGCTAATGGTGGTTTCGGGTTCGTGTTCTTTGTCTTCTAAGGGGTTGGGTGAATACTCGCCAAGGTGGAGATTGTTGAGAATGGGATCGCTCGATTAACCAGGCAACAGGCCAGTTCGCGTAAGGCCAGTTCAGGTTTTGAAAAGTATGCGGCTGCATAGTGCGTCCACATGGAAGCGACTCTAGAAACTAAGCACTCACGTAAGGCGTCCGCACTCGGTTCTGGAAACCATGCGGCAGCATAGTGCGTCCGCATGGAAGTCTTACAAATCGTATGCGACCGCATGGGTTTTAGGGTTTCTATTGTATTCATATAAATATTTGTATACCTAGAACGTTTGAAGGGTGTGTGTCTCTAATAAAATTTTGACAGTCCGTTGGCCCCAATCTCTCTCTCTTCTTTGTGATTGATCCTATTATACTCTGTTAATTTGTTTGCTAGTCTTCTGCTGTGTACAACACAAGTTGTTATCATTATGAGCATTGGTGTAAGCACGGGGTGTTGTGCCACGTGTTTTTACTGTTTATTACTGTTAATTGTATTTGTTGTTTGGCGTGTCGATCTTGGGATTCCGTAGTGGAATTCGGGTCAGGGCGTCACACATGCTATGACCCACTAACCCACTGAACATTTGGGTAAACTAGGCATACTCAAAAGGTTATGGATAAAGTTGGTGTCTACTAGTAGTGAGTGGTCACAACCCTCCAATTTTCTATACTAATCTTTTAATCCATTTTTTTCACATTCATCTTAAGAAAACCATAAAAAGATGGTAAACGTACAGTCTTGGTTAATATATAATTCTAATCATACATACATGGATCTCGCTAGTATTCATTCTTACTTCACCATCAATCCTACAGCACGTGCATGTGATGATAAACTAGTAAGATATTGAACTTCATGAAAAAGTATGAATTATATACTAGTGCATAACTCACACACTGCCCATTAAGCACCCGGCTCACCTAAAAGTTTATGGATGATATTAGTTTTTAGTGGTAGTGGTGGCCACTTATAAAACAAACACTAATTTCACATGTGAGTCACGGGTAATACCTTAGAGCCCGAAAATCGTGTTTGCTACGTATAGCCCACGATGCACAAAGCACAAACTAGTTATGGATTTGTTCATATGGGTTGTATAGTATTATGTTTCTTTGTGTATATATATACTCTAATTAATTGATAAGTACTCCCTCTGTTCCAGGTAAAAAGTCCACTATACTATTTTAGGATGTTTCACTTAAAGAGTCTACTTTTAAAAAATTATGCAGACAATTTTCATAATCTTTCATCTTTACCCTCAACTTGTGTTATAATCATCTTGGTTGTACTTAAGTATTTTTGTAATTATAACTAACTCCAATGACACTAATATATATGTTAATAATTAGACTTTTCAAACGTGAACTCTTTGTGTAACGCCCTAAACCTGAGCCCAACTATTCGGGTCCAAGCCCGAACACGTCACGGCTCATAATCCAACTTAACTAAATCAAATTTACAATATATCAAAATTAGTTCTCAAGGAAAGTGCACAACGGAAAGATAACCCAAGTGTGACGCCCTAGTTCTCTTAAATGTATTATTTGTATAATATATGTCTTATTAGCATGAATAGAAATGCCATGTTAGTAAAATGAGTTATGATTATGTAACTTGTTGAATATTTTAGCTTATTTTAGCTTTGTTTACTTATGATATTTACAATAAATGATTTGGGATGATTTTTGGTGGCTAAAATGACTTTGTACTCAGTAAATTGCATACTGGGTACAAAGTGATCGCTTTGATTTTGGAAAAGCGATCGCTTTGTAGACAGAAGGTAGTATCAAGAAACTAAGTACAAAGCGATCGCTTTGTTTTTTGGAGAAGCGATCGCTTTGGGGTGAAGCGATCGCTTTGGGCCGTAACGAAGCGATCGCTTCGTAGACAGATTGTTAAGCGATCGCTTCGATTCGAGAGAGAGCGATCACTCTGTTTGTTGAAATTCTGAACGTGCTTGATTTTGATATTTTGTTAACTTGTAAGATATTTGTTTGGGTTGGGACACATCCCTAAGTGAGAAGCTAGCTCACTCACACCTCCTCCACTAAGACAACACAGAGAATGGCTCTCCATCACCCCCATTTCACCTAAAATCACTCAAGAACATTAGAGAGAGAAACTGTATGTGCTTTCAAGGTGAGACCACTGTATGTTTTCAGCTCCTCCATGTCCAACCATCCAAACTTTAATCCAAGGCTAAATTTGTGTTGCTTGGTACTAGGAGAACAACTTTGAAGGTTTTGATTCTCCTTTTGTTTGTTTGATTCGTGTATTTGAGGTAAGCACCCAATTCCCTGTTTGTATGCTCAATATAAAGTATGCTCCCTTCATAATAGTCTCTATTTACATGCTTAAGAAGCCATGCACCATGTTAATAACTTGAAATTACTTAAGTTAATTTTCTGTAAATTTTGGGTTAATGACTCATAATTGATAATTTGGACTTGTGTCAAGTATGAATAATGTTCTAGAATAAATTTGGAATAACTTTTGTTCTTGGACTTGTTGTAAATTCATTACTTCAAAAATGATGAACATGTTAGGGTTCACAATTTGGGAACTTGGATCTTGATGGACTAAAAGTCATGAATGACTTAATAGTCTAATTGTATATGAATCGAGAACATAGAAAAGAGCCATGAATTGCATATAGCATTCATCCGCTACTTGGAAATATTTTAGCAATAACTCAACGGAGTTGCCTTAGAGAGTCATTGAACAATACCGACTCTACAATTAATCCCTACGACGTTTAGAGTTCAATTGAGTTGTAACTTAGTTCTTGGGAATTCTTAACATGATTGATCTATGCTTGACTTGTGTATCGTAGAGTAACATGCCTACTTGATTGGACGAGTCGCTCTTGCCGACCCTGCTCCATTACTTGATTTATTATGTGAGTAAACATCTACTTGACTCGAACGAGTTCGCTCTTGTCGAGCTCGCTCCTTACTTGATTTTGTGTGACAAGTAAATATCTACTTGGTATACCATTAGTCCAGCTGGCATTACGTGAATTGTCTTGATGGTCAACAATGCATCACAGTCATGAATCGCGAGATTCATGGTAGTGATGGGTCGCCACACCATAACTTGTACACACCCTTCACTACTAATCACAGTGGAGAAGAGTACCTTGTCGTAACCAAAGGGCGCTTGGAATAATACTATCGTGGTCGATGTATCATACACGTGCATCCGACAAATACAATCGTGATAACCTTGTCTATTTTAGGATCTACGAAGCGGCACCGGTTCTATAACATATCCTTATCCTATGTGATTTGATTAAGCACTTACGTGAAAACAACGTGCATCGCGACATGAGAACTACGTGCTAGTATGATCTTTCTTGATACGTGCTATGTATGCCGAGCATTATGTCCTGTCATGCATATTGGTGGCTTACAAAGTCTTTATGACTTACCACCTCCCTTTTACTATTTTAGATCCCAATCTTCCAGGACCGTCTCATCGAGGTTGATCGTCTACTCGTGTTCGTGATCGTTTGCCTAGAGGTGGTAGCGTTGGCTTTTGGTTTCTCTTTTGCAAGGACGTTGGGTTTAAGCAAGTCATTTAGACTTCGCTTGGGAATGTGTAATCATAGTAACTTGTACTTGTTGTAGACTAAGACAAATAGTATTACTTATGTTTCTAGTTGTTTGCCGGTACTTGTAGGCCGAGCCTTGCTTGCACGTATTGGTTCACTCGTTAAGACTTCCGCTGAACATTCCATTAGCTCTTAATTACTTTTGTAGTTTCTCCGGCATGTTTAGCCATCGAGGTGTTTATATATTAGCATGACTTGTTAGTGTTGGGTTCCGGTTGTAATTTCGCCGATGACTTGGTTTACTTGCTATTAATTGTTGTATCAGGTTCTAAAAGTTTTAAATTATTTCGGCTTTTTAGTGCCGAGTTTTACTACGTGTCCTATGTTGCGTCACGTCAGTTTTGATAATTGAGTCCTTGCATGATTAGTAGTCTTTATTTGGACGGCACAACCCGCGTTCCCTCCTCGGGGTCGGGGTTGGGTTGTCACACCAAGTTTACAATCTCAAAGTCCAAGCCCAAAATAAATTGTCTCGCAGGACTAACTAAGTTATTCAAACATCGAAACCTGAATTCAACTTAGTACATAGAAACTCAATAAAACAAATTCTAGCTCATCCTATGTTCCAAACTACAAGATTTCTACTAGGTCTACTAAAGCATAAGGTTGTCTGCTGCACAAGTTAAAAGACTGCTGAAAACCTTATAAATTATAAAAGGGATTATCATCACAAGTATATGAAAATACTTATGTGCTTCACAACTAAAATCCCTGTATCAAAAACTCCTTAACAAGGCTTTTATCATTCTTTGACAAGAGCAACAGCAATCCTTGTTCCAATACTGCTACTACCTAATCTTGCATGTCTGCTGAGATTACTGTGATAAAAAGCAAAATTAGCTGACATCATAATGATATATCTAAATCTAGTTATTTGACTCTGCAGATAACCCATGAAGAGTAACAATTGATACAAAATTTGTAAAATATCAATTGTTATCATCTTGATAATCAACTAATTAGTAACAGTCTGAATTCAAATCACTCTGTTAAGCACTATCCGATGGAAAAAGGTAGAAATTGGAGATCAGTAAATTTGAAGGATTATAACTCGTTTTCACTAAAGATAGTTGGATAATCATGGATTCTTAGGAAGATGATTGTTTTTCAAAACATAGTCTCTCCTCAGGAATGTACGGCTAATATGACCCCTATTGTCAATATTTTGTCTCATTCCCTCTTTGGATCTTGAAACATAGTCTCTCCTCAGGAATGTACGACTAATAGGTCCAAGTATGAATGTGAAACTTCAGCAGACTTCCTACTCTGCTGAATGTTCAAAGACCTGATTCAATACAGAAGGAAGACTGCACTTCAACTACATGTAAGTACTCTCTATTTTCATCTGTCTTCTTTTCCACTAAGACAAAGTACTCTTAAAACTCCTTTCATTAGAAAACTCTGTCTTGGATGATGACTCTTCTTTAGTAGTCATCATCTAATAACCATTGTCAAGAAACATCACTGTTTTTCAAAATCAAATACCTGTTTTGTAATGATTGTCTCTTATCTATGTGATTCGTAGATGTCATTATAAAAAATGATTGGTATTCTTTTCTGATGTTTCTTTTTTTCTTTTGAATCATTTCTAAAAGATCTTCAATTTCTTCAAATTGTGATTTCAAACCTAACCTCAGCAGACTCCCTTTCCCTCTTCTTAGTCTGCTGACCACTCTATACTCTTACAATCGCACATCTTCTTGAATCCTTTCACCCACTCCCTTACCTTTTCCAGAATGACTCTATTCGTTAACATCAAACATTTACCTTCATCAGCAATCCCTATTATCCCCATCTCCCCCAAAAATCATCTAAGGAGAAGTCACATGATCAATTTTTATTCAAAGCACATGTTCAGGAGGAGTAACTTATAAAACTTCATCTCTCTGTTAGATTGACATCAAAGTATATATTGCCTATCCATTTATTGGTGTTATGCAATTCTTTGTATTAGCCAACTTCAAACTCTGCTGAGATTCCCCTTAACCACTCCGTATCAGTACATTTTAACCCCTGCTGATATCTCCTATCTCCCGAGCTGTAAGCTTACCTTAACAAATCCGGAGTCCAAATGTCTAACTTTGGTACTCAGCTACCCATTCTCAGCTCTGCTAATATTCTTCACTCCTGCTGATAGTCTCAATTTTGAAACCAAATTTTTTAATAGTATTAGCAATTACCCAACTTTTATACTAACCCTACTGAGGTAGAAATATCCATATTTCTAGACTTGACATTTCTTTCTTCAGCAATATTTAACCTTTCTCACCACATCCTAAACATCACCACCTATCGGTACTTCACAATTACTTAGGGCCCTAACAATTGGTAATAATTGATATCATTTACAAAAAAAATTAGATCACCAATTGGGACATGGGAACCTAACAATTGGTATCATCCCCCTTGACCTACCATCACCC